>JAEQBH010002511.1:0-600000 GCA_016808115.1 Tetrastigma voinierianum
TCTGGATAAACGACAATCAACAATTGTTTATGTGTTTACTCTTTCAAGAGCACTAGTAAGTTGGAACTCTACAAAGCATATTGATGTTCTTCACAGCCAGGTAAGAGATTATTACAGCTAAGGACAAATCTACTCGTGAAGATTGAGACTGTCAAGAATCTCACAGATTTGTTGACTAAGATGGTGACGATCAAGTTCAATCATTGTTTGGACTTGATCAACATTGCTAAAGTTTGATTGAGCCGTTGAGCGCATTTTGAGGCGTTGCAACTTTTGTCAAAGAGAAGTTTTGAAATGGGATTGACATATTCGTCAAGGTGGAGATTTGTTATATTTTGTCTTCAATGCAAATCCCATATCGGTTGTTGAGTGGGTTTGCTTGTACCTCCTAGCCTATAAAAGCATTTTTCCTTTTTTGTAATATTGCACCTCTTCTCCATCCACTTTAAGTGATTTAGTGATACCCAATCGACGGGTTATTTACTTTTACTAATTTATTAGTAGAAACTGATTTGTGGCCCTAAGTTTGTAATTCTCTTTAAGTTTATGGAGGTCAGTTTGTCAAGGCCGATGACATGTGTGTGTTTATACCGAACCTCATTAAATTTCACAGTTTCTTTTCCCCGTTCTAGTTATTCTACTTATTGAATTATTTGGTGCGTTTTCATAACAGTAATTTCCAGGAAGTGGCTGTACCTTCGCCTCCTCCTCAGGTGATTGAGAGGCCTTTGGTGAAGCCAGCAGGCCTTGATTCAACATTTCATAAGGTTTGGAGATTGCTTCGAGATGAAAAAGTGGGACTATCGAAATATATGGAATAAGGGGTGCGGGGAAAACCACCATCTTAAAGAAAATCAATAACAAGTTCCTCCAATATGGCAATGATTTTGATTAATTAGGGTTGAAAGAAGCTGACTGTTTATGTAACATTTAAACAAAACACCATGAATGATAAAGCAATGAAACAGATCAAGAATGCTAAGCTTCATGCAAGGTTATATCTCAGTGATGAAATTTGGGTTTTCCGAAAACCAAAAGAGCATTGTAGGAATACGCTTATTCCATTAGGTTTCTTGCAAGCCTTAACCCCGTGGCGTATGCGGCTGTGAAATGGAAGAAAAAAAAAAGATCTCACAGAAAATTGCCTTAGTGAGCCTATTTGGTCTCCCAGAAAATAATTTCATCACCAAAACTTAACCCAACCAAATAAAAAATAATTTCAGCAGGCTCAAATGAGTAAAGGGTGTTGTCCCTTGATCCCAAAAATTGAAAAACATGACACAAACCCATTCCCTTCCCCCATTCCTGCATTTTCTCAACAACCAAACAAATAATAAAAATGAGGAGAAACAGGCCCCCATCCAACAATAGAACGAGAGGCTTGGTAGTTGGATATGTTTCAGCTTCAACAAAGTAGTAAAACAAAGCTCTCTGCTGCTTCTCATCGATAGGCACATCGAAGTTCATGGAAATCAATGTCGATCTGTATCCATCGAGAGAGAAGGAGATGGTGGAGTCGGAGGCCTCAACGATGGAGAAGGAGAGAGAGAGGTAGGGATAAAACATAATTTTTTTAAAAACTAAAATTTTTGGTGGCCAATTATATAGTGATACATGGAATGTGATATGCATATGACATAACTTGGTATGCCACATAGGATAGATTAACTTGCTAAGCCAATCATGTGACTGGTTGGGACCAAAACAAGAAGGCACCCTTCAAAGTTGGGTTTATTCCCTAGATTAGCACAATGTGAGACTATTTAAAGAAGATGGATAGAAGTTAGGATTATTCATGTCAATTAACCTAATTTAAAATATATATGATTTGAATTTTGAATTTTAGAAAACATTGATAATACTATAGTGACTAAAATGACAATGACTCCAGTTATACAACATGCTGATGACCATAATTTGATTTGTTATCTTTATCTAATTGAACATCCTTTGGCCGTCTAAATTGTCTACACACAAATAAAGTGTTGCATCAAGATGATGAAAAACAAAACGTAATAACAAAATGACACAAAACCAAACGTCGCAACAAGACAACGAAATCTGCACGAAAAACAAAAATCAAACCCAGATCTATGTGGAATAACCATTTTTTTAAGAAATAAATTGATAGAAAGAGGTGTAGAGTGGTGATTTTAGGCCAAGAAATGTCAATAATCACCCTTATTGCTTAAGGAAAATAAGTGGCTAAGAGAGAGTTGAGAGAAAAGGCGCCTTGGTATTGTTTTTTTTTTTTTTTTAACGGAAACTTTATACATACATTTAATTTGATTTTTTTCTAAACAGAAAAAGTTTTCTTTAAGGAATAGGGCTATACACTTAATTACATATTTGGTATGTGGAAATGAAGATGACAATGAAAACCTTATTCCATCTCTCCCTTATTTCAATGTTTGAATAAATTTTAGGAACGTAGAAATGAGATTTTAAAAAATGAGAAAAATAACTTTAATATGTATTTTTAAGTTTTCTCTAATATTTCCACAAATTTTGACTATTTTGGTTTCATGATATTTTTGTAAAAAAATTTCATATTTTCATCCTTGGAGAAGGGATATGAGAACAAGGCAATCATCCTTGGTAAGGTCCTATTCCAATATAGGAATAGGAACATGAAAGGTTTGGGATAGGGTACGTACCCCTACTCCATTCCTATTCTCATCCCCACCCCAAACTCAAGTAGAGCGGGTTGATGTACATTATTCTCATTTATAAAAAATATGATAATTACCATATTCTCATTACTATGGGGTTGGTCAGGGCAGGTAACCCAATTAATCTGTAAAACACTGCCATCTTCTTATTTTAAGGGTGAGATAATAGATACTAAGATAGATGATTCAAAGTCTACATTGATTTTAGGTCATGAGAAGAAATCCCTGCACAGCAGCCAAAGAGAATTTGTCTCAAGCATGTTTACAATTGTATCTCATGATCCTCAAAGAAGCTACGTTTACATTGCACAAGAAAATTAATTGAACATCACATCCATTATTTTTTAACATAAAATGAATTTCACTCTTTAAATTAATAATCACTTTGTTCCTTAGTGTGTTAAATTATCTTATTTCTGAACGTTTCAACTTGTAGGATTTTTTAGGCACAATATGAATATGATGCTTCTTAACACCTTCCATGTTGCACATGTAAAAACAAACAAACAAAAAAAATACAATTAGTCATTTTTGGATTTTCAAACATACAAATAGAGAACAAAAATCAAAATTTAAAAAAAGTGGCTCAAACTCATAACCTTCCACCAAACCATGCATTTTAACCAAAATTTTACCATGATATTTTTTCACTCAATTTCACCACCTAGCCTACGATTAAAGCATCGGTAAATGGAATCTCTTTTAAAAAGTTGCATGATTTGGTCAAGCAATATATGGAAATGAATAATCCTAAAATCAACGTCCTTACAAGATAGATATTGGTGGAAATTAACAATCCCAAAACACTAGATAGAATATCAAAGAGCTACTCCAAACTGGTAGGCTTACATTTTAAAAGCAAGTTATTTTAGTCATAATTACCTTTATTTTTATTAATTATCACACAAGATTGAGCAAAATTTTTATAGATCTAGTTAGAAATAATGCAACATTGCTTCAATGTCAACTTTATTATATTGCACTCGCGGGAATCATTGAGTCATACACTCTATCGGTGGCCTTCTTTACCTGAAAAAAGAAGATATGAAACAGAGCTAGCATCAGTAAATTCAACCAGAAAAATCTAAGAAACATAGACAATTAAACACCAATGAAAGAACTATACTTCTTTCTTCCAATCAATACAAAGGATTATGATAGAAAGAGATGAAGCCTGCATGAAAAGTGCTACTGTAATTCCTATCCAGAGTCCCTGTGGACCAAGAAGATATACAAATGGGTTAATTTTTCTTCTTCCTGAAGAATAAAAAACTAGAAAAAAAATATGAGAAGTGGGAAGAAAGACTAGAGATAGAGTAAGAGCTACCTTTCCTCCAATATGATAGACGAAAGCCAATAATGCACCTGATGGAATTCCAGCCAAGTAATAAGCTCCTAAGTTTGCCAAAGCGCCAATCTTTTGTTTACCACTTCCTCTAACCACACCTGGCACACATATTATTAGAGCCTGTGAGTTGATTCAAGCGATGATTAACCTTTTTGCATTTCGTTGTTACTTAATGCTAAGCAATGTAACTTTGCTCTAGTTAACGCTTTACTGCGACTGCGATTTAATGCTTGCTTTTTCTGTACCTTTCTTTTTATTTTTAAAAATTTGAGAAAATAAAATTTTAAGTTAAAATTTAAAAATACACATGTTTTTATTTAATTAGTATGAGACGAATTATAAAAGTTTCAATTGGATTATAGAGAATATGAATTTCTTTATTTTAATATTAAGTTTTTCTTAATAGAAAAAAAAAACTTCAAAAAATCCAAATAGTTTGGTTTTTTCTATTCAGCCAAAAATTTCAAGAAAATCAGCAATAAGTCCTGAAAAAGCTAAAAAACAAACCAGTTGAATGTTGAAAGCAAATTACTTTCAGCAATAAGCCCAAAAAAACAAACGCGGCCTTAGTCATAACAGCTTTAGAAACAAATAAATGCTTAGAACCAAAAAGTGGAACTGCGAATACATGTTTAAACAGATAATTTTATGCAGACATTCTAGCTAAGACTATACTTTAGCAAGATAATTTCCGTATCTAACACTGGTCTCTATATGTTATTGATGAAAATTTTCTTCATTTCATGGACTTGGATTAAGTATAAACAAATTAGTTATATAGAAATTTCAGCTGTCACGAATAATTAATCAGATTGTAGATTATAAGAACATATTGCAAATTGATACAGACCTGAAAGCACTGATTGAATGCCATCTATAAAGTGGGATCCTGCCATCAAGAACATCATTTCTCCAACATAGTTCACTACTTTTTCTTCACTACTGTATGAATAGCCCCAAAAGTTACGCCCTAAGATCAAGGCTGCAGCCACCAAAATGCCTTCCATGGCTACCGTCGATAATGCAACATATAAGGCTAAACATGCTGCTTTTGCTCGTCCAGCCCCCAATTCGTTTGAAACTCTTATGCTGTAGGGAAACATCGAAAGAAGAATGATGAATCAAGAGATGTTAATTTTGATTTTCAGGAGGTACCAACAATAAACTAACTACTGAAAAGTACCTTGTTGTGCCACTAAGTCCGAGGGGTATCATGTAAAGTACTGAATGTGTGTTAAGGCTGTGATGAATACATAATCTGTCAGTAATATATGACTAATCTTTAAGGAATTCTCAAATGTCATTGAAGGTTTATACTTAATTTCAAGTGCATAAGCATGGAATATGGTACCTGATTGATAGAACTGATGTTTCAAGCTTTGGATTGGGAAGAAGACCGGATAACAATACCATCATTTCAAATGACCAGGTTTCCAAGCTGTTCCAAGACACCAGCCAAATAAAACTACAAATATATCTAATACATAGAACAAATTTACATGTTGAAGTGAAAAAGCACCCGAAGATTACCATATCATTATAGCCGAAGGAATAGCTAGTCTCAGAAACTTCAGCAAATCATGTAATGCCTCCTTCGAAAAACCTGTCCATGTTTTCTTGCAGGAAGGGGAGATCCTAATATAAATTGCTAACAAGAGAACATTAACCCAATAAGAGATGGCATTTGCTAGTGCAGCCCCTTTGTTTCCAAGCCCTGATTTTAAGACCAACACCCAACAAGTGAGGATGTGCAGTAGAGTTGTGAATGCCATGGTTATCATCATGGGAACCACATTATTCTGAGCTTGTAAGAATCTGATATGACATTGTAGAACCGCCATAGCGAAAATACTAGGAATCATATAGTAAGCATAAAGTCCAGCTTCATCAGATATTTCTGGATCTTGTCCTAATGATGCAAGAATATAGCTTGTCTTGCTCCAAATAAAAGCAACAGGAATGCTAACCAATAGAAGCACAAACATGGCTCTTTGCTTGTGTATACCAAGCATATGATACTGTTTTGCTCCATATGACTGACCGCAGAATGTGTCTAATGCACTTCCCATTCCTGTCTATTCAACAAAAGCGAAATTAAGATGAAAACAAAAGAAAGAAAATGTCCATGGAACTTGATAAAAGGCCTACTATAGCAAATTAAGAGGAGGAATTATAAGGTTTATCTTCACTCAAGAACCAAAATCTTTAGCAATGAGACAAAGGTTTGGTGGAAGAGAAAAGGGATAAATAAAAAAGGACTTCCTTTAAATAAAATATGTGGGACTCTCTTTGTTTCTTCTTCCTTTAAATTCTCATCCTAAGAAGAGTACCAGAGACAGAAAAAGGTGTACATTGTTGTTGTGGTCCAAGAATATAATGTAGAATCAAAGTTGTGATCAATGAGCCCAACAACTTAGTTGTTATTTGAAAAGGAAAATATAATAGGGAACCTCACTGTTGAAGTAGAACATCAAGTATTTGTATATTAAACCAATCAGTGGCTGTCACAAGTAACATAAGTATAAATTGAAAACATTGTTGAGACATCTACCAATATAAGAGTTCCAAGGAGGTAGAAGACCATGACTATTAATCGTCCAAACTTGAAGAAAGTTAATATAAACATGAATGAAACGAAGCTTTAAATGAGTTCTCTTCTAAATTCATGGAGTTAGTAAGTTAGATGAAATCATACAGTAAAAGAACACCTTCGGGAGACACTTAATTGAGAGAGTTTGGTTACCTATGTTATTCACAAGTACCAAAGGAAACATGGGAGTAAAGTGGATGAAACAAGTGAAAAGTGTATTTCGACTTTTGCTCCACTCGACAATGATAGAGCTATCATTAGTGTGCCTACTCAAAGGGTTGGTTATCATACCAACTTGATGTACAAAACAATCTTAACACTTTGCTGCTGTTGACAAATTAAGATTAAGATGATTCTTTCTTATAAATAAAGCACATTCATACCCACAAAATATTTCTAAATTTTACATTGTTTTTTACCACTGAAAGGTATCTTTTCAAAAAGTTAAAGGACACTATTGAGATTGTATCAGACAAGATAGGATAGATTCCCTAATATTATGTATATATATATATATATATATATATATATATATATATATATAAAGAGAGAGAGAAGCTTTCTGATCTAAGCCAGGATAACAAAAAATATTGATTCTAAGCTACTTTTAAATCTATTGTTCAATATATAGTCTCCTTATACCATCTAGTAGAGTTGTTAGAACCCGCAGTTAACAACTGTAGCTTCATTTTTTAACTAAAGCAGTAGTTAGTAACTATGGTTTCGTTTTTAAACTAAAGTTGTAGTTAGCAATTGCGTTTTATTTTTAAACTAAAGCTAATCGTGGCTTTAGTTAAAATATGAAACCGTAATTACTAACTACGGCTTCTAAATTAGATTTAAAAAATAAAAAAACTTAAGCATCTCTCCCATGTAGCATAAGGGAATCAAATTGAACAATAGTTTCATAGGAGACCTAAGAATGAATATTTGTTTGTATACAAGGGTCATTTTGAACCCAAACTCAAATATGAGATACAATATATTCCAACGGGTACAAACCAGAAGTAGCAAAATCAATCAAATTTACCAACACCAATCAAAGGGAAGAACCCTTGAATGTCACTTATACTTACCAGCAAGCTGAAGCCAGTGACTGAAGCAAAGGAAGTGGCCATGGAAGCACCTGACAAAGCTAGCTCTCCCAGATGACCCACAAACATTACTGAAACCACCTGTAAGCTATACAGTAGGAAATTTACCAACACCAAAGGCCCTGCTAGCTTCCACTGTTTCTTCACTTCACACAATATCTCCTCTCTTTTTGCTCCATTTCTGGATTCAGAAACAGCTTCTTGAGAAATCAATGGTGATTCCAAACTTGGTTTCTGGTCTTCTCCATCCATTGAGATGGGGATGATCGCTCGGAATTAAAATCACAAATAAAAAATCTCAGCCACAGAGATGAAATTATAAAAGAACTCTTCGCCTTGAGGTACCTTATTTTTTTTTCATAGGCACATCTTCAAGGAATCGAAAATTTATAGACGGAGTTTGTCCGGCAGTTATAGAATGTTATTACTTTCCTTTTTTAAAATTTTATTTTTAAACTTATAATTATGAAAATGAAAAGGTAAAGGAAAACGATCTAAAACTAGAATTTCTTTTTCCTGAGATTACCCTTTGTCCATTTATATAAATTTTTCTTACAATAAATATTCTAGTCACTTAGCTCAAATGATTACGAATTTAAGCTGATATAAGAAGGAGCTTAGGATTTGAGTCTTTGAAACAAATTTGTAATTTGTAAAGAACAAAATACAATGATGTATTACTACAAAGTGAATAGCTATAAAAAAAAATCTAATCATATTGTGGGGGCTGATTAAAAAAATGTTAATATTTATTTTTTTATTTATTAATTTTTTTCCATGATATCT
The DNA here is from genome assembly GCA_016808115.1 of Tetrastigma voinierianum. Classification (NCBI taxonomy): domain Eukaryota; kingdom Viridiplantae; phylum Streptophyta; class Magnoliopsida; order Vitales; family Vitaceae; genus Tetrastigma; species Tetrastigma voinierianum. The sequence goes on from JAEQBH010002511.1 coordinate 8,491, forward strand.
TTAATTTTGTTTGGTTAAAATACACCTAAAAAAAGGACACCTTGTGAATAAGTAAAGATTAAAAAAAGGGACACCTTGTTGTCAGTAAGTAAAGATTAAAAAAAAGGGGCACTTGGTGAATAAGTAAAGATTCTATCTGTTTCAAAAAAAGAGTAAAGATTCTATCAGCGAGGTGAAAGAAGATAAAGGTTGTGGGTCCATGTAACTTTAAGCAATTGAAATTATTTGTAATTGTCCATCACCTTTTATTTTTCTTTAATTTTGTTTTTATTTGAAATCACATCACCTTTTAATGTTAGTGGATTGGGGTTGACAACTTTGTGGCAAAAAGCTTGGACTATTACTGTATATTTCTTTCTTTTTGGAGATGCTTTGCTGTATTTGCATTTACAAATAATTTGTTTGTAAAACGAGAAGGATTATGCACATTAAAAGATATAAAACTCGCTATTAATTCTACTTTTATGCTTCTATATAAGTAATCTTCTAAATAGGCTGAGGGTGGAAGTGAAAATAAAATTTTGATAGAGTTTATTTAGTTTAATATTCATAATTAATCTACTTGGTTAAATTTCCAGGTATGCACTATGTAACACGTTTACAGGACTATGAAAACTAACTTACCAATTCAGTTATGTTTTCTCCATCTCTTAAGTAACAAAAAAATAAATCAATTTTTGGAATTGGTTAAATTTTCAGGTATGCACTATGTAACACGTTTACAGGACTATGTAAACTAACTTACCAATTCAGTTATGTTTTCTCCATCTCTTAAGTAACAAAAAAATAAATCAATTTTTGGAATTCTGATATTTGTGTTTTTTTTTTTTTTGATTTACAACTATTTAATATTTTATGAGTTTTTATATATTAATTATCATATATTAGTCCTTGAAGCCTCAATCAAATGATAACAGGATAAAAGGGGTTACGGGAAATCGAATCCTTGTAAATGTACTACAATAGCATATAATTGATACCAGTAAAGTAAAGGTAACATCGTGAGTTATCCGATCACAGCGAAGGCTTTTGGGATTTATTTCCCGAGCACATCCTCTCCTAAACGGTTGTTGTCTCTAAGAAGATGGCAAACCAATAATTTCCCGGCTAATCCCTTATAACTCGAAAACACATCCTCCCACAAATCACGTACCTCACCGCCCTTAGGATGATCAAACGATTCTTGAGGCGGAAAATTCGGATAACTTGGCTATCCAAAAGGAAAAACGGCCGACGCGCAAATGAAGGGCCTCCCCCCTTCCATTTTGGAAACCAATCACCCACTTTCTATGGAAAGTGGACCATCCTCCTCCTTCATAAAGAAGGAAGGAATCGCAACAGAGGGGTATGTGGAGATGCTCTACTAAAAAACAGAAGATATTTATGCACTATATTTCTTTGTCTAACTTAAGCATCGGAGAGGCAGCCGACACACCATCGCCGATGCCTTGTTTGTTTTGCAGGTCCTTGCTGCTAGGTTAATGCCCCGACGATATGGAGACTCTGAGAATCCAAGAGACAACAATTGGCGCCGTTTGTGGGAACGACCAAGCAAAAAATCTTATCGGCAGCGTGTGAGGGCTTGGCTATGTCGACTATCAAGCGATCCCCCACACCCTGAAGATTTGGTAGTTCTCGCTCACTCATTCAGTTCGTCGGATCCTATCGCTATGGCCAACAACAGCAAATCGATCCATGAGGACCGAGTTTCTTATTTGGATTCGGGATATGAAACGAAGTAAGAAAGTGAAGCAAAATAGATGCATTTGGATTACGGAACCGTGTTGACCATGCGGTAGAAAACGTCGCTGTGGGCTCATTTGGAAGAGGATCGGGGTGAAAATGCCGCGAAGGAGCAACCATCTGCACCTCGGTCAAGAAACGGAATAGGGCAAGGCCATCACGCCGGGGCGACAGTGATGTAGCAGTGGATGATGAGTTATCCTTTGGTAGCTCTCTACTACCTGATCTTTCACCCCCAAAGAACAACGTGGAGGCTGAATTAAGAAAGAAGCCCCCGCATCGTTCCAACCTTTCCGTCAGTGGCATGCATCGCCGAGAACGAAGAGAAACCAGTAGAGAGCGACGATAGTCGGAGCAAGCCCCCGAAAATGTGCCCACGTGGCACAAGGGCATGGCATAGGGGCGTAGCACCACCACTTCCGTTCATGTATCCCGCCCGGTACGCACGCGCACATGCATACATCTACCCTTTGTCAGGGCTGGTATGTTATCCTCCTGTTGGGCTAACACATCTTAAGCTATGAACCGCCCGTGGCTCACGTCAAACGATCTTTTTTGCCATGTATGATGGCTCCTACGGTCGTATGATCACATCTTTGTTCAATCAGAGGCATTGATACTTAATGCGGGAGACGACTGCTTACTATGCAAAGTGTTCTCGGCCAGCTTGAAGGGGCCCAGTCTAGCTTGGTTGCACAAACTCCTACGAAGATCTATCAACTCGTTCAGCGAGTTGTGGGCTGCATTTGTTTCCCAGTATCTATGCTTAGTTAGACAGAAGGGAAATATCAGTTCTCTACAAACCATCTTCAAGCGGGAGGACGAGTCCATTCGCGATTTCATTAGAAGATTTGGAGGGGTCGTCCAATAGATTGATTCGTACAGCATGGATGCGGTCCTCCAGAATTTTCCGAAGGAGCTTTGGGCCAACCACCCCATTCTTCCACTCGTTGTCTTTAGATTCACCTGCATAATGGAAGAATTGTACAGACGGGCGGAAAAATATTCAACGCTGGAGGACAATATCCGGGTAGCCTCTCAGACCATGATGATCATAGCCCAAAGTAGCAAGTCGGAAACTAAGGGGCAGTTTGAACAAAAGGGGAGTTAGAGTAAGAACTAGAAATGCTCTTGGGACCAATCAGACAGAAAGAGGGAACTCCCGCAGTTTACCCCTTTGAACATCTCTTACGATAGACTCCTTCCTCTCATTCGGGATCACCCCGACTTCAAATGGCCCACACCAATTCAGTTAGATCCCGTGCAGTGCAACTAGTCTCTAAGATGTGATTACCACAGGGACCATGGGCATGAGACCAACCGATGTCGAAGCCTGAAATTTTTGGTGGAAAGGTTAATTAGGGCCGCATTTACCTCGGAAGATATGTTAGGAGGCGGTGAGGCGAGGTGACCCCTGCTTTGTTCAAGAACAACGACCAGCGTGGAAATACGCTGAACCCGACACCATAAACTACATCTTTGGCGACTGTTGATGACCATTATCGGTCTAAGCGCCAAAGAGGAGGTACATTGCGGCGACCACATCTTGGCAGGTGAATACCATCATCCCGGACCTTGTGATGTCTGATGATTAATGGCCCTATATCCTTTCCCCTGTTAACCCTGTCTAGGGTCATTACTCCTGCACCATGATGCACTCATGCCTCTGCTTATGTATTAGCGATTTCGTACGAGTACTAGTGACCTGGTAAGCGCCGGACAACTATTTAAGGTATCAGCGGGCGGATGAACATCTCTTTTGATAGGCTGAGTTCGGCTGGCATAATCTTGTTTGGGTTTAATGGGACAACCACATTAACGATGGGCAACATTGCTTTCCCCGTCAAGGCAGGGCCGGTAGTTCAACATGTCTTATTTTCTGTTGTCGAGGACTTGAGTCCGTACAATTCCATTGTTGGTCAAGCCTGGCTACATGAGATGAAAGTCGTGCCCTCGACCTACCATTAAATGATCAGGCTACTGACAGTCACGAGCAAATTGACCTCTGGCTTGACTAACTAGCAGCAGCGTGTATTTGTCGATAAAGGCGTAAGCAGCTCCTGGTCGACCTCCAAGACCCAAACCTCATAATAGCAATTACAACTATAGCCCAAGCAAGGCGGAGGACGGAAGCGATTAAGCGTGGGCCCACAGGAATCATTATTCCTAGACGAATAGGATAAAACCACGCATGGCCCCAGTTCCACTCTCACATCCGGTGGGAAGAGCAAATATATAGGTGCTCAGTGGCCATGGATGTATTAGTCTGGACTCCTTTCGAACATGGTTAGCATTAACCTTGTACATGCCTATCTGGCCCAGATGTCATCCCTTGATTGGCAGGTTGGAAGCCAGTGAAGCGTTCCTCGGGCCAGTCATCGGGTTATTCAGGCAGAGGTGGATAATCTTTTAAAAGCGGGATTCATTAGGGAGATAAAGTACCCGGAGTGGCTGGCCAATGTGGTGGTAGTCCCGAAAAAAGGCGGTAAATAGAGAGTGTGTGTGGACTATACAGATCTTAATGAGGCATACCCGAAAGATAGCTTCCCTCTACCTCGGATAAACCAGATTGTCGATGCGTCGATCGGGCATGGGATGCTATCGTTCCTAGATGCCTTCCCGGGATATCATCAAATACCCATGCATCTGTCAGACGCGGAAAAAAACATCATTCATCACTCTGCACGAGTTGTTCTGCTACAATGTGATGCCTTTTGGCTTAAAGAACGTTAGGGCAACGTATCAGAGGTTAGTGACTAAGATGTTTAGATTGCTACTAGGAAAAACCATAGAGCTTTACATTGATGATATGTTAGTAAAGTCCAAAGGCGCTGGACCATCTTTGAAGACACACAGCAGGGCTTTTAAACTCCTAAGGCGTGGTATGAAGCCAATCCTCAAGTCTTGTGAAGTCGGTCTGAAGCCGATTCACAGGTTTCATGGTGACTTAAAGGGGGATAGAAGCTAACCCCGCTCAACTTAAAGCTATTTTGGAGTCCCAGCTCCCACTTCTAGAAAAGGGGGTACAATAGTAGGCCCGACCGGAGTTAAGGTACGCCTGAGGCGGTTCATCTCTTGATTTATAGGCGCTAAAGCGGATTTCTTTGTCACCCACTCGAGAGCAAACCAGGCCGGGTGGAATGGCCGAATGTGATGAAGCCGCCTTGATCAAACAATATCTTGCGAACCTCGGTCGCACTAGCCACGAAGCGAAGCGAAACACTCTTCATATACTTGGCAGTTTTAGATGTCTCGGTGAGTCTTTGCCACAATTGAAAGATGAGAATAGAAGCGAGAGAGCGATATTTTTTATCGGCAAGTCCTTGGAAACGACTCGGAAACCCGATATAGCCACACTCAAGCGGCGACATTAGCCTTTAGGTAGAACCTAAACTCCGCCCATGCGCGAAGCACACCCCATTGTTGTGCTAAGCCGGCCCTCCACCTAGCCGGAGCACCATTCACAAGCTTGACTTGTTCGGGAGGATGGCTCGATGGGCAATTGAATTGAGCGAATTTGGTATTCAATATAAGCTAAGATTGGCTAAAAAATGACAGGTTATGGCAGATTTTCTAGTAGAGATCCCCCAATCCGGAATGAATCTGAACAACTTTAACTAATGAACCCTTAATGTAGATGGGGCATCTTGGCAAACCAGAGCTAGTATCGGTTTGCAACTTAAATCTTCGGCCGGAGAGAAGATTAAGCAGGCAATCCGTTTGGGCTTCAGCGCCTCCAACAACGAAGCAGAGTGTGTGGCCATCCTAGCTGGAATTGAACTAGCAGCTACAGTGTCAGACGACAAGCTTATGATTCAAAGTGATTCTCAGTTGGTGGTAGGGCAAGTAAACGCAGATTATGAGTCGCTAGATCCTCAAATGGAAAAGTATTTATCCTTGGTTAAGCAACGCTTGGGCAGCTTTTCAGCTTGGAAGCTCGAACACATCCTAGGAATGATAATGAAAGCGGATGCCTTGGTCGCGGGTAGTAGCTTCTCTTAGGTGCGAAGCAGTGTTCTGTGGTCTATTATCGGTAGGATTCTTGATTATCACTACGGGTAAGTCGGGTGAGCGAGGTCTCTCCTTCTGGATGGACCCCACAGTACAATATATCAAGACCGGAGAACTCCCAAACGAAAGGGACAAAGCTCACAAGATCCAAATCTAATCGACCATATTCTCTTTGGTTAATGGGCATTTGTTTAAACGATCCTTAGGCCGCGTACTAAAGTGTAACTACGAGCAGGGGACAATATGTGTTGGCGAATTACATGAAGAGATATGGTAATCATCCGGGCGGCGAACCTGAAATTACGAGCCCACACTCGGGGATATTGTGTGACCGCGAGATGCGATGCCGCCGTTGGCGAAAGTGTGACCGATGCTAGCGGAAACCCCTTGTCTTAAGATCACTAGCTCAGGACTTAATTTCCATCACGAGCCCTTGACCCTTTGCTCAATGGGGAATTGACATAGTCGGGCCGCTCCTTACTGCCCTGGCTAAAAAAAAATTATTGCTGGTAGCCATTGATTATTTTAGCAAGTGGATAGAGGCTGAGGCTTTCGTATCAATTAAAGATAAGGATATCACTCAGCTCATTTGGAAGTATTATGCGCGATTCGGTGCCACCCAGTCAATTGTATTAGACAAACGAGCCTCGATTTGATAATGAACAGGTAACCTCTTGAGGTTGAATAAAATCTATACTCCCTTGCGATATCAGTGCAGTGGCGGCTGGGGCGAAGCTTCTAATAAAACCTGATGACCGCCTTAAAAGTATTAGACTGACTAAAGAGGCAGAGTGGGTGGATGAACTCCCAGGGTACTTTGGGCTCTGAGCGATAGGCGCGGATGACGGTATATCCCCCTTTGTGCTTACTTGTGGGATGGAAGCTATAGTCCTAACAGAAATGGGTATGCCCATGCACTGAATCGATTTACCTGAGCAGTCGAATACCGAATTTGTGATTAAAGACCTAGACATGGCAGATGAACTATGCGAAACAGCGGCTATGAAAATAACATCATACCACCATAAATTTTAGAAAACCTATACAACGGACAGAGTGAAACCAGATGTTCCAACCATGGGACTGGTCACGAGAAGGATTTTCAAAAACACAACGTCACGTCGGTTGAAAGTTCATTAGCGGGAGGATCGTATGTTATGCTTGTGACGAAGCGAATCCGAATCGTATGTATTAGATAAACTAAATAGGACACTTGTACCTAGAATGTAGAATGTTATGCACCTCAAAAGGTACTATCAATAAAGACTGATTTAATCTCTAACCATGTTCCCGTCTCAATTTTTCATTACAAAGCCCAGGTAAGGTTGATGTCCCTCACCAGGCGGTGTGGATTGATCTTTCGGTGGTTCCTCTGAGAAGCTGAGTAAGGTTGATGTCCTACTGGCCCAGTATGGTTGATGCCCAACTAGTTCACTACAAAGCCAGAGTAAGGTTGATGTCCTACGGACCCGGTATAGTTGATATGGCCCCGGTTCACTAAAGCCAATTAAGGTTGATGTCCTACCGACCCAGTATGGTTGATGCCCAATTGGTTCATTACGAAGCCAGAGTAAGGAGGCGCTAGAAGAGGGGCAAATGAACCTTGTCTATCGGAGTGTTCATCCGGACCTGATCTATGTCTTACTCAAGGTACATCTTTGCCTACCCGGCTAAATGAACTTAATTATGTGATTCGACAAAGAGAAAGAAACAACATCATATTTGCAAACAACACATGCTTTATTTTTGAGCTTGGTTTTAGAATAACAAAAATCGGGGATACAGAATATGGGTGTGGGAACAGGGCTCAATGAGCAATGGAAAAATACAACCCCTAGTTCCCGCCAGCGACATCAGGTTCCTCACTCTCCCCGGTTACTCTTGCAGAAGAATCAGGCTCATTACCCAGCCCAACCTCGGCGGTAGAGAGATGCTTGCCCGCCTTGCTAATATCCACCTTAAGGATTGCAGCGGGGACCTCCCTCTCTGATGCAATCATCGCTTCACCAGAGCGAACATTGATGGTCATGGCTTCGGTAGGGACAACACCCGGGGGGCATCGAGGGTTGATAAAGAACTCTAGGGTTAACGGCTTAGACGTGTCTGGCATCCCGTCTTGAACCACGGGTTGACTTCCACAAATATTATGTGTGAAAGCACAACAACCATAACCATAGTTGAAAATCACGTCAAAGCCCTCCTCATAAGCCTCTTTCAGGGCCTTTTTCTCTTTAAGGGCACATTCCTTGAGAAGTGGACGCACTTCATCTTTACCCCTAGTCCCAGGAGCTCACAGAGCGGAGAGACTCACTCGGCTGACCGGACGGCTAGCCTAGTCTTTGCCTTCTTCATTTCCTCCTGGGTATAGCGGGGCATGTTAGACCCTAGCTAACTCGAACTCCACTCTCGCCCTGGCACTTCCCGTTGCATAGGCATCCATGCAGGCCAATAAGGCTTCGTGACGAGCAGCATCTCTCTCCACCTTTGCTAGGGCCACCATCTCCCAGCGTTGGGATCTCGACTCCGCCGATATAAAGAAGCCTGCTGACTGCAGTGGTTAGAAGCGACCGATTGAGCATAAATAGTAACCTCTTTGCATCCTCGGCCTAGGCCCGAATTCTCGATCTTTATTAAGTCATATTAGAATAGCTGTAATGTCCTACAAAAGCAAGCTTTAGAATAGGCAATAACTCAAAAATAATACTAGAACAATGCATAACAGTTGTAAACATACCAGCTTCGCCGATTGGACAAAGTTGCGATTACATATTAACATTTCATCTTCAACCAACTGCTTGAGTTCGTCCTTGTAAGCATAGGCAGGGACTAAAACAACATACTCTTCGCCCCTCCCCTCGGACGGCATAGTACATAGGCATACGAGTAGTCTTTGGATATAGGCGCATTGCATATGGGCTTAATCGAGTTCGCCACGGTCAACGACCTCAGTTGATAATCTCCTAGGCACTTTCTAGCCTAGGAGACGCCATCCTCCGTGGGGGAGCGACCTGTGGAGGAATATCATGAATTCAACGTGGTGATTCGGGAAGCAACGACCTCTTTATTACTTGACCAGTGGGTTGACCCTTATCTAACGGGTTAGCAATGCCTTTATGGGGGAATCAATGTCCTCCTGGACCTCCATGAGTTAGGAGACCTCTCTAAATCAGGAATGATCTCCAAAGCGGAATTGATCATGAAAGCCCATCTCAGGTGAATTCGAAACGACTATTGCTTGCACATCCGAACTCTCGTCGGATGGTTGTTGATTGGCCTCACCGGCCACCTTGGGGATAGCACTAGTCGCCCGTTTAAAGTTGGCACCTCGTTTGCGCTTCCGTGCCCCAAAGTTGTGAATAAGATCAGCCATCTCATCCTGCTTTTCTTCCTCTTCCCTAGTAAGGGGGCGGCTAGATATTAGGAGAACCCAAGGGACAAAATCTTCCACCCCCGTTCCAGGCGTTTTTAGATGTTCGGGCACCCGCCTTCCCTTCTTAGATGCGGTAGGCGGGCCTTTTTCACAAAGGAGGCGGCTCGAGCGGCTACCCCATCGTCCTTCTTAGATACTTGGGGGACAAGGCCGGAATCCTCCTTAGCTAAAGAAGGTTGCCCGGACTAGGTACTAATCACCAGTTCTTGACCAACCGCCCCGGCCTTAGAATCCTTGGCTGGAGACGAGCTGCTCGGGGCTAAATTTAGGAGGTCAGCAATAACGTAATGCTCTTTCTCCACTATTTCTGCGAGCGTGGAATAACTAGAATAATGTAGGGAGATGGACTACGACTCAACTCACGAAGATTCTTCGCAGTTAAGAGAATTTCGTGATGCCATTCTTGGTCAGAAATTTCCACAGCAACCCCTTTGAATTTTCTTAAAGCTAGCTTTCACCACAGTTACAGTCTACCCCTCCGTTTCCTGCACAAAAAAAAAAAATAAAAAAATAAAATATATATATATATATATATATATATATATATATATATATATATATATATGTGAATGCAAGAGATAGACATGTGAAATGTACTAACATACATATCCCGTAACCCAGACACACAGGGAATGACATTGATTGGTTCAAAACAAACGGGAGATCAGGGGAGCCCGAGGTCTCATACCAAGGTCCTCTAACCAAGATCACGCCCTTCATCTCGGTCTTAGGGGAGTCGGGGAGTCCTGTAACAAATTGCAGCCGGGGGCTTAGGGCCGACATGGATAGCCGGCTTCCGTGTCTCATCTTCAAGGTATAAATAAAGCAGATCTCTACCAATGAAATGTCCGGTTGGTAAAGGAGGTTCGACATCGCGCACCGGGTCGGATCGGGATGACATTCGGATGGATAAGAAGCGGGAGCGCTCTGAAGTGTGGGAACACTCTTTACCGAAGACGAAATGGGAAAGCGGCCGGCTACTTGTTGTTCCCCGGGTGAAATACATTACACTGTCTTCCTCATTAATAATGGATTCAACCAGACCATCCGGCAACTCAAAATCGATAGTGTTAGGAATTTGATAGTAAGACCTCAACTCCTCCATGGATAGAGAGGAGATGAGGCTGCTTGTAGAAGGCGTATCCCGGCTAGGTGATGAGTCTTAAGCTCATCTATTTTTAATCCATTTTTCTGGCTTATTTTTAGTATATTTAGATATGTTTTAATGCCAAATTATGGATTATTCACCAACTTTGCATTTGCGGTTTAATTCAAGGAGAAAATCGGCTGAAAGAAGAAAAAGAGCAATTGCGGCCGGTCTATGTAAGTGGCTAGAGTTTTGTGTGTCATGACAAACGTCCAAGCGAATGGCTAAGGAAAAATGTCACAACGATTATTTCTTACATGTAACATAAAAATTTGAATATAGAAGAGAGCTATGTCGCGACAAAAGACAACATCGCTGACGAGAATCTTGATAAGTAACAAGTCGGAGAGTGAGACAAAGAGATAATGTTGCTTGACAAAGGTTTCTTATCTTTGGATGTCAAAAACCCGGGGAGGAACTTGTCGCGACCTAAAAAGCTCCTGTGGCGACATTAGAAACAAATAAAAGGAAAAATCTCTATCGTGACATAAATATTTTGTCGCGACACTGATTATTGCAACTTGGAAAATCCTATTGAGACACTGTATGAAGAAGTTATGTCGCAACAAAGTGATGAATGTCGCGACACTAGAAGATAAGGTTTCTGGTCCTAACAGAGAAACCAAGTCACGACAAGTGATGCTAACTTAGTGAAACGGACTGGTGCAACAGAGTTTAATGTTGCGACATCTTCTGACGAGGAAGAGAAGTTTTGATGTCGCGACATAGATATTAAGGTCGCAACACATAAATAAGCTGAACACAGAGAAACAAGGTCATGACAGACTTTTCCATATCGCAGTAAAAATTCCAACACAAGGAAGAGAAGTTTTTTCATGACATAACAGAACTGGGTCGCGACACAAAGATGAGTTGAAGGCAAAAAGTCTTGTTGCGACATAAAAACTTGGTCGCGATAGAAGACATCTACTACACCAATAGACTATGTCGCAACATAAAAATAAAGCTGCAATAAGAAATTAGGTTAAGTGGAGACAAGACTTTGCCATGATAGACTTTCTGAGTGGTGGCGGGAATGTTGACAATCTGAGAAACAGCATTTGCGACAAGAACGGCCATAAATGCATCACGACTCAAAATTGAAGAAGAACATACGAAACAGTAATACTTAACACAATTGTTAATGTTGCAACATAAATGTTCCAGTAACCACACATGAGAGTGTCGCGACATAGAATGGACAGAATGACAAACCTTGCAGGACAAAGTGTTAAAGAGCCAAAGAAAGATATGTCGTAACAGAGGAAACTTTGTTGCGATAGAATAAAATGCTGAAGAAACAAAAGCGTGTTGCGACATAATGATGCATGTTGCAATAGAGAACTGCAACATGGAATTAAAACTCTATCGCAACAACACTTTTAGGTCGTGACCAAGAATGCAATCTGGGCCAGAATTTTGGGGATCCACAATGTAACCTCGAATTTAGGGCCCAAACTTATGTGGCTTTATAAATAGAAACATTTGAGGAAAGCGAGGCAGTCAATCGACGGAAAACCAGCGAAATCTGGGGAGCTGAGGACTCTTTTGTATTATATTTTTATTTTATTTTATTTTATTTTATTTTATTTTATTTTCTTCGTTGATTAAATTAATTAGTAGTTTAATTTGTTCTTGGACTTGAAAGCAGTGGATTGTTAAGTTTCAGTTGAGCCAAAATTATTTGAAAATCAATTCCGATTACTGTTTGAATATAATGAAGCCCAAAGAAAAACTGGAATTTATTTCTTTCAGTTGATTATAGTTGCATTGGAAATTTCCTAATTAGTATTTCAGTGTTTCGCTGCGATTCGATTTAAAACCATTCCCTGCAGGAAAGATCGATGTTAGTTATGAATTAACTCCTGCATACCTAGAAAGAGATTTCTTAGATTGTGAATTTCATATTTATTTGAATGGTGTCGTTCATGAAGTAAAGTGTTCCCAATATTAGTAACTTATACCCAATTAAGGACTGTTGTCTAGCTTTGATTTCCAGGAGGCCCTTTGAGTGACACAGGGTTGGAGATTCCTGAGAGCATGGATGCATTACTTAAGGGTATACTAGACTATTATTGAAGAACTAATGAGCTCTAAAAGATTACTTAGATAAATCATCAACTTACTCATGGTTTGAGAATTGGTTGAAGGATCTATCAATTTAATCAATTAGAGATTTCTCCTTGGTCTTGAGGAATGATCTTGATCCTGTGTTATCTTAGATCTAATCAAGAAAAGAGAGAACTCTTCAAAATCTCAAGGATGAGACATCATTTTTCTTGTAGAGATATGGCAAATGGCCACATCTTGGGAAGCTGAATGAGTCAATAGAAATTGGTATGAAGTATTGGAAAAGAAAAATACCCAAATCTTACAGAGAAAATTGATTACAAGTAATTGGTTAGATACATGTTTCAAAAATGAACATGACTCTCTAATAAGTGAAATGTATGGTTAAGGGAGAAATCCAAACTATACTACCTTGCCTCTTGACATTTTTAGATTCCACTTCATGAAATAATAGAATTAGATTATGTTGCAGGAATTGATAAGTTCACAGCAGTGAAATCCTAGTGTCTACTTCCAGCAATAATCTAGTTCATGTTCAGTTTAGGTCTAGGATTTTAAAATTTAATTGAGTCAGGTTACTAAAAATTATATGACAAGGTAGTTTAAATAGTGTGGAACTTGAGTCGTTAGGGTAGTTGAACTTTAAATTCTTTTTCTCTGTGGGAGTGATATCCGGACTTATAGATCCACTTTTATTACTTGTACGACCTGTGCACTTGCAACATTTTGACCAAACTAAATCTTCAATGAATTTACTGACAAATCATTTTTAATGCGAGCGCATGTTCTATCTTGGTCAACAAGTTTTTTGATGCCTTTGCGGGGATTAGAGTATTAGTCTTTTTGGTACTTGATAGCAAAATTTGATCCTATATCTGAAAGGTCATAACAGGCCCTCTTACGTACTGGCACGACTAGTGGAAGTCTCTTCTTGACCTCTTGCCATACTTCAAGTAGACAACAACAAAAGGAGAAGGGAAAGGGGAATTAGTTCCATGTCGTAATACCAAACTGGTAAAAGAGCGAGAATGCACATGAACCTACTAGACCCGGGAAAAATCCCCCAGTTCTAGCGTGTCCTGAAAACACTTTCCTACGATCCTGTCCCCGAAAACATGCGAAAACTGGGATTTAACTTACCTAGAACAAAAACAAGGCTTACCTAAAAGATAAGGGAAACCAAAAGCCTGGAAAGACAATTCGCAAAACACACAACGCTATGCCGGGAAGTATCCAGAAGCCCTTGAGCGAAAAGAAAACAGGAAAATGGGGTAAAAAAGATGGGAATGGGTGGGATCCAATTATGAATCCCTAAGTATCAGGCTTCCAGCGTCTGCAGGTGCATTAAATGTGCCGTTGACTCATCACCCCTTCAAGAGATTTGAATCCTGGTGACGCTTCACTTACTAGGGCACAGTAAATGAGTGTGGGCCATGCTAATGGGCCCCCAGGCTAGGGCCCTTGTGCCTCCCTAATAGATGGGCTTGGATCGAATAATCAACTGAAATGCAGTCGGGACCTTGTCTTGGGGAGTTAGTCACGTTGAGCTAGTTAGCTAAGCACGAAAATAGGTGAAAAACGCAAAATTTCTAAGAACACAATTCATTAATTACACCAAAAGGCGTTCATGATTACAATAGCGCTCCTGACAGGACGATCATACTCTAATAATTACATAACCCAGTAGGGCTGGAAAACAGAGCCTAAGAAAGAAGAAAAAGTGGAAGAAAAAGGCTAAGAAAGAGGAAAAAGTAGTAGAAAAGGTAGAAGAAAAAGAAAAAGGCTAAAAAAGAAGATATGAAAAAAGAAAAAGCCCCGACAACGGAGAGCCCTCTTATGGAAATATGATCACAACACCTTTCAACAATGCCAAAACGAAGGGGCATATATGGGGACAAATAAGGCTAAAAAATATCCCTTTAAAAGAAAATTTGTGCGCTCCAGCGCATTCCTTGTAGCCTCCGACCTACCCTTGTCAACATCACATTTAGCCTAGGAGTAATCAGAAAAGCACGGTACTAGCGACACCCGAGCAAGCGTCTAGCCGTACACATTCCGCAGAAACTCATAACAGTGATAGCATAAAAGTCCATTACCTTGCGGCCTTTTATAGGGGTTTGAACTGTGAGGGCTAACCGCATTAAATGTCTTACAAAAATAAAAAAGTCCGTAATACGCGGCGTTGGAACCTACAGTAGTGCGGTCCCCATCTAACGACAATGTGTTAAGTCACGGTATTTTCAATAGGAAGGCCGATCTCCCCCGAGCCCGAGAAAAAGGGGCATTATGGGTACCATAGCTTTTGGCTTAGCACCCCTATTTGGAAGGCCCAGAGAGATCAAAGCCCATAGGCCAGGTCCAAGTATCCTTGCATGAACATGGTTTCGAACCACGACTCGAATCCCGGCTCATGAATTATTCAATCACAGTGAAGGCCTACGGGATTTATTGCCCGGGCACATCCTCTCCTAGCCGGCTGTCGTCTCTAAGAAGATGGCCAACCAATAATTTCCCGGCTAATCCCTTGCAACTCGAAAACAAATCCTCCCACAAATCACGTACATAACTGCCCTTATGATGATCAAACGATTCTTGAGGCGAAAGATTGTGATAACTTGGCTATCCAAAAGGAAAAACGACTGACGCGCAAATGAAACGCCTCGTCCCTTCCATTTCGGAAACAAATCACCCACTTTCCATAAAATTGGACCATCCTCCTCGTTCATAAAATGGAAGGAATCGCAACAGAGGGGTATGTGGATATACTCTACTATAAAACAAAAGATATTTATGTTCTCTATTTCTTTGTTTAACTTAAGCATCGGAGGCGAGTAGGCAAACCAACTATAGGTGCCTTGTTCAGTTCTGGGTCACTGCTGCCTAGGTTAATGCCCAGACGATCCGAGCTCAAATCAGAGACAACACCATAGAAATGTATGAAAAACAAAACTGATAGCTTCAATGCCAATTAACCTAACTTTGATACCAATTGTTAAATTATTGTTTAAAAACCAAGAGTATTTATTGATCCCAAAAACAATTGATCAGTAATAAAAGGACCTAGTAAATATATTACAAAATAATAACTTTATTGAACAAAGAAGCATATCAATTCAAAGTGTGTAAAAAAGATACCTGACATAAATATGAAATTGTTGGTTGTCATTTGTCGCCCAAATCCGCAAGAGATGAGATCAAAGAAAAGATAGGGTTGAAGATAGGTACTTCCTTCTCCCCAAAGAGTGTTCTACCAAACCCTTGTTTAATTCTAAGACTCTATTTACTCATATATATAGAGCGCAAGGGAACAATTGGGCTTTGGTTCAATGGGCTTACCAAAGCAAGGGAGAAAATAGAACCATGGGACCATATCTAGTTAATATTAATCATCCCATAAATGGCCTATAATTAACATGCATAATCACACAATTAAAATTGTAATATGATTATGCCTAGTCCATAATTAATGAAGTAATCTAACAGTTTCAACATGTTTTGAGTAGATTTGAAGGAAGGTTGGAAAGGTGGAAATATAAGTATTTGTAACAAGCAGGAAGAACAATACTTGCTCAGACAGTGTTGACTTTGATCCCTCTTTATTCGATGCAATCCACTATAATGCATATTTCTTATGTAACCTGATTGATAAGAAGGTGAGACAGTTTATTTGGGGAAGTTCTCGTGGGTATCAAGGTCCTTACAATCTATTAGACCTAGACCCACTATTCAATAGGCCTAGGGCCGGCTCAGCCCATGTGGAAACGACCGACTACTTACCATAAAACTAGGTGGAAATTAATATGGGACAACGAGTCTTCAAGCCCGTATATGAAATCGGCGTCTTTGTTAAAGACTGACAGCCCAGCGACCCGTCTAGGTTTCAAGTCCCTGACCGGCCATCTATCGTATGGGAGTAGCTATGGATAAGTATCTGTGGAAAATACCTGAAAGAAATATTTATCAGCAGGTTTCCCAGTTTCCAAATCCCTTATATCTCGAAAGGATAATCCTTGATAAGGAAAAATAGATTTTATCTTTAAAACAAAAGCGAAAATTTGGAAACTAAGCCCTATAAATTGGGAAGATCCCAAATGAGATAAGAGAGGACAATTCTAATTGGGTGAACTCGCTGTTTTTCTCAATCATTTAATGACTTAATCATTAGAGAGGTGGTTTACACGTCGTCGCCAGATCACCTTTTTTGTAGGTTCCACGTGCGGCTAGCGTGCCTAGAGTTCGATGATCAAGAGTAGCAAAAATTGAGCGCACGTGGCGGCCCAGAACAAAACTGTGGATTTTATAGGCCACAAGGGCTTAGCTTCAACGATTGTTTAGTAGTCTTCCATCACCGGGAACTCCGTCGATTCCCCTTTCCACATCTGATTCGTCCGAGGCAGTCGTAATGTCAAGCATTCTGATGAACCAATCGCCAGAAAATCAATTCCTACATTAGCACCAAGACATGGAGAAAAACAGGAGGAACAAGCAAGACAGATGAAGGAGCTACAAGGCCATGTCGAACGCTTGATAGAAGAACGATCGATTGCGGGCCTAGATAGAGAAAGTCGTGATCTTGGAAAATATGTATGAGATAGTGGCCGTGTAACATCCCGAAATATACCCTAGCAGTTTTCGGACTTGTTTAGGGTATATTAAAAGCTAAATGGAAATTTTCGGAAATAAAATTAGAGGCAAGATTAATAATAAAGCCGAGGAGTAAGTGGTACTTTACCTTCAGACTTAAGTGTCATAGATGAATAGATTGGATGCAAAAATAGAATTTAATAAGTTATGGGAATAAAGGCAAATAGAGAAAGTTGGAATAGAAATGAGAAGAATAAGGGCTTAAATGCAATTATGAAAGTTAAAAACAAAAATGAGTTTTATTTGAAGGCGAACCTTTAACTAAACAATTGATTTAAGACCAAATTTGGTCTCAATTGAAGAAGAAACCGTAGAGAGAGAGAGAGAGAGAGAGGAGAGGAAAAGAGAGAAGAAAGGAAAGAAGAGAAAGAAGAAAGAGGAGAAAGAGAATCAATGACCAAGATCAGAGGTATGGAACTTTGGATTTGGTA
Organism: Tetrastigma voinierianum; assembly: GCA_016808115.1. Classification (NCBI taxonomy): domain Eukaryota; kingdom Viridiplantae; phylum Streptophyta; class Magnoliopsida; order Vitales; family Vitaceae; genus Tetrastigma; species Tetrastigma voinierianum. The sequence goes on from JAEQBH010002511.1 coordinate 25,967, forward strand.
TGGATCATAGATTTTAAGGCTTGTTATGGTTAATAAACATCTCCAAAGCTAGGGTTTGATAGATTGTATCAAACCTTGGATTCTTGAATAGGGTTGATAAAGCCCATATGGTCTGAATAATCATAGAATCCTCTCTTTTAGGATGGATGTGGTTGAATTGAGAGTCTTTGAGTTAGGATTTAGAATAAACCCTAACTAAACATCATGTTTGGTTTGTGTATGAGTCATAACCCATATTAAAATGGTTTTTGAAGTAATTCATGATAGGTCTTTGAAATAAGAGAAGGATTGAATGATAAATTGAGTAGAAAATAGATCATAAGATGAATTTGAAGTGGTCTTGAGGTGTATATAAAGTATAGAGTTGAATTAGAGGATCAAAAATATGGAAAAAGGAGAAAAGACGATGCAGGCATTCCGGGTGATGTGTACCAGTTACACTGAACATGCCGGTACACTTGTGTTCAGTCGTTTTGGCCAATGTCGGTGCACTTTAGGGGGTGTCAGGTACACCCTGTTACAGTTTTCCTATTTCGGCCGGTTTTATTTTGGCATAACTTGCTGTTTCTTATCCGATTTGAGTGATTCAAGTGGCCAATTAAAATAGACTTCAAGGAAAACTAAACCTAAATAAATAGATATAGTCAAATTATGATTTTAAGTTGCCCAAAAATCCACTCGAAGTGGGACCATGTGCAAACCAAATTCTGGTTTCAGTGTTGAACATAGAGAAGTCCGGGTTGTTTCGGACCAATAGCAGGAGTCCGTGCTCAATTGGGTAGTTCAGTTGGAATAGAACCCTTAACATCTTAGATTTAAATGAGTATAAGGAAATAGTGTAAATATGAATTTAAGACCCCGTAAAAATAGTTAATACAAAGCTGCTCCTAAGAAAAATGGGTAAAATGACTAGTTGGCCTAAAAATGGCATAACTTTTATTTTTGGATGATCGAATGGATTGATTCCAATTCTAAATAAAATAGATTCATAGAATAAGAATATGAATGAGGTGTGATTTCTTATCATACTTCATAAGTATATGAGTGCTATATGTAATAGCCATGAAACAAGGAAAATATAGAAAATGCAATATGTATAGATATGTTAATAAAACATGAATATGATATTAATATAGGATATGTCTTAAGATGATAGTATAAATCACATGGAGAATATGATAAGATATGATAGGATATGTCATAAAAGATACGATAGTCTAAAGTACACAATTGATAGAGTACATATGAATATAAGATTATATGTTGAACATATGATTGTCATACATGGTAGAATAGATGGAACATGATAGAAATATAGAAAGTATATGAATAGATAAAAGACATGATAGAATATATAAATGGTAGGAATATATGATAGACATGCAGAAAGGAATAAGATGGAACATGCTAGAGATTTTATGGTAGAAAGAGCTTAAATGATGAAACGATGGAGATAAGTAAAGATGACTAAGCATAGGAATGAGAACAATTGCATAAATGATAGTACATATATGAAAATGTGAATGAGTAAGCACACGTGATAGGAATATAGAGATCTGAATAGCTAAATCATGATGAAGTAATATAAATGATATAAGAGATATGACTATATATAATATATAGATATGAGAACCGGAATATGAAATAAGTCTGAGAGTGTCTGGAGTAAAGTAACAGATAGTATATGTCGTAAACCAAATATGATAACAATAGTTATTCATGCTTATGAGATATGTACGAAAATGTAATAAAGTGATTGTGCCTTGGGACCTGTTAGGATGAATGGGCATGCTATGGGAAGATCGATTCTTCTACGACATATTCATAGAGACGGATAATATTGAGGCCCGTTTGGGTAGATGATATAGATCCGTTTGGATCGGAGGTGCTTGCATGAGGTCACCACAATAGACGAGAGATCAACGCCTCGTATGGTGATAGTACCTTGATTAGATGGCATATGACATAGGTCAACTGTCTCGATGCAGTGATGATACCTTCGGTGTGCAGGACGAGATCAGCGCCTCAAATACCGGTGATAGTACCTTGAATTTTACATAGTTTCCCGTATCCTTCTGGAGTATATGCATACATGAAACCAAAAGGAAATGATATGTATAGAGATGTGACACGATATGAGAAACACCGCTTCTTTGCTATGCGATGAAATCTGAGACAATTACAAGAACCATTAGTACAATATAAATTGATATGAAAATAAGTATATGAACATAAGAAAAGTAATGAAAGTATCTGAAAGCATAAAGTATATGATAGATAGAATATGGATATGTAGCGATAGTACAAATATGAATATGTATGTATGAAAAGTATAGATATAACATATACGAGAACATAGAATAGAGACATGACTTACAACATGAAAAAGACTAGAGGCAATTAAAAGACATATGAAAGAAACAGTATATGAAAGTATAAGAATGTAGATAAACGTACGGGATATTATAAGATAGGTTATATGAAATTATACGAGACATGAAAGCATAGGAAATTTGCAAGAGCATGATCTGAGAAATAAGATGAAATAGATCAAGTATCTGATATAAGCAAGGAGGACCCGAGAAATAGGCAAAGTATTTGTGATAGATAAGGAATGATATGATATGCTTAATAGTACAAAGGAATGCAATAAAAGATATCGAGCAGAAAGAAGAAAAGATATGACAAGCGTGAAGATAAACACATGACAAGTATAGGAATATGCAAAGTATAGAGATAGGCCAAAGATATAGAACATGTAATAGAAAAAGTTTGACATGCAATAGGAATATAAGATGATAAGGAATTTAAGTTATAGAAATATGTTTAGAGATATATATAATGCATATGTATAAGCTTGTAATGACCGCCATTGGTGGTTATTATGCTTATGTTCCACTAAAGCGTAAAGCTTAGCGCGATATTCAATCGTGTAGTACGACGAAGACAAGGATAGAGGAAAAGGACATTCCACATCGACCAAAGAAGACCAACTCGGGAGAGATAGGTGCTCACAGTATATATAAATCTACGATGTTTTGTAAATAGAAAATGTACATGTATAGGTAAATGGACTTTGTATATGTGTATAAGATTTTTATGAGACACCACTCGATTGGTAGTTCTTTTGTATATATATATATATAAATGATTTTTGTTATTACAGAAATTGTTTGTATACTACGGGTACAAGTACAAAGGAAAAACGAGGTCAATGAGAGTCCCAGTAAAATATATAGTATAGATAGTATCGCGCCCCGGACTTCGGTTCGGATCTGCCAATCGGGTCGGGCCGGGGGATCCGAGGGGCGTGACAGTTTAGTGGTATCAGAGCAAAGGTTTAGGCGTTTAAGACGGCCCTAAACATAGATAAATATAAGATGCTAAACATAGATAGAGTATAAGATGTTATTCTAGATGAAATTATAAGAGCGAGTCTAGATAGGTATAAGATAGAAAAGATAGACATGAATAAAATTATAGAAAGTATTGGCCTCTGATGTGGATGTCCTTGTGTTATGTATAGATGATAATGAAGTGATATAGACATGACATAGAGAATAGAAATGAAAAGAAAGTATAAGAAAGGTCATATGTAAAAGATATGAAAAGAAAAGACTTGACATAGAACAGACAAAGCGTATAGTATGAATTTCGAGGACGAAATTCTTATTAGGAGGGGAGAGTTGTAACATTCCGAAATATACCTTAGCAGTTTTCGGACTTGTTTAGGGTATATTAAAAGATAAATGGAAATTTTCGGAAATAAAATTAGAGACCCGGAATTAATAATAAAGCCAAGGGTAAATTAGTAATTTATCACTTGAGGACTTAAGTGTCATAGATGAATAGATTGGATGCAAAAATAGAAATTGCAATAAGTTATGGGAATAAAGGCAAATGAAAGTTGGAATAGAAATGAGAGAGAATAAAGGGCTTAAGTAAGGTATGAAAAGTTAAAAACAAAAATGAGTTTTATTTGAGAGGCCAAACATGGCTTGTAGCTAAACAATTGATTTAAGACCAAATTTGGTCTCAATTGAAGAAGAGCAAGTAGAGAGAGAGAGAGAGAGGAGAGGAAAAGAGAGAAGAAGAGGAAGAAGAAGAGAAGAAGAAGAGGAGAAGAGGAAATCAAGCAAGCCAAGATCAAGAGGTATGGAACTTTGGATTTGGTATGGATCACATGGAATTTTAAGGCTTGTTATGGTTAATAGCTTATCTCCAAAGCTAGGGTTTGATAAATTGTATCCAAACCTTGGATTGAAAATAGGGTTGATAAACCCCATATGGTACAAGATAATCATAGAATCCTCTCTTTTAGGATGGATTCATGGTTAATTGAGAGTCTTTGAGTTAGGGTTTAGAATAAACCCTAACTAAACATCATGTTTGGTTTGTGTATGGGTCATAACCCATATTAAAATGGTTTTTGAAGTAATTCATGATAGGTCTTTGAAATAAGAGAAGGATTGAATGATAAATTGAGTAGAAAATAGATCATAAGATGAATTTGAAGTGGTCTTGAGGTGTATATAAAGTATAGAGTTGAATTGGGGATCAAAAATATGGAAAAAGGGGAGAAAAGACACATTATGGGCATTCCCGAGTGATGCGTACCGGTACACTTTGAACATGTACCGGTACACTTTGTGTTCTGGTCGTTTTTGGCCAATGTGTATCGGTACACTTTAGGGGTGTACCGGTACACCCTGTTCTGGTTTTCCTATTTCGACCAGTTTTTGTATTTTAGCCATAACTTGCTCATTTCTTATCCGATTTAAGTGATTCAAGTGGAAAATTAAAATAGACTTCAAGGAGAACTAGCTCCTAAAAGAAATAGACATCGTCAAATTATGACTCTAAGTGGCCCAAGAAATCCACTCGAGAAGTGGGACCATGTGCAAACCAAATTCTGGTTTCAATGTTGAACATAGAGAAGTCGGGTTATTTCAGACGTAACTTGAGTTCCGGTGCTCGAATTGGGTGATTCCAGTTGGAATAGAACCCTTAGCACCTTAACTTTTAAATGAATGCAAGGACATAGTGTCAAAATATGAAGTTAAGACCCCGTAAAAATGAAGTAATACAAACTGTCCCTAGAAAAATCGGTAAAATAACTAGTTGGCATAAAAAAATGCCATAACATTTTGGATGATCGAATGGATTGATTCCAATTCCTAAGTAAAATAGATTCATAGAGGAATAAGAATATATGAATGAGGTGTGATTTCATACACATCATACTTCATAGGAAGCAAAGTGCTATATGTAATAGCCATGAAACAAAAGGAAAATATAGAAAATGCAATATGTATAGGATATGTTCATAAACATGAATATGATATTAATATAGGATATGTCATAAGATATGATAGGTATAAGTCATAAGATATGATAAGATATGATAGGATATGTCATAAGATACGATAGTCTAAAGTACACAATTGATAGGCACATATGAATATAAGATTATATGTTGTGGGCCTCTAATTATCTATATAAGAATAAGTATAAATGGACACATTAGAAATATAGAAAACATATAAATAGAATAAAAAATTATGCAAGATATATGATAACAAAATATCTCAAATAGACATACCAGAATAAGATCTTGACATCACTCAGATACATACATAGTGAAAGGCATAAATGATAAAGAACAATGGAGATAAGTAAAGATGACAAAGCATAAAGATTAAGGAACAATTGCATAAATGATAAATTACATATATGAAAATGTGAATGAGTAAAAGCCTACGTGATAGGAATATAGAAAGTACAAGAATAGCTAAATCATGATAGAAATGTATAAATGATATAAAGAGATATGGCTATATGTAATATATAGATATATGAGAACCGGAATATGAAACTACAGATATGAGAATTATTATTGAGTAAAGTAACGATAGTATATATGCATAAGCAAATATGATAACAATAGTTATTCATGCTTATGAGATATGTACAGAAAATGTAATAAAGCTGATTAACTGCCCAGGACATAGTAGAGGATAGATAGGCATGCACATAGGGAAGATCACGATTCTTTGACATATTCATAGACAAATATTGAGGCAGTTTGGAGTCGATGATATAGATCCGTTTGGATCGGGGTGGCCCGCAAGGGTCACCACAATAGACGAATCAACGCGCAAATGCCGGTGATAGTACCTTAAATTTACACATAGTTTCCCGTATCCGCTTCTAAGGTATATGCATACATATACGAAACCAAAAAGGAAATAATATGTATAGAAGATATGACACGATATAGAGAAGCATAACCTTGCTATCACGATGAAATCTGAGACAATTACAAGAACAAGTAGTACAGTATAAATTGATATGAAAATAAGTACATGAACATAAGAAAAGTAATGAAAGTATGCAGAAAGCATAAAGTATATGATAGATAGAATATGAATGTAGCGATAGTACAAATATAGCCAGATATATGTAGAAAGTATAGATATAACATATGCCAAAGACATAGAATAGAAGACATGACTTACAACATAGAAAAGAGTAGGAACGAGTAAAAGACATATGAAAGAAACGATGAAAAGTATAGAATGTAGATAAGCGTCTGAGGATAGTATAAGATGGAGTTATATGAATTATACGAGACATGAAAGCATAGGAAACTTGCAAAGAACATGATACAAGAAATAAGATGAAATAGATCAAGTATACGATATAAACAAGGGACAAGAAATAGCGAAGTATTTGTGATAGATAAGGGAATGATATGATATACTTAATAGTACAAAGAGATCACGATAAAAAGAGACATAGAGGCAAGAAAGAAAGAAAAGACATATGACAAGCGTGAAGAATAAACACATAATGAAGTATAGGAATATGCAAAGTATAGAGATAGGCCAAAGATATAGAACATGTAATAGAAAAAGTTTGACATGCAATAGGAATATAAGATGATAAGGAATTTAAGTTATAGAAATATGTTTAGAGATATATATAATGCATATGTATAAGCTTGTGACAGTCGCCATTGGTGGTTGTCCATGCTTATGTTCCCACTAAGCGTAAAGCTTAGCACGGGTGTTCAATCCGTGTAGGTACCGAAGACAAGGATAGAGGACAGGACATTCCACATCAACAAAGAAAGGCAGGCTTCGGAGATAGGTGCTCTGGCCTTCACTTCCATAATCTGATGTTTGTAATAGAAAATGTACATGTGTAGGTAAATGGGACTTTGTATATGTGTATAGATTTTTTATGGACACCACTCCGGTGGTATTTCTTTTGTATATATATATATATAAATGATTTTTGTTATTACAGAAATTGTTTGTATACTACAGGTACAAGTACAACTACGAGAAAAAGTGGTCAATGAGAGTCATTAAAATATATAGTATAGATAGTATCAGCCGGGACCCGGTTCGGATCACTTGTCAGGTCGGGCCGGGATCGGGGGCGTGACAGGCCGAGCTGTGCATTCTATCGCTCACAATAGAGGGAAGGAGCCCATAATTCCTGACTATGTCGATACCCTAGCGGATGATGAGTTGTCCTTAGGCAGTTCCCCGTCTTTGAGTCTCTCACTTTCAAAGAATGCTCAGGAGGGCACAAAGGCCAAATCTTGCAAGAGGACTTCACATCACCCTACCTTCAACGATACCGTCAATGGTGCATCCCGAGGTAAGGAGAAGGGCAAGCATGAGGCAGAACCAACCAGCTCTTGCCCCTAAGAACGCGTTAAGATTACCCGAAGATACAATGCCACCAGTATTGCCCATAGGCATGATGCCACCAATGCCATTTGTGCATCCCGCCTTTGGTATAAGGCCTGCATTCTATATGCCGTCTGCAACCTTAATTCGCAGGCCCGATAACATGCTCTTTTCGCCCTTATGGCAACACATTCTTGTTTATGAGCCACCTCACGAGTTTGTCATACTAGCTTTCGCCATGTTTGATGGCTTTGCTGACCCTTACGATCATATGCTCCACTATAATCAGGAGATGATATTGAATGCCGGAAACGACCGACTATTGTGCAAAGTATTCTTAGCTAGTTTGCAGGAGCCTGCATTGGCCTGGTTCCACAAGCTCTCACGTAACTTAAAAAACTTGTTCAATGAACTATGGGTGGCATTCGTATCATAGTATCTTTGTTCGGTGCGACAAAAGAGGAACATCAACTCCTTACAGACTATTCTCAAGCAGGAAGAAGAGTCTATTCGAGACTTCACAAGGAGGTTCGGGCAAGCCGTCTAGCAAGTAGAGTCTTATAGCATGGACGCAGTCCTCTAAAACTTTAGGAGAAGCTTTGGGCCATCCACTCCTTTCTTCAAGTCGCTATCTTTAGACCTGCCAGCGATAATGGAAGAATTATACAGGAGAGCTGATAGGTACTCAATGTTGGAGAACAATATCCGTGTAGGAACCCAGACTATCATGATTACAAGCTAGTCGACCGAGGGAAATGAGCCACCTAGGAAGAAGCCATCCGATTCTAAGGAAGGTCAGAGTAGAAACCGATAGCGATCCCATGATCAATCACAGAAAAGAAAGAGCTCTCTCAATTCACCCCCTTGAACATCTCATATGAGAGCTTATTGCCCATCATTTGGCGACTTGCCAGAGTCTAAATGGCTTGCATTAATCTAGACGGACCCTTCCCAAAGAAACAAATCCTTACGGTGCGATTATCATAGGGATCATGGGCATGAGACCGATAGGTGCTGAAGCCTAAAGTTCTTAGTGGAAAAGTAGATCAAAGCGGGACACATATGTCAAAGAAATTGACCACGGGGTGGAATTAGGGCAAGCTGCAGACATAATTACGATCGATCTTAGTCAGATTAAATTTAGACTACGCCATAAACTATATCTTTGGGCAGCCATCTACTTGACTAATATCGGTCGAAGCGCTAGCGAATAGCTCTTGAGGGCGCCACCGGAGTTAAGGCTCAAGATGCAAGTGTATCCCACGCATGAGACGGACATAAAGAACCAAGCCAATAAATGGCCCATATCCTTTCTTCACTGTAAACCCGAATAGGATTATTATGCCCCACTATGATGCATTAACACTCACCCTATGTATTAGCGGTTTTGATGTTCACAGGATACTGGTAGATCCGGGCAGTGTGAAAAACTTGTTACAATTACCAACCTTCAAGCAGACAAAGCTTTCCTTAGGGATGGTGAACTTGGTCGGGCATATCCTCTATGGTTTTAATGGTGCAACTACCGTAACTCTAGGAGATGTCGAGCTCCTTGTAAAAGTTGGGCCAGTCACTCAGCAAGTTCCACTCTTAATCGTCGAAGACTTGGGGCCTTATAAAGCCAAAATGGGGCAGGCCTAGCTCCACTTGATGAAAGCTATCCCTTCGACCTACCACCAAACGGTTAGCTATTTGACTAACACTAGGCAAGTTAACCTTTTAAGCAGTCAACTGGCCTCACGACAGTGTTATCAGCTATAGTATGGGAAAAGAGAGGGGAGAAAAGCTCTGAAAGTCCTCCCCTCGAAGATCGAACCCCCGGGTAGCAATCACAGTTCGCCGCCCAAATTAGGGCCGAAGAAAAGGATCTGCTGGCTGTGGATCCCTGGAGAAAGTAACATTAAATAAAATAGACGGAACGCCAGTGCCTACAATGTGGAATGATATGCATATTAAAAGGCATTATCAATAAAAAAAATTTTTAAAGGCGTTATCAATAGAATTTCCTTTAAAGTAATTTCTTTCAAATCTTGAATAACCCCCATTTCAAAAGACTAGAAGTGGCTCACAGCCTGCTGGCACTTCTAAAAGACCAAATGTGGCTCCTAGCACGCTATACTTTCAAAGACGGATGTGTCTCCTTAGCTGTGGCTTTCAAAAGACTAGATGTGTCCTTAACTGCGGCACTTTACGCTGACACCCCAAAACCCGGGGTCAATGACAACCCATCAACGTCACGGGAATGCACATGGGTATCGCATATCTCGATACCACCATATCGCGTCCCATTCTCCGGGATCCATTCGAGCATATATATTTTAGAAAAATATACAAATTTATCAAAGAAGCAGGTTCATAGAGTTGAGTTACAACTCTCTTATATACAAATGTGCATAAAATCTAGTTTTTTACAAGGTTTCTCAAAGCCATAGTTAGGCTTTCTTCACACCTGCGGTCCCGGATGAGGGTCAACCGCCTGTACATATAACCTGCACCTGAAAGGGGATCCCACGATGGGGTGAGCAATGCCTAGTGAGGATAACTCCTATAAGGGCTACTCCCCACCTAAGTGCACATTTCACATAATAATACACACATCGACATTCCAATGAAGAATATGCCGATTCTAAATGGAATCCTACATTCCATGCCATTAAATGAGATGTGACTCATCATGTACCATGCGCCCGAGTCCTCACCGACTCCCTCACACAAATCCTAAGCCCATGTGTGAAAAACCGTCATTGTGGATGACATTCAATGATCATTTTCAAAACAAATTTCATTTGTTTATAAACCAAAAGCTTTTTGGATGATACATCACAATGATCAATTTATATTCAAAATCCATGCGCCTTTTTTTGTGGGTAGTGGATTTTTGGTGTCTCACTTGGAAATGGGCTCGCAAACCAGGACGGTTTTACGGCCTTTTTGCTTGTTGGAGACTATGTCGACCATAATTGGCGGGTTTTCACCAGGGGCAATCTATCCTTCTTCAGCGATGCAGACACATATTTTTTTCTTTATCATTTCAATCAACCGTGCGGCTCTATTGGACGTTGTCCCATTTACCGAGCCCATCAAATCAACACCAAACGTAGTGTCGATTTACCAACCATGCACTCACACCAAACTCAATGCGATGCCCCCGTGCATATACTATGCAAAATGCCACTGCATGTTATAAAATTTGCAGCAATAACACACAAAAATAGTCCATACAAACTAGCCATTCCCGGCCATAAATCCGGCCATGCTCGGCCTTAGAAAAATCTGGACTTAGCCCAAAAATTTCAGCTTTTATTTTATTTTATTTTTATGATTTTTTTACAATTTTCAAGACCTTCATTAATGGCTATAAATTCATTACATGGAAAGCGATCATATGATTATTCCGAAAAAATAGTCCCAGCGTTGAAAGCTTCGATCCCATGGTTGGGTGACCCTTCTTGCCATTTACGACCCTTAGATCAAGAGGAACCAGTGTAGGAGAAAACCTTACATCTTTTTTTTTTTTTGGCACCTACTCGTAGCTCGCGACGAGTAGACCAACTTTAATTCTCGGCCTATTGACTTCCGACCATTGGACCACCGAGAATCTGAGCTCTTTTCCTTTCTTTCCCATTTTTTCCTTCTTTCCCACACGTATTTTTTTTCCTCCTCTCTTTTGTTTTCCTCTCATTTCTTCTCTTTTTTCTCCTTTCTTTTTTTTTTCTCCTTTCCTTTTTTTTTTCTCCTTTCTTTTCTTTTCCTTCCCTCCACTGAATTCTTTCTTCTCTCCTAAGCTATTCCTTGGTTTGATCCAAGTGAGAGGAAACTTTCTCTCACTTTCCTATTTCTCACTTTCATGATCCATGTTCCATGTGCTATGTCACATGGACACATGCGCTAGGTGGAAAATGCCACACCAAATGGCTCTCATGCCATGTGCACTCCTCTAAGGTTGCCATGTGGCACTACTCCATGTGCCATCAGACCCCGTGCCTCGAAATACGTGAAATTCCGATTGTCTCAGAATCCAATAAAATTCGATTGGGTAACTAGATTTTGCGAGACGATTCCAACAGTGAAGTCCGTTTTGTCATCTGAGATCTATAAAATTTTAGGTTTTCAACCTATACTTTAACGACAAATTACCATTTTGTCATTTTTTAGAAAAATTGCATTTTTCTTGGGTTTTACACTTTCAAAGGACCAGTTGTGGCTCATAGCTTGCTGACACTTTCAAAAGACCAGATCTGACTCATAGAATGCTGACGCTTTCAAAAGACAAGAAGTGGCTCACAGCCTGTTGGCGCTTTTAAAAGACCAAATGTGACTCATAGCCTACTGGCGCTTTCAAAAGACCAGAAGTGGCTCACAGCTTGTTGGCGCTTTCAAAAGGCTAGATGTGGCTCATAGCCTGCTGACGCTTTCAAAAGACCAGAAGTGGCTCACAACCTACTGACACTTTCAAAAGACCAGATGTGGCTCATAGCTTACTTACGTTTTCAAAAGACCAAAAGTGGCTCACAGCCTACTTGCATTTTTAAAAGGCTAGAAGTGGCTCACAGCCTATTAGCACTTTCAAAAGACAAGATATGGTTCACAGCCTGCTGGCACTTTGAAAAGGCCAGAAGTGGCTCACAGCCTACTGGCGCTTTCAAAAGACCGAATGTGGTTCACAACCTGCTAGCACTTATAAAAGATCAGATATGGTCCATAGCCTGTTGGCGCTTTCGAAAGGCCAAAAGTGGCTCACAGCCTGCTGGCGCATTCAAAAGACCGGATGTTGATCCTAGCCTGCTGGCACTTTCAAAAGACCAGATGTGGCTCTTAGCTTGCTGGCACTTTCAAAAGACTAGATATGCCTCATAGCCTGCTGGCGCTTTCAAAAGACCAGAAGTGGCTCACAACCTGTTGGTACTTTTAAAAGACAAGATGTGGCTTATAGCCCGCTGGTGCTTTCAAAAGACTAGAAGCTGCTCAAAAGCCTGCTAGCGCTTTCAAAAGATCAAAAGTGGCTCACAGCTTGCTGGCATTTTTAAAAGACCAGATGTGGCTCATAGTTTGTTGGCTCTTTCAAAAGACCAGAAGTGGCTCATAGCCTGCTGGTGCTTTCAAAATATTAGAAGTGGCTCACAGCTTGCTGATGCTTTCAAAAGACAAGAAGTGGCTCACAACCTATTGGCACTTTCAAAAGACCAGAAGTGGTTCACAGCCTACTGACACTTTCAAAAGACCAGATGTGGCTCATAACTTGTTGGTGCTTTCAAAAGACTAGAAGTGGCTCACAACCTGCTAGCACTTTCAAAAGACCAAATGTGGCTCATAGCCCGCTGACACTTTCAAAAGACCAGATATGGCTCTTAGCATGCTGGCATTTTCAAAAGACCAGATATGGTTCACAACCTATTGGCACTTTCAAAAGGCCAGAAGTGGCTCATAGCCTGCTGGCGCTTTTAAAAGACCGAATGTGGTTCACAACCTATTGGCACTTTCAAAAGACTAGGTATGGTTCATAGCCTGATAGCGCTTTCGAAAGGCCAGAAGTGGCTCACAGCTTGCTAGTGCTTTCAAAAGACTAGATGTGGATCCTAACCTACTGGCACTTTCTAAAGACCAGATGTGGCTCCTAGCCTGTTGGCACTTTTAAAAGACAATATATGGCTCATAGCCTGCTGATGCTTTTAAAAGACCATAAGTGGCTCACAACCTGTTGGCACTTTCAAAAGCCAAGATGTGTCTCATAGGCTGCTGGTGCTTTCAAAAGACCAGAAGCTGCTCACAGCTTGCTAGCGCTTTCAAAAGATCAAAAGTGGCTCACAACTTGCTGGCACTTTCAAAATACCAAAAGTGACTCATAGTCTGTTGGCTCTTTCAAAGACGGGAGATGACTCACTAGCTATTAGGCTTCCAGACTAGAAGTGACTCGCGACTGGCGGCTTTCAAGACCCGGAAATTGGCTCCTGACCTATTGGCGCTTTTAAAAGACCATAATTGGTTCACAACTTACTGACACTTTCAAAAGACCAGATGTGGCTCATAGCCTACTGGCGCTTTCAAAAGACCAAAAGTGGCTCTGACTTCTTTGCACTTTCAAGATTAGATGTGGCTCATAGCTGCGCTAACTTCGAAAGATTAGATGTGGCTCGTATCTGTTGGCACTTTGAAAAGACGAGATATTGCTTTCCCTGCTTCTTTAGCATTTTTCAAAAGACCGGATGTGGCTTATAGCCCTCTTGACACTTTCAAAAAAGACTGATGTGGCTCATAGCTTCTTGGCACTTTGGGCAGACATGGCTCTAGCCTATTGGTTGCTAAGCAGCAGTGGCTCTTAACACATTGGTTAGAGCAGCAGAAAGCCGTTTGCCTTGCTCGTTGGCACATGTGCAAAACCTATCAGCTTTTAGCTCTTAACAAACCTAACATTGGTATCCCTAAAGCAACTAGCCTAGTCAAGATTTGTGGAAGGAAGTTGTGAGATAAAAGGAAACAATAGTATAAGAAAACCAAAAATTGTATTTCATAAATACGCCAATAACATCAGAAATATACCTATAAGTTTTAGTAGCCAAATGGGGTCAATTACAAAAAAAAAGAAAAAAAAAAGGAAAGGGCAAAACTTAAGATGTTCCAGCAAAGTCCTTAGAAGGAGCGCTCCCCTCTAGTTCCTTTGCCTTCTCTACAGTTTTGCTCTGCTCCAGCTCGGTTGATGTGGCTCCAGTGGGGCAGGCCGAGGGCGTAAGGGTTCATATGAAGAACCCTAGAGAGAACGAAATTTAGGAGTAGGGCATATCGTCGAGACCTCAGTTGGTACACAGTGTTGTGTTTAGACAGTACAACATTCGTAGCCATATGCAAAGATAAACTCCAAGGCCTTTTGGTAGTCCTCCTCTATGGCCTCTTTGTCCTTGCCTGCCTAGGTGTAGAGAGAAGACACCTCATCTTAGCTGCCACCCAATCTCGAGGAAAAGTGAGATTCGTTCCAGCCTCGGCGAGCGGCCCTCTCAGCCTCGACCTTCCACCAGCACCTTCTGTCCTTCGGGGGCATCTTAAGCCACATCAGGTTGTCATCTTTAAGCCTTCGTCAAATTTGGGAGAACAATGAAGCGGGTGTCTTTGCGCCTCCTCTTTAGCTGTCCTTCCCCATCTCAACACTCATGATCTTCACTGGTCCGATATAGCCTCATTACTTCCATTGTAGACCCTAGCTTTGGCCTTGTTTAAGACGCCGTCTAAGGCCTGGTGCTTGGAGTCGGCCGATTGAGCATAAAGTCACAGCTTCTCGGCATCTCCAAACCTATGGTGAAGCTCCCTGTGCTAGCGCACCATATTCCGAATAGAGGTGACAACCTACAAAAGAAGAGGTGTTAGGAGACAATCACAACGTAAAGCCCATGCTCAAACGTTAGGAGTCTGGCAATACCAGCTAGGCCGTTTCGTCAAAGTCATGGTTGCGGATAAACATCCCGTTCTCAGTCACACACTGGTAAGATTTCTTGTCCATATAGCCCGGGAAGGGAATGGAGTACTCTTTAGAAAGAGCCACCACCGATATTCAAACACTACAAAAAAACAGCAAAATTGAGACCACAAAAAGTGGTCATAAAGTGAATACATTAGAGAGGTATAGTGACACTTCATTCTGACTTCCTAGCGATGTAGTCTTAGAAAATCTCGTCACAAAGACAAATCAGTGACCAAGTGGTCTGAGTCTGCGACCCTGAGAAATGTGGTCTTTAATTTGGCGACCACGACAATGTGGTCACGGATAACGACCCTGATAATGTGGTCATGAATATGATCACATACGTGGTGACAAATAAATCTTCAAATGGTCACATAATCTAATTAGTAGAAGACCAAATGAACTAGATAGTGACCAATTCTATGACCATCTTGTGGTCGTTAAAGTATGGTTGCTGATGTGGTCACTATATATCATAAAATAGTTTCCTTTGCTTAGTGGCCCAGCGTGTGATCTCTCATTGTTGTCACCACATCTTGTGGTCACTAAATTTATAAATATTTTAATTATTTAATTAATATTTCATAAAATTTAATTATTACTTATATATTAATAAGTTTAATTGTGGTTATATATATATATATATATATATATATATATATATATATATATATAACTTAAGCGATTTAGAATTTTTTTCTACTATACTATCTACTTTTTCTAGTTAATATTTATATTAGGATGGGAGATTGATGATGCCAACAAAATGAATTCTCCACGAATATCCTCCTCTCAATTTGAGAATTGGCATAGAAGAAAGAGAAAGGGTATTTCAATTTTTTTTTTAAAGTTCTTTAGGTTACTTTGAAACCCAAAAATTATTAAGGAAAGAAAAATATGAAATGAAAGAAAATTTGGGGTTGAACTCATTTTATTAGATAAGAACAAAAAAATTAAAAATATATAAAATTTTGATTATATTTTATTTTCTTTTATGCTTTTCATGAGAAAATAGAAATCATTTTTCTTATTAATTTTTTATTATTTCAAAACGAAGCCTTAGTAATTATACTTAAAATTAGGGTCTAGTTTTAAGATAAAGTGTTTTTTTTTTTGGTCTGTATAATAATGGAAAAATGAATAAATTTTGAATAAAAAGTTATGTGACAATTACAAATAAAACAACATAGTGGAGAAAATGATATTTATATATAATATTTGAATTTGATTAATAAACAAAATGCATTTGCTTGGCACGTTGTTTGACAGGTGGGGGCGTGTAAAATTATCCGCTTTATGGAATCTTCTCTCTCTCTTTCTCTTTCTTTCTGTCGGTTACCAAAACCAAAATAAAAAAGAAATTGAAACATTCAAAAGGGTATTGAATTTGATGAGATTGGTATTAAGAATCCATTTCCTTATCAACTATATATTATATATGATATATATATATATATATATATATATATATATATATATATATATACTATATATATATATATATATATATATATATATATATGATATGAGCTTAATTTTGAAAAGGGTCTTTATTAATTAAAAAGTAACTCCACTTAGCTTATTAATTATATTTAGCAATTAATCCTTCTTTTCTATCTTACTTTATCTCCCCCTAATGAAAATGAATGAATTTAAAGTAAAGCAAATCCCACGTGAATCATACTTGACCATGACTTTTAATTGCAGGAGCTGCCATATATAGAGGCCCCAATAGGTCTGGTGTTAAGCTAAATGATAGGGGAAATATGAACAATTAAATTAATGGTATCACCAAAGTTATTAAGGATGGAATAAAGGAAGCAAGTCATGGATGTTGGCCCATGAAAATGTCTATAAATAGTTTGTTATTTATGGTATTACAAAAGTTATTAAGGGGGCTTTATTTATTTGTTATTTATTTTTAAAGCTAATCAATTTTTTATTAAAATTCTTATAGTGAGACAATGACCGCATGAATAGTGGTTACTAACCAGTGACCACAGGTAGTGTGGTCACTATTTAAGTTTCTTCTCTATGTGGTCCCTGACCAATGACCACAGACAATGGTCACCAATTACGACCATTATGTTTGTGGTCACTATTTACCAACCACAGTTTATGTGGTCGTTAACCAGTACTACAAACAATGTGGTCACTAGCTAGTGACCACTATATGGTCACTAGCTAGTGACCACTATATGGTCACAGTATTGTCTCAAATTCTCGCGCCAATCGTTGGCGCCAATTTTTCTGACCACTCATTTGTGGTCATTGATTATGGTCACAATGTGGTCACCATGTAGTCTCCACGTGGTTGTAATTTTAATGATCTTATTTTTGGTCTTTTGTGGTTGCATAGTGGTCGTAATGTGGTCACTAATTTTAGACCACTTTTTGTGGTCTCAAATTTGGTGTTTTTTTGTAGTGAAAGGTTGACGGGGTAGAGGTGGTGCATATCAGTGATTGAGGTGTCCCTCTGGTTGAAGGGGCAGTCGATAATAGACTGGGTATCGGACTTGGAAACGGGCGTGTCTGAAGGCTGGTCCCGCCGTCGACCTGCGGGTGGGTTGTACTAACACGATAGGAGCCCTTGGCATGTGAGGGTAGGCCATTGCCTAGTCTGGCCCCAAGGCAATGGGCCAATGCCTGTCCTCGAGAACTGCCATTCAAACTAGAGCTCCGTCCTCGATGATGCCTGAGAAGCCTCCTTAGAAGCATCTTAGGCAGCACCTTCCAAAGCCGGCAGGGCATCGAAGGCTCGCTCTGGAGAGTCCATAGTAATTACTCCTGGACTCTTATGAGCCTCTTCATTTGGATCAGATCATCTTGAGCTCTTTCTACCAGATACTTCAAAGCCAAGGATAGTCTCCTCGTAAGCATTAGCAGCCCGCTTGCACATCCGCATGGAAAATCCAGCGGCCAGACTAGATATATCGTCCTCTCTCTCCTCAATTGGATCACTAGAAATTGGGTCCACCCAATCCACGAAACCTTCTAACCCCGTGCCGGCATCCTTGATCTTTCCCTTCTTCTTCTTCGCATCTTGGAGGCAGGCTGTGAATCTTGTTTGTCCAAAGGTGATTAACCGGGTAGGAAAAAGGTAGTCGAGGTTTCTTAAGAAGTCTCAACTTGGGGCTCTTGAGCGAACCTCGCTTGTAATAAGCTACTCGGTATTGACTTTAGGAGGTCAGCGAGAATGAAGTGTTCACCCTTGACAAGCTCCTTTGGCAGCGGATGGGGGATGACAGGGACTATGTAACGAAAGGGGTTGGAGCCTAACTCCCACAAGTTATTCACTGACAAGAGGAGCTTGTGATTGCGCTCCCTCTCAGTGATCTCAAGTAGCCATTTGATGCGAACTAGACTGGCCTTCTTCACCCAGCTAACCAGCCGACCTCGCCTACGCTTACTTACAAAAAGTCCAAAGAAGGGCAATGTCAAAACACGGACGACCTAGGGAATACAAGCTCCATCAAGCTGAGACAAACCTGTAAACGAAAGAGACTGATTCAGATCAAACGAAAGCCCTGGGGAGCTTAGAGTCTCATACCATGGACCTTTCACTAAAGCTACCCCTTTGGATTAAGTCTTAGGAGAGTATGGCAGCCCGGTTACAAATTGTAGCCGGGGGGGCTATGGGCCGACATAGAAAACCGACCCCTAACCCCAAGCTTTAAAGTGTAAATGAAACAAATCTTTACCAGCAAAATATCCAATTGATAGAGAAAGTTTAGCACACCGCAACCCATCAAAATCCGAAAGACGTCCGAATGTATGAGAGTAGGAGGTCTAGTGAAGTGCTGAAACTACTTCACTAAAGACAGGATGGGAAAGCAAAGTCCAACAACAAATTGCTCTCAGGTAAAGTAGACGACATAATTTGCCCCTCCAGTGGTTGAGGCAGTCGCGCTGTCTGACAACTCTAAACTAATGTTGGCAAGGACCTGACTGAAGGATCTCAATTCCTTTATAGACATAGCAGCGACAAGCTACTTCTAGTAGGCGTTTCCTGGGGGGTTCCCTTCTTACGCCTAGCTTGACTAGTAGAAGTCTCTCCTTAACTTCCTGCCATTCTATAGGCAAAAAAAAAAAACAAAAGGGGATCAGCTTGAGGATCTTTAAGCGGTGAAGACGACAAGATCCTTACAAGACAAAAGAAATCCCCCTTTGGAGGTTTGAAAACCCACTAGTAACAAAACCTAAGAACCCTGGACTAGGAAGCTTTGCGGGACCTAATAGGATGACCCCAAACTTGGGAATGTCCTAAAAACCGCTTACATCTTCGTCACCAGAACCCCACTGGAAAATGATGGATGGTGCTCAAAAGCAACAAAAACTTTCTAACCCAAAAACACTCCACAAATAGAGACAAAAAAAAAAAAAAAAATACGAGTAGAGGCAATATAAACAAAGTTTGAAAAAACTCATCAAAAAATTGAAAGTAGTCAAGGGACCTCCAATGATTCCCTTGAAAGGGAAGTTGAAGCACAAGAGGAACGAAGTTACAACAGGCAAAAGGCTTTGTGAAATAGTAAAAGAGGCAGCAGTCAGAGCCCAACCCTTATATATAGGGGTGAAACATCAACAAACGCATTAAATGTGTCGTAAAAACATCATGTGTCGTAGACATATTGGGAAATGTGCGCTTCCCACGTGCTTTGTATCAAACACGCTTCACCTTCCGGAGCTCCTGATGTATGCATTGATTTTCCCAGTCCTTTCAACTTTCCACACCCAAGGTTTAAAACATAGTATTTTCCCTAACTGAAAAAACATGAAATTCCAGCTGGGGAAAAGGGGGGCATTATGGGTACCAAGGTCCTTACAATATATTAGACCTAGACCCACTACTCAATGGGCTTAGGGCCCGCTTAGCTGTATCATAGACGGCTGAGAAGCCCACTTCTATATTAAACGAACAAGTCTTAAAGCCCATCGAAATCCGAGGTGTCTTTGGTAAGACTCACTTCATGATAGTCGATCTAGGGTTCAAGTCTGACTTGACCATCCTCACGCATATGTGAAGTTCGCTATGGATAAGTATACAAAAGCGGAAAATACGCAAAAGAAATATTTATCAGCGGGTTTCCTAGTTTCCAAATCCCTTATTTCTCGAAAGGATAATCCTTGATAAGGAAAAACATATTTTATCTTTAAAACAAAAGCGAAAATTTGGAAACCGAGCTCTATAAATTGGGAAGATCCCCCACAAGGTAAGAGAGGACAATTCTAATTGGGTGAACTCGCTGCTTCTTCTCCATCGTTTATTGACATAATCATCGGAGAGGTGGCCGGCACGTTGCCACTAGATCACTTTTTTGTAGGTTCACGTTGCGTTGCTGATGCCCAAAGGTTTCGACGATCAAGGTAACAACAGTTCTCTTGGTACACAAAAAACTCACTTAGTTAACAAGGAGATGGTGACGCAAAGAAGAGAACATGGAGGCTTGGGTATTTATAAAAAAAAAAAAAAAAGGAGTATGAACATTGCGTTCATGGCAAAGTTGGGGTGGAGGTTGTTTACTGAATCGGATAAATTATGGGCAAACATCCTCACACCTAAGTATGTTAGAGGAAGTTTGGATATTTCTAAAATCGAAAGAAAGAAAAATTCATCAAATGCATGGCAAGGGTTAGTAGCTGCAACTAATATTCTCAAGAAGAAATTGAGGCAAAAGGTATATAACGGAGCTTCAACTTTATTCTGGAGAGATATATGGTTGGGAGATCTGCCTTTAATTAGCATAGCTCTTCACAAGGGGAATCTAGTAGATTCTTATAATTGGTAAAGGATTACTGGAATCATAGTGATGGTTGAAAATGGGGAGACTTGGAAGCATGTTGCCAACCCATATTCTCCACAAACTCTCCATAATTTTGTAGCGATCTGATGAGAGGGGAAGGGATGGAATATGCTGGGGATCAACAACATCTGGGATATTTTCTGTAAAGTCGGCCTATCATTTACTAGAGCAATCAAAATTACCCCTCCAATATGGTAATTGGAACCAAATTTGGAAGCTGAAGATCCCTCAAAGGATCCGTATGTTCTTATGGCTACTTATGCATGGAAAGGTGTTGACTAATGTGGAAAGAAGGAGGAGGTGATTCACCAGTATCTCTACCTGCCATAGTTATATCAAATGAGCAGGAAGATTTAAATCATCTTTTCCTCTTGTGCATTAGAGCAAAGTCCTTTTGGGATAGTTTTGCTTATGATGACTTTAGAAAAGGATTTCATATCCTTTCTTTTACAGATTGGCTCTGTTGGAATCTCAAGAGGGCGTCTAAAGATGATGATGGGCCATGGAGGAAAATATTTGGAACATGCCTTTTGTGGATTTGGAAATGGCGAAATAATGAGATTTTTAACTGTAAGGAGGAGGTAGGTCTGGATAGGAAAGTTGCAGTGGTGCGTGCAAGTATCTGGGAATTTCTCTCAGCTTACTCCAAGGAGTAAAAGTGCTTGGTAGCCATGGACGTTAGGGAATAAAATGGATGGGCGGGACCGTCCTCCATAGGGATACGTCACTCTGAATACGGATGGTTGTTTCTAGGGCGATTCAATGGGGGCTGGTGCAGGCCGGGTATTTAGACAAGATGATGTCAGTTTGATTGACGGTCTGCATGAATCAATCTTAGGTGCTATTCAATTGAAGAAGCAGATTTGTGGGCTATCTTTCTTGGTCTGAAGGAGTGAAAAGACTTCGAGTGGAAACTGATTGCCTTACTATAGTGAACTCGCTGCACGGGTGGGAAGAAGTTCATAATCTCCATGCAAACCTCATTAAGGAATGCAAAGATTGGTTGGCAAAAAAATGGGTTGCAACTATACATCATATTCATAGGAAAGGGAATTCTGTTGCTGACTTCATGGCTAAAAGATCGCTCCTTTTGCAGCACGGTGTACTCCAGAGATGGGCGACTCCACCGGACTGATTAGAAGGACCTATTCCAGAATGACTCGTTGGACTGCCTTGGTCTGCTGGGGTATCCCCTCCCAATTGATCAAAAAAATATTGATAGATACATTATTAATCCTATTTAAAATAAAATTCAAATTAATTTAATAAAATTATTTGTATTAATAATTGTTAAAATGAGAAAATATAAGACTATGCAACAAAAAAGTAAAAGACGAAATGATGAACACAATCAGAATTTATGTGGAAACCCTAAGGAGGGAAAAACCACTGGCAAATGAGGACAAATCCACTATTATGAAAAATAGGGTACAAAATTGGAATATGATAACTATTAATTTAAAGAGCCCGAAAACCCTAAAATATATATAACATATTTATAGGTATTCAAATTCTAAATAGATTGGTCATTATGTCTAGCTCATATGATAAAACGCTCAACGTTTCAAAAAGCTAGAGCATGGGGAGGGGTCTCAGGTTCGAGTCCCAATTAGGCCAATTTACTACATTGTAACTAAATTTAACTGTAAAAAAAAAAAAAAAAATCTAAATAGACCCAAACTCTAAAAATGTTAGTAATGGGCTATGTGCTCTTTACTAAAATCCATAAAAAGTCCATGATGATGTAATATGAAACTTTTCGAGTCAATCGAATAGAATTTGGGTCACCAAACTATGACAATAATAATAATAATAATAATAATAATAATAATAATAATAATAATAAAGGCAATACTAATAATGGTATTGAAATAATAATAATCATAATAAAATTAGTATAACATCAATAAAAATGTAGCACAAAAGACAAAATTATGTGAGCAATATACCAAAAAGACCAAAAAATGGCATGACTGACGTTATATAAAAGAAATTCTAGATACTATGGAGGAATTGTAAATGTGACAACCTTACTTATTAATAGGTTAAAACTTTTTGATAGTTTATTTATTTATTTAGAACATATTAATACTTAATGACTTTAAATCTATTTTTATTTTTTATTCTTTTCATTTTTTCCTTTTTTTTTTTACATTTTTACATTTTCCCAAACATAATAATATGGAAAGGGTAATATATTGAATGAATATAAAAAAAAAATCAAATTTTAATTCGAACTATTAAAATGGATAATAAAATTATTACAAAAGAAAGAGCGGATACAATTCTCTGATAAATTTTATTGATTTGCAAAATCCCTTTTATAGCCAAAAAGGCCACATACAACTCAACAATTCTGTTACAACCAAAAAACAGAGAATATTCCAATAGGGCATAAAGGAAAGGGAGATAATAAAAGAAATAAAAGAATGAGAAAACATGAAAATACTATTTTGTAATACTCTCTCTCAAGATGAGGAATATATGTTCTGTATCCCCATTTTGGACAGCAAGCTGAGAAATTGTGCCGGATGGAGAGCTTTTGTAAGCATATTCGCGAGCTGGTTCTGTATTTTTACATGCAAAGTCTTCAACAAACCAGCTTGTATTTTCTCTCGAATGATATTGACAGTCAATCTCGATGTATTTGGTGCGTTCGTGGTACATAGGATTGACTGCAATATGGAGAGCAACTTGATTGTCACAAAAAAGCACAGCAGAACGAGAATGAGGTGTGTTCAAGTCCTTCAAGAGAGAAAGTAGCCAAATGATTTCACAAACTATGTTGGCCATGGCACGGTACTCTGCCTTAGCTGATGAACACAATAGATTGCTTCTTAGATTTTCAAGGAACACACAAAAGCCTGAAATTGACCAGCGTGTATCAAGGCATGCAGTCTAATCAGAATCAGCAAAAGCTTTGAGTTGAGTTGAGTTTCGGACTCTGATGGCACTACAAGGAAAAAGTTCATAGAATTACAATGACACTTCTCTAAAGTGTCATGGTCTCGACTGTCATTTTATATGTTTACACACAATAAAACTTATTTCGAGCATCATCTTTTATGAATAAAAACTATGACACTCATTTAAAGCGTCATCCTCTACTCATCATATTTCGGTCTAATATCTTAACTATGACATTTATTTGAGCGTCATTGATTTTTATATGTTCTTGTTTTAGAACCATGACACCCATTACAAGTGTCATCATCTGTCTCACATTAAAAATCCTATTTGCATTATTTTTGTTGGTTATAAATCCTAATATAACAATCTCATAATTATTGAAAATGTACACATAATATAAAAGTCAGATAGATAAGAAAAAATTATATATTAAAGTCATATGCATAAGCAAACAAAGCTATCTATATATACATTGATCCAAAATTACAAAAACTATTCCCAACAAATTTCATAGATTCTATGAGTAGGAGTATAAACTTAAATAGAAAAGCACAAATTATTCTTCATAAGAGGTGATTCTTTGTTTCTTCATCATCTTCTTGCTTGCCTTATCTCTTGGACACATTATAGGATAAACACAATAGTAAAAGTAAACAACAAATAACAAAAAATTAAAGCATATTTTTGTTCATATGAGAAAACAAATATTAATCCCTTTAGTATCACAAGGTTAAATATGCAACATCACATATAAATTAAGTTTAATTGCATATGATTTGGATAAGATTAATCTAATCAAGGCAAAATCCAAGCTTCATTTATAGCCATTACATACATGATTTATTATTGTGGTGGATTGATTTTCTATTTTGTGATTAGATCTTAAAAGTATTTTTATTAATACAATAGTTCAACATTTTTTCATGAAGGAAAATGAGGATTTTCATACTCAGTATTTCATGAAATGGTGATAATCTTCACATTGTTTTAGACAACAAGCATTCTAGCTTGTCAAAAAAATTATTATTATTTTTCCACTACTAGTGTCCATACTAGGCAACAATTTATTGGGCATATGAGAATGAGTGTTATTGGCTTCCTCAAAACAATCTAATTCAGTCAAGATCCGAGACTTATGGGAGAAATTTATTTTTTAGGCCTAACTTAACTACTCTTCCTTTAAATAGTCTCACACAAATGCAGACATATGAATTATGACCACAAAGACATATTGATCTATGAGAAATCATATCAACTTACAAGTAGAAAAGTAGCATATCTACGAGGAACACCTTTGTTCCTCGCAAGCAAAAGGCACTTGGACAACCTAGAGAAAAATTGGCAACTTATCAGTTTTGTAGTTTATGATTGGATCATAATTTCACATCTAAGTTAAAAATTCAACATAAAACTATGTATGAACTTTTAGAATAACCAAAAAAATAATAATAATTAAACCTCTTTAAGCACCACATATCGGAATCAAACAAATTCTTCCACCATAATAATTAGGAACACTATAATTGGACAAGTTCCAATGTTTACTAACTCAAACTTGAAATCATATTTCCAAGAGGGGACAATGTAGAGTGAAGCAAAAATAAATGAAATAAGAAAATAATCCTCATTTTCTAATATGGATCCAACAACTCACATCCAAACAAACAAAGAAAAGGAGAAGAAAAAGGGTTACCTTAAATAAAAAGAACATGGGAAGTCATAATCAAACTCACCTGAGTATGGCTCCTTTGTTCTTTGGTTTGTTTCTCTCATTCTTCAAATAATGCAATCCTTCTCTATGTTTATTCAACTCCAAAAATTCTTGCAAGAAGCTTTGAAGGGTATCCTTATCTTATGTGGAAATGGAGACAATGTTTTAAAAAAATTAAATAGGAAACGAAAACAAACAATGGAAGAAAGGATCCTATCTTCATGTTAGAGGGAATCATCATAAAATTGAGCGCCATAAACTTTAATTTTTATAGTAGTGTCATGAACTGCAGCTTGACGAAATAGAAAACAAATGAACATCCCCATGTAGCATCACACAAATTCAATAAAAAAGTGCATGCTTGTGCCAAGTAGACAAGAACAAGGGTTTATACTATCTTGACAAGTTAAACACATTATTTTAATAGCCAAACAAAAATTTATCTAAAAGCATCTAAAGAAAGGTGATATCAGTGCCATCACATTGCTAGGTGGCTAGCTGTTATGAAGAAATAACTCAAGGTCGTTCCTTTGCTTTCCTTGAAATTGAACAAAGGGACAGATGTACTACCATAGCATATTATTCTCTTCCATTAAAACCTTATTATATATAGCTTCTTATTCACAGCGGAAGTAGAGATGGGATAATGGGCTCGACTTGATGGATTGACTCACTTTGGCCCGTATTTTTTCAGGGTCGAGTTGAGAAAATGATGGTCCAAATAGAACTACAGCCTATTGGATTGGGCCGACCCGCTTGGCCCATTTTTTATTTTAAATTTTTAAATGACTACATAATCTTTTTTAATTATTAAAAATATTAGTTTTTCCATTATGAAAAATATAAAATAGTTGTTTATAGAAAAAAGATTAGTTACTAAATAATTGTTTTTAATAAAATAAAATAATAATTGTATGAGACAGAGTATATATATATATATATATATATATATATATATATATATATATATATATATATATATATATATATATATATATATATATATATATATATATATAATTAAAATAATTTATTTTATATAATATTTTAAGAACATAATAAACTATAAGTATGTGTCAAAGAAACTTTATTTTTACAAAATATAAAATTTGTAAAAATGTTATTATTATTTTTAATTTTTTAATATCCGTCCCATTTTGGTCCATGGCATGCACAGGTCTAGGTTGGGCTAGCCAAAAGCGGGCTCGAATAAAAATGAGTCGAACCGGCCTAGCCCGTTTTGGCCCCCTGCCCTAATGGGCTTGACCCATTTGGTCTAGGCTAGCCTGTTTCCCAGCTATAAGCGAAAGGCATGATGTTAAGGGAATAAGATGGGTCCAAAACAATCAGAAAATGAGGCTAAGGGAAAAACGATACAGTTTGCTAATGCAATAAGAGATGCTTGAATCCATTTGGTAAATGTTCCTTGAGATTTTTAAGAAGGTTTTTTTAAAAAAAGAAAAAGAAAAAAGAAATCATGCAAAGGATACATTAGGTATAAGTATTAATTGTATAAGTCATTGTTGTAGTAGCGAAAAGCTTTGAGATCATACATTAGGATTTCAATAACCTTCTGGCATCCATTTCTAGAAAAAATATCAAACAACTTTCATGAACCGTGTTATAAAACTAGGAAGAAATTAAGCAAGAAATAATGGTGAAAATCACAATTTGAAGTATGAAACCACAAATTTAATTCAAAGTTACCTGTCAAATGCCTCTAGGTACTTCTACTTCATAAACTCAAAGAATATATTGATGGAGAACTTGTTGTCCTCCACTTCAGTAAATCCGAAAAGATACTTCTTAGCCTCTTTCTACCCTCTATTCAACACCAATTCTTCCATGTAATTTAGATTGAAGAAGATACCACATTGATATATCAGGCTGTGTCATAAGTGCAGTTATGTTTATGTTAGAGGGAAGAAAGAGAACAAGAAGAAGAACCAACATCTAAGTCGTTTTTAAGAAGTTTTCCTCGTGAATGTATTAAAAGATTAGGGAAGCATAGTCTTTGCCAAGAGCAGATATCAAATTGAATGTTTGGGAAAATTAGCATTGTCTATCTCCCTCATAATTATGTTTTATAAAACTTCTTGCCACCTCATTGGCATGCATCCTAAAACAAAACATATCCATATACTTTATCTCCATTATGAACTATTCTCTATAAATAAAATTTAAGAAAAATGCTAAGAACTTGACCATGCTATTTGTTTTTTTGTGACCCGAATTTGGTTTTGGGCTTATGTTTGACCCAAAGGCTTGTGGTGCGACTTTTGTGAAAAGAAAAAGTTGAGAAAAAAAATTAAGGATCTGTTGTAGTAGTAGATAGGATGGGTATTTTCGCTATATAAACACATTAGTGTTTATTCCCTATGAGCTGCACTTTGTAATTCTCTCTCAAATTAATAGTGAAGCTTTCTCCTTTGCCCGTGGTTTTTTTTCCTATAAAGGGTTTCCATGTAAATCTTGTGTTTTTCTTGATTTTCGTATTTCTTTATTGTACCATTCATCATAACAAGTGGTATCAGAGCCATAAGGTTTTTCCAGTCTTATCAATGGAAATCATGAAATTCGAAATTCCCTTGTTGGATCGCAATACTAGATTTTCATTGTGGCAAGTTAAGATGCATGCTATGCTCGCGCAGATGGATTTGGATGAAGTGTTGCTAGGGCTTGACAAGATGTTGTCATCGTTGACAAAAGAAGAGAAAGAACGTAAGGATCGTAGGGCACTATCTCATATTCGCCTTCATTTATCAAATCAGATTCTGCAAGATGCTCTAAAGGAGAAGACTACCGATGCGTTATGGTTGAAGTTGTGATGACTATATAAAATACTCATTGTAGCCCTATGTTTTATTTATTTTTTAGTAATATTTTTATGTTAAATAAGTGTCATACTGCTCTAAATGTTCATATTTATGATTAGGTCATCCATTTGGCGGGCTTGTGCAAATTTGGAGTGAAGACACAACGAAAAAGTGGAAAATCAACAAACACTGCTACAACATGCAACAACTACTGTATTCTGACATTTCTGAATATAAGATGAGCTTAAATTGAAATAAGCTTTATATGGTCAAATTCTAGACTAAAATATCTTTCCATAGAGTCCAAGAACGTGTGAATTGGAGTTCGGACGAGAAAGATATGGCCATGCAAAGTTAGAGACTTGAAGATGTGCATTAGCAACAGGGGCCACATAATTGCGCCAACCCCACGCTATGGCGTATCCAAGAGGCAAAAATTGGCAGCCCAGCCACGCAATTCCGTGGCTCCCACACTATTGCATTCGAACTCCATACAATTGTGCCAATCTTGAATGTAATAGTGTGCTAAAGAGCATCCTGGAGCATCTACAGTCCATGCAATTGTGCTAGACCTACGTCGTTGCTTGGACACCGATAAGAAGCCCTAATTTTGACAATTTTGGGGCCCAATGGGAAGAGAGGTGATGAAGGGTATAAAAGGAGCTTCTAGATTCGGAAGAAGATGGACTAAAGATAGAGAGATAGGCGTGGAGACACCTTAGGGCTCTCGGAAGGAGAGCCTAGGGTTTGAAGACGGCTTGCAAGTTGCTGCGAGAGATCGAATAGGCGACCCCACCCATCTTTCTGCCCTAGTTTTCTCTTTATTTTTCTATTTTTTTCCTTGATTTTCCTTTTAGAATGTTTTAGATTGGTTTCTAAGGTTTTGATGTAACCTTGCTATAAACCATGGATTAATTTTAGTTTTAATTATTTAATTCAGTTTCTTTGCTATTATTGAATGTCTTATCTCCATTTTAATTCCATGCTTGTACTTGATCAAAATAGGCATTCTTAGGCTAGGGTTTTGAGGTCGAGAGATGATAAACCCTAGGGACATGAATAATATTTCGTATAATCAATTATAAAAGCAGAGATATCGTGGCGGGTACTGAGGTAGGTACCTAAGGCATCCTATAGTTTGTAATGAGGCAAGAGATGCAATATGACCTGCTCTTGGGATAGGGTGTTGATGCTTAAGAGAGATCGACAATTACACAAGATTAACCTATCATCAATAAAGGCTTTGAAAACCATTAAATGATTTTGCGAAAACATCATTTGGATGTAGCTAGGTGAAATTGAAACCTTACGATTTTCTTATTATAAATTTTTTACTTTTTAGTTTAATTAAATCACAAACAATTTTGAGCCATCCAAATAGAGTAAGACTAAATTAGAATTGGTACTTAATAGGCTCATTCCTCGTGGGAATGATAACTCACTCACTACTTTATTACTTGTATACGACGCGTGCACTTGCACACAAGAGGAGAATTTAATTCACATAAGCATGTGGCCTATCAAGTTTTTGGCGCCGTTGCCGGGGAATTTGTGCTTTTATTAATATTGATTTGAAATAGCATTACTCTACTCTGGATATAGTTAGTATTGTTTTATTTTACTTTATGTCTATTTTACTTTTGAATTTTATTTTTTTTGTTTTATAGGTTTCAATCACTATGGATCCTATCGCCGAGTTGACAAATGCATTGGTTCTCCTTAATCAACAACTAAGAATGAGGCAAATGGCCAATGAATATCATCAAAGTGAAAAATCAAGTGAGGAACCCACATATGCACATGGCTCAAGTTCAGTATGGAGGTACCCCATATTGGAACAATTATAACCCGAGGTGGCAACATTGCCCTAGCACCTCATGGAATACAAGCTATAACACTCTTCAATCTCCACAAGTCCAAAAATCAAGCCTAGAAGAAGCTATGGATGAATTAAGAAGAACTCAAGCTGAATCTACCATGGCGCAACCTGAATTTTCAAGATCAATGGCTGAAATGGACCACTCTAAAGTTTGGTTGCTTAGGTTTCTTGATCCAAATGAGATAAGTCAACCTCCACAGGAGAGAATGAAAAAGTTAGAGGCAGCCATGGTTGAATTGAAAAGAGTTTATGCCGAATGTGCAACATCTTAAGTTCAATTCATGGAATTGACAAGGGCTAATGTTAAAATTCAGCCTATGCCATTCAAGAGCTTAAAAGAAGAGGTGGCTTCAATGGCCACTTTTGGTACTCAACTTACATTTTAGAAAGAACATCGTAAAGAAGATGAGAGTATGAGTATAGAAGACCTAGTGGCAAAATATAAGAAAGAACAAGAGAATATGGCTACAACGTCCTTTAAAGGACAACATGAGAGTTCGCCATCTACTCTTGGGCTAAATATAGAAGAAGAAAACTGGAGCTACAATGAAGAAATCACTTCAAGAGGTAATGAAGAACTTGAGAAGTTTCAAACAGTGGAGTATGATGTACAAATTTTGGAAACCTTAGTTGTGAAGGAAGATGAGTTAACTTCTTCGAAATCACATGAAAAAACAAATGATGAAGATGCAAATACTATTATGGAGATGACTCTATTGGTTGCGATGCATTTGGAAGTGAAAAATGAGAAAATGAACCCAAATTATGAGATGGAAGAGTATATCATTCACTTGAACAACTAATTGAGAGGAAACATTGTAAAGAAAAAAATAAAAAAAATAATGATCTTGGAAGACTATGTGCTCAAGTTGCTGATTGAGCACAATGATTGCCTCTTAGAAAAGGATGGAGGTGAGAATTACCAACCCAACCGTAATTGGTAGAGTCTAGTTGGACTCGAAAAAATGGAGCAGCTTCTTGGGAGGCAACCCAAACTCAATAATTTTTCTTTTCCTTTTTCCACTTCTTAGTTACTTTTGAGTTTGTTTTTGAATACATTTTCTAGCTTGATCTTGTGTTTCTTGGTGTTGTTTTTTAGGTTTATGGAGTTCAAAGTTGGCCATTGAGGTGGAGAATCCTGAAAAGTTGAAGTTTAAAATATCTTGGAGGTTCAAAGAACAAAAATTGAACAAGGAAATTAGTTTCAGCATCTTCAATTTCATTCCATATATTCTGTAAACCCCCACATGTCTAAACTATCAACAATCATCCAATTAGCTTCGTTTTGCATTTAACTTCTCCATTTACATCCTAAATCAAATTATAAGAATAATACGTATAGAAGAACCAAGTAGTCCGACAGACTACCTTTCACCAATTTGATCATAGCTCTTTGTTGGAAAGTCCAAATGACACACCGTTATTTCTTTTAGAACCCTAACTTGTACACCTTTCCAACCATATAGGTCACACATACTAGAACTACCTGAGTCAAATCAATTTATTCCCCAAAGTTGACCAAAAATTGGTACTATGGTGTTCCTTGGGTAGTAGTTTTAATGTTTCAAGTGTACATTTTGGAGAAATAAATAATAAAAATAAAAGTTTTTAGGTTAAAATAACATTAAAAATGAATCCGGAACATCGAAAAACCTTAGGGTAGTCATATAGATCAAATTGGAGATTTTAGTGGCAAAATCGTAATTTTGGAGAAAACCAAAACAGCCCATGAACAGTAAAAATTGGGGCTGCTATGTTTAAAACACATTTTCAATCCATTTTCCCTCATTTCTTTCACTCCACTCCCACCCCACACCTCTTAGAACCTTAGAAATCATTAGAGAGGAAGAAAGGAAGGTCAAAACAAGAGATTTTAGGGTAAATTCAAGATCAAAATTCAAGATCTTTATACAAACTAAGGATTTAAGGTAGGGGTTTTCTCTCATTCACTTACATTGAGGCTAGTGTATTTATATATGTATGTTTTAGGCTATCAATGTTATATATTTTTTATATCAAATCATTCTCTCTTAGTCTTTTTGCAAAGATTACATGCTTTGAACAAAGCTAGTTGAATACCCATTTTGAAATCCCTTTTCTTGTCTTAAAATCCTATTGAGAATGATGAAGTTTCTTCTTGAATGTGTTCTTGGGATTGATTTCAAATTATAGTGATTTGTGTTGAGTAACAAAATAACGTGGTTACGATCTCTCAGATTTTCCTACCCTCCTTGTTTCTTATTGAAATTGCCTCATAATGGATTTGTGAATATTTGGAAGAATTGCTTGTAAATTGGGGGTTTATGGAATTATTGGTTATGGATGATGATTGTTGGTAGGATATGCTCTTGTAGGGTTGTTGGAATGTACATGGGTGAGAGGTTCCTTGTAAGGTTGCTTAATCAATCTTAAGAGGTTCCCGATAAGGATGCTTAGTAAACACTACCTTGATGGGTGAGAGGTTCCTTGTAAGGATGCTCAATTCCCTTTTCGAGAGGTTCCTTGTAAGGATGCTCAATGCCCTTTTCAAGAGGTTCTTGGTAAGGATGCTTGAGGAACGAAGATAACATGGAGGGGGTGGAGGTTACTTTTAAGTATGCTACCAACCAAAGAAAACCTTGAGGGGGTGGAGGTTACCCTTAAGGATGCCACCTGCCTAAAAGATTTGCTGGAAATTGTTATGGTGAAATAAGTTATTATTTCTTTTTACGTGGTGCTCGTTTATTCATTTAACTACTGTTTTATTTTACATAAACCTAAGATCTGTTTGAAATGTCACTGTTTATATCAAATTGTATGTGTATATTATATTAAAAGAAAAATGACACCGACCATTTTCCATACTTTTCTAAACATTGTTTGAGCTTGGGAGGATTTTTCTATGAAGTTCGTGCTCACCCCCTTACATATGACCCTTTTCAGATTTTACCCTTGAGGAGGAGGCAGGAGTCGAGGAACCCGTGCATTGGGAGGCCCCACCCGAAGGAAATATAAATCCCGAGGTCCATCAGGTAAAGGAACTCATATGAGACCATAGTAGTGAGGAGGGAGGCCAGATCCTGGCTTATTTTCTGGTTCTGTAATATTCTGGATAGAATAACTAGTTTTGTATGTGTACAGGGGAAGTTTTGTAATAAAAAGCTTATTTTTGGATCTATTCCTTAAAGTGTTGGAAAGTTTCCAGATTTAGTACTGCTTGCATAATAGATATATATAGAGGCAACAGTAGTGAATTTACTGCAGTTAAGAGAGAGCTGGAGGTGCAGGAAAGGCCTAAAAACAGGTTACTGCATGTTTAAGTTGCGACAGAGTTTTTCGATCCTATGTCGTGACATGGGTTCCCTATGTTGTGACATAGTTCTCAGGTTTAAGCAATGGAAATTGTTGCAACATGGTTCTCTTTGTTGTGACAGGGTCCTGGGCACGCAGCGATAGAGGGTGTCGCGACAAAGAAGTTTCCTTATTGCGACAGAGAATTGTCAAGAATGAAGGTTTCTAGGTTGTGACATATGTTTTTTTAATGACATGACAGGATTGTTCCTCGTCGTAACAAAGACTGGCCAAGGAAGGAGATTCATGTCATGATTGTGGCATGCGTTGTCGCGATTTAAAAGAGTCACTGGTTAGGCGATTCCATGTTGCGACAGAGCATGGAGGCGCCAGGTTTAAGCAGTTATGATTGTGATTCCTTTTCGTCACGACAGAGGTTGTCTTAATGAGGGGATTTTTCGGTCACGACATAGGATTTTAAGTCGCGACAGAGAACGGGCGTGAAAGAAGACCTCATGTCGTGACAGAGGACAAAGGCAGCAAGGAACTTTATGTCGCAATAGGACTTTTTACTTGTCGCAACAGAGATGTGTGTAGGCTGTGGAAACTAGGTCGCGACATGAAAATTTTAGGTCGCGACAAAGTTCAGTCATGGTAAGAAGATCCCATGTCGCGACGGAGTTCACCTGGCAGCGCATAGGAACGACACCGCTGGCGAGTGGCAAGGTTTGTCGCGACATAAGGCACAAAGCGCGCGGAGATGCAGCGCCAGAGTGCGCATGTCAAGCATAGCGTGCATGATAGAGTTGTTCTGTCCCGACAGAGGATTCTTTGTCACGACCGACTTCTCATAGTGGCTAATAGTGCACTGTGTTATGCACTGTTTGAGAACTGTTCATGGACACTGTTCACCCAGGGTTTCCAAATTTTGGTTTCCAGTCAAGTGGGACCCTGAATAGTAAAAAAAAACCCCGAAATTTGGGATGTTACAAAGTTGGTATGAGAGCCTAGGCTTTAGGTCTTACATGGGAGCTATAGGTTATGGATTACCACTAGAGAGATAGGATTAGGATGTCTTGTACATCAAGGAACTAAATTGTGAATCGATGTGCAAGATGGACGGCGGACGAGGACGTGGACGTGGGCGTGGTCGTGGAGGTCAAGAAAATCCATCATCGCCACTACCTCCCGATGCCATGAATGGTATCTATCAATGTTTGAGGGAACTCACCACTCTAGTGCAACATCATAACAAAACAACAAATCACACCGCGGCTCATCCACTAGCCCGGGCACGTCAACGGGGAGGAGAATCGGAGAATGGTCGTTCTTCGAGAGTTTCTAAGACAAAGCCCACCCACTTTCCAAGGAAGCTCAAATCCCTTAGAGGCGGATAGGTGGATTCGGGCCAATAAGAAGGTATTTGACGACACTGAGTCACGAGACCTTAAGGTCCGCTTGGCGATATATATATTTGATGGAGAGGCCGATCATTGGTGGGAATCAGTGAAGAGAAGGAGTGGACAATCGAGATGTAATTTACTTGGGGAGTTTGACCAAATCTTCCAGCAGTGCACTTTCTCTCCGAACTACCGAGAAAGAATGAAGGCTAATTTTCTTGCTCTACGACAGGGCAGCTCAACGGTGGTTGAGTATGAGAGGAGGTTTAATGAGCTATCCCGTTATGCTATGGAGTTTATTTCTTCTGAGGCCAACAGGGCCAAGCACTTTGAGCAGGGCTTGAGGTCAGTCATCCGAGATAAGTTGGTGGCTCTCAAGATTTAAGACTATAAGGATATTGTGGATCGAGTTACACTCGTGAAGAGGGATATAGAGGATAGTCAGCGATGATAGATCTTAGCGAGGGAAGGTCCGATCCGGACTGGTGCGGGCAGTAGTGGAGTTCAGAGGGCAACACATTATCATCGCCTAGACCAGATAGTGGGACCTAAACCACAGATAGCTCAAGAGGCTGGTGGTGTGCCAAAGGGAGCAGGCACTAATCCACGATCCTGCTTTGCATGTGGAGGTGTGGGACATATTCAGATGCATTGTCCAATTTATCCGCCCCAGAGGAATACTCGTATTAAAGCAAGTCGTGTACAAGTAGACGTGCCACCCTTACGTAGGCCGCTGGGAGCTCTAATACAAGGCATACCTAGTGGGACAAAGTTTTCTTTGACTCAACCAAAGGAAGATGCCTCTAATGCAGTTGTGGAAGGTATCATTCTTCTTTATAATTCTTGGGCTTTAATTCTATTTGATCCCGTGCGACTCATTCATTCATACGCACCGCATATGCTTATAATTTGGGATTGAGCTTTGAAAAGCTAGAACAAACATTAAATGTTGACTTGCCTATAGGAGTACAATTGGGTACCAGTCGGGTCTACAAGGGTTGTGTGCTTCGTATCAGGGAGCACGAATTGATTGTGGATTTGGTTGCTCTAGATTTGAAGGGGTATGAAGTTATATTCAGAATGAACTTGTTGTTCGCAAGTGAATTACATTTCAGTTAGCAGGAGGGGTAGTTTTCAGTTTTATTAATGACCGAAGTTCTTTCCATCCATTTCCTACTATGGGTAGTAGATTCTTGAAAGCTAAGACAAAGAGCCATTTGAGTTTCTTAGCTAGCTTGATAGGAGAGGAGAGGGATAAATTCCCTATGGAGGTGGTGTTGATAGTATCGGATTTTTCGGATGTCTTCCCAAATGAATTACCAGGGTTAACCCCATAAAGAGAGATTGAATTGAAGATTTATCTCCATCCGGGAACCGAACCCATATCTAGTGCTCCTTATCGTATGGCACCTTTGGAACTAAAGGAGCTAAGGAAGCAATTGGACCATTTGTTGAATATTGGGTTTATCCGTCTAAGTACTTCACCTTGGGGAGCTCCAATCTTCTTTGTAAAGAAGCATGATGAAACACTTCGGTTATGCACGGATTACCGAAGCTTGAATCGAGTGACAGTGAAGAATAAATACCCTTTACCACGAATTGATGACTTATTTGATCAGCTGAGGGGTTCTAAGTATTACACCAAGATCGACCTTCGCACGGTGGTACCATCAATCGCATCAGTGGAGGAGGATATTCCTAAGATCGTTTCTACTGTATGGTCGCTCTAAGTACACGCAGAATGCCATTCAGATTGACTAATGCACCCGCAACCTTCATGGATTTGATGCACAGGGTATTTTGACCATATCTAGATCAGTTTGTCATTATGTTCATTGATGACATACTAATCTATTCATGGACACACGAGGAGCATGAACACCATCTCACAATTGTGCTCTAGACTTTGAGGGAGCATAAGTTATATGCTAAGATGAGAAAATGCGAGTTTTGGATGAAGGAGGTGAAATTCCTTGGCCATGTGGTGTCGGAACAGGGTGTAGCTGTTGACCCCACAAAGATTGAGGCAGTGATGAAGTGGGAACCACAGAAGAATGTGACGAAGGTACGTAGTTTTCTAGCTTTTGGCAAAGCACACGGAGGCTCAGGAGGATTCTCCAAGCTGGCGATGCCAATGACTCGCCTTACCAAGAAGGGAAAGAAATTATTGTGGACTCAAGAGTGTGAACTTGTTTTTCGCACTTTGAAGGAGAAGTTGACAACGACCCCTGTCCTCATTATTCCGAGCAGTGGGGAAGGATACGATGTGTACACCGATGCTTCGCTATGAGGCTTGGGATGTGTCCTAATGCAAGAGGGGAAGGTAGTTGCTTATGGCTCGAGGCAACTCAAGACTCATGAGCAGAACTATCCCACTCATGACTTGAAGCTAGCCGTCGTGGTTTTTGCTCTTAAGTTGTGGAGGTGCTGCTTGTATGGAGAGAAATTCCAAGTGTATTCGGACCATAAGAGCCTCAAGTATATGTTCACACAAAAAGACTTGAATCTCCGGCAAAGAAGGTGGATTGAGTACCTAGAAGACTACGGTTTCACACTCAATTACCATCCGGGGAAGGCAAATGTAGTGGCCAATGCACTTAGCAAGAAGTCTCGGGGTGAACTCAATGTTTCCATAGGTGAATGGAAGTTGAAAGATGCCCTTGGAGATTTTGATCTATGGATTGGAGAAGATGGATCTCCTAATTCCACATGCCTATTCTAATTTTCTAAACAACCAAGGCTTCGATAAAGGATTGTGAAGGCATAAATGAATAGACATGAAAGGAGGCTATCCGGAGTAAGTTGGAGAGGAGTGAGATTGTTGAGAATTGGGTAATAAGTGAGGATGAGTTACGATTTCGGGGAAGGCTATGGTACCGATCACGATCAAGTCGTGGGAAGTTAAGTGTCATGCAGCCATCATTCTAAATTCTCCATACATTCGCAGAACAAATGTATAGTGGACATGAATGACAAAGATTGGTGGGAAGGGAATGAAAAAGGATGTGGCTAGATACGTTTCAAAATGTGCGGTGTGTTAGAAAGTGAAGATTGAACACCAAAGGCCTGGAGGATTACTACGCTCGCTATCCCAGAGCGGAACGGGATCACATCACCAATGGACTTCGATTCAAGTTTTCCACTTGATCGCATGAGGGCATAATGCAGTATGGGTTATTGTTGGGTATGAAGACTACGGACACATTCGAAACATTGAGCTAGCTCTATATCCGTGAGATTGTTAGATTGCATAGAGTTCCACTCTTTATCGTGTCGGATCGTGATTCTCGATTTGTGGTGCGGTTCTGGAAAAGTCTACAACAAGCAATGGGAACAAAGTTACATTTCAGCATAGCCTTTCATCCCCAAATGGATGGCCAATCCAAGAGAGTGACACAGATTATGGAAGACATGTTACGTGCTTGCATGCTGGACTTCAAAGGAAGCTGGAGTGACCATTTGTTGTTGGTGGAATTTGTGTACAACAACAACTATCAGGCAAGTATTGGGATGGCACCGTATGAGGCATTGTATGGAAGGCCATGTCGATCACCAACGTGTTGGTTGGAAGCGGGTGAGAGTAGCTTGTTTGGGCCGGAGATTGTTCGGGAAACTACAGAGAAGATTTAACTCATCTGGGAGAGGCTACGCACGGAGCAAAATAGATAGAAAAGCTATGTGGATCGACGACAAAGACCCTTGGAGTTTCAAAAGGGGTTTATGTATTCCTCAAAGTGTCACCCAAAAAGGGAGTGTTTAGATTCTGTAAGAAGGGAAAGTAAGCGCCAAGATATATCGGGCCATTTGAAGTGATCAAAGTGGTGGGCAAAGTGGCTTATCAGTTGTGGTTACCCGCTTAGTTGTTTGGGGTACATGACGTGTTCCACGTGTCGATGTTGAGAAAGTGTCAATCAGATGCAACGCCGGTTGTAGACTTGGAAGATATAGAAATTCAAGATGGAGCAACATATGAAGAACAACTGGTGAAGATCCTTGATACCAAGGAAAAGGTGCTCCGCAAAAAAGTCATCCAACTAGTAAAGGTTTTGTGGCAACACCAGGGAGTGGAAGAAGCTACTTGGGAACCGGAGCTAGAAATGCGAGAGAAGTACCCGCACTTATTCGCTACTCGAGGTAAGTTTCGAGGACGAAACTTTCTTTAAGGGGGGTGGATTGTAAACCCCCACATGTCTAAACTATGAAAAATCGTCCAATTAGCTTCGTTTTTCATTTAACTTCTCCATTTACATACTAAGTAAAATTATAACAATAATACATATAGAAGAACCAAGCAGTCCGACAGATTACCTTTCACCAATTTGATCATAACTCTTTGTTGGAAAGTCCAAATGACACACTGTTATTTCTGTTATAACCCTAACTCGTACACCTTTCCAACCATATAGGTAACACATACTAGAAATACTTGAGTCAAATCAGTTTATTCCCCAAAGTTGGATAAAAAATCAATACTATGGTGTTCTTTGGGTAGTAGTTTTAATGTTTCGAGTGTAAATTTATTTATTTATTTTATTTTTGAAATAAATCATAAAAATAAAAGTTTTTAGGTTAAAATAACATTAAAAATGAATCCGGAATGTCGAAAAACCTAGATCAAATTGGAGATTTAAGTGGCAAAACCATAATTTTGGAGAAAACCAAAACAACCCATGAACAGTAAAAATCGGGGCTGCTGTGTTTAAAACCCATTTTCACTTCATTTTCCCTCATTTCTTTCACTCCACTCCCACCCCACACCTCTTAGAACCTTAGAAATCATTAGAGGAAGAAAGGAAGGGCAAAACAAGAGATTTAAGGGTAAATTTGAGATCAAAATTCAAGATCTTCATACAAACTAAGGATTTAAGGTAGGGGTTTTCTCTCATTCACTTACATTGAGGCTAGGGTATTAATATACGTATGTTTTGGGATAGCAATGTCATATATTTTTTTATATCAAATCATTCTCTCTTAGTCTTTTTGCAAAGATTACATGCTTGAACAAAGTTAGGGTTGAATACCCATGAAATCCCTTTTCTGGTCTTAAAAATCCTAGTATTTGAGAATGATGGAGTTTCTTCTTGAATGTGTTCTTTGGGATTGATTTCGAAATTATAGTGATTTGTGTTGAGTACTAAAATAATGGGGTTACGATCTTTTGTATTTTCCTAATTGTTTATTGAAATTCCCCCATAATGGATTTGTGAATATTTGGAAGAATTGCTTGTAAATTGGGGATTTAATGAATTATTGGTTATAGATGATGATTGTTGGTAGGATATGCTCTTGTAGGGTTGTTGGAATGTACATGGGTGAGAGGTTCCTTGTAAGGATGCTCAATCAATCTCAAGAGGTTCCCGATAAGGATGCTTGGAAAACACTGCCATGATGGGTGAGAGGTTCCTTGTAAGGCTGCTCAATTCCCTTTCCAAGAGGTTCCTTATAGGATGCTCAATGGCCTCTTCAAGAGGTTCCTAGTAAGGATGCTTGAGGAATGAAGATAACATGGAGGGGGTGGAGGTTACTTTTAAGTATGCAACCGGCCAAAGAAAACCTTGAGGGGGTGAAGGTTACCCTTAAGGATGCCACCTGCCCAAAAGAATTGCTAGAAATTGTTATGGTGAAATCGGTTATTATTTCTTTTTACGTGGTGCTCGTTTATTCATTTAACTACTGTTTTATTTTACATAAATCTGTGATATGTTTGAAATGTCACTGTTTTATGTCAAATTGTATGTGTATATTATATTAAAAGAAAATTGAGACCGACCGTTTTCCATACTTTTCTAAACCTTGTTTGAGCTTGGGAGGATTTTTCTATAGAGCTTCGTGCTCACCCCCTACATATGACCCTTTTTAGATTTTACCCTTGAGGAGGAGGCAAGAGTCGAGGAACCCATGCATTGGGAGGCCCCACCCAAAGGGAATCTAAAACCCGAGGTCCATCAGGTGAAGGAACTCATCCGAGACCATAGTAGTGAGGAGGGAGGCCAAGTCCTGGCTTATTTTCTGGTTCTGTAATATTCTAGATAAAATAACCAATTTTGTATGTGTACAGGAGAAGTTTTGTAATAAAAAGCTTATTTTTTGATCTATTCATTAAAGTGTTGGAAAGTTTCCAGATTTAGTAATGCCTGCATAATAGATATATATAGAGGCAACATTAGTGAATTTACTGTAGTTAAGAGAGAGTTGGAGGTGCAAGAAGGGCCTAAAAATAGGCTACTGCATGTTTAGGTCGCGACAGGGGTTTTCTTATCGCGATAGAGTTTTTCGGTCCTGTGTCGTGACAAGGGTTCCCTGTGTCGCGACATGGTTCTCATGTTTAAGCAATGGCAACTATCGCAACATGGTTCTCTTTGTTGTGACAGGGTCCTGGGCACGCAACGATAGAGGATGAACTTCCCTTGTCACGACAGAGAATCGTTAAGACTAAAGGTTTCTAGGTCGCGACATATGTTTTTTTTATTCCACAACAGGATTGGTCCTCGTCACAACAAAGACTAGCCAAGGAAGGAGATTCTATGTCGCGACAGGGCATGCGTTGTCTCGACAGAAAGAGCTGTTGGTTAGGCAATTCAATGTTGCAATAGAGCATGGAGGTAGCATAAGGTTTAGTGTCACAACAAGACTTTCCGTGTCACTACAGAGGTTGTCTTAAAGAAGGGATTTTTCGGTGGCGACATAGGCTTTTAAGTTGCAATAGAGTACGGGCTTGAAAGAAGACCTCATGTCGCAATAGAGTTCTTATGTGTCACGACATAGGACAAAGGTAGCAAGGAACTTTATGTTGCGAAAGGACTTTTTACTTGTTGTGATACTTGTCGTGACTGAGAGGTGTGTAGGCTATGGAAACTAGGTCACGACATGAAATATTTAGGTTGCGACAAAGTCCAGTCATGGTAAGAATATCCCATGTTGCGACAGAGTTCATCGGTGTCGCGACAGGAAACAGACACTGCACAAGCGGCAAGCTTGTCGCGATAAGGCACACCAGACAAATATCAAGTATGCAAACATGCCCCGGGGGCGCGCATGACCGCTACATAGCGTGCCAATAGGGTTGTTCCGTCGCGACCGACCACACACGGCACGTGCACTGTGCTGTGCACCGCTTGAGAACCATAGACATTGTTCACCTATGGTTTTCAAATTTTGGTTTCACGAAAGGACCCAAAATAGTAAAAAAAACCCCGATTTGGGGTGTTACATATTCTTCCTATTTTCAAGCATCTCCTCTCATTTGGAACTAAAGTCTAATCACCCTTAACACCTTTGCCTCCAAAGCAAGTCATAATCATTGGAGCAGCGTCCGGAGACTTGATCAACCTCAGGGGAGTATTCATTATCCATTCTTCCTTTTGTTTCACATTGAGGACAATGTTTAATTCCAATTTGGGGGGTGAATTTAGGAATTCAATTTTTTTTTTCAAAAATCCAACTTTTGTATCTCCTTACCTATTTTAGTTATTGATTTATTTGTTTAGGTTGTTTGCATGTGTTTTTCTTTCTTTATTTTATTTGTTTCATGTCTCATATGAGTGAGTTTGATGCCTTGTTGGCTAGTAGGTGGTCATTTTGAGCACAACTATTCGAAATGCCAAGTATAAAGAGGAATTGGACCCTTTGGTTTTTAAATGATCTGGAATTGTGTGCTTTCTTGGTGTGGGTGACTTAGCTTAGTCACCTCCCTTGTGCTTCAAGAAGCTATTTCTCAAGGAATCTATCATGCACACGCTGTCTCCCGATACCTCGTCTCGACCCCTTTGCCTGAATTCACTAACCTTAGAGGATTCTAATTGAACCTAAGTGATGGGACACCTAATCAAAAGAGATTTACTGAGCCCTATCCAAAAAGAGAAAATGAAAAACAATAGAAAAAGTGAAAAGAAAAAAAGATACAAAATGTCAAAATAGGTATGTGAATAGAATAGCTGGATCATCGAATTGAATCCCTGCACAACAAGGCCTTTCAAAGCCTAATGCCCTAAGCCAATTGGTCAAGAGTCATTAACTTCACTGCCTCCTACATGGGATTAAGATGATCCTTCCCTAACAACTTAGTGGCCTTTGAGTTTGGGTTGAGTGTTCAAGAAGTTTGAAGGAATTTAATGCCTGTGTTCTTAACCAATGCGTGGGGAGGTCACCAATGGATCCTCGCTAAATACTCATTGTAGCCCTATGTTTTACTTAGTTTTAAGTAATTTTTTATGTTAAATAAGTGCCATAATCCTCTAAATGTCCATATTTATGATTAGGCCATCCATTTGACGGGCTTGTGCAAATTTGGAGCGAAGACACAACGAAAAAGTGGAAAATCAGCAAACAGTACTACAACATGTAGCAGCTATTGTATTATGACATTTCTAGATATAAAATGAGCTCAAATTGAAATAGGCTTTATATGGTTAGATTCTATACTCGAAGAGCTTTCCATAGAGTCCAAGAACGTGTGAATCGAAGTTCGGATGAGAAAGATATGGTTGTGCAAAGTTGGATACTTGAAGATGTGCATGAGCAGTAGGGGCCACGCAATTGCGCCAATCTTGCACACAATAACGTGCCAGAGAGAATCCTGGAGCACCTACAATCCACGCGATTACGCCAGACCTACGCCGTTGCGTGGATACCAATAAGAAGCCTTAATTTTGCCCATTTTAGGGCCCAATGGGAAGAGAGCTGACGAAGGGTATAAAAGGAGCTTCAAGATTCGGAAGAAGACGGACTAGAGGTAGAGAGATAGGCGTGGAGACACCTTAGGGCTCTCAAGGGGTTTGAAGACGGCTTGCAAGATTTTGTGAGAGATCGAGGAGGCTATGCTAGCCATCATTCTGTCCTAGTTTTCTCTTCCCTTTTCTTTGTTTTTCCTTACTTTTCCTTTTAGAATGTTTTAGATTGGTTTCTAATGTTTTGATGCAACCTTGCTACAGACCATGGATTAATTTTAGTTTTAATTATTTAATTCAGTTTCTTTGCTGTTATTTAATGTCTTATCTCCATTCTAATTCCACGCTTAAAAATGACTCAATGACAGTAATGCTTTAGCTAGCTCTTGAGACCGAGAGATGATAAACCCTAGGGACATAAATAAGATTTCATATAATCAATCATGTGAGTAGAGATATCAGGGTTTTTTACATGGCATCGAGGGCAGTACTAATGCATCATGAGCCCTAGGGCTCGGCGCGCAGATGCAATATGACTCCGCTTTTATTGTGGGTGTCGATGCTCGAGAGGGATTGACATTTACACAAGATTAACCTGTCATCAATAAAGACTTTGAAAACCATTAAATGATTTTGTGAAAACATCCTCGGACATAGCTAGGTGAAATTGAAACCCTAGGATTTTCTTTTTATAAATTTTTTACTTTTTAGTTTAATTAAATCACAAACAATTTTGAGTCATCCGAATGAGTAAGACTAAATTAGAATTGGCACTTAATATGCTCATTCCTCGTGGGAACGATAATTCACTCATTACTTTATTACTTGTATACGATGCATGCACTTGTGCACAGTAGGCGAATTTAATTCGCACACGCACGTGGCCCACTTCCGTTGGAAGAGTTTCAGATGACTTAAAAAAGTCTTATGAATAAGTCGGGTGACTTGAAGCAAATGGGATTATATTCGCAGACCGCATGATGTATGCACGCCTCGTACATCATCTATGACCTTTAAAGAAATTGTTGCGGATCTAGAAACTTTGGAGGTTAAATATGAAGAAAAAGATCTAAAGTTAGTGTTG
Organism: Tetrastigma voinierianum; assembly: GCA_016808115.1. Taxonomy (NCBI): domain Eukaryota; kingdom Viridiplantae; phylum Streptophyta; class Magnoliopsida; order Vitales; family Vitaceae; genus Tetrastigma; species Tetrastigma voinierianum. The sequence goes on from JAEQBH010002511.1 coordinate 70,660, forward strand.
TTGTGTTCGCTTCCTAATTCGTATACGACTTTCAGATATTCGATTTTATATAGTCGTGATACCCTAACCCTAAATGAAGTCTATGAGGCTTTGTTTTCTAAGGAGAAAATAAAGCAATTACTTGTAGGGCCTGAAGCAAATGAAGATTCTAATAAAATCTGCAATTACTGTAAGAAAAAAGGCCATTTCAAGGAGTGTTTCAAGTTGTAGAATAGGGAGAAGAAATTTGGGAACAAACAAGGAGAGAAATCTGGGAAATCTTATGAGGCTAATGTTGTGGAATCAGATCAGGTTTATGGAGAACTTCTGGTTGCGTCAGATGGTAATTTGTGAGTTGGTGAGAATTGAATTTTATATTCTGGTTGTACATTTCACATGAATCCTAATTAGGAATGGTTCTCTACATACGAACATGGGCACATGAGCGAAAACGGTATGGAAAAGTTGAGTAGAAGAAGACTTCTAGATAGGCAGAAAACAAGTAAGTTACAATTTTGTGAGCACTGCGTTTTTGGGAAACATAAGTGAGTTAGATTCTTTTCACACATTCATAAGTCGAAGGGGTTGCTTGACTATCTACATTATGTGACGCCCTAAAACCCAGGGGCCTGTTGACCAACCGTCAACCTACGGAAACTCGTGGATATCGAGTGACCCGATACCGCAATGTTATGTCCCATTTACCAGGATCCGTAATTTTAATGAAAATCGGACATAGTCTCCTTTGTACGGGGAGCTCTATCCAAAATCCAACCTGTACAAAACATAGTAACGTGGCCTATCCGAGGCCTAGTATAATACAATGACTTCACCATGTCCACTTATGAGTAAAAATGACCATACATGGTCCATTGATCCATGTTCATTTGACACATACAAAATTATATTTAAAACAATCCCATAAGAATTTAATTACAATTCTTTTTACCCAAAATACAAGCTAGAACTAGTTGTTCCAAGCATCTTTACAAAAAATGAATACAAAGCCAATAAATCCGCTTTCGCACAACCTGCGGTCTGAGGAGCTGTGCACCAAAATTCCCTTTACCCGAAATGGGGTCCTGGCCAGTGCGAGCTACACCAAGTAAAGTAAACTCCTACAAAGGCTACTCCCCACCTAAGTGCACATGCAATGGTCATGTTCACAGTTCACAATCACATTCCAAGCAAAAACATGCAATTTCTAGTATGGAATCCTACATGCCATGAAATGATATGAGACTCAATCATGTACCATGCACCAAAGTCCTTATCGACTCACCTTTTACCCGAGTTCTCACTGACTCCTACCACACAGTGCGATGTCAAAGTGTGATAAAACCCATCATTTGTGAATTACATCCAGTGATCATTTTACAACAAAATTCATTTGTTTTCAAACCAGAAGCTTTTTGGATGTTACACCTCAATGGTCATTTATATTCAAAATCATGTGTCTTTTTAAGGGTAGAGAATTTTCGGTCTCACCATAGGCTTCGCAAGCATTCCTACACTTTCACTAAGCCACCATCACATATGTATAAACAAAAATAACAAAAGACTTTCACCTGATGGGGTATCTATCCCTACTCATATTACCGACACATACTTTCATTTTCACATATGCAACTCAGCACCTCGTTGACGTTTGTCCCATCGCAGATCGAGCCCACCCAATCAAACACTAAACGTTAAAGGTTGATTATAACCATACCACACCACTTCATGCGATGTCCCCATTCATATGCAATACGATGTGTCATTTCATGCCTATACCATGTCACATATATGATGAATGCTATATGGACAATTCTACTCATGCATATCACCTATGCATCATGGACAATTATAATCAGCATAAAATTTCCAAAGGATCACACATTTCATGTCAACATATTTGCACACACATATATCAACATCAACAAGTCATCACTGTCACATCCCACTTTTATACATTGTGACCGGCGCTAGGGAATGGGTAGGCTTAAGGCCACCAAAACCCGTAGCAAGCCTAAGTCCCATAATTTCTACCGAAAATTCGGCAAGACCTATTTGTTTCTATAACAAATGACAAATCTTGTTATTCGCAATATCAATCTAAAATCTAATGACAATTAACTCCAAAATCTCATATCATGATATTATCTCAAATAACATAACAAATAGACCTCCGTGGTCATCCACTAACAAAACCACCTCAACTGGCCTCATCAAAATATCAATAAGGTTTCATCAAAAGCAAAATTTATCCAACTCAACTATTCAAAATTTATCGATTTAACCAAATAATTAACCCAATAACCAAGTTAATTCACCATGGAGCCTTCTGAAAAAAAATAATAATCCATTACATGTTTCAAATAGAATCCAAGTGGTCAAGAAATGCCTGGATTCTCCTTTCTCCGTTCACCAAAAGGAGTGAAATCAATGGGGGTGAGATAACTCGTGAGTAAAATATAGTCACCATACTCAGGGGAGGCTAGGTACTTAAGGCCTAGCCACAAGGATGGTTATGCTCAATCAATCAATCCCCGCAGGTTGCGCAACAAATAGCGGCAATATGAACAACAATATCAAATGAGATTTAGAGGTTTGAAACACGTAAATATAGTTTACCATTCAGAATCTGCATATCTTTTACCTTTATATTGGAATCCGCACATTCAAACTTAAAGATCCGTAGAACTGGTCGGGTTCTACGCCTAGAGTTTTTACCACTCCTTTAGAAGAAGGCACGACTTTTGCCCGCACCAGAGGGTACCATGCGCCCATAGCCCGATGACCTCCCCACTTAGGGCTTCAGGATTCATACCATCACAGACATTAACGACATAGTTATAGCCGCGATCGTATCAAGATGCAACAAGAGATAACACCAAATACACAGCACAGTTGGGCGACCATGCCCAAAGATGCAATATCTTATCACCACACGACTGGTGTGCATAAGACAAAATTCACCCAATTAATGTTTCAGTACTACGATCAAGTCAAACAATGAAAACACCTTCTTACATTTTGAAGGTGCAAATGCGATGATATAAATTTTACTACCTCCCTATTAGTCCGAACCGGCTAGGCTATTCACCACGAGCGTGTAGGCCTTCCCCGAATCGTTTGCTATACGATATTCATGCGAAAAGAAATATAAAGATGACGTCAAAATCTATATGAGCATACCTTGTTATCACTAAATCAATTAATGATTTACTCGTTTCTATTTAATCGCCTAACTTGAGCTTTTAAATAATTTTTTAAAATCCCTTTTACTTTCGCCCATGCTTCGACATTATGCCTTTTTAACATCACAAATACCCCAGAAATTATAATTTTAATATTCAATTTCGACTAATTTCTTATATCAAATGTTTAATCACTAAACTCGTTTTTTTTTTTTTTTTTTGGTAGATTGCTCATCGGATTTAGTATTTTGCCTATATCTTTCTCTCTGGCGTCTGAAAGACCTGAAACCAGTGGAAAAATTCCCTGTAATATATATTGAATGAATTATTTTAAAATTAGGTGGGTCCTCCTATGATTACATCCCAGTGGAGCCTTTGTGAAATTCACATTCAATCGATTCAACCCTTAATTCCTAATTACCACCTCAATTCATTCTAAATACATTTCCCCAAATTTTAAACATACCAGACCTAATTCATACCTCTTAGGTCACATTCTATGAATTCAAAATGCAATTCTGACCCTAGCATACACATTAGAACAATTAATTAATTCCAAACAACCCCTAATTGACCATCCAAACAACAACCATTTATCAATTCAACACCTTTCTCCAATACAGACCATACAATGGTAAAAACCATGGCACTTTAATATACCTTCAGAAGTCTCCCACCATGAAAAATAACAGGTTGATTCAAAGGGAATTGGGTACATGACAAAATTTTCTTCCTTCCCAGTTCTGATTTGAATGGAGGAGCCTAGGTTCTTCAGTTTTTCTTTTGTTTCCTGCTTGATTTTCTGGCCTAATATTTTAAATTAATTCAATATTGCATTTTAAGTCCCCTACGATTTTTTTTGAATTTTTTAGGCCCTGGTAATTATAAAAATGTCTCTTTGGCCTTGGTCAACAAAATACATTGACTTTTTCCCTACCAGTTCACTGTTCCGCGTATTTTGTTGCATTCATGTATTTTCATTAATTTTATTTTATAACATATATTTGACCTTAATTTGCTTCAGAAAAAGTTCCATAATTTATTTCATTCATTGGGTATTTTAAAAATTCTCTATTTAGTTAACCTCTCAGCATTATGGGTATATTTTCCTAAAAATTCATTTAATTGAAGAATTAATTCCTAAAAATTATTATAAATTCATGATGGACCTTAAAACACCCTAAGAATTAAATTCATGAAAAAATCATTTAAAAAAATTTGGGGTGTTACATTCTCACACCTTATAAAAATCCGTCCTCGAATTTATTAAAATTCTGTGCCTTATCACTCGAAGAGTTGTAGGATATTTGCCTTCATACATTGCTCACTCTCAGTACACTCCTCTACTTACGTGATTACCTTACTGTGGGCCTTTATTCATAGCTATTTCTTTCTGTTTCTCGGCTTCCTGCAGTGCAGTACTTATCCACCTTAGGTACTAGTACCTCTTCATATGTGTGTGATCCTTATCAACCTCAATCTCTTGATGAGGAAGAATGTGAGACGGATGAAGTACTTCATGTGTTGAGATGTGAAACACGATGCACATAGCCAAAGTTGAGTAGCTAATCTATAAGATACATTGCCTTTATCAATATCTGAATACTTCACTATATATCTAAGTGTCGGCTTCCTTTCTTTGAATCTCATCCTCACCTTCATAGGAGATATTTTAAGACGTGATCTTCTTTACCAAGCGCTGCACATCCGGTCTCCTCGGATCAATTATAACTCTTTTGTCATTGCAGCCATCTCATTCTCTGAATAATAGGTACTTTCGAAGTTTCTACGATCAACTGCGGACCTTCAATTCTCTTATCACCTACCTCCATCCAACAAGAAGGTGACCTCATTCAGATCCATAGAGTGCCTCGCCTTAGGCGCCATTCCAATCATAGAATGGTAGTGACTATGACGGAAACTCTACGAGCCAAATATTTTTCCCGGCCTGCCAATCATAACACCGGAACATATCTCGAAGTCCCGAATTATTCGTTAAAGCTGCCCATACGTTACGAGGATGGAAGGTGTCTTGAAATCAGTTTAGTACCCAAGGCTTCCACGAAGTTACGAAAACCTCGAGGTGAACTATGGATCTCTATCGGAATACTATATGGACATTAGCACTCAGTGCGGTCTTTACTATACTATCGGATACATCTGGTATGCGTGCCCTTGCGTATAAGTGAGTGCTTGCAACTAGAGATGGTGATTTCGTCAATACATCCTTCTGTAGCCCCAGGTGAATCATGCCACTTCTAAGTCTTGATGCCAAACCCACGAAATCCATAGTAATTCTCTCCCATTTCCATTCAGGTAATGGCAACTCCTGCAGAAGACCTGTGGGTCTCTGGTGCTGAATGTGACTTGTTGGCATGTCGGAAACATGATGCCACATCTTGTGCCACATCTATTTTTCATCCCATTCCACCAATACATACCTTTAACGGGTACATCTTGGTGACTCCCCAGATGAACACTATAAGGTGCATTATGTGCTTCTGCGTATCTTTGTCATATTATCCATCGAGCTGGTCTATTTATATCATTACGCCATCCTAATTTCTAGATCGGATGTCTATCTGGCCCATTTTACGTTTACTCAGATTTAATAAAGGGAAGGATCTTATGTTGGTTGGCCTTGATCATCGATCAATGGAGCCTCACACAGGCTGTCATCCACGGACTCATAACTGTTGTATTCCCATATAGCAGATCCTCAACTCCTTCACTATACTCCTCTTATGTACTGAAATATGTGCTAGACTGCCCATGGACTTCCTACTGCTTAAAGCATCAGCCACCACAAATTTATCCAAATAGAGTTTGGCTTCGGTTCATGAATCCATGCCTTGGTGTTAGTTAGTCAACCAACTGTTAATACCGGGGAACTCATAATGACCATCTTAGGAGTCACGAATGTAGTCTTGGGTATATCTTCCCCTCCTTATCTTCAAGCGATAACGGACCGAGAAGGTCAATCTTTGAAAAATGGCCCGGCCTGTGGCCCGGGGTCAAAACAAATCATGTATTATGGGAAGTGGATACCTATTCTTGATTGTTACCTTATTGATTATCATTAATCAATGCATCCTCATAGTCCCATCCTTTTTCTTCTACAAATAACACGGTGCACCCCGGTGGCTTGCTTGGTCTAATAAAGCCCTTATCCGACCAATTCTTGCAACTCTCTTTCAACTCTTTCAATTAGTGATTTTCCATCGGTGGTGCATTAGATATAGGATTTGTACCAGGTAACAAGTCAATAATCGCTTCGATTTAATGCGGGTGCTAATCTGGTAAATTATCGGGGAAAAGACATAAAGTAATCCCTACAGGTATATCTCCCAAATCAGTAGAGGGAATTCTATCATCTCTCACATGAGCTAAATACCCCTGGCAACCCTTCTTAAGTAACCTCCTGGCTGCTATAGCTGAAATCAAAGTACTAGGGCTTCCATTATGATCTCCCTGGAAAACAAACTCAGGTACTCCCAATGGTTTGAACGTTATCTTCTTTCTATAACAATCCCATAGTTTTGCATAGTTAGTGATAACCATTCCATACCTAGATAACATCAAACTCCAGTATAGGCAATTCAATCAAATCAACATAATCTGCTATCCCCTATCATTATCTCACATGATCTGTACATATAGTTCACCTCATTATTTCTCTTGGTAGTGTGCTAATAGCTAAAGGGATTTTCCATTATCATTTACCCTTGTTCAATTTCTTAGCATAAGATGGGGATAATGAGTAGTGGCTCGAGATCAAATAACACTTTAGCTGTTCGTTTTGTACATGTATTATCCGGTGGTGAACATTCTTAGCCTCGCTCGTACTCTACGCCTCGTCACAGGGTGGGTTATCTCCATCTCGTCAGTCTTGGTGCACGGACTCTATCATCCCAACATCTATCGGATCATAGATCTCCTTTAAGCCCTTGGCGAGTGGTCCACGATCTCGAAGTGCAGCTTTGTTGTCTTCTTGAACATTATGACAACCAAGAAAACAAATGATAACAGATTACAATACATATCAAAATTATGAAAACTTTTCATCTATGGGATGCCTTGATTGCTATACTATGATGACATAGAAAGAACAATTTGGAGATCCTATCTTGCATGAACATCACATTTCATCATTGCAAATAACATCCTAAAGTTCTTTTCGAACGGCGATACCAACTTTGTCCACATCCCACTTTTAGTGTAATGAAGCGCTACCCAGGGAATACTGGGTAGGCTTAAGGCCACCATAAACCGTGTAAGCCTAGAATCCATAATTTCTCACAGAAAATTCGGCAAGACATGTCGTTTCTATAATAATGACAAATCCTGTTATTAGCAATATGATAAATCTACTAATAATTAACTCAAAATCTCATATCATGATATTATCTCAAATAACATAACAAATAGACCTCGGAAGTGAGTGGGTCCAACTAACAAAAAACGACCTCAGATTACCTCATCAAAAATATCAATAAAGGTTTCATCAAAAAGCAAAATTTATCCAACTCCAACTATTCAAGAATTTATCGATTTAGCAAATAGTGTATGTAAGTTAATTCACCATGGAGCCATACAGGAAACTTAGACTCTAATTCACCAAATAAAAAATAATAATCCGTACATGTTTCTAAATAGAATCCAAGTGGTGAAATGCGGATTCTCCTTTCTATCCTACCTAAAGGAGGAAATCACTTGAGGGGTGTGAGATAACTCTGGTAAAAATATATCACCATACTTGTGAGGTAGGTACTTAAAATTCGACTCACAAGGATAGTTATACTCATCAAATAATCCGTACATAGGTTCAATACAACAAATAAGCGTGATATGAACAACAATATCAAATGAGATTTGAGGTTGTTTGAAATATAGTTTACCATTCGAATCTATTTTGTTCTTTTTTACCTTTATCTTTGGAATCCGTACATTCAAGGCTGAAGATCGTAGAGCGGGTCGGGTTCTCGCCTAGAGGGTTTCACCACCTCTCTGAAGGCGCGGCTTTGCCGCACGAGAGGGTACCATGTGCCCATGGCACGATGACCGCACACATCCCAGTTAGGTTTTACGCGATTCTAGTACCATCAACGGCATTAACGATTACAAGTTATAGTGGCCGTGTAGCATGCAGCGGGAGATGGCACCAAATGCAATAGAGTTGGCTGACCATGCTTTCCGGCATGAATATTCATCAACACGTGACTTGTGGCATATGACAAATTCAATTCAGAATGTATCAGAATAAAGTTAATCGTAGTCAATTACTACGATCAAGTCAAACAATAAAAACACCGCTATACATTTCGAAGGTGCATGTACGATGATATCGTTACTCACCTCCCTATTAGTCCAAGCTCGTAAGGCTATTCACCACGAGCGTGTGAGCCTTCCCCAACCGTTTGCTATACCAATATTCATGCAAGAAAAGAAATATAAAGATGGCGTCAAAATCATATTGAGCAATACCTTGTTATCCACTCTCAGTGGCGGTTTACAGTTTCTATTTGTCGCCTAACTTGAGCTTTTTAAATAATTTTTTAAAATCCCCTTTTTACTTTCCTTACCTTCAACATTCTACCTTTTAACATCTAAATACCCAAAATTATAATTTTAATATTCAATTTCACAACTAATTTCTTATATCTAATGTTTAATCACTAAACTCGTTTTTTTTTTTGGCAGATTGCGCATCAGTTAGTATTTTGCCTATAACTTCTACCGACGTTGAAAAGACCTGAAACCAATGGAAAAAATTTCACTAACATCCATATCTTTCCAATAGTATCAAATTGGCCCTAAAATTCGTCAATGGGATGCCTCCTGATTGTCAGTGGTGCCCAAGCGAAATTCACATTCAATCGATTCAACCCTTAATTCCCACTAATTACCACCTCATTCATTCTAAATACATTTTCCCAAATTTTAACATATAGACCTAATTCATACCTCTTGGTCTATTCTATAGATTCAAAATGCAATTACAACCCTAGCATACATTAGAACAATTAATTCATTCCAACGGCCTAATTGACCATCAAACAACAACCATTTATCAATTATTGCCTCTCCAACACGAGACCATACAAAACCAAAATTAAAAACCATGGCTTTAATATACCTGTTCAGTCTCCCACCATGAAAAATCACAGGTTGAATTCAAAGAGGTGGCTGCAACAAAATTTTTCTTCCTTCCCCAGGTTGGTATGAATGGAGAAGCCTAGGGTTCTTCAATTTTTCTTTGTTTCTGTCGATTTTTTAAAGGCCTAATATTTTTAAAAATTAGTTCAATCATTTCATAAGTCCCTGCTGTTTTTCTTGAAATATTTTAAGGCCACAGGAATTATTAAAATTTCTCTTTGGCCTTGGTCAAATCACATTTGACTTTTTCCCTACCGGTTCCTTTGTTCATGTATTTTTGTTTTTTTATTCATGTATTTTCATTAATTTTATTTTTATAACATATATTTGGACCTTAATTTAGCTAGAAAAATTCCCATAATTTATTTCATTCATTGGGTATTACTTTTCAAAAAATTCTATTCATATTTTCCTAAAAATTCCATTTAATTGAGAATTAATTCCTAAAAAATTATTATAAATTCATGATGGACCTTAAAACATAAAAGTGATCATAAATGTTTAAAAAATGTTTGGGGTGTTACATCCAATCAAGCAATGACATACTTTATCCTCTAGGCCAAATTGTAACATAACATGTCCACAAATAGCCTATAAACAAGCCATGCAATGGCCTTATCCATACACAATCTCATCACATGTCAATACATTAGGACACACATTGTGCCATCAAATCGTACCCTTTAAGCTTGTCCTCAAACTCAGCAATGACAACTTAACCTCAAGACCAGTTGTTGCATAGAGATGCCCAAAAAATGTTCCACACAACAAATATAATAGACCACAAAATAGTTCCGAATTCAGTTAAGAAACTAGTCCCCTAACAGTCTCAAAATCTAAACATAAACCATTAAACAACCTAAGTTGTAGTAATCCCTGGAAATGGACCATAACTTGAGCTGTATAGGTCCAATTTAGGTGATTCAAAAGCCTACATCAATTTTCCTGATGCAGCTATAATTTCCATGAAGAACACTAGTCCAAATTCTCTCTTTTTCCCAACCCAAAATCTGGATAGTGTATGGGGTCAAAAAGCGAGGGTAACTGCAAATCTGGAAAAATAGTTCATAACTTGAGATCTTGAGGTCCAATCCCAGGTGATTCAAAAACTTAACATCAATTTCTGGTGCAGCTACTATTTCCGAAGGACACTGGTCATTCCTCTCTTTTCCCCCAACGAAAGTGGTCCCAAAACCTGGACTCAACGAATTGACAACCTAAACTCGACAATTTCGAGAAAATGGAGCTCGTTAAAATTTGAGCTATAGAGGTCCAATTTGAGTGATTCAAAATCCTAATATCATTTTCACAACTTCAGCTACAATTTCAATAATGGACATTAGTCCAAATTCCCCTTTTTTTCCTAATCAAAAATCAGTCCAAAAAAACTGGACATCATATAAGGTCAAAACAGGGCACAATTCCCACATCCCCAAAATTTTGCCAAACAACCCCTTAGGGCAAAACAAGGCCAAACAGCCCCTTAGGGCATAAAACACAACCAAACACCCTTAGAGTGGAAAATAAACCAAAGTAGAAAGAATCTCTCCCTCTTGGAGCATAGAAGAAACTCTAGGAAGTTCGTGGACACTTCCTAAACCCGAAACCTTTGATTTCCCGAACTTCTCACTTGAATCCTAGCTAAATCCCATGTTTTTGGTACCCACGCATAGCCCTCATCAAGTAGATGAACTTTCGTTCTTAACTGACGACACGATTGTGAAATCCGTAGATCGAAAAGAGAAGTTTGAATTTCTTTCTTTTCTCTCCTCTCTTTCTCCAGTTTTTTCCCCAGTAGAAAATCTTCTCCTTTCCCCCCTCCAATATGATTTTCTATCTTTCACTTAAGTCTTAAAGACTTGGTCCACACCATACATGTCATATGATGGTTAATTTACGCCCCGAGTTATTTCGTTCGGCTCAAGTTCAATTTATTTTAAATGAACTTTACTTAATTTATTTTCCACTTTCGAGATTTTTTCTTCTTAAAATCCGATTTTTGGGTCATCCAGGCATTGACATAGTAAGTGAAATTCAATTATCTGAAATTCAAAAATTAGTGGGCAGCTAGATTTTGTGAGACGAATTCAACAGTGAGGTCTGTTTCATCATACGAGATCTATAAAAATTCTAGGTTTGCAACAATACTATTATTGCAATTTTCGGTTTTACCTTTTATCAGAAAATTCAATTTTTCTCAGGTTTTACATTCTCTCTCCCTTAAAAAAATTTCGTCCCGAAATTCCCACACACAACCATACACAATCACATGCATATGCAACAACCATTTTATATCCATGGCTAAAAACATACCTCCTTCCTCGAACAAGAATGGATCGTTGGCACTCATGGTGTCTTTGCATCCCCATGTTCCCTCCTCTACACCTCGGTGCTGTCACAACATCTTTACTAGCCTCACAGTCTTGACTCACAAAACTTGATCTTGGCTATCCATGATACCCATTAGTCCCTCCTCAAAGGTCCCATTAGCATCAACAACAAGCTCTCCCCAATCCAGTACATGAGTTAGATCTAGAGTGTACTTCCGGAGCATGAAGACATGAAACACCGCATTAACACTCGATAAACTTAGCGGTAGTGCCAACCAATAAGAAACTGTACCAACCCTCTTGAGTACCTCGAAGGACCCGATATACCTCGGCAACAACTTTCCCCTCTTATCGAACTGGCCTCTCTCTTAGGCATCTGCCTTCAAAGAAGACATGATCTCCATCTCAAACTCTAAATTCTTTGTCATCTGTCGGCATAAACTCTTACGCTAGCTTTAAGCTATGAGAAAGCGGCTTAATCATCAGTCACACCTTCTGGAGCATCTCTAATCAAATCCGGACCCGTAGAGGGTCTTTCCCCCACCTCTGTTCAACAAACCGAAGATCGACATGGCCTCCCATATAGTGCATCCTAGGGTGCCATTTGTATACTCTCCTGATAACTGTTGTTGTGGGCGAATTCCACTAAGGGAAAATGCTCTTCCCAACTACCCTTAAGATCCAGGATGCATGCACCGCCTTGTGTCCCTCTAAAGTGCGGATAGTCCTCTCGACTAACCATCGTGGGATGGCAGGTGCTCATCATCAACTGTTTTCCCATGGCTCGTTGGAAACTCTCCCAAAAATGAGCGCGTAAACACGGATCTGATGGAGTACTCACAGACCCAACACTCCATGTAGCAAGACCCGATCTCATATATACAACCGCAGGAATTCCTCAGCGTGAAGGTCATCCACACACGCAAGTGTGCCGACTTGGTAAGCCGATCCACTATCACCCGTGATGTCCGTGGCAAGTGGGCCACAAAATCCATCGTGACATTCTCCAGCGCCATAACACCTCGAAATTTAAATGTCCTTGGCCCCTGCGGTGCTCGGCCACAGTGACCGCGGGTATAAGTCGAACAATATCGCGTGTTCTTGAAGCTTCCTCCGGTAATATTGGAGACGAAGATCATGGTACATCTTCGTGCCACCTGGATGCATAACAAAATGAGAGCAATGGAACTCCCAGACGATCTCCTCTGCCGAAATCATGGCCCGGGAACCTGACTCTTCCCTATGCGAAGACTGCCATCCTTGGGAATGGCTGACCTTCGTACACCTGTGCAGAGGTGGCACCGGTCCACTGTGGACAATATCTTGCCAGACCTATCTTTGGGACTCAATCACTTTGCTAAATAGGGAAAGGTGTAGCCACTAAACTCTCCAATGTACCTTGAGCCTGATCACTGTACTGTAGACTAAACTATCCCATAGTCTCGAGCATCTGCCACTCCCGCGAAACCACACTAGCCAACACTCCCCGAGACTTTTGGTTGAGTGCATTAGCCACCACATTTGCCAGGTGTGTGCAAAGCAAAATCATCCTCCGGATACCAGCATCCCACGTGTTGCCTCGTGTGAGGTCATTGTGTGAAAATGTACTTCAGATTTTATGGTGAAAACACATAATTCACTTTCTCTCTATTGAATTGGTGGCGCCAAATCTTCAAAGCAAAGACAAGCAGCGCCAACTCCATATCTGAGCAGACAACTCTGCTTTCGTGGTTTTCAACCTACGAGAACCATAAGCCCTGACCCTCGGATTGCATCAAACATCCTGGTCGGAGTCCTTAGAGGTATCTATTACACGATGTACCTTTTGTCCCTTTTGGGACTATCGAATAGGAGCTGAAGTAAGCCTCCCCTTTTCAATTCTTGAATGTCCTCATACAGTGATTCCTCAAACACCGACCTCTTTTAGATTCGATCTTGTCATAGGTGCGGCCTCTTGGAGAAGTCCTCAATAAACCTCTTGTAGTACCCTGCCAATCTCAAGAAACTATGTATCTAAATGATTGATTTCAACCTCTCCTATCTCCTAACGGCCTCAACCCTCTCTGGGTCCATGGATACCCTCGAAGCCAATACCCGAGTGAGAATCTCACCTTAGTAGCTAACCCCCACAATAAGATTTGGCATATATAGTGTTCTCAGACAGGAGGACAATCCTCAAGTGACTCTCATTATCCTCCTTAGACTTGGAGTAGATCAAGATGTAGTCGACGAAAACCACAACTAACCGATCTAGGTAGGGCTGGAACACCCTTTGCATAAGATCCATAAATCCTGTTGGAGCATTCGTCAATCCGAATGGCATCACTATGAACTCGGAAATGCCCATAATTGTCCTAAATATTCATGAGTGCACCTCCTGCCTCAACTAATATTTAACCGGTCACGAGAACTATCTTGGAGTATACCGCCCCTCTCGATTGAATCAGTAAATCATCAAATCCTCCTTAAGGTGTTGATGACCAAATCATATCTTTATAATTTACGACACTATTACCCTGAGTTTATCTGCACAATCACAGTAAGCATCGAAATTTGTTGAGACCAAAAATAACTTGTATGCTCATAAGAAAAATAGATTTGATAATGAATTCATTAAACATTTAGTTTGGTCTTAATATTGCAAGTGCACAGGTCGTAAAAGTAAAAAAAAAAAAAGTGGACCTATAAGTTCGGATATCGCTCCCATAGAGATTGAAAAGAATTTAAAATTCAATTACCCCAACTACTCAAGTTCCCTACTATTTGAACTTCCATTTCATAGAAATTTATTATAAGCTAAAATTCTACTATTTGAATTTCTGCATCTATAATATAGCAAAAATTTAAAATCCTAAACATAAAGCCCAGGAATTTGAACCGGATTATTGCTAGAAAGTGGACAGGATTTCCTTTGTGTGAAATTATCAATTCCAGTATCATAATCTAATTCGATTCTATCATAAATTGGAATTTGAAATTGTCAAAGAGGCAAGGTAGTATAGTTTGGATTTCTCCTTTAACCATACTTTTCACTAATTAGAGAATCATGTTCATTTTTTATTCATGTTTCCAATCAATTACTTGTAAAAAGAATTTCTTTATAAGTTTTTGGCTATTTTTCTTTTCCAATACTTCATACCCATTTCTTATGACTACAGATTTCTAGCTTCCAAAGACAGGGTCATTGCTAGATTTCTACAAGTTGAATGATGTCTCATCCTTGAGATCTTAAGGAGTTCTCCCTTTCCTTGATTAGATCTAAGCTAACACAGGATCAAGATCATGTACTCCAAACCAGGAGAGATCTCTAATTGATTAAATTGATAGATCACTCAACCATTCTCAAACCCATAAGTAAGTTGAGGGATTTATCTAAGTAATCTTCGAGCTCATTAGTTCTTGATATTGATTACTTATACCCAATGTACTCCGTACTCTTGGAATCTTCGTCTGTGTCCTCAAAGGGCCTCTTGATTAGAGCCGGATAACAATCCTTTATGAATTATTAGTTTCTGGAAATATTGGGAACAATTCATTCATGAAGACATCACAATTCAAATAATTCTAGATTCTTAACTTGAAATTTCTTTCTAATTGTGCGAAAGGCCGTAACTAACATCGAGATATTTCCCGATGGAAGTTGTGTTTCTCGAAAACTGGATTACAGTGAGCATTGAAATACTGATCAGGAAAATTCCACTGTAACTACAATCAACTGAAAGAAATGAATTCCATCTTTGGTCTAGATTTCATTGGATTCAAACAGTAATCGGAAATGAATTTCAACAATTTAATTCAACTTCTAAACTTCTTAATTCATTGATTCGGTCAGTAAACAAATTAAAAGTCTACACTAATTGTAATCTACGACGAAAATAAAAAAAAATAAAAGAAAAATATAATACAAAAGAGTCCTCAGCTCCCTAGATGCTCTTGTTCTTCCGACCTACTCGACTACCTCACTTTCCTATAATTGTTCTATTTATAGAGCCCCAAAAGTTTGGGCCCTAAATTCGAGGTTACTTCGTGGATACCCAAAATTCTTGCCCAGATTGCATTCTCTGTCACGACCTGGAAGTTTTGTCACGACAGGGCTATCAATCTTCATCGCAAGTCTCTGCATGCAGTCATCTGTCGCGAACCGTTCCCTATGCTCCTTCTTAGATTTTGTCACGACGGAGTTTCCTTGGTTTCGACAGTATTCTTTTCTTCAACATATTCATTTTGTCGCGACAGAGTTTCCTCTGTCACGACAGATCTTTTCTTTGGCTTCTTAACAATTTGTCTTGCAAAGTCTGTCGTTCTAACCATTCTATTTCGTGATAATCTTATGTGTGGTTCCTTGAATAGTTATGTTGCGACATCGACAATTTTGTAGTGACAAAGTTTTAGTACAACTTCTTCAAATTGGTGTCGCGACCCAATTTCTATGTCGTGATAGCACATCTGTTTTGGTTCTTGTTGCAACAATGTTTCTTGTATTGTTAGAATTTTTGTCGTGACCTAGAAAGTTTGTCGCGACAGAGTTTTGTTACCACTTAACTTGATTTTTGTTACAACTTCATTTTGATGTTGCGACATGGCCTTTTGGTGTTGTCGATGTTTGCTGTCGCGAGCCAGATTGTTATGTCGCGATAGGACTTTTCTATATTCAACTTATCTTTGTGTCGCAACCTAGTTTGTTATGTCATGATAGAACTTTTTTGTATTTAGCTTATCTTTGTGTCGCGACCTAGTTTGTTATGTCACGACCAGACTTTTCTTCCTTGTGTAGGAGTCTTTGTCGTTACATAGAAAAGTCTGTCGCGACCTTGTTTATCTGTGTTCAGCTTATCTCTATGCCACGGCCTTAAGATCCCTGTCGTGACATCGAAACATCTCTTTAGCTTGAAGTATGTCGCAACATTGGATTCTTTTGTTGTAACCGGTCAGTTCACTAAGTGAGCATCACATGTCGCCACTTTGTTTATCTGTCATGACCAGAGTTTCTTCTTCTTTCAGCATCGCGACATACATCACCTTGTTGCGACAAAGGTCTTTCTTTCAAGCTCTTCTTCTGTCTTAACAAGCTTTTCCATGTTGGAATAATCAGCATCGATGACGAAGAAAGATTCTTTCACGATGGGGTGCGCATATGTTCTTCATTATGTTGTACCATAAACTTATCTGTCGTAGTATTCTTCCTGTATTGCTCTTTAACTTCTTGTTGTGACAGAATATCCCTTGTCGCGACAGAATTTATGCCGTCTTCCTGTTTCATTTGTCACAATAAAGGGCTTCTTCTTTGCGACTTATTTCTTTCCTTGTGTTGACATCCTGCTGAACTTTATGCAACATAAATTCTTTTAATACATTTGTTCTTATATTATTTTTATTGCGTCCTTGTCTGCGTGCAGCGGGCTCAATATGTCAATATTAGGAACTTTTGTGTGACAAAGATATTCGTATGATAGAGTTCCTTTGCCTTTTCTTGGATGTTTGTTGCGACACTGGCTTCTGTTAAATAAAGGCTACATGATTATCTTTTCTCTTATTTCTTGTTGAGGCTTTCTCCTTTTCAATTAAACACATAAAACACAAAGTTGGTAAATATTAATTTGATAAAAAAACATATCTAAGATATAAAACCAATGAGAATAATGGATTAAAAAATATACATGTTTATTAAATTCCCCAAACTTAAAGACTGTATCTTAAGCAAGAAAAGAAAAAATTTGTTATCTTAAACAATTTAGAAAAGCTGTTTAAGACATTTTCTGTTTTTATCACTGAATCTTTTTAATCGGCCTTGGTGAGGTGGTTAGTTTGCAGCATGGTTTCTAATTGAGTTTTAATTCAAATTAGGAAGGTACCAATTGTTGTCACAAAACAAACTGTGGTTTCTAAAATACAACGGTCGATGGTTCATCACGATAATAATAGTGATGGTCTTAACCACTTTCATGGCAGAACCAGATAATCTTACAGTTGCTTACATTTATTTGCCGTTCTAGTCATCTTTGTCATGTTCCACTAATGTGACATTATTGCCCTAAGTCAGTGGATCTTTTAGGCATGGTTGACAGATGGTGGGTGGGAGTGTGATAGAATTACCCGATTCCAATCTTCAATTTTCTGGCTTTATATCTTATCTCTTTCTACAACGATTTAAAAAAAAAAAAAAAAATCCCCCAAACTGATGTTGTTGTCATATTGCATACTCTCATCTTGATTATTTTGTTTTACTTGTCCTTATCAATTTAGTTATTCAGATGAAGACACCTTAGTTGCTCTTATTTTGCTTGTAAAGGAATTTTGAGAATATTCTGATGTTTTTTATTTTTTAGGCTCTATCTTAGAAGAACTTTAGTTGTACCTCTATACCAGTTGACATTAAGTTACTAGGACATTGAAAACCCCCCTATGAACTTAATTATTCAAGAGAGGAGGCCTAAGACAAAACTTATTCCAATTGACAATTCTGACCTTTGACTTTATTCTTTCCCATCTTTTTCCATCTCGTTCTAGTGACTCCTTTCCGTCAAAATAACATTTCCCAATGCATTGCTTTTGTTGATATCATCGCGTCAGGCAATAAAGGTTCCTTTATGATTGAGCCAAAGGAGGGTTTGAGGCTTATAATTGTGTTTAATAATTCAAAGCAGGTAGCTTCAGTGCGGAACTTCAAGTGTGTGCATATGCATATTTGGAAGGTAGGCTTGAGCTCAACTTCCAAGGATAGCTCTCTATCACTTCACATTGGTGTATTGCTAAGTTTGCACCATTCAATCTAATAGTTCTAGGACATTAGACTCACTGACTATGTTGACTTTCGAAGCATTCCTAATCTTTCACAATTATTTAAGGACTCACTTTGACCATGCATTGTTTTTCCACGATTTTTACTAAACACTTTATTTTACACAAGCGATTATCAAAATATATTTGTTCTTCTATTGAGTATATCTTCCTAAATAAGACATTCAACTTCATTTCTAGCTAAACTTTTACCTTTATGTTTATATTCGGTGAAACCTACCACAATTTAAACACATTTTATTATTGGATTTCTCTTCAGTAGTTGTTTATGCCAATTCAACATATCATTTCATTATTTTCAAATAGGCCGAATTACATAAACAACTTGTGACTCAATTCAGTATCCAACAATTTGAAACAACCACACCCATTGTTCACATCAGAGACTCTTTCATTAACAAACAAAAACACAATCTATTGAGCAAATAACACAAGACTTAAGAATTTCTACAGAATCGTTGATGGTGGTTTGAGCTTTTATTAAGAGGAATGATTACAAATTTTGTTTGGAGAGAAAAAAGAATACAAGGGTTCATCTTCTTCTTTTGTAGGATTTGGAAGTTTTCAGGTTTGGAGGTTCAAGGTTAAAGCTAGCTAGAGATGGAGGAAACTTAGGGATGGAGATGTCTGGCTTTTCTTTTGTTGGTGGTTCTTCCTTGTTGAAGAGGCCGTAATCATTGGTGTACTCCACCAGGGTGATCAATTGATCTTGCCTAATACCTAGGGTGTTCATAAATCTTAATTTAGTGACATTAATGTACCATTCTTTAATTGAGACCAACACAATTCTGGACTATCATTCCATAATTTATGTTTGTAATTATTATCCATCTCTAGCTCCTTGTCTATCTTCTCCATGAGCTTTCCAAATTCCTTGAATTGTTTCTTATAGAGATATTTGAACCCCTCTGCCTTCTGCAACATACTAGCTTCCATCTTCTCCTCTCTTTTCTAAAAATGAGAGCACATCTTCATCTCTTTTCAGTTGTTCATTGTAGAAGGTCTTTATTTTGTGTCTAGCCTGTGCATTAATTCATTTTCTCTTCTTTCTATTTCTTCTTTCCATTCTCCATCTCTTTGTTTTAGCATTTGTTCCCATCGTTGTTCCCTTCTTCTGAAGTCAGCCTCCAGAAACTCCTCTCTGATCTTTTGTTGTTGTTCCCATCTCCTTTCTCTCTTCTCCATTTCCTTTTTCATTGACACTACCATCTCCATAATTTCTGCATTTCCTTGATTGCTCGTAAAACACTCTACTGGTTCAAAAAAAATTCTCCCTTACATCAGGAGGTGAGTGAATTAATGGACTTCTTTTGCTCTGCATCTTATCTTCAACTAGCAGTTGGCCCCTATATGGGATTTGTTCCATCCCTAATTGATCATGTTCTTCTTTCTCAGGCTCCTCTGCTACTTCCATAATTTCCATTTCCTTTCTCTTTCTATTCTTTGATCCTTTTATCACCCCTGTCAATGTTAAGGGGAAACATGAGATGGGTTTGCCCTCGACCATATCCTGAACTCCATTGAAAATCTGGCTTAGTAATTGTTTATTGGATGAGGATTAGTTCCTTACACATTTTTTGGAAGCACCTTATGGACAGGCTTTGTCTTTTCCCCACATCGAACTTGTATCCTTGATTAAGGCATACAAGATGATGGCTTCTTGCTCCCCTTATGGTGCTCGGATGCTTGGTGGGAATCATGGCGGAAGAAGTAAATAAAGGCCACATGCTTCTTACATATTGGTGACCTCTATTGAGTGAATTCATGGATTCTTCTTTATTGAACTCCACTTCCCCTTCCCAGCCGTTAGGAAATCTACAATATTCTCATGGTAGGGCTCTCTAAGTAGTTTTTTTTATTTAGATCCATTCTTGGGATCTTGATTGAAACTTTATTAATCTATTTCATTGTGGGGACCATATTCCTGGCGAATATTGAATCTTCCTTCATATCTATCTGGCATAGAACTCACGACTAACAGCAAAGCCAGGTGGTTTGTTGTAATTAACTCCGACCCTTTTTCTATTATCTCTGCAAAGGGTGAGATGAACATACCAAACCCCCTTTCTCTAATAAATCCTTTGTCGCTCAGATTCTTCACCCAAAAAGAGTAGGCTTCATTTGAATTGAATGCTTTATTGTCTTTTGATTCTTCAGTTTGCTCAGCTCTACTTTGCTCAATTCTTTTCTGCTTTCTTCCTTTGCTGGTCGAGTTTGTTCTCCTCCACCTTCCTTTGTTTCTACCCTTTGGTGAGTATTTTGTCGAGATGAACCTCCTTTTTCATTTGTTTATCTCTCCTCCATAATCTAATTGAGATTTGGACCGGGTTGAGGTTCTTTATTTATTGAGATTTGGATTTAGGGTTTAGGAGTCTTTGAACTCTAGGGTTTGAATGTCCAAAATGGAGGAAAGTAGAATGGTGAGTATGAATGATGTGGCTTGATTGGAAGGAGAATTAGGCACCCGATTTTCAAAGTGTTCTTGAATAATGGCTCATAATGAATGTTTCTCTTCGTACGTCGTGACAATTAATGATTAGGTCATAACAATAACTTTTGAATTTAAATGTGGAACTTATCTTATGATTCTTCAAATTAAAATTGCACCCAGCCTTTATTATTAAATTTTCGTAATAAGTGATACATTTAGGGTTGTCGCGACTAATGGCTGGGCACGACCGATAGAGATCTGTCAGCGACCACGTGTCATTGTACCATGATTTCTTTCTTTTCAAATTTCTATGTTATAACCCTATCGCTGACAAGAAAAGTGTTGTCAGCGAAATTGGTTGCCGGCTCAAATGAGTATGACGATGTTGAAGTGGTCGCGACAACTGTTTTACGTGCGGATTCACTTTAATTTTAAAATTACATTGCAACATGAAAAACAAGGTCGATAAGTGTCATCATTTTGCTGATAAGTGATGTCATGACCGACTTTCTGAATGTCGACCTAATTTTCATAAAAATTGCAGCTCACGGCTCTGGTCAATCCTTATTGCAACAAACCTTTTCCTTATTTAAATAAATGTCGCGATAAAGAATTTATTGTCCACGACCAATATTTCATTTCCCCAAATTTACGCAGCTTTCGCGCGCTTCAATTCAGTTAATCACCCACAATTAAGGTTTGTGAAAACATATATAGCAACATAAATTCTCTATTCAATTATGAACAACAATCTTATTAGCATCAAAATACTCAACAAAGCATTTAAGCAATTAGCACCTGAAAGTTGTCTAATTAATCATCAAATTTCTCCAACTTCAACTATGCATTATTATCTAAAACAAATTTTGGGAAATAGAAATACTCCCCTTCGTAACTATTTTCTGCATAATTCAGTTTGAGGTAGTGTGCTTTATAATAACTTTTGATTCCAGTTCATCTTTCCAATCCAAAATCAAAAACATTTTAGCAAATGATCGAATTTCCTAATAAAACTTCTAACAAAATCAAAATTAAAACATCAAAATCATAAAAGTAATCAATATCAATCAAAGTTAACAAAAAATAAAAATTCTGTTTGGGTTGCCTCCCAAGAAGCTGCTCAGTTTAATGTCCTTAGCTAGACACGAGTGCGAGTGTCTTCATTTGATAATTCTCTTCCCTTTTCAAAATCTGGATCCTACCTCCTTTATGCTTCCTCTAAGATAGTAGCCCAGTCTCGACCGTTTACTTTGAATTCACTTCGATTTAGTCTTGAGCGTTCTTGCTCCCAGAAAGGGGTGTACTTATTAACATTGTGCCTGGACCGCTCCATCTTGACTTCAATTTCCTGAATGACTTGAGCACGGAGTTGTATAAGAGAACTTGTTCTCCTGCCTTGAATTCCCTCCTTAGGATTTTTTTATCATACCACCTCTTGGTATTTTCCTTATAGATCCTAGCATTGTCATAAGCTTCATTTCTCAATTCTTCCAGTTCATTCATTTGGAGTAGTCTTTTCCTTAGCGACAGAAAGTCACGATTAGTTCTTAATGGCCCTATAGCCTTGTATTCCAATTCTAAGGAAGATGACAAGGTTTCCATATGCAATTATTGTGGGGACATTCCAATGGGAGTTTTATTGCAGTTCTATAAGCCCATAAGCGCTGTCCAATTTATAGACCGATCCTTATGTGTTATTTGTTTTCTCCAGAATTTTCTTTATCTCCCTATTGGAAATTTCAACTTGTCCATTTAATTGAGGGTGATAAGCCAATCCCATTAGATGTTTGATTTCATATCTACTCATGAGTTTTGCAAAAACTTTATTTTCAAAATAATTTGCCCTCGTCAGCGATGATTGCAGGTGCCAAATCTGCTCAAAATGTTCTTCTTATAAAGCCCAACCCTTTGCCTTGATGGCATCATTTACGGGACAAGATGTTGCTTCCACCAATTTGGATGCATAATCCACAACTAGGAGAATGTACATATTGCTAAATGATGATGGGAAAGGTCCTATAAAGTCTATTCCCCATACATAAAAAATCTGCACCACAAGAATTTCTTGCAAGGGAATTTCATTTCTTCTACTTAAGTTGTCCATTCTATGATAAGCATCACAATGTTTTACCCATTCAAAACAGTCTTTGAATAGAGTAGGCCAATAAAATCCTGATTGAAGAATTTATGCGGGTTGTCTTGGCATCTGCTGAAGTGTCTCCTTATGGTGATGCAGGGCCTCTATAATACCACCTTGTTCTGTTTCTGGAACACATCTCCTTATGATCATGTATGCTCCTCTTCTATACAGTAGTGGGTCATCCCATATATACAATCTGCAATTAGTTTTCAATTTCACTGTCTGGCGGTAGTGAATTCAAATGGCACTGCTTCCTGAAGCTAAATGTTTACAATATTGTATACCCGAATTATTTCTGCGATAACATCAATAATAACGGCTGCTCAGGAAAAGTGCTATTTATGTTCCTTTTTTTTGTTCTAGCAATTCTCTCCAATCTAGACAAGTGATTAATCACACATTGTCACTCTGCCCTATTCTCCTTGATTTCAGATCAAACTCTTCTGACCAATACTTTATCGTCGATCTTTGCTTGGCATCCTTATTTGCCATTAGATATTTAATTGCAGCATGATTAGTGTGTATTACTGATTAGTGCCCAAAAAGTGCTGTTTTGAACCCTATATTAGATAGGTTTTGAGTGCTTTTTGCGCGCTAATCATGTCATTTATGCCAATTGAAGTGTTCGAAGTCTTCTTAGTTTCACTTATCTTGGTTTTAGAGGTTATTTGGTTTCTGAGGTTTGCGTATTTTGGGAGTTCAATGTGAGACATATGATGAATCTTTGAGGTGGAACTCAATTGTCAACCATCAAATAGACCCGAAAATCAAAAAGAAAGGAGAAGAGGCAAAGTGATGGGAATCAATGCGGAAGAGGAGCGTGCCAGGCAAGCGATTGCAAGTCAAGCAATTCCCGGGAATTTAGCTAAGATTGCAAAAATTTTCTGCTTTGGGATGCGAAAATTTATAATCATGAATTAAAACAATCCTAGCAGTGTAATTTAAGCTAGACTCGAGTTTTTAGCTAATCATTATTCCTGCGAAATTTTGCATTCATTCTCACGAGAATTTTAAGCTAGCTAATTGAAATTGCCTTTGCCTATGTGAAAATTCTGTTTCGCTATCTCTTATTGATTTCGTAGCTAAGCGAGAATTTTAAGCTACCCTAGCGAAATTTGTATGCCCTTAAGCGAAATTCCTTTGCCTTGTCACACTTTTGTAGTGTGCAAGCAGACTTCAATTTTGGTGTATTACCTCCTTGTCCTAAATTTAGCCAAATTGTTAGGCTTTGTGTTTTTCATACATTGGGTGGCCTATATAAGCTACCTCCATTTGTAACCAAAAGCAACAAATTGGCTTCAATTTTGGCAAGTTTTTATTTTGTAAATATCTTTGTTAGCTTTAGTTGGGGTTTCTTCTCTCTCCTTCTCTCTCCTGTTCCCTTATTTTCTTGGCTGCCAAACACCCCTCTTGAGGATGACAACTCCAAGAGATGCCCAGCTAAGCCTCTTTGCTGAGAAGGAAGGCTGACTTGGTGGTGGGGCATATGCGAGGTTGTCCTCTTGTATTAAATCACAGTCTTGTGTTTATGGCCTATCTTTGCAAAATAAGTTGAATAGCATTGAATGTTATTGGTTGTGGCCAATACTTACCATGCTTTAGGATCGGTCTGCCTTATTGCTAGATGTCTTGTCGTTTTTAGATGGTCTTCTGAGCCTTTGATAGTATTTAATGTTAGTTTCATTGTAAAGGGCCATAGATGCATGTTACTGTGTTAACTCGAATAGGAGTTGTTTTTAGGGTGAGGTTTGCTAGTTAAACATAGATCTGGTTGTGGCTTGGACTATGGGTTGCTTGTCATAACGAGGATAAAACCAGGACTAACTTGTTTGCCCCTAAGTTACCAGTTAAGTGACCTAAATCTTCAAGTTAACTTTCAAACTTCATTTTCAGTTTTTTACGATTAATCAGTTTTCAAATTCATCCTGCTTTGTTTTGAAACAAAAATATCCAAAAGTCAAATAAGCCTTACCAACTGCATATACCGTGTTCTTATGGTAAACCCATCCCCATGTTCGACCTGAACCACTATCTGCGGTAGCTTATTTCATTGATAGGAGAAACAGGTATATAAATTTTGTTGATTTTAGCTCAGCCTACTGTGGCACGAATCAAATGGCGTCGTTGCCGGGGATGGTGCCAAACTACGTTTGATAAGTTGAAGTGTACTTGTAATCTTCATTACAAGTGAAGGTAACCTTTTTACCTCTTTTTGTAACCCGATTCACGAGCGCGATTTTCACATCACTGAGTGGCGCCGCATTTTTTGCTTTTCATTCGGTTTATTTTTGTTAACTAATTTTAACCTTTTTGCAAGCTTTGTTGGTACTCTTTATTTGTCTCTACAAATTTTGTAGCAGTGTTTTATGCTCAGTGGGATAGAGACACATCGGGTAGACTATAAGTCGGTACACAACTTGACGGTGAAGTCGGTGTACACACAGATATGGATCCTCTGCACGAGGAATAGCCGAGTCGACCGGGTACCCCCGATGAATCCAGTGCACATAGAACCATGAGGACCACATCCACCCTCCCACGGTTAGTGCCCCTTCTGCATCATACCTCCTGTGAAGATGTAGCGATGAGGCCTTACTTATTACCCCTACTCCCCACATATCATGGTATGGAAAATGAAATCCATACCTCATATAAGGGATTTTGAGAAGTATGCACTACCTTTAGGGAATGGACATCTTTGCTTAAGCTAAAAAGCATTTCCACTAACACTGAAAGACAAGGCCAAGATTTGGCTAAATTCACCGAGGCCTGTGAACCATAAGAAATGGTCAGCCGCAGCTGCACTCAAGAAATTCTTCAAGCAACAAAGACCAACAATTTGAAGAGACAAATTTACACCTTTGCAAAATTTCAAGATGGTGAGGTTTTATCGTTGTTAGGAGATTTATGGAGACCATCGCTGCATGCCCACATCATGGGTTTGATACATGGATGTCGTAAACCATTTCTATGGTGGTATGTCTCCCCGCTATGAGTAACTTTGGAAACCATGCGCTGAGGAGTTCTAAGTAAGCATCCCGACGGCCATGGATTTTTTTAAATTATGTGGCTGAAACTTAAGGGTCGATGAGCCAAACTTAGGAAATGGAAACAATGAGGCCCTCAGCCAACCCTAGGGGAGGGATTTATACACTGCCAGAGGACATAGAAATGAAAGCTAGAATTTCAACCTGGGCCTAGAAAGTGGATGAGCCGCGAAAGGTCTCACTAAGTGTGCAAAGGATCGAAAATCCCGCACAAGCCAATCCTCGTGACCACTTCAGTCCTTATTAACTAAAGAACTTGTCTCATGGCTCCTTCAATGAAGGATTTGATGTCGAATGTGCAACATCAGACAATATAAGCCATCATGTAATGCCCCATATGGCAATACCTACACCTAATTGGAGGAATCAATTCTAACCTTTCTTGGAAACCCAACCCCCGCCTATGTACTCCTGTGTGCCAAACCACAATTGTTCCTAATTTCAACTACAACTACCACTCATCCTCATCTCCCGTGGGAACAAGCCATTTTTAACTCGAAAGTAAGGTGGTAGCAACTTTGTCGGGAGGAACAAAAGGAATTAATGTGCAATCAGAATAAAGGATTGATAATCGTAGAGTACACCGAACAAGAGAATAGAGATTACAGGAGAGCAATCTAAACTTAAAATTAACAACCTACGCATTCAATCACCAAGAGTTACAAATAGAAGGTTCCTTCCTAAACAAAGGCTAAACCCAAAGGGAATCCATGAGGTAGGATCATCCAACAATTCAGGAATGGATGAGGTGAATGCTATAATCACCCCGGGAGGAGTTGAAAAGAGTATTCGATCGGCTTATGCCAAAGCCTCGTTGAAGAATCCAGTGGAGAAGAATTGGTAGCCTGAGCATATTCTCCTAAAGGAGGATTCAATGAAATACCGTATACCACCTCCATTTGGCCAAGTAATTTTAGAGGTAAGAAGAAGGCATCTCAACAAGCAGCATTTGGGGAGGTCTTAAGGCAAGTGAAGCGTTAACATACTCTTTGACATAATCAAACAAGTCCCCGATATGCAAAATTTTCAAAGATTCGCACAATCAAGAAGGGATTGTGCATCGAGAAGAAGGCATTTCTCACTGAACAAGTCAAGGCCATAATCCAAAGCAACACCACAACACAAGGATCCGTGGATTCCACTCAACAATATTGGTGGGAATCAGTGCATAGACAAGTCATTGCTTGATTTACAAGACGTTGTGAACCCTAATGTGTCGTATAAGCGGTTAGGTTTATGTAGACTCAAAACCTACCAACATCACACTTTATCATTGGTGCGATAGATCGGTTAAAATCCCCAGGGGATAGTTGAGGATGTTTTAGTGAAATAGACAAATTCTACTACCACGGTAGATTTTGTAGTGCGACAAAGACGATTGCAAGTGGGCTTCGATCATGTTCGATCATCTTAGAAGACCATTTACGGCCTGACCCGTCTGATAATAAATTATAGGAATGAAGTGTACAACTTGCAACTGGTAACACTTGACCTTGGGAGTTAAACATCTTTCATTTGAACAACAAGCGGGTTGCTAGAACACTAATCAAATAAGCGGTGAGTTGTTTTGAATGGTCGGTATGCGGGAAGCCGCGGAGTGTGCAAGATTACGAGGAATGTCGGCCCGAGGAGATGATGAGATGTGTGCGCCCGTGACACCCACTTCTGACCAATTGCCGATTAAGCCATCGGTGAGGACAGCTAACCGGGTGGGGTGCGCACCCATGGAGTCGGCCAGGCTCTGCGAGGAGTTAGGAGATCATTCTCCTTAGTCCTCCTTGAGTAATTTTGAAATTGAAGCTGATAGAGTGTTTTCAAAAACCGGATTGCAGTTCAACAATTTTGCTTTTTGTCTTAATTTAGTTAATTTTGATAATTTCAGTTATTTTTCGAAAGTTTCCTAAATTAGCAGTTTTCCATATTTAGTAATTTTGTTTATATACTATAGTACTTTATATTAAATTTTTAATTATGGTTTCATATAGTAAATTTTATTATAATAATTTTTATTTTATATAGTACTAATAATTAATCTAAAAATTTAAGAATTACGAGTGGTACCATCGTTTGAACTGGTCATTCAAAAATAGCGCCAGCCGGATACGTGTCGGCTACGCGGCGCCTATTTAACTGGCCAGGATGGCCATTAGATCACTTCACATTCTCGGCTTCCAGCGAAATACGAGTCGACCTGCGCCCGCCGCCCCGTCACTCCTGCGAGGCGATTATACTGCGTAGTTGAGCCACGGTGCCTGCGCCTGCCGCCAGCCTGCGCATCGCGCACCACGCATCTGAGTCTCGGCTGTGAGACTGTGGGAGCCAGGCCCAGGTCTCCGTTTATCACCGGCGTCGATTACGCGTACACGAGCCTGGGTGTTCTGAGCTGGTAGCGCCCAAGCTGAGCCATCTCTCTGAGGCCTTTATTCTCTTCCCACTTTGCCGATTCAGGACCCTCGTGCTCTTGGTTAATTCAGTTGTTGCCTGCTCGTGATTGGTCTTCTAGGGCCCTTATTTAGTGATAATGGTGTGGTGTAGCGATGAGCCACAGTTCATCTACTGTTCAGTGACTTCGATCACCTCCGGTGAGCCTCGATTCGGTGTCGGTGCGCAGTTGCATTTCGATGGCGAGCCCTGTGCAGAGTTTTATTCGATTTGAGATATGGATTCGTACTCGAGAGTGGGTCCGCCGGTCGGTCCAGTACACGAGAGCTGGGCCGAAGCCAAGCTCGATCCGGCTCCATTACCATCGCATGGTCCCAGGCGGTACGGGGAGCCTCGGGGATTCGTAGATACCGGACACGGATGGGACCGGGCCAATCCTGTGCCTCGAGAGGAGGAGAGTTAGGAGGGCGGCCCTCACGGCGGGCAGCACATCGGGCCCGGGCTGAATCATCTTCCTCAAGGCCTGGGCGATCACCGGGTTATCGGCTGCGGGGCTACATCATGCCTCGATTTGTCACAGCCTCCAGGGGATCGGAGGCGTAGTTGTTAAGTGGGGAGCCCCCCATTCAGGGAATGTACGAGCTCCATGCGTGAGATTTTCATCGGGGTCGTACTGCGGTCTCCGACGTGGGGCCTGATCCCAGGTTTAGGGAGTCCGGGATTGATCGAGGATTATTCCTCGCGCAGCGACTCAGGCGACATTATTACCACGAGTGAGTCTTTGCAGTTCTATCGCTCCATGACATCTCGAGAAGCGGATGGTCGCGTGGTGCGATTCTCTATTATTCAGCAGCGGAGTACTTTCGGAGCGGCGATATTTCAAGCGACTTTGGGCTGCGTATCACGTGGCTCATCTGAGAGGTTATAGAGATTGGGCCGCCCCACCTCATCGAGAGATGGATTCGAGCAACGGCCGAGACCTTCTGTTTGGACGGTGTTTATAGGGCGGCTCAGCCTCGGATGTTGTTGATCGACCATTTGTCGAGACGAGTCTGTTCCGTCTGGCATTCTGCGTGCGGCGGAGGGCGTCTTGGGGCTCTTTGCAGGATCTCGAAGGGATGTTAGTTGATCCCTCTGGCCACAGTGATGACCTCCTTTATCTATTCGAGGAGAAGGTCCATCGGAAGGACTGGAAATGCGGCGGAGAGCATTCCCACTGCGATCTGAGACTACTGCGGGTTCTGGAGCATATGGGATTCAGGGTAGAGGATTGAGATGAGAGTTCGATGCCCTGCAGTTGCATCGACGGGTGGTGATGACCATGCAGAGTATCTTTCCATCTCAGACGCGGAGGGACCGGAGGAGGTGCCGGGTGGTGGCCGGGACTTCCATAGGGCGATGTGCACCTTTGGCAGAGATACGAGGGTCGCTCAGCGAGATGTCACCTCCGTCTCCTCCTCCACATGCCACATTGCGGCTCTGTGAGATACTGACCCGTCCCATTGACGCCTTACTCCACGAGTATGTTCACGCCATTTCGCGAGGATAAGCGGAGTGTGATGGATGCTATTTGTCTTTAGGCTACGAGCGGCCAGATCGGAGGCGGCAGTGTGTCACTCTATGCTTGACGAGATCATGGCCAGCGCTTGGGCCTTCCTCGTGTTCGATCGGGCCGCCTGAGTGCTTGACCTATTTGGATATTTTGTAGGTGCGGCCCGGCCAGTGACTTCGGACCCACCACCACCACGGCCGGTGAGATGGTTGGGTTTCTTTTATGATTTGTATGGTTACCGGCTTCCTTGGTTACTCTTAATTTTGATTAGGATTTATGTATTAGCCGTAGTGAGCGTTGATACTTTTGTATGTTTAGCTTTGTATTCATGTATTAGCCATTTTGCATTTATGTCAACTATTCGATCATATATATAGATTTTTACGCCACCATGTTTTGTGCTACGTATATTTGTTTTCTTTTCAATTGAACAGTTGATTTCTCTGATTAGACGATTGGTGCCTTTAAATGGAAAATTTGAAACCCTGTTTATCACCTTTATGTTAGAACAAATTCATGCTTGAAAGCGATTTTGGTGATTGCAGTTCCGGCATGCCTCGACTTGAACATTTCTCCTTAAAATTTAATTCACACACTGCACAGTTGTTTTAAATAGAACATAAGATTTGTTTGCCTCCTTTAAGCTTTGCATAAGTAGGCGTTAGGTATGTTGGCGACAGGATAGGTTTTGTTACCCACATTTAGAGACTGATGAGTCTTCAAAAAAAAAAGAGAAAAAAAAAGAAAAAGAAAAGCAAAAGAAAAGAAAAAGAAAAATAAAGTCGTGAGCCTTGTGAGAGCGAGCAGTCCCAGTAGGGTATATGGCGAGCCTTTGAAGCAGATGCCCTAAGCCTTAGTAGTTAGGAGTCATCGATTTAGTGTTCGATTACATGGGTGGATAGGTAGAGTTTAACGATTTGTAGGTGCTTGTTTTCAAAATCATTCGGATCGAAGTGAAGCTGTAGAGTTTATTAGTCGGTGATCCTTTTGGCCAGTCTTACTAAGCCTTAATTGGTTAGAGGAGTCATCGGTGGACCCCCATTACCGCAGGACTTTGGTAGTGAATTTTAAGCATTACATACTACATTGTAGTTGAATAAAGAAAGAAGAGTAACTAGCCACTATCTGCAGGTTGTTCGACAACTTAAGGCCATGTCGATCTTAGGTTGGGGGGGAGGACAATTTTGCAATTTATTGAAGCTAATCTGGTTATATAAGAGCCATTAGACTTAGGTGGAAATTCAAGTTGAGAATCATGGAACCCGATATTGACTGAAATTATTCTTGTATGGTTTTGGCTCTTTCATCACCATTTCAAACTTGAGTGTCAGTACCCGATTTAAAGGTAATGTTTATATGTACATAAACCCTTTTGAATCATAAACTTTTGAAAATCACTACATGCATCTCCTTTTTGTTTTGCATTGCTAAAGGGACTAACAACGTTCGGTTAGAAGTGTGATTAGTGCCCGAGTAACATTTTGAACCATATATTATCACCGTTTTGAGTGCTTTTCTTCAATCATGTCATTTATATGCCAATTGAAGTGTTTAAAGTCTTCTTAGTTTCACTTATCTTAGTTTAGAGGTTATTTGTAGTTTGTTTTGCGGGTTTTGCGTATTTTGGGAGTTGATATCGAGACATATGATGAATCATGAAGGGTCTGAGGCTCGATTATCGACCATCGAATAGACCCGAAAATCAAAGAAAGAATGAAGGCAAAGTAGTGGAAATCAATGCGAAGAGGAGACGATAGGCAAGCGATTACCGTCGGCAATTCGGGGAATTTCGCTAAGATTCTGAAAATTTCGTACGGGTTAACGAAAATTTGCAATCATGAAATTTCTCGATTCTAGCGAAAATTTACTTAATCCTACAAGCGAATTAATTACCGCTAAGAACTGGGATTTTAGCTAATCACTATTCTAAGCGAAATTTTGCATTTCATACTCTGAAAATTTAGCTAAGCTAAGCGAAATTTAGCTAAACTAGCGAGTACCTTTGCTGGCGAAAATTCTGTTTTATTATCTCTTGGTGATTTATTTAGCTAAGTTTTATTGAAATTGTGTACCTGTGAAATTCAACGCCTTGTCACACTTTTTGTAATTAATGCAAGCAGGCTTCAATTTGGTGTAATACTCCTTGTCCTAAATTTAGCCAAATTGTTAGGCTTTATGGTATTTTCATACATTGGGTAGCCTATATAAGCGCCATTTTGTAACCCATGACAAATTAGGAAGCAATTTTTGTAAATTTTATTTTGTAAATATCTTTCGTAGCTTTAGTTAGGGTTTTTCTTTTCTCTCTTCTCTCTCCTATTTCCCTTATTTTCTTGGGCACTTGAGCACCTCTTGAGGATGACAACTGAGAGAAGCACATTCAAGCCTCTTTCTTTGAAGATGAAGGAAAGGTAGCTTGAGTGGTGGGGCATATACGGAGTTGTCCTCTTGTATTAAATCTCACAGTCTTGTGTTTATGGCCCTATCTTCTCAAAATAAGGTTGAACCAGCGATGAATATTATTGATTTGGCGAAATACTTACCATACTTTGCAGGATCTGATTGCATGTGTTGCTAGATGTCTTTGTGGTTTTTAATAGATGGTCTTTACGAGCCAAATGATATTTAATGTTAGGGTTTCAAGCTGTAAAGGGCCATAGATGCATGTTACATGTTAACTCAAATAGGGTTGTTTTAAGTGAGTTGCTAGTTAAACATAGATCGGTTGTGGCTTGGACTGGGTTGCTTGTCATAGCGAGGGATAAAACCGAGGACACTTGTTTGCCCTAAGTTACGAGTTAGTGACTGGAAATCTTAGAGTTAACTTTTCACACTTCATTTCGGTTTTTTACGATTAATCTCAGTTTTCCAAACTCATCACCTTGTTTTTTGAAACAAAAATCCAAAAATTCAAATAGAAAGCCTTACCTTCTTGCATACATGCAAATCATTCTTATGATGAAAACCCATCCGATGTTCGACCACGAACCACTATCTTTGCGATAGCTTGAATCACAGCCAGTAGGAGGAACAGAGTATATAAATTTT
Organism: Tetrastigma voinierianum; assembly: GCA_016808115.1. Classification (NCBI taxonomy): domain Eukaryota; kingdom Viridiplantae; phylum Streptophyta; class Magnoliopsida; order Vitales; family Vitaceae; genus Tetrastigma; species Tetrastigma voinierianum. The sequence continues at coordinate 103,705 of JAEQBH010002511.1, forward strand.
GTTGATTTGGCTCAGCCCTCTTTTGTAGCGCGAATCAATTACAACATGGGACCCCAATATATAAGGCCTGAATTTTTCACAAGCAAATATCATTGCTAGCATCTCCTTCTCTTTGGTGGAGTAGTTCTCTTGTGCTTCATTGAATGTTTTGATGGCATAATATATGGCCTTGAATATCTTTTCAGTTCTCTATTCCAATACAACTCCCATTGCATAATCCCTGGCATCACACATAATTTCAAACTCATTGTTCCAGTCTGGTTTCAACATAATGGGAGCTAATACTAATCTGGATTTAATTTCCTCAGTCACAAATCATGATTCATAATCGAATTTGCATCTTTTTCCGGTGATCTACCTGATGGTCTAGAGATTTTGAAAAATCCTTAATAGATCTTACGCAAAATCGACAAGTCGGGAAGCTTCTTATTCCTTAACATTATAGGTGACATGAGAGTTTTATAAAACAATCTTTGTGATCTACTTCAATCGGCGGTAAATCTTGTGCCCGAGTATTACCTTAAGTTACCATGAAATGACATTTTCCCGATTTAAAGCTAAATTTTGTCTTGGCACATCCCGGAAATCTTATTTCTAAGTTTTTCGAACAATCTTGAATGGATCCATATCTTTGAAGCGAATCCATAAATATTTCGCAACACTCTTCCACGAGTCATAAAATATAGACATCATACATCTTTGAAAGGTGGCAGGATCATTACAGAATCAAAATGGAATTCTTCTAAAGGCAAAGGTGCCATAAGGACACGTAAATGTTGATTTCTCTTGATCCTTTGGGGCTATTGCAATATGGTTATAACCAGAATATCCATCAATAAAAAAGTAGTGGGAGTGCCTTACTAACTTGTCCAATATTTAGTCAATGAAAGGTAGAGGATAATAGTCCTTTATGGTAGCAGTGTTAAGTTTCCTGTAGTCTATACACACTCTCCAATCTATCACAGTTCTTGTAGGAATCAATTCATTCTTTTCATTTCTGATCACAGTGAATCCTCCTTCTTTGGAACCACATGCACCGGGCTCACCCAAGGACTGTATGAGATTGCATATATGAATCTTACATTTAGCCATTTCAGTACTTCTTTTCTTACTACTTCTTTCATTACTGGATTCAGCCTTCTTTGATGTTCTATAGAAGTTCTAGCATTCTCCTCTAACAGGATTTTGTGCATACAGATTGAAGGACTGATTCCATTCAAATCTTCTATAGACCAAGCTATTGCTTCTTTATATTTTGAGTCTCAACGATTTTTGCCTCTTCCCGGCGAGTTATTCGGCTGGAAATGATAGCAGGCTTTCCTTTTTACGGTTGCGAAGCATGCTAAATGTTGAAGGGAAATTCCTTGAGTCTTAAACCCTTTAAACTTTCGTTTTCCCCAGCAACTTTTTCTTCATATATGCTGGATTTTTCTGCACTGTTTTCTCCAACATTGAATACTTATTCTTTTAATTTAAAATTAGAGTTCAGAATTTCAACTTTAAGATGCTCAAGATACTGGAAATTCATCTCATTCTCATTCATTGAATTCGGAAAATTAAAATCAGTGATCAGTTTAGAACTGATAGGAATTTGTGTTTCTACAATTTCATAGTCGGCCTACTAAGTTAAGTTTGTTTCAAACTATGATTGAGATTGAAGTACCTTTGCTTCATCTCTGACCTTGAGAGTTAGTTCCTTTTATCATATCGATCAATCTGCTCCACATTGCTAGAAATGGTCTTCCCCAATAGCGATAGGACTTGTTGTCTTTCTATATTCATGACTACAAATCCACTAAGAAAATAATTTCCTGCTGATAAAAGCACATCTTCAAGAGGATGTACCGGGATGAGCGATATCTATGCGCCATCTACGAGAGTCATGGGCGGCGTGGGGTGGCTCCCCCAAACTTAATCTTTTAGCAATAGATAAAGGCATCAAGTTGATGCTAGCTCCAGAATCACACAATGCTTTTCCCATATCATCATCCCCAATTTTGCAGGGTATAGTGAAGCTACCTAGATCCTGCATTTTCTCTGAAATAAAGGTCTTAAAAATCAACGCTACGGGTTGTTGTTGTTTCGCCATCCCTTTCTCATTAATCTTTCTCTTTTTGCTCAAATATATCTTTCATGAATTTTGCATCACGGGGTATGCGAGTTAATGTTGAGTTCTGAGGCGGGAATATCAATCACAGTTGGAACATAAATGCGAGGGAATTTAAAATTTTATCCCTTCACCCCACAGGGGATCACATACGTTTCATAAAAGCAGGAAGGAAGGGTAAATGAAACACCTCTTGTAGATCGATTAATTGACCTTCAAAGTATGCGTCTTGGTTTGTCGGATCTTAGAAAGGTGCTACCTTTACGGCAGCCACCCTCTTCCAAGTATCCACACCCGAACAAATAATGAGCGATCTTGTTGAATGCTGAGATTCGGGTTAAGTCTTCTTAAAAAACGAGTGGGGTCTCTCTTGTTTTGGTTGTTCTTAGAGTAAAAGATGACTACTACAAAATATATATATCTCACATATATATATCTACTCTCTTATAGAAATCTGCTAGGGTTTTTTAAATCAAAACATTTTTATTATTATATATTTAAAACTCTTTTAAATAGCCATAATTAAATTCAAATCCTTAATAGATAAGAAACAAATTTATATTATTGTATATTTAAAACTCTTTTAAATAACAATTTAAATTCAAATCCTTATGAATAAGGAAACAAATTTATTTATATTATTATATATTTAAAGCTCTTTTAAATAACAATTTAAATTCAAATCCTTACTCAGAGATAAGAAACAAATTTATTTATATTATATATTTAAAGATCTTTTAAATAATAAAAATTTAAATTCAAATCCATATCAAATAAGGAAGCGAATTTATATTATTATATATAAAAAAAAAAAACCCTTCTGAATTATTTCCTTATCTAAGAAAATATAACAAATTAATTATTTGTTATAATTTAAATGTAATTTAAACTTTCTCAAAATTAAATTCGGATTTAAATAACTAATTGTTATTTAAAATAATACCATCATTTTAAATTACTACAGTGAAAAACCATAGCGAATTTATTATTAAGTTTCTTAATAATGACCACATGAGTTCATTAAACATTGGCGGTAGGCACAAGTACATTTGATCTGAGTCATAAGTGGCCTCTAGCAAGACATTATGTTCTGAGTTAAATAAGAAAAGCTCATGATCGAGACAACCTTAATATAGCTAATGACATAATTCTTTTGTCTCATGATATCTTGATAGAATATAAGGCATGGACAAATCTGACCTTATATCGTTCTATCTTTGATTACTCGAAACGATTAGGCGGCTAAACAAACAGCGTGATCTCCATTGATTCCATTTGGCTGCAACCATCATTACCGAGTCTCAATTTATCGAGGACCGAGGATATACCTCTTATAATAAGAGGACAAATTTCATTTAATCGCTCATATCTCGGCTGCATAATTCTTATTATGTTAGTATAACCTTTATGATCATCCGATTAAAGACAACGTTTGATTATATCAAAACGATATTCATATGTTGAGAACTATAGCGATCTCGGTGAAAGTTGTAGCTATTATTAGAGATTAACTTATGACTTTGATCCATATAATTGAAATCTCGAGCGAATTACTTGTCAATATTTATTCTCAACAAATAGATATAAATTTGATTTGTATCTCATACACATATTCATCCCGCGAATATCAATCAAAACTTTATATAATCTTAATTCATTATTATTCCCATAACAATAGATTAAGGATATTTAGAATAATTAATAATATTATTCGAGGACATTATATATAATAAACATGCAAATCATCATAATAATTAATTCTCATAAATAGTCAAAATACCATGTCCATACGATAGTCATAGAGCACTATTACTAACAATTAAGGCCTCTGAGAAAGGAACGTTGATCTTTATCTTCTTAAACATGTTTAAGAATCTAGAGAACTTCTCCTCTGGCTTTGCTTTTTGCAGTCTTTGAGGGAATGGAATTGAAGGATTATAACTTTAACTTCTTCCTTCTTCCCCTACTGCTTGAGCTGCATTTATGTTGTTTTCTCTTTCTCAGTGGTTTCTGAACTGTGCTGCTCACGTTCTTCTCCAATTTCTTCTTGTTTCTCTTCCTCAATGTCCCTCTTTTCACCTCTCCTTTCATCAGCTCCTCTTGCCACTTCTCGAGTCTTGTCATACGATCGGCTGGATTCTTTCTGTGTCATGGGGAAATAGATCCATGGGCTCTTCTGCTAACCCAGGCGGTTGGTCTATCTGTATCTCCATATTCTTCAAAGAGGCATTGGTGTTTGTCTAAAACACAACTGTGTTTGCTTGGAAGTTTTTTAGGTCAGAAAATTTTTTTTTCATGCAAATTCAAAATCCTTTTGTTTTCTAACATGAAATGAGGCATCTGATCTTCAAATGATTGAGTCCTTTTCTAACCCTGATAATCTCCTCTATTGTCCCTCTGCTGTTGTTGTTCTTGGAACCTAGGCTGAGCATAAGTTTGCTAGTAATTATGTCCAGGTCTAGGGCCCTGTTGTGCTTCTCCACCATATGAAAAGTTTTCATGGTTCCTCAATGTTGTTGTATAGTGTGTTGGCAAGTTGGGGTTAGGCTTCAAGTGATAACTTTTTTGCTCATTCATATACTTGGTCTCCTCAACTTAGTAGGGCTATTCATCAACTAGTCCTTTAGCACTTCTTTTAATTCTTTCTTCTATTGCTCCCACTTCATGTGCAGTGTGCATTCTTTTTTCATTGTTTCTGCTTTGTTCATGCCTTCAAATCGACTTTGCTTCTATGGTTGTCATTCTATCAGAATCCCAGTAAGACCACTTCCTTAATGCACTCTTTTGCTCACGAAGCGGATGGAGCCTTGTAGTTGCATTTGGCTAGGTTTTCAATCAGTTATCTTGCCTCCTCTGCATTTCTTCTTTTAAAAGCTCCACAGCAGGATGCATCAATTATACCCTTGGAGGTATAATTCATAGCATGATAGAAAATATTTATCTGAGTGGTCAGATCTATCCCATGCATAGGGCATATTTTGTTAATCTCGGATCTCCCATGCGGTGTAGAGACTCTCATCTTCCCTCTACTTGAAGACAATTATTTCTCCTCTTCTCTCAACAGTGAGAGTTGGAGGAAAAAATCTGCTCACATAGGCCTTCACCAATTCTTCCACTGATTCCACTAACAATGAATCAAACCATGTTGCTTCCATATCTCTCAATGAAAAGGGGAAGAGTTGCAACTTGATGCATGCGGTCTCACCTATTTAGCTTAGCTATGTTTGGCCATCCTCATGAATGCGCCTAGATGCTCATTGGGATCTTCGGAGGGGTGACACACGTGGGCCGGTGTTGTTGTACCACAATGTCGATGCTAGCTTCAGCTGAGGTGTTGAGGTTTGATGGGAGGTTGTCTCACAACAAAGCCTCCTCTTGAATAATAGGCCTCCAAAATTCCTCCTTAGTGTTGGGCCTGAGGGTCTCTGTTTCTTCTTAGCTGTACGGAATGGTCTGCTGATCTTTCTCTTTGATTTTCCATACTTTTATATTCCAGCAGGTAGCGTTCCTCGAGTTCTTGAGGGGTTCTTTCAATTTTAGTATCTAGAGGCAGCAGATATGCTTATGGTTTTATATGCATATAAAACCTTCCACGAGAAAATAGAAAACACCTGCTTGAGATCAAATGGGTAGTGGTATCGAGAAAGTAATATATATATATTTAGGCTTCCAAAAATATTAGTATCTTATTTAGCCACTACTGTTAAAACTATTTTTGCTAATTTTATGAAATTTTTGGTAAAAAAAGAAAGATGTTCAAATTAGAATTTCTCTCTTTTGTCAGAATATTGATTTTTAAATTCCTAGATCCCCGGCAACGGCGCCAAAAACTTGTTGACGACCAAATCATATATGTATAAATTTATGACACCATTACCACAAGACTATATGCTAATCCCCAGTAAAGGCATCAGAAATTTGTTGAGACCAAAAATAACTTGTATGCTCATAAGAAAAATAGATTTGTTAATGAATTCATTAAAGATTTAGTTTGGTCTTAATACTGCAAGTGCACAGATCATAAAAGTAATAAAAGTGGACCTATAAATCTGGATATCATTCCCACAGAGATTGAAAGAATTTAAAATTCAATTACCCCAACTACTCAAGTTCCATACTATTTTAACTTCCATTTCATAGAAATTTCAGTAACCAAGCTAAAAATTCTACTATTTGAATTTCTACATCTATAATATAGCAAAAATTTAAATTCCTAAACATAAACTGGACAAAACCAGATTATTTTTGGAAGTGGACACTGGGATTTCACTATTATGAAATTATCAATTCCTACATCATAATCTAATTCAATTCTATCATAAATTGGAATCTAAGATTGTCAAAGAGGCAAGGTAGTATAGTTTGGATTTCTCCTTTAACCATACTTTTCACTGATTAGAGAATCATGTTCATTTCTAATTCATGTTTCCAATCAATTACTTGTAATAAGAATTTCTTTATATGTTTTTGGGTATTTTTCTTTTCCAATACTTCATACCCATTTCTTATAGTAGTAAGATTTCTTGCTTCCCCCGAGAGCCATGAGTCATTGCTAGATTTCTACAAGTTGAATGATGTCTCATCCTTGAGATCTTAAGGAGTTCTCCCTTTCCTTGATTAGATCTAAGCTAACACAAGATCAAGATCATTCCTCCAAACCAAGGAGAGATCTCTAATTGATTAAATTGATAGATCACTCAACTCATTCTCAAACCATAAGTAAGTTGAGGATTTATCTAAGTAATCTTTCAGAGCTCATTAGTTCTTCAATATTGGTCTAGCATACCCCAAGTAACTGCTCCATACTCTCGAGATCTCCATCTCTACAGTATTTTCGGGCCTCACAAATCATAGCTAGATAGCAGTCCTTTTATGGGTATTTGTTTCAAATATTGGGAACAATTCACTTCACGAACATCACCATTCAAATAAATTCAAGATTCTCAACTCAAGAAATTTCTTTCTAATTGTGAAGAAAAGACCATAACTAACATTAGATATTTCCTGACAAAAGTTGTTTCATTGGATTCTGATAATTTCTGAAATCTTGATCCAGGGAAAATTCAGCGTAATTGCAATAACTTGAAAGAAATGAATTCCAGCTTTTGTCTAGATTTCATTGGATTCAAACAGTAATCAGAAATGAATTTCAACAATTTAATTCTTCTAAACTTTTGAACTATTAAATGTTTCAGATCCAGTAAACAAATTAAAAGTGTACACTAATTGTAATCTACGAAGAAAAGAAAAAATAAAAAAAAATGAAAGAAAAATATAATACAAAAGAGTCCTCAGCTCCCCAGATGCTCTGGTTCTTCCGACCTACTCGACTACCTCACTTTCCTCAAATTATTCTATTTATAGAGCCCCAAAATTTTGGGCCCTAAATTCGAGGCTACATTGTGGATCCTCAAAATTCTGGCCCAGATTGATGTCTCTATCATGACCTGGAAGTTTTTTCGTGACAAAGCTTTCAATCTTCATCGCAGGTGTCTATTGCAACATGCAGTCGTCTATCGAGACCTATTCCCTGTGCTCCTTCTTAGATTCCGTCGCGACAAAGTTTCCTTGGTTGTGACGATGCTTTACGTCGGTATATTCATTGTATGCCAGTGAGTTTCTCTGTCGGCCAGATCTTTCTTTGGCTCATGGCACAATCTACGTACACAAAGTCATGCGTTCTAAGCGTTCTATGTCGCGACAATCTAATGTGTGGTTCCTTGAATAGTTATGTTGCAACATCGACAATTTTGTAGCTACAAAGTTTCAGTGCAGCTGCTTCAAATTGGTGTCACGACCCAATTTCTATGTCATGATAGCATATCTGTTTTGGTTCTTATTACAACAATGTTTCTTGTATTGTCAGAATTTCTATCATGACCCAGAAAGTTTGTCGCGACAAAGTTTTGTCGCCACTTAACCTGATTTCTTGTTACAACTTCATTTTGATGTTGCGACATGGCATCTTAATGTTTTCGATGTTTGTTGTCGTGACCCAGATTGTTATGTTGCGACAGGACTTTTATGTATTTAGCTTATCTTTGTGTCGCGACCCAGTTTGTTATGTCGCGATAGGACTTTTCTGTATTCAGCTTATCTTTGTGTCGCGACCTAGTTTGTTATGCCGTGACTAGACTTTACTTCCTTGTGTTGGAGTCTTTGTCGCGACATAGAAAAGTCTATCGCAACCTTGTTTATCTGTGTTTAGCTTATCTCTGTGCCATGACCTTAAGATCCCTGTCGCGACATCAAAACATCTCTTCAGCTTGAAGTATGTTGCAACATTGGATTCTTTTGTTGCAACCAGGTCAGTTCACTAAGTAAGCATCACATGTCGTGACTTTGTTTATCACATCCGGCCCAAGAAGTTTCTTCTTTCTTTCGATTAATCGCGACATACATCACCTTGTCGCGACAAAGGTCTTTCTTTCAAGCTCTTCTTCTTTCTCAGCCAGAAGCTTTTTCATGTTCTGATAATCAATGTCGCTGACGGAAAGAGAGTTTATCCTTGTGAAGATACGCGCTATATTCTTCATTGTGTTCTGACATAAACTTATCTGTTGCAATATTCTTCTTTATGTGCTCTTAAGCTACGTTGACGAATATCCCTTATCGTGACGAGAATTCTGCCCGTCTTAAACATTTCATTTGTCGCTAGCAGGGCTTCTTTCATCGCTACAATTTCTTCCTTGTTGTATCTGTTGAAAACTTTGTAGCAACATAAACTTTCTTTTTGTCTCGGCTTACTTGTTTATTCTTCCCATTTTTTGTATGTTCTTGTCTTTGTCACGAAGCCAGGCTCATATGTCAATATTCGGACTTTTGTGTTGCGGCAGAAGAAATATTAGTGACAAAGTTCCTTTGCCGTTTAGCGGAAGTTTGTTGCGACACCTGAAAACTACGTTGTGACAGAGGCTAGCTACTTGATGCTCTTTTTCTCTTACTTATTTCTCTTTGGGATTTTCTCATTTTTTAATTAAAACTTGCAAAACACAAAGTTGGTAAATATTCTATAATTTGGCATTAAAACATATCTGAAGATACTAAAAATAAGCTCGAAAAATGGATTAAAAATATATGATTTTAAGACTCATCAAAAGGGTACCTATTCTTGATAGTAGCCCTATTTAACTACCAATAATCTATACACAGTTGAAGAGTCTTGTCCTTCTTTTTGGCAAACAAAACCGGAGCACCCCAAGGTGAAGTGCTCGGTCTAATAAAACCCATGTCCAACAATTCCTGCAATTGGACCTTGAGTTCCTACAACTCATTAGGCGCCATTCTATGCGGAGTCACATAAATAGGCGATGTACCAGGGTGTAACTCGATGGTGAAGTCTACATCCCTATACAGATAATCCCGGTAGTTCATCAAGAAAAAAGTCCTCATACTCACAAACCACTCGAGGTAGACTCAACTCTTATCTCGCCTCGTCTTCCCGGAATAAGGGTTGCGACCAACCCATCAGCACTTATGCCACCTAGAGTCGTACACAGCTCGGGGTAAAGCATCATGCTTATCCCCCTGAAACATAACACAAATACCATTCAGTGTGTAGGCAGTAACCCTCCGTAAATCGAAGAGATAAGTTTGAATTTCTTTCTTTTCTCTCCCTCTCTCTCTACGATTTTTTTTTCCCTAGCAGAAAATCTTCTCCTTTCCCCTCTCCAATATGATTTTCTACCTTTCACTTAAGTCTTAAAGACTTGGCCCACATTGCTCATTGTTATGGCGGTCAGGGTCATTCTACCCCGAAACAATTTATTTTGCGTCACGGTTGAGTTCAATTTATTTTAAATGAAACTTTCGCCAATTTATTTTAGCTTTCGAGATTTTTAAGCGATCCGTTTTTGGGGTTAATAAGCACGATGCCCACGAAAATGGTAATCTGACATCTCGAAGTGACGAAATTCGTATGGGTAACTAGATTTCGCGAGATGAATCCAACGGTAAGGTCCGTTTTATCATCTGAGATCTAGAAAAATTATAGGCTTGCAACTTGTACTATTATGACAATTTACCGTTTTGCCATTTTTTAGAAAAATTCAAACCTTTGGGGACCTACAAAAGTATCTTCTATAGTGTGCTACTTATATGTTGACGATCATTGATGATTTCTCACGTAAGGTATGGGTATTCTTCCTGAACCAAAAAAGTGATGTGTTTTCAATATTCAAAGATTGGAAGACAATGATTAAGAAGCAAACAGGGATGCAGGTGAATTGTACTTGCACTAATAATGGGTTAAAGTTTTGTTATGATGAGTTTAACATTCTTTGCAAGAAAGAGGGAATTGTTAGACATCGTACAGTTCATCATACTCCACAACATAATGGTGTAGCGGAGCATATGAATAGGACTTTAATGGAGAAGATCGGATGCATGCTCTCTAATACTTAGCTGGCAAAGTCTTTTTGGGTAGAAGCTACGTCCACTTCATGTTATTTGATCACTTGGATTTCTGCCTCGATTCTTTATAGAGAAGAAGACTCCTCGGTATGATCGGTAGTCTCTGCTTATTCAAATTTGAAAATTTTTGGATGCCTTGCATATGCCCATGTTGATAATGGGAAGTTAGAACCTAGATCAATGAAATGTATATTTCTTGGTTATAAATCTGGTGTGAAAGACTATAAATTGTGGTGTTCGGAAACCAAGAAATTGGTAATTAGCAGAGATGTGATTTTTAAAGACAGTTCCATTATTCAAGCCTTGGCTCCTAAAGAGTCTAGTGTTGAGACCGTGCAAAGAGTTGATAAATAGGTGGAGTTTGAGACTGATTTGGTTCCTAATTCAAATGAGTAGAGCATCCCTACAGCTTCAGTTCCAGCGCAATAGTATTCTATTGCCAGAGATAGAGAGGGGAGGACTATTAAGCCACCAAAGAAATATGGTGAAGCTTATATGGTTGCATATGCCTTGAGTGTAGAAGATAATATTGATTCTAGTGAAGAGCCATCCACTTATGAAGAGGCAGTAAGTTGCAGTGATTCAAGTAAGTGGATGATTGCTATGTAAGAAGAGATGGAGTCCCTTCATAAAAATGGGGCATGAGACATGGTGAGGCTACCTAAAGGAAGGAAACCCATTCAGATTAGAATGCTATGTAAGAAGAGATGGAGTCCCTTCATACAAATGGGTGTTCAAGAAGAAAGAAGGCACACCGGGAGTTGAGAATGCTAGGTACAAGGCAAGACTAGTTGCTAAAGGTTATAGTTAGATTCCAGGTGCTAACTTCACAGATGTATTCTCTCTAGTGGTGAAGCATAGCTCAATTCGAGCTTTGCTTGAGATTGTGGTTTTTCATGATTACGAGCTTGAGTAGTTGGATGTGAGGACTACATTTTTACATAGGGAGCTTGAGAAGGAAATCTATATGCAGAAGCTAGAGGGTTTTACAACTTCAGGTAAGGAGGACTATGTTTACCTACTTAAGGAGTCTCTTTTATGGTGCAAGCTTGATCTCTAGACAATGGTATAAAAGATTTGACTCATTCATGATCTTTCATAATTTTAAGAGGAGTAGCTGTGATAGTTGTGTCTACTTCAAACAATGCAATGATGAGTCATTTATGTATCTACTCTTATATGTTGATGACAAGCTAATAGCAGCCATAAGTAAAGAAGAGATAAGAAATGTAAAAGCGCAGCTTAATAATCAGTTTGAGATGAAAGATCTAGGAACAACTAAGAAGATACTTGGGATAGAGATTTTGAGGGATACAGTAGCAGGAAGATTGTCAGCAGGTCATAAGGATATATTGAAAAGGTTCACGGAGTTCAACATGAAAAATCAAACTGTTACTACTCCACTTGCGGCTCATTCGGACTTTCATCTTCCCACATGTCCCACGTCGGATAAGGAGGTTGACTACATGTCTAGAGTACCATATTCTAGTGTTGTGGGTTCTTTGAGTATGGTATGGTGTGTTCGCGTCTAGATTTGGCCTATGCAGTTAGTGCAGTTAGCAGGTACATGGAAAAACATAGCAAGGAACATTGGAAAGCAGTTCAATGGATCATGCGATACTTGCGTGGATCCAATAGTGTTTGTTTGTAGTTTGGTAGGACTAGAGATGGAGTTGCAGGGTATGTTGATTCTGATTATGTTGGAGATCTCGATAACAGGAGATCCCTTACAGGATACATGTTCACCATTGAGGTTGTGCTATTAGTTAGAAAGTTATTCTTCAGTCAACAGTAGCTTTGTCAACTACAGAGGTAGAGTGCATGGCAGTTACAAAATCTTGTAAAGAGGACCTTTGGTTGAAGGAATTGTTTGAGGAGCTAAGTGATCAGTTGTAGATCAATACATTGTTTTGTGATAGCCAAAGTGATATATTTCTCACCAAAGATCAGATGTTTCATGAGAGGACAAAGCATATCGATGTGAGGTATCATTTTGTGCGTGAGATTATTGCTCGTGGTGACATTGTTGTGAGTAAAGTTGGAACCCAAGACAATCCTGCAGATATGATGACTAAGTCACTTCCTATAGCCAAGTTTGTGCATTGTTCAAACTTGGTGGAACTCGGTTGCTGAGTTTTGCCCTATGGGGCTTTGTTGTGGAAGAGGAGTATGGTTTTGATCTTGTTTTGAGACATAGAGTTTGTTGGCATTTTTTTTGTATGAAGGGAATTCGTATCAAGGTGGAGATTGTTGTTTTGTGACTCGAATTTGGTTTTGGTCTTATGCCCGACAAGAAGGCCTGCGATGCAACTTTTGTGAAAAGAAAAAGTTGAGAAAAAATTAGGGATCTTTATAATTCTCTCTCAAATTGATAGTCAAGCTTTCTCCTCTGCCCCATGGTTTCTTTCCCATGAAAGGGTTCCATGTAAATCTTGTGTTTTTCTTCATTTTCGTATTTCTTTATTGTGCCATTAATCATAACAAGATTTATGTACATATTAGCCAAGTCTACTCTGTAGCAAAGAAGGAAAAATTGATGTATGTGTGCTTGGTTAGACTAACTAATAAAGAGAATGAAACATGTATTGACAATAAAGCTCTTTATTAGAATCATGAATTAAGCTGGCATGATATTAGTGATGCATCATAGTTATAATTCATTTTATGTAGATAACTATATACCTGCACAACAATAACCAAGAATAACCTCAAGCTGTAACAATTATTTAAAGCCTTATTGACAATTTCAGTAGCGCGACAATGACATACCTTGTGTTGCGACCACATATCTAAACCTTGTGTGATTAGGCCAATGACTTTCTCGGCGGGGAATATCCGATTGCCACTAGTCTTTTCTTTCTTTCCTCGATTACTTTTGGGTTTCCAAAGCGAAGCCTAAGATCCTGATAGTTATTAATAAATGTTCTTTTCTTGTACGAATAGGAAAATTTTCTTTTTCTTTGTTATTGTATTCGGTATCTAGGGAAGAAGTTCGAACTTACATCTAAGTAATCTGTGGTATATTTGGTTGCATAGAAAAGTTAGTGCGGAAGTTAAAGATTGATTCTATCATAACTATTACGTTTCTCCACTAATTTTCTATAATGGTTGAAAACAAGCGATGTGAAAAGAAAAAAATTCAACAATCCAACCCAAATCTCATTCTCAAATCATGGTATCATTCCTCTAGTACAGGCTACTCACATAAAAAGTAGACTTTGATTTCTGTGCTTGAATTGATTTAGTTCGACCATTAACAAAAACAACAAGAAACCACATGATCTGACACCTAAAAACTTAGAAAGGAAGAAGGAAAAAAAAAAGTGCAGATCTTTATGAAAAATATAGAATCCTATGGGAGAATTTATCGTCGAGGAATTAGAGCAAACGAGGAGAAAGACAGAGGAAGGGAGGCAATGGCAAGGGAAGGCGTCGTTGTATAGAGGGCGGTTTAGTGAAAAATTGTCTCGACCATTTCAACGAAGAGATTGAAGCTTCTAATGGGAATGCTTAGGCGTTAGGGCACCATCAAAGGCCTGACGAATAGCGATTGAAGCATTTCTGTGCAATCACAATCAAAATCCCCACTTCTGTCTTATTTTCTTCTTGACCAAAGAATGCAATCCAATTTTTTCTTCTATAGAGACCCTCTCCTCCATCGTCGTCTTAAATATTCATGGCTTTCTTGTCCTTGTATTATATTCTTCTTCTCTCCCAATACTCCCCACGGAAAGCCTTCAAATCTTAGGGCGTTGAGGGGTTTATCGAGTTTGAAGATGGGATTGAAAAGGTATGGTTTTAAAATATCTGTAAATTAGAAAATTATATTATATATAAGATTGTAGATGATGAAACTTCAAAAAAGTGTCAATGTTTTTGAAGTATTGCTATGACGTTTTAAAAACATCAAGGTTGAGTATAGGATTTATAATAAGACACATACAACTATGACACTCTTAATAAGCGCCATAGAAAAAAAATTATACAAGATAATGATGCTTTTAATTAAGTGTCATTGCATATATAATCTTATTTAAACAATGACATTTTTTTTGAAAGCGACATGAAATGAAGCGTCATAAACATTAGTTTTTGTAGTAGTGTGGAAAAAATAAGCCTTGGCCCGGGGTCCTTTTGACATGGTGCTGTCTTCGGTAAGCAACCTGCAAATGTGGAATTCTAGGTGAAGCAAGGAATTGACTCAAACCATTGATAACATAAGTCAGGTCTAGAAGAGTGATTGTTAGGTATAGAAGCTTCCTAATTAATCTCCTATAGATCGACTGGTCATCTACCAAATCCCCATCATCTTGTGTGAGCTTCAAGTTTGGATCCATAGCTATGCTTGTAGGTTTACATCTAAGAAATCCCATTTCAGAGAGTATTTCCAAGGCATGTTTACACTGGCACATAGAAATTCCTTGTGCTAATCTTGCCACTTCTAAACGAAGGAAGTATTTGAGTTGACTTAAATCCTTCATTT
Organism: Tetrastigma voinierianum; assembly: GCA_016808115.1. Lineage (NCBI taxonomy): Eukaryota > Viridiplantae > Streptophyta > Magnoliopsida > Vitales > Vitaceae > Tetrastigma > Tetrastigma voinierianum. The sequence goes on from JAEQBH010002511.1 coordinate 118,707, forward strand.
TGAATATGCTATTGAGATTACTCACTGCCTGATTTTCATTGCTTGCAACAATGATGTTATCAACATAAACCAAGAGTGCAAGAAATGAGTTGTCACTTTTCTTAGCAAAGAGTTTATGGTCACTAGGAGACTGTGAAGCCTTCAGAAATAAGATTATTGGAGAACTTATGGAACCATTGTCCTGATGCTTGCTTCAATTCATAAAGTTACTTATGCAATATGCTAATTGCATTTGGTGGTAAAGTCCTCCCCCTCATGACAAGAGTACCTGGGTGGAAGAGATATGTAAACCTCTTCAGCAAGATCCCCTTGAAGAAAAGCATTTGTTACATCAAGTTATGTGAGGCTCCATCTGTTTATAACTGCTAAAGTGTAATGCCCCAAAAATACCCTAGAATTTTTATAATAATTTTATTATATATTTCGGGGTATGAATTAGTAAACAGGTTTTTAGAAAACTATAAATGGTGAAATGTGAAATGAATATGTGAGCATATGATTAAATGTTATATGCTAAAGTGATTAAATGATTGAACCTGGAAATAACCTAAGTGAAAAAGGGCAAAAATGGAAACGTATAAAATGAAGACCTAAGGGTCATTTGAGAAAATGTTTGTGTTTAAGTGCAAATAGAAGTAATATATGTGCTATAAGGTAAATTAAGGCAACTTAAATCCAAAAATGGGTTTTTGATGTGCCAAACATGGCCTTGAGAAGGGTAAGTGACATTAGACCACATTTGGTCTTAGAATGCTCATTTTGAGCAAAAACGTTTTGGAGACAAGAGAGAGAGGAGAAAGCTAAGGTTTTGCAAGAAGAAGTGATTTTTGGTGGGAGATCATCCCCATTCCTTGCTTCTAAGTGATCAAGCATCTTGGGTGAAGAAGATTCAAAGGGATTTAAGGTAAGAACCAAACCCTAGATTTCTTTAAATGATGTTTGGGTTAGAAAAACCCTAATCCATCCATGGGTTTTGCTCATAGTTTGGTTCAGGATGATATTAGGATGTTGTGAGAGTGATTCCCATGATATGTTTTGGGTTTTTGAAGTTTTGGAGAAAAAATCGCCCAAAAGTGGCCCAAAATGCGGGCAAAGCGAGATCCTGCGTGCGGCGGCGTGGGGACCTCGCCGCGTAGGAATACGCCGCGCTTAGCCTTCACAGTAGCAGCGTGGAATGCCTCGTAGGCGGGCGGGAATGCAGAAAATGGCATGGCACCCTACGCCGCAATGTAGCTACTGCTCACAAAGTGCAAAAAATTTGGATTTTTTTTTCTCAAAGTCTAGTATTAAAACAACCATAGTTTAAGGACCTAATACTAATGGGGATTCAAATACCTGAAACTAAATGAAAACGCACTTCTCACTCGCCAACGAAGTTCGCCTTTAGGCGCACTTAGTGTCTTAACCCAAACCAAGTAACGAACACAAATTTCAAGTTTCATCACTAAAATATAATAAATTGTTTATCAACTAAGAGTGGCGAATTGTTATTGACTAGGACGTGAGACTCAAACAATCAGGATCGAGATCGAAGGGAAGGAAACGAGCCACAACTTTGGTTTGTTCATCGTAATTCATCTATCCTTATTTCAAGTGTTTTGAAGTATACCAAATAAATAATATAAATGATTATATGGAATGTGAGTATATCTTTGAAATGATATTACGAAAGTGCATATGGATTTGAAAATGATATTTGAAATGTCCACAATTAATCGATGTGAATGATTAATGAAGCTACAAACAAATTGGTCAATTCTCAAATCTTAAATTGAATCATATACCGAATCCACCAACATGGCGGGATTCACCAACCCGAGTCCGTCATGAAGGTAAACCAACGTTTAAATATCCCACTTGGCGTGATGCACCAACTTAATCCATCATGATGGTGTATGGCATTGAAGAAATGTCCCACTCATGGATGCACCAATCGACATCCTTCATGATGGCGTATGCATTGTAAATGATCACATGGCGGTGCACCACCTGCATCCACGGCAGAGACCAAAACGTTAAATGTAAAAGCACATTAATGAATGATAAAAAGGATTCGGATTCAACGAATCTAATCCGGCCATGAATGAATTGTATAGACAAATGAAATAACAAATTTGCCAGAGTGTAAATGGGATTTGTAAACCAAACACCTTGGAGTATATGTTCAATCTCATGATTTGAGTTATAAATTGAAAGCATGTGAAAATGCATATTTTGATACGATCAATGATTTGTAAAGTAAAGCATGGTGTTCATCAAGCATGAGAGAATGATACAGAAAAGGCATGGTTTTATGATAAAATGTATATCATGTTAAACTAAAAATTGGAATAGAATCTAGGATAGAACCACTACACAGAAAGGATGTTGTAGTTTTATCTAGTGCTGTGTTTCAATAAACAAGAAAGAAGGCAAGATCATAAAACTTTAGAGTCATAGAGAAAGTTGCGGCGTATAAGCATACCCCATCATATGTGATGTCATTTTTAACATGTGATATTTGTGAACAAAAGAATTAAACTCTGAACTATTGTTTTGTATATCATTTGGTAAAGGCATGATACACCATTTTGTAAACGAATTGTATAAGAGTAAATGTTTATGGGCCTATCATTTGAAAAGGCTTCCGCACAATTGAAAACCCTAAAACGTGACATAAATAAAATGTTTTGATAAGATAAATGAAAACAATCAGAATAAACCCGCCCGCCGTGATCTAACGGTCGGGCCTGGGATCTGTGCCACCACCCTTTTACAAAAAAAACAAACAATCAAATGAAAAGTAAACAAAAAGAATTAAAACGAGCATCTCTAATCTGTTTGATCCAATCGGTCTGACCGAAAGGGGTGTTAAGTATAGCACAATAAAAGTTTAATAGCATACAAGTTTAGCAACAAACAGAGAGCAGAGGCTCCATTGGCTCCATGTCTCATTGTTTACAAGCTTCAACTTTACCAACAATGCATGATTTTCCAAACCTTAATAATGCTGAGAGAAATATGTTCAAAATTGAAAGTGTTGGGAAAAATATAAGTATGATAAAGGTTGAGAGAGCTACTGTAATTTTACGTACAATGATATTTGAAGAGTGTTAGTAGAGGAAAGTGTTAGATGAAAGATGTAAAGAAACATTTGAAACATTCTCATGTAAACTTATTTTAAGATTTCAACAGCACATTTTGAACTCGTAAGAACACAATCTGTATTTAACATCATAGGAACCTTAACATTACAAGATCTTAAGATTTCATGATATCTACATTTATGCAAAAATAAGAATTGGTCGCGACAATCGGATCCATATAATGACAACGAGTCTTCAAGCAAAATCTAATCTATTTCTATCCCTTTACCCTTCTTTTCCTTCTCCTCGGCTTTCAACTTGATGGTAAACAGAGACTTTGCGGGGTGTGGAGAGACCTTTATTGTACTGATCTATTTAAATTCAAAATTTGAACTCTACCGCTACCATCAAGCAAAGGCAATATATAAACCAATGAATTAAATTATTTATAATATTGAATCTAATATTATCACACGAGTCAATTAAGAATATTTGAAAACATTCTTACATTCTCCCACTTGACTCATGTGATAATAATAATTTTTTTAATAAAATATTTGTCTTAATGCACATTACTTCATTCATTCATTGGCATCATCATAAAATCATAATTAAGAATAAGAACTAACAAGAGTCATGGCGGTTGTACGTCATTACACACATACATAGTTCCTTCCCATGCACCATATCACTACACTCGAATTCTTTCTGCAACCATTATTCATAAGTGAGACATATTTCGAGGTCCAAATTTTATTATCTTCATTCAAAGTAAGTCTTGTTTACCAAAAAATTATGTATACACATAAGGTATAAATAGGAAAAATTCATAAACTTGTACTTTAATGAGCTCAAGTGTCAATATACATTAATACTGAATCAGTGATCATAAATCATTAGGCATGAGGCCCACTGTTTCAAACACACTTAAATGTTTTCAAGGCAACCCTTTGTCAAAGGATCAATAATCATAGGATTGGGCGCGAATATGTTCTATTGACACTCTTTGTTTCCCGAACCTCCTCTTTAAATAACAACAGCGGCTTCAATTCCATATGCTTAGCACCTTGGAATACTTATCATTCCATCAAGACTCGCCGCAGAATTGTCAATAATCAAATGATTTCGCTGCTATACTGGCCAACAATCCCAAGCCCTGAAATAAAGTTCCACAGCCATTTAGCTTGAACCATGGCCTCAAAGCAAGCCACAAATTCAGCTTCCATGGTAGATGTAGCAATCATTGACTGTTTTACACTCTTCCAAGATATGGCCCCTCCTGCTAAAAGATACAGATAGCCACAAGTGACTTTCGTGTGTCTACACAGCTTGCATAATCTGAGTCTAAATATCCAATTACTTCAAGATGATAAGATCTCCTATAAGTAAGCATGTATTCTTTTATTCCTTGCAAATATCTTAGAACCTTCTTTGCAACTTTCCAATGATCTAACCTGTGATTACTCGTATCTTCCCAACATTCCCACTCGCAAAGTTTATCGGTCTTGTACAAACTACATACATCAAACTCCCAACAACAGATGCATATGGAATTGCCTTCATTTGTTTTCGTTCCAAATCATTTTGTGGACATTGCATGAGACTAACCGATTTCTTCTAAATTGAATCGGAGAGGCAAGAGCAATTCAAAGATTCTCGAATCTCTAAACTTTATTAATATAGGATTTTCGGTGACGTTTAAATATTCCTGCGGATTCATTCTGCATTTACCTTTATCCCAATCACGTCACCTCACCCATATCTTTCATTTCAAAAGCACAGAGAGAAACTCTTCGCTTCATATAAGAGATTTAAGATCGTTAGTTTCTAGTAAGATATCATTAACATATAGAATCGTAAATATAAAACTTACTCCCACGACTTTCGCATATATACATCAATCAAACAGCTATTTTAAACCTAAAGAAACAAAAGCATCATCGAATCCTAAGATACCATTGTCATGAAGCTTGTTTAAGTCCAGACATTGATCTTTTCAGTTTACACACCATATGTTCCTTTTTTTTCTATAAAACCCATTAGTTGATCCATATAACCCCTTCATTTAGATTTCCATTTAGTGTAGTTTTCACATCCATTTGATAACTAAACAGAATGAGCTACTAAAGCCAAGTGATAATTTAAATGAATCTTTTTAGAGACAGTGATACTGTCTCCTTTATAGTTAATCTAATCTTCAGCAAAACCCTTGGCAAACTAATCCGCCTCAGAATTCTCTAAATTTATCACTCTGAGATCACGCTCAGTCTTGGGTGCCATCCCATTTGCACCAACCTTTCGAAGGATCTTCCTCGGTAATTCAACAAGATCCTAGACTTCATTATGTACCATAGACTTTAACTTATCTTTCATGGCTTCTAACCATTTATCAGAATTAACATCATTCATGGCTTGTGAAAATGTCACTGGGTCATTTTCAATTCCTAAGTCACTTTCTGACTCGTGTAGGTATACCACGTAATCATTAGGAATAGCTGATCTCTTTTCTCTGAGACTCTCAATGTTATTGGTTGTGATTCATCTACTTAGGTTCATTAATCACAATTTCATTTGGCAATGGGATCATTAATTTGTCCTTCAAGTATTGTTCATCGTGGTTATTAATCACCAATAAATCGAGGAACAATCGAGAAGAATAGTTTGATTAGGGATACAAGTTAAAGGAATCTGTACCCTCATTTCTTTAATATCCACTTTTCGGGGTGTTTCTCTCCCACTTACTTCATCATTCTCAATGAACCTAGCATTCCCAGATTCTATAATCCTTGTAATATGGTTAGTGGTAAAATCTAAAACCTTTCTTAATTTTTCGATAACCAATGAAATAAATCCACGATTGTTCTTGCATCCAGCTTTCTTTCGTGGATTATAATATCTAATTTATGTCGTGGGCAACCCTAAACATGGTGGTGCTCTTTAGACTAGTTTCTTCATTCGTATTCAAAAGGTGTTTTTGAACTCGCCACTAGAAACCCTATTTTGCAAATACATGTCACTAGAGCATAAATCCACAATGGTAGGTAAAGATGCACATTTAACATACTTCAACCATATCTAACAAAGTTCTATTTACGTTTTCTCGATACACCGTATTTGTCGTGGTGTACCGCATTGTGTGTATTGTGCACATATACCACGATTTTCTAGAAATCTAGCAAATGGATCGGGGTGTTGTCCTTTTCCATCATAACGTCCATAATATTCACCACCTCTGTCGGATCTTACAATTTTCACATGTTTATCCAATTCCCTTTCAACTTCATTAATGAAAATTTCACACTACAAACTCGAGATTTTTCATGTAGCAAATAAACATAACCATAACATGAAAAATCATCAATAAAGTTAAAATATTTTTCTTTTATTAAAAGAACTAACATCAAAGGTCCACATATATCGGTGTATTATTTCAAGAAGAAGTCAGAGCTCAGGTCATTCTTTGTGTGTGTGTTTTGTTTGTTACCTTTAATACAATCCACACATACACTTAGATCGCAAATCCAAGTTTGGAAGGATTTCATTCTTACTAATCTTTCCATTCGCTTCTTGGAAATAATATGTCCCAAACGCTTATGCCACAAGTGCGTGATTGTTCACTGGGCTAAACCACGCGAATTAACATTATGATGCAACGCCAGAGTTTGCATATAGATTGTCAAGAGTTACTTTATATAATCCATCACAATAATGTACACCACCAATCATACATGTGTTTTTGTACAAACTGAAACAACCACTACCAAATTTAAATACATAATGCTTTATCATGAGAAAGTGAAACTAAATTTCTAGATATACTAGTTACATAAAGGTCTCCATGTCCAATGATGTCCGTCAAGAATAAGACAGAAGTCCCAATGTTCCACTGTGAGCTTTCATTCGCTGCCCATTAGGACAAATTTCTCATTTAGTCTTCAGGGTTCGATTGAAAGGGAACCTTCATTATATTAGAAACACAGTTGTACATCTAGAATCAAGCCACCAAGTGTTAGGAACTTCAAATTTAAATATGATTCACATAAGCATTATTATGTTTACCTTCTTCGAATCCAAGCCTTACGTCTGACAATCCTTTGGAAATGCCCAGTCTTCTAAAAAGTAAAATTTTAAAAGCATTATGTTGTTTATGCTCATTCAGATGTATGCATCAAACTAATATGTTTGACCTTCCTGTGCTCTTATAACAATGATTCTTTTCTTTAGCAAAGGCTCAAATGCACATCTACTCGGCTTTCGAATTCTGGAGCCAAATCTAGATCCATTACCCCAAGGTAAAAATGGATCTGTTCACTCCATTCTGAAAAATTAAGACCATTTAAAACTGGAACATATGAGAAATACGAGTGCACAAGTATTGTTACTGCAAGAAATATCATAACATTAATGCTTGGATCTTGATATTACCATGCTTAATAGACTAAGAAAACATATAGTAAATATAATAATCATATATTGATGTTCACCTTGGGGCAATCCATCAATATACTACATAAATATAATGATGCTAAGAAATTTATCTTAATAGAAGATAACAAAGAAGGATGGCATACTATCTTTGATATATAAACATAACATAACTTACTTACGTGATTCATATTACTCACATTCATGTTCATAGTTATTAGAACAAACAATCAACCTTTGGGTGATCCTTAACTGTTCTAACAATGAATCACAATCATTCACAAAATTATTCATATCACATCATTTATAGCATCCATTATGAGAACAATTGTCATTTCTTAAATAAATAAACATCATAAATAAATAAACAAACATTCAAATTGAAAATTATAACACTTATGGGTAGCAATTTTTGGTGACTAAACTTAATCTGATTACAAATTTTCAATTTATTTATTTACTTATGTATTAAAAGAAAATTTTCCTTTAAATGTTTCACATAAAAGGTTATATACATAAATATTGCATAAAATGATATAGCATGTATTATAGCCGGATGGTTTTGAAAACCCTTATAATCAAGGAGATGCTATCAAGTGGGTTCAAATCCCTTTGTTAAAAATTTTGTTTTTATTAAACAAATTCAAATCTTGGCTTCCATTGGGTTGAAGTATGGATGATTCATATCAAAATTTGATAAAACCACTTGATATAACAAAATTCAGAGTAAAGGATACTATTTTGGAAGGATAATTATTAATTCTAACCGGATATGATTCAAATATAACGCTCAAGATAATTATAATAATAATAAAAAAATTACTATAATTTGCGCATTGCACACGTGAATTTATGCTCATATGCACCAAATTCTAATGCTTTCCGGTAGGGTAATCCATTTTTTTTTTCAACAAAAAAAGAAAAGAAAAAAAGTAGATAATCTCCATAAAACACTATAATTTGAATTTCAACAAAAAAATAGATAATCTCGATAAAACACTATAATTTGAATTTCAACAAAAAAATAGGTAATCTCCATAAAACACTATAATTTGAATTTCCAATAAATCTGTGAAATTCTAAACAAAGGGAAGGATATCGCTCTTTAAAGGAACAAGAATGATCTAAATCATAAAAATAATATTTGAAAACAAATAAGCCCTATAAAGCATTATCTATTAAACTTAGGAAAATCATGAATCCCTAAACCTTCGCTCTGATACCACATGTAAACTTATTTTTAAGGATTTCTAGGTTTGTGTAATATTTGAAACGTAAGAACACAATCAAATTAACATCATAGGAACCTAGAACATTACAGGATCTTAAGATTTCATGATATCTGCATTTATGCAAATAAGAATTTGTCAGCATCGACCTTGGATCCATAATGACAACGAGTCTTCAAGCAAAATCTTATCTATTTCTATCCCTTTACCCTTCTTTTCCTTCTTTGGCTTTCAATCCGTGATGGTGAAATTTTCTGAGAGAGACTTTTATGGGCGGGGAGAGGATCTTTATTAAAATTGGATTCATTTAAATTCAAAATTTGAATTTTTTACCGTTACCATCAAGCGGAAGCAATATAAACTGGCAATGAATTGTAAATTTATTATATAAGTGAGTTCATTATTGTCACATGAGCTACTTAGAATGAATAATCTGATATAGGCACAGATATTTATTTATTTGATTGCAGAGGATGGAGTGATCCATCCCATATGTCATTTGAAGATTGAGGTGCGACGGTGCGATAAAGGAAGGTATGGTATTCTTATCATTTGCGTTATTGTGAGAAGGAGACAACACAACCAAAAGTCCCAGATGTTTATAACTAGTTTTGACTGGTCGTTTCTTCCAAAGGGCGTCCTATTGATAAGGAGTAAGATGGAGTTCTGTTGATTACAGATGCTTCTAAGAACACATTCACCCCAAGCATAATGGAACATTAGATTGAAACAAGAGGGCCCGAACCACATTAAGTATATATGCTGATGTTTGCGCTCAACCACTGAGCTCTGTTCAAGTGTGTCTACACAAGAATGATAAGGAAAGACCCATGGGAATAAAACAACTCATGAAAGGTTAACTCTGCAGCTTTATCTGACCGGACATATTTAATTTTGGTGTTGTATTGAGAGTGAATCGGGTTAAAGAAATTGGGAAACATAGAGAGAACATCACTCTTAGCATGTAGAAGGTAAATCCAAGTAAAGACGTGGGTAAATCACCCTATGCCAAGAGAAATATCAGACTGCAAAGAGTAAAGAAAGGTCCCCAAATATCAATATGTACAAGATCAAATGGATGGAAAATTTTCAGTTCATCCCAAAGTATTTTGAGTTTAGTGAAGTATGAAGTAAGATCCATAGAGCCTTGTGAGAGGGCATGAAGTTGTTTAATTTGAAAGATGCGTTGAGCTTTACTTTGGTGAAATCGGTCATGGAGATCTGCCCAAAATGCTTGAGCTAAGTCCAAATATAAGAGACTGTCAGCAATTTCTTTAGACAGCGCATTCAGGAGCCAAGAAGATATCATGCTATTGCATCCGGACCAAATACCGTGGGATCATCAGGGTTTGGTTGTGGAGGAGTGGCATCGATGAATGCAATCTTATTTTTGGCATTGAAAACCATCATCATAGAGCGGCTCCAAGTGTTGTAATTGGAACCAATAAGAGGATGAGATACGAAGCTGAGACCTGGATGATCCCCACTATGCAAGAAGAAAGGATTGAGGATGTTTTCAGGTAAAATGGTGTCATGGTTGTGATAGAGGAGGAAGGAGTAAGGGGTTGAAATTGATTGACATTGCTGTTGTTGTTCTGGCCACCTCCACCGGCCATGATCAAAGAAGGAAGAGAAGAGCAGCAGAGAAGCTCTGCTCTGATACCATATTACAAAAGAAAGAATGAAAACAATTTTCTGATAATTTTTATTGATTTTCAAAATCCATTTTATAGCCAAAAGGCCACATACTCAACAACTCATTATAACCAAAAAATAAGAGAATATTCCAATAGGCATGAAATAAAGTAGAGATAACAAAAATAGAAACAAAGAGAAAACTGAAAAGATATTATTTTGTCATAAATATCTAAATCAATAAATGAAAGTCCAATATTTAATGCATAAATAAAAAAAATCAAGATAAGAAAATCAACCTAAGTAAAAAAAAATACAAATATGATTGCAATATGATGTTACTTCATATTTAACCCTAAGAAAAGTTTATCTTAGTATAAAACTAAGCTTTATATGAATATAATGTTATTAATATTTGAGTATTTTAATCATCTTCCATCTTGTCTCCTCTATCATGTAAGAAAAATGGCTAACCTTGCTATAATTTGTTATGTCTTAGGCATAGATAAAGTTGGGAACGGGCTAGTCCAACCCACTTGGGCCACATGACAAAATGGGTCGGACCATTTCAGCCCATTTATATTCAGGCCAACTATTAACAAGCCCATCCCAGTCTTACATAGGTTACCAATCAAAATTGGCTAAAACATTAAAAATGTTAAAATATAATAAAAATATGAAACAATATTCACTACCAAAACGAACCAATACCAGGTTTTTAGAATTTTTAATATTGAACCAATACCATCACAGGTCAAGATTCGTCCTTATTTTTAAATACCAGTCAAAATCATACACAACAATTTAGGAATGTGGATATTTTCTAGATAAGTAAAAACTTCACTACTAACTCAGTTTGAGAACTCTGAAAATTGAGCAAAAATAAAAATAAAAAAAATTCCAAACATTTTTTTTCGAACCCCAAAAAACAAAACATTACCCACCCCAACTTTGATAAAACAAACGTACAACACAATTTAAGTTCAACAATCCACAACTAACAAAGGAACATAGATAATTAAATCAATGAAAAAAAAAAGAAACAGAAAACAATGCGGGAAAAGAAAAATCAAAACATCCCGTAAACCACCATTATAAAGATCCGATTAGTGTAAAGGGGAGAAAAAAATGAAAAAAATATTACCTGTTGAAGGACATCTTGGTCGTCAGGTTGCCGGTAATCGGCACGTGAAGGAGATCTTGGCACGTTGGACTATCGATGATGTTGCAATGGAAATCAAGAAAATGAAGGCATGAGGGGATTAGGGCTCCCTTGGTCAAAATGTTTATATTTTAGGCATAATTTTAAAAAAAAAAATGGGCCAAACATGATAGCCCGACCAACCCATTGGACTCCACGAACCTATTCAAAGTTAAGCCAAACAACCCTAATTTATCTGAGATCATTTTGCACCAACCTAAATTTCAGCCAACCCACTCTAATCCATCGAATCTAATTGCATTCTATCTCTAGGCATATTAGTCAAATAATAAGCTATTATTATTTTCCTTTTCTAAGCAAGATTCTAGTTCTAAAGAAGAATTATGTTCTTTTATTTTTCTTTTTTCCTAGCTATCCTCCAAGGACGTGTAAGGAATACAAATTGCTTAACCTCTAACATGTCTCATTTCAACAAAAGTTGTTCATGAGTCTATCTTTCCTTTTAAACATTATCAACCCTTTGCTTCCCATTTGGATTTTGCTCTAATAGTATTTTATCTTATTCTATTAGTGATAACATCCCAACTCCTATCCTTCTCCTGATACTCTTCACATTAATCTAATCACCCTATTTGATTTGAAATCAACATCCCACTGCAGATCATTATTATGAACTCCACCTTCATTACCTCATAATCTTTACCAACATCCTATTTCTCAAGTTCTTTTGTAACTATCTTCCTTCTACCAACTTTTATTCATTTTGTTTTTCTTCTCGAATATTGAATATAAGAAGATATGTTATATATGTATGTTAAGGTACAATAAGTGTATGTACATTGTTTTTATAATATTTTAAGTGTAAGAACAATCACACTTTTGATGATCCTTTTAAGTGTAAGAAGAGTTACACTTTTAAGCATCTAATGTGTAAAAAGAGTTACACATTCAATGGTGAATTAAGTTTGTAATATTTGAGAATAAATCATGTTTAATGAGTGGATTAAATCATGAATAAAGATTTCAACAGTTACAAAATTTATTAGGTCGAAGAAGATAATAAGTTTGTAACATTTTGGTGTAAATCATGTTTAGTATGTGCATTAAGCATATGAACCCGCGACAAGGGTTTTTTCTCAAACTACAATTTTCAACCCTAAGAGTGTCTCATGTGAGTTTTTTAAAATATTTATATTTAAAAGTGAAAAATACTTTATTAATCCCAAACTAGAACTTTTTTGAGTCTTCTTGAGTTATTCTTCTATTGTTTCTATTTTCAAGAGATTGTAAGTGTTTTTGTAATTTCAAGAATTTATTATATGAAGTGAGATTTAAGTGTGTTTCTCTTCTCCATTGTATCCATCCACTAACATGTTATACCCATGTTACAAGATTTTATGTGTCCATCAATGCTCTGAGCTATGAACCTGACTCAAAGGAGTAAAGCAAATTAGGTCTCACCGACACTCTAATTTTATTGCAAGTATGTTCTGATGGATGCATTGAGTTTCTTGCTAGAGGGTACATGCAGTAAGAATGTATTGATTACTCGGTGGACTTTTCTTGTGTCTCAAATCACATTGTTGCTATTGTCTTATAATACACACCATTGTAATCTTGTTCAATGGATAATAGCAGATTTATATGTTATTATATTAATTCACTGAAGAGTGTGCATATACATTCCATCATGAATCTTGAAGGGATTTAATCATATCATACAACTCTGAGTTTCAACAAATTGTCTGATAATCTGAGAAGAGGTTTGCATTCCATCACCATAAAATTTATTATAAGACCAATATTACTACTACTATTTGTATTATTTGATTGACATAATTGTTGCTAGCAATAATGATAAATATCCGAGATACACTGGTGATTGTTTAGCAAATTAATCCTAAGGATCTAGGAAATTCAGTTACCTCAGGTCTTGACGTGAGGATCCACTGTGCGGATATCAATTTGCAAAGACATTATACCCTCCAATTTCTAAGTGGAGTTGGATATCTTGGGCGGAAAACTCAAACAACTCTAATAGATCCAATTATTAAACTTTAATAGAATGAAGGAGATCAGATACTTGATGATCCTACCGTGTTTAGAATGATGATCGACTTACTTTTATATCTTGCTATAACAATACCAAATTATTTGTCATATTCTTTCAACTAGTTTAGTTAATTCCTTGCCAAGCCGAGAATTTCTCATCATCGTACAACCTATCATTTTCTTCAATATATCAAAGGAATGGTTGGTCAAGGTTTATTCTTTTTAATTTGCCTGCATTTTACTGCTTTGAAAGGGTTGCTAATTTCAATTGGGCAGTCTATATAGATTCAAGAAGACCATCATATTGCTTTACGCCCCATGAGATTCTTTAGTTTTGATGCCTAAAAGAGCATACTATTTCCTATGAACGATGGATGTTCTATCTGTTCAAGGACGGTACATCCAACATTGAAAACTTATTGTATTGTTTAGGGACAATCAAATAACTTAATTTGCACATAGCTGCAAACCCTAATATTCATGAGCAAATGAGAACTATTAACACATTAAGAGAGAGTCACAAATATTACTTTAAGATTCTTCTATTGTTTCATCATAACATCACAGCAAACAATAATCACAAAGTTCAGATCATTTATTTTCTTATAATATGAATCGGCATAAAATTAGGGTCAATCTCTGAGAGTAAGCACCAAATCTAGCTTTGGTAAAATAAAATATAATGCCATTTTGATTATTTTGCACTGTTTTCTGTGTTGTTAGGAAAATGGTTGAACTAGTAGGTTACTTGACTTCGTTATGCCTTATGCGTAGCGCTTAAACCATATAAGCCATATTTTCCTTTTCTATTAGAGCAAATCTTCTAATTTAGTCAATAAACATAGGGGTAAGGCTGTTTTTCATCATCAACATAACTTTTATTTTATTAATGTTGAATAAGGCTTAATAGTATTAAATATTAAGTTGTTTGTTTTGAAACTGTATTTCTATTTTTGATAATTTTTATTGACAAATGAAGTAATCCATCCAATAGAAACACAAACCAAATTTGCCAAAATGGTAGAGGATGACTTACCATTCAAAGCTATTATCAGAATGCACCTTAATCCCAAAGGCCACATTTGATAATCCTAATGACCAAAATACCAACGACCCAATTCCCCGCAAATATACGACAAACTATATTTAATTCATGTATCCGTCTAAATCAATAGATTATCGCCTGAATCAGCCCACACACTTGTAAATGTTGCAATAAGACGACGAAAACTAATCATCGTATCAAAGACGACACAACCACAAGGTGCAACAAGTCGACAAAAAACGAAAAAAAACAAATTAAAAACTCATATTTGTGATCATTGATAATAAAACACGATAAAAATCTGGCCTTACTACAACGGAAAGGGCTAAAAGAGAGAACACATGAGAGAAAATTTTGGGGTAGCTAATATTGCATTTTTATTAAGTATTAAGTTATTTGTTTTTTATATGCTTAAAATCAATATCATAAACATATTAAGAAAAATAATTTAACTCAATTCTTGTAGGTATAATGATGATATAACTTCGTTATTATGATAAAATAATATATATATATATATATATATAATTGCATTGATAAAATTATTATGATAAATCCTTAATTATTATCATTCTTACAAAAAACTAATTATTAAATTTATTTATTTTATATTGTGACGCCCCAATCCTGAGGTTTTTTTTTACCATTGTACGAAGTCTATCGCGACATAATAACTCTGTCGTGCGCGCATAGCCTTGGTCCGTCAGGTGCTGGGCCTTCTTTGCTGGGCATGCAACGCAATAGCCATTACTGTCGACAGAAAGGTCTTTGTCACGCATAGACTGCTGCTGCGACGTGAGTGCCTTATCCACCGCCGACATATAACACTATGTCGGTATTACGGAAAACCTCATGTCCAAACCGCGTCGCGATGTAAGGTATACTCCGTCGCTACTAATAATTTCGTGCAACTCAAGGCGACATCAATTTCTATCACGACATAAATTCTCTTGACCCTTGCCCCAAACTCGGTCACAACAAGAAAATATTCTGTCGCGACCTAAAATACCTTGTCTAGGCCAAAACTCTATCGCGACGTAAGAATGCTTTGTCGCAACATAAAAACCCTATCCAAGGCCACACTCTGTCGCGACACAAAAAATACTCTGTCGCGACATAGAAACTTCTGGCCTTGACCAAACTCTGTCGCAACGTAAGAATACTCTATCACGATATAAAAATCCTATCAAAGGCTAAACTCTGTTAAGACACAAAAATACTCTGTCGCGACATAGAAACTCCTGGCCTTAACCAAACTCTATCACGACCTGAAATGCTCTGTCATGACAGAGAAACCCTTGCCAAGGCCAAACCTATTGCAATACGAAAGATGCAACACCTAGCCTCTTGTCGTGGTCGTCTCGATCGCGACATGGAAACCTTTGTTACAACATCGTCACGACTGAGAAGCAAAGCATTGTCTCAACATGGAAAAACCATGTCGCGACCAAGCAATTGCCTGCAGCTTGAGAACACAATGTCACGACATAGGGAACCCATGTCGCGACACAAGACCAGAAACTTTGTCGTGACCAGGAAACCCCTATCGCGACCTAAAACTTGCTCAAACCTCTAATAGCCTTTCTTGCATTTCCTGTACCTCCAACTTTTTCCCAAGACAATATAAGTTGCCACAATGGCCTCAACAAAATAAAGGCAACATAAAAATCTAGGAAAAACTTGTCAAATTGTATTAAACAATTCAAAATGAGTTTTATTACAATCCTTCTTTACATAATGTAAAACCTGGATAACTGGCCCGTAATTTTACAACATCGAATAAGCTATAATCTAAATTTCTTCTTTACCATTAAGATCTCATATGATAAAGCCGTGACCTTCGTGTGTACTCCAAAGACTGGCAATATTTCTTCACGACTGGATGGGAAATGCCTGCAGAGGAATTCTCCCGAAGGGCTACTTCACGAGTGCACATGCAATGCCATGATTCAATCATTACAACGCATTGAGCAACAACATATGCATTTCTACATGAATGCTCACATGTCATGCCAATGTCCCGAGCCCTCACTGATTCCCTCACACATGCATATGTCATGTATGAAAAACCTTCATTTCCGAAACAAAATATTTTTGTTTTATTTTTCAACTCCTTGAACAGTCTCCGAAAATCGCTATTCAAAGTTACTGGGACACCGAGTAAAACGTTTTATTAAAGGCCATGTGTCTTTTTGTGGGTAACGAGCTCTGGCTTCACTCACAGCACTGCGACACCTTCCGAAACTTTCACGAACTTTCATCGTTGGACGCATGTGTCTGACCAAGAATACAGGCCTTTCACCTGAGGGGGTGTCTATCCCTTATTGTTACTACCCGACATATAATTTCAAACCGTCTAACTCTAGGACGTCGTCCCTTTTCAAAGCCCCCCATTTAAACACAAAACACAAGTTCTTTTTTTTTCATTGGCGACCCTCAGACCCGCTTCACGCGATGCTCTCAGTATGCAATGCAATAATGTATGTTTCTTTCATGTTACATGCATGATGAAAGCTACATGCAACATTTATGATTCATAAATAATCATATCTACAACATACAATTTACATCCATAATACAACTCATGTAAATACATCATTTTAGCATATATCCACATGATTTTTCACATACTTGCATGTCATTCAATCAAGCAACAACACACAAAATAGGATTTTCATGTTCAGACCCAGAACAGTACACACAGTTCAGCATGTCAACCCATGTCCAGCATTGACACACTACAAAATCACCATACTCAAGCCCGTATTTTCTAGTAAGTACAACCTGCTACAGAACCGTAGTTCTGAGAACATAAAGGACCCAGAAACTGGTCCATAATTAACCAACAGTTTGATCACAATTGTTCTTGAATTAGCCCCACCGTTAGGGCTACACTTCATGGCCATTGAATGGCCTTTAGACAAGGACTAACCAAAGTAGGAGAGAACCCCTACCTTTTAAAGCGCAGTCCAGCTCGTTTCCTGACTCGTTGAATCTCTTACTTGTTTGAACGCTGAAGACTAGTAGAAAACCTGGACTTCCTCTCCTCCTCTCTTCCTTTCTTTTTCTTTTCTTTCTTTTCTCTCTATTTTTTCTCTTCCTTTTATCCTTCTTCCCCCACCGAACTCCTTTTGGTCTAGGTATATAACACCTTTCTTAATCCACCTTGACACATGGCAATCACAAGCCATGTGTTTCACATGCCACTTCCCACGCCGCCCCCCAACTCAATTCATGAATGATAAGAATATGACACTTGGCCTATGCCAAGTGTCCACTGTTTAAGTTACATGGCACACGTTGTCGGCCTAAGCGTTGCCATGTCGTTTGTTCATACTTTTCTCAAATACGTGAAATTCGATTGTCTTGAATTTTACGAATCAACTGTAGCTAGATTTCACGACGAACTCAAACTGTGGTGATCCAAGGCTCGTTATTCAAGATCTAGAGAAATTCCTGCTTGCATTCGCATCAGAATCTGTGAATCTATCGTTACACTTTGACCCAGTCCTCACATCCTTCCACTCCTTAAAAGAATTTCTCATTCCGAACTCACACACAACATTGCATACACCACATGCACATGCAACAAATACCATTCAATATTCAATGACTAAACCACGTACCTCCATCCTCAAACTGAAAGGGATATCTAGTACGCATCGTGTCCTAGCGTTCCAAGGTTGCCTCCTCCACTCCTTAGTGCTACCACAACACCTTCACTAGCCTCATAGTCTTACGTCGCAAGACCTGATGTCGGTTGTCCGTAATACACATGTGTGTCCCTCCTCTCAAGGTCCTATCTCAGATCAACAAATAAGCTCGCCACTACATGAGTCGGATCTTGAATGTACTTCCGGAGCATGGAGACATGGGAATACCCTACGGCGACTTAAAATTGGAAGTAAAGCCAACCGATAGGGTAATTGCTTTCACTTCAGTATCTTGAAGGCCCGATATAATTTCTGCCGCCTTTCTCCTCGGCTGAACTTGACCAATTCCTCTCTAGCATTACCTTCAAGAAGACGTGATCACGCGCCTCAAACCTAGAGGTCGCCTTGGGTCATTTGCCGTAACTCTTTGCTAACTGCTGAGAAGATGCTTCCAAAACCCACCTTCTGCAGGTGTCTCTAATCAAACTGACCCGTGATGGATCCCTCCCACCTCCATCCAACAAATCGTAGATCTATTATGGCCTCTCTCATATATATCGCCCTCGAAGGCGATTTATATACTGCTCGAGCAAATGTTGTTGTAGGCAAAATCCACTAAGGGCAAATGTTCTGCCCAACAACCCTTAAAATCCAGATTAGACATGCTCTGCAAAGATATCCTCTCTAAGACCGATGGTCCTCTCCGAATGACCATCCATCTCCTGGATGAAACGCAGTGACTCATCATCAACTGTGCTCCATGGCCTTCCTCGAAACTCTTCCAAAAGTGTATCGTGAATCAGGGATCCCTGTTTGATACTATGGACAAAGGGTACCCATGTAATCTGACAATCTCTCGTATAACTTGGTGCACTCCTTCGCAGGAAGGTCATTCGCACTAATAGAAAATGTGCCGACTTAGTGAGTCGGTCTACTATCACCCACGTCACATCATGCCTCCGCGATGTCTGTGGAAAGTGGGTTACAAAGTCCATCGTGATGTGTTCCCACTTCTACTGAGCTACCTCCAATGGCTAGAGTAGCCCTGATGGCCTCTAACTACAACAATTTTTTAATTAGACTACGTCTAAAAAACGTAGTTTTTTATATATAGACTATGTTTTCTAAGCCGTAGTCTAGGTGAGTGTAGTTAAAAGTGTGAGTGTAGTTAAAAGTCCCACGTCGGGACTACGTTTAGACGAGCTAGAAGTCAAAAAATCGTAGTCTTTAAATATATTTAGACTATATCAGAAAATGTAGTCTATAACTCCGTACAAAGACACATTTTTTCGACTTTTTAACTACGCCTATTAATATGAACAAAAGACTACGTTTTTAAACGTAGTTAAACTACTTTTAACTACATTTTTTTTTACTTTTAACTACGTCTATTATGTACAAAAGACTACATTTTTTTTTTACTTTTAACTACATCTACAATTGTACAAAAGATTACTTTTTTTATTGAAAAACGTAGTCTACTATGAACATTTGTACTGCTACTTTCAAAACGAGTATAATATCCAATCCTCGTCATACAAACATAGGCCAATTCCAAAAAATACCAAAAATATTTAATTTGAAATATCCAATACTATCATACAAATATCCAATAATGTTTTTTTAAACAAGATCCATAAGATTTTCAACAAGCCTTGCAAGTATCGACCCATTCCTCCGCTGCATAATGTCGATCTCTCTTATTTATAAGTTTCTTCTCGCCTAAACCGTATATATATATGTTACCTTAAAAAGAGCACTAAATAACACGATATAAAATCGAAACCATAAAAAGTACTACTATGAATCACGCATTTAATAATAATCCTACCTTTCTACCAGGTTGAAATGATATGATTTTCAATGATCTCCTTCATATATGATGACACAGCCACATTCAACACCGACATGGCATTTAGGACACTCAAAAATGAATTTATAAGTTTTTATAAGATTCAAACAAATAAGATCTAATTTATGAATTATTAAAAAGAATGCAACTCAATATACCTTAATAGACTCCAAATAAGTTTTTTCTTGCAACTCGGTCAATTTAGCAATGTATATTTTTGATAATTAATTTAACAAAGTATAATAGTGAGACTCCAAACATATAATTCAGGCAAATTACTATAAAAATAAAGAAATAAATACTTACGTATTAATAACACCTTCAATTCTTTCTCACGCAACGCCCAATAGAATCACAAAATATACTTTGTCCCCATGAGGGTCAATAACCACCAAGGACCGTTGATCCTTCATAAATATAATAACAATAATCAACAACTTAATATCAAAATATTTATTTTCATTAAAAACTAATACCTAGAGTTATAAGCAGCTAGAAATAATTGATCCACATAACAATGTCAATTTTAGCAATAAAATCTATTCGTGTCTAAATTGATCCAGAGTGCATTTAAATCTATCCAGGTCTGCAGCCATACATGTTGAGCAATTTTGATTTCTTGAGTTGGCTGTATAAATAGCTACACAAATCAAATGTCCACCTACGCACAGAAACTTGTACATATAGTAATTGCATATGAATGCAAAAATATAAAATATCTTATTACTCTCACATATAGCACAATACAACTAGAAGTAATCCGCTTCATCAAATCAAACATATTTTATATCATTTCCAATGCATGTAACTTATCACTCATAAGAAATTAAATATGAACATAAAAATTATAGAGTTTTGGACATATTTAGTTTTTTT
Organism: Tetrastigma voinierianum; assembly: GCA_016808115.1. Classification (NCBI taxonomy): domain Eukaryota; kingdom Viridiplantae; phylum Streptophyta; class Magnoliopsida; order Vitales; family Vitaceae; genus Tetrastigma; species Tetrastigma voinierianum. The sequence continues at coordinate 139,701 of JAEQBH010002511.1, forward strand.
TTTTTAAATAAAAAAATCAAATTAATAAAATAGTTTAAAATTGAAAATAATGCTCAAACTAGTGCGTGAACAGTAATGTTGCAGTTAGTCACTATGACATTCACTTATAAAATTTTCAAAATTGTAAGCTAAAAGTTCATTAATGTAAAAGAATCCTCATACTTATCATGTTTACAACATCCAAATAAGCACATTCAAATTCTGCAATCCCGATGAGATCTCCACATGTATTCAATAAAAATCAAATGGTCAAGGGGGATTTTACCCGAGCATATTAACAAGTGTACCCACATTCAAACTTTCATGATGGTAACATTAGATTTCGAAGATAGGCTACCACACATCTAACCGGGCGTGCAAGGCTGACGCCCCAACCCGGGTCCTTGACTAACCGTCAACTCATGAATACAAGTGGATGCCGTTGGCCCACGCCATTTGAAAATCGCGTAGCCTTTCAGACGGGAGCTCACCCAAACAATCACCGCATGAAACCTGTCCCAAGCAATCCAATATAGTCACAATGATACAAATATGGATAAAACGCCTCTTGGGCCCATACTACAATATCCATAGAAACATACCAACTATGAATCCAACTATACCCAATAGTTCTAAGAGTTCAAATATTTACTCTTATACAACATATATTAAAATACTCGAATGCTAATACATGTAAATAACCAAAGCCACATCCCGACTTTCTTCTAAATGTTCTCAAGGACGAACCCGCCTCCCCGCGCGCTCCCACCAGAAAAGGGGGTCCCAGGGGTGAGCCAAAGCCCGCAGGAGAATCGCCTCAAGTGGCTACTTCACCACCTAAGTGCGCGGCAATGTTCCAAAGTAAAACACACATTCAAGCAAATGCATGGATCCTACTTGAATGTCTACATGACCAACTCAGATCCCGAGTCCTCCCCGACTCTCCCACACTCATACCAGATGAGAATTCATTAAGAATGATTAGTGGACAACCTCCATGTATATATATATATATATCAATCAATAGTCCGACAATTGATATTTTAAATTTGAATCACCCTATAATTAATGCTTTAGACAACCCTCCGAACCGCTTTCTGGGGACTCATCTCATGCACTCACCCTATAATCCTAGGGTGTTCCAAAGGCATATGGAATGCATGTATGCCATTCCAATACGGGCCAATCGCATGCAAATATATAAACATGAATACACGCATAATTCAAATCACACAATCATGTTATAATTTTACAATCATACATCAAAATTAGCTCACGGCTAATCAAACACGAGTTAATTTAATTAAATCACTCACAACATATTCACACAAAAATATATTTTTGTGTCATTCGCCTTATGAATGTGAAACTGCGCTTTACTTGCCTAAACAACTATTCATCGCCCACTTTAGAACTCCAGATTCACTCGCCATATCTCGCCTCATTCCAATCCACACAATTTCAATATAATAAATCATCAAAACATGGCACCTGCAAAACAGCCCTCACGTCACGGCTACAGATTTTGGGTTTCAATAAATTCAATCAATTCGGTCCCAAGTTTTGGGACCGATCAAACGGCCCCTAATGGCCTCATTCGACTCAAACATTTGTAAAACACTTAAAATGGGAATAAAACTCAAGTAGGGAGAAAATCCTACCTCTTGGAGTTTGAGGAAACTCCATAAATCTGGTACCCACGCGAAGTCCTCTCCGCGTAGAGCAGTTCTCCTTCTTGTCTCGAAGACCGCGACTTGATCGCTTGTATTTAGAGAAGTTCTCTCTAAAATCCTCCAAATGGCTAATGCTCGAAAAATTCTGCATCTCACGCTTTGCTCTTGGCTTAATGAAGAAGATTGGCACCACTATTTTGTCATCTTCATGACTTAAAATCAAATTCCAAACGAATTTTTATATGTCCCTTTTTACCAGACCGTTATTCGCACTATCTCTACCAGCCCATTTCATCATTTCTCTACTCATACCACTTATGGCACATGACTAATGATTATATGTGACTTTCAGAGCATCGAAAACTTTACGACCAAACGATGCCTCAAAACGTGTCAACTCCATCACTGCCTTAAATCACCAAATTTTACGCTAGCTAGATTTCGTGACGATTCCAACTGAACTGCTTCATCATCTCGAGATCTAGAGAATTAATTACGGATTTTAACTAAATTACAATTTTGTAATCGTACTTATTTTGCCTCTTTTTCCAAATTGGAATTTCGTCTTACATTCTCTCCTTAAAGGAATTTCACCCAAATTCAGGACAATCACAATCACGCACATGCATATGCAACGCATACTCAACGATGTTGATGTAAACAACGATTCTTAAACGACTAAACCACGCACCATCCCTAAACAAGAAGGGATAGGTATTCAAGATCGTCCCCTCTCGCGCTCCCACGTATACCTCCACCCATAGTGCCGCCATAGCACCCTCATTTTCCCCACCTGGCCGGCGCTGCAAGACCCAATCGCGGATATTAACACGCACACCGGGCCTCGAAGGTCCCTAACCAGGTCATCTCAATCTGTCCCCAATCCACCACATGAGCCGGATCCGAATATATTTTAGGAGCATGGAGACGCGTTGAAACACCTCGCGTGGCACTCGTTATGCTGGGCGGTAACGCCAACTGCACGAATCTGCAGTCACCCTCTCGAGCATTCCTGAAAGGTCCAATAAACCCTACGAGCAGCTTCCCACGCCACTTAACCTCGACCACTCCCTTAGGCATCGCCAAGAAGACGTGATTCCCAACCTCTCGAACTCTAAGGGTCGACGTACATCCGCATAAATCTTTAATGCCCAATCCGAGAAGACGCTATCAGATTCCGCTTCACCTTCAAAGGTGTCTCTAATCAACCAGACCAAATGATGGAGCCTCCCACCTCTGGCCCAACAAAATCCAAGTGATCTACATGGCCCCATACACGCCCTGCTACCTGCCATCCGTATGCTCGCCCGGTAACCGTTATCAGAGGCAACTCCACTCAAGGGCAATCCTTCATCCAAGACGATGCTCGCAAAGATGTCCTCTAACACATGTATATAATCCGCACAACGCATAACCCTACAATAACCCATCAGGTGCAAACGCCACCTTCCCAAGGCTCAATCACCACAATCCAATGGATCGTCAATCTATCCATGTCATAATGATATCCATTTACCGAGCCCTTGCCACCCAACAACACCCAATGCAATTTCCAAAGGGGTATCCAAACCCCAGTCACCTCTACCCATCACCAACTCTAAGCTCCATGCGGATAACCTCGACCGTGTTTTCATCTCGATTGCATAACTCTTCCTCGCTTACACTCGAGCCTCTTACATTCCTATCTGGCGCGAGTTTCATTGGACGTAGTCCTAAAGACAATTAACCCACACCTGCTCAAGAGTGGTGAATGACCGCATTCGTGCACCCACACCTGACTAATACACACTGCGGCAATAATAAAACACAATAATGTCATATTGTGATTCCCTATCCCGGTTCCACCATGAGCAGAATCTTAGAGATCACTCACTCATAATCTCGACCTATCAGGTCAACCCTCACCCTACATCCTAGGGAAGAACATCTATACCTGGCTTCTCTAAAGGCCTTAACCTCTTAAGCCCAAATCTAAGGTCGTGTCGGGTATGACAACCCGACTAAGGTTCCATTTACTGACAACTCGATGGTTGTCAACTTCATCCATGTCAAACCTGACATCAACAACCAATAAGTCTACCACTAAGGTCCATCACGCTCCGGGCTGCGCAACTCCCGACCCGCCCCACCCTCGACTCCACCCGGCCCCTCCGGGCCTATGTGCCGCCGAGTGCTTATATAGCACCTCGAACCGAAACTAGTTCCCCGACCCGCACAGGTGGAGAACAAACTGATACCTCCCGGCCTGCGGGTTAATCGACTCAGATCGTCCCAAAGTCCTCGACTTCGTCCCGGGCAATCCCGGCCACTCATGCTCAACTCGCCCTAGTCCCGAAACTAGTGAAGCAGCCTCCGCCTTCCAACTAGGAGAAAGTCGATCCTCCTCTTGTTACTAACACCCAGACCTTAGTGGGCCCAAGTAATCTCGATTGCTCTCTCTATGATCAAGGCCGTCCCAACCATGGGAGTCCATCCAAAGAGCGTAAATCCTACAATCCTGCCCCGAACGGACAACTTCAGCCCATTCTTGAATCTCCTGTAATACCCAATCAATCCCAAGAAATCCACGATCTCGAAGATTGACATTCTGCATCCCTCCCAACGCATCACCGCCAACCTTCTCTAGGTCGATCGACACTCATGTTGATACCCACGGTCCTAAAAACCTCACCTCGCAGTCAAAACTCGCACTTATCGAATTTAGCATACAAATTGATGGTCTTCTTAACAAATCTAAGATCGATCCTCAAATGATACTCACATGCTCCCACTTCCGACCGAGTGACTAAATGTCATCCACGAAGACTACGAGAAATCGATCTAAATAGGGTTGGAATACCCTATGCATGAGGTCTGAATGCCGCGGGCGCATTCAATCCAGCGGGCATCACCCCGTAAACCTGGCAGCCCATAACGCCCTAAACGCCGTCTTAGAATATCTCGTAGATATTCCTAACCCTCACCGACATGGTAACCAAGGCGTATATTCATCTTGGAGTAGACTCGCGCTCCTCTCAATCGATCAAATAAATCATCAATCCCCAGAATGGGTACCGATTCTTGATCGTGAACCCGGCTCAACTCGTTTAATCAATGCACAAATGGGCTGGTCTCATTCTTCTTCTTCTCAACAGAACGAGCTCCCCATGGCAAAGTGCCGGCCTAATGAACCCTTGTCCAATAGCTCCTTGAACTGACTCTGTGCCCGTAACTCAACCGCGCCATCCGGCGCGAGTCATAAAAGATGGGTGAAATTACAAGGGCGACCTCAATACCGGGTCTACATCCCTACGTGGAGGGTAGTCCAAGTAGCCTATCCGAAAACATCCACATTCAGACACTACTCGAGGTAGATCCGTCCGAATCTCTCCTCGCTCTTTCTGGTAAGGCTCGCGAGCCAACCCCGCTAACTCGCCCCACACTGACTCGTATAACGGCCCAGTGGCAAAACGTCATAATTTGTCCCCCGGGAATACCACACGAGTACCGGGCCCTATGTAGGCAACTCTCCCGCACTCACAATCGATAACGACCTCGTAGTCGCCGCCCAATCCATCCCGATGACATCAACCTCAATATGTCCATGATCCTCAGCCCACCGTGAGTAGAGTCCCTTAGATCTCCAAATTGCAACCTCGATATATCATCCTGGCCTCCCGCCCTAACCCTTTAGGAGAACTCACATACGCGCCCTCGTATCTTAGAGGTCCCCGCTATTTCCACCTCATATTTCGCCTCATTCCCTAGCTAGAACGCAACTAGTCTAATCCTGGTCGTGTCTGAGGTAATCTCCATGACCTTCTCGATGTGCATGAACCAATGGTCTACCACTACCTGATCTCCTCCTCCCGTGAAGTTCCGAGGATACCATCCTAAACTTCGGAGGTTACTAGACTTCCACTCACCGCTATGCAGCCTGCGCTATGAGCCCGCAATACCTACAAATCCCCAACAGCGCTTGCTTATCAAACACTGTGGTGCCCGACCAGCACTCGTGGACGCCTCTACGCCCTCAGCATCTGACTAGCCATCTACGATTTCCAATGGCAATAGAAATCATTTAATTTTCATTTCCGGTCTAACTAGCAATGCACATGCCAATTACTAATAGACTTAACAAACCACTAACCATCTGCTCATTTCCTAAGTGGCACTAAATTCCAACCACTGGCCATTTATTTTAATAAATTCCAGCTTTTTGTTCATTCATTATCCAAATCCCTAAGGTCATAGTTCCTAACCTTAACATTCACCATTTTTCTATACGATCACACATGTATATATAATTTCCTACGCAACAATCGCAAGTAATCACAATTTCCACGCTGTAGTTAAATACAATACAAAGATTCTACGCATGCCACGCCCCGGTGACACTACTCAATACACATAAATCAAGATACACATTGTCCTCGATTTACAAGTAATGCAACACAATTAATTATACATTTAAAACATTTTTACCAACAAAAATTTCATCTTTGAAAATTTCCCATTTTTTTTTTCAAAACTTTGTCTCATTTTATTAAATTTTACTACGATTTTTCAAAAAAAAAAAATTTCAAATTTACTATTCACAATTTCATCTACTAATGCTTACTATTCACAGACATCGCTCATGGATTACTGTCACTTATCATCATATCACAATACAAAAATTGTATTGCAACACGATTTACCTATCAGACTAATACATTGCAATACAATTTTCCACTTCTTCCCTTGCAATACACTCTTGTATATTGCAATACAATCTCCTTCTTCTAGGGCCCTTCAAGTCATTAACATAATACAAGTATCGTAGAATACACGAGCCACGTACACCCATTGCAATATAACCATGTTGTAATACACTCTAGCTAATCGCACTCTTGCAATACACTTGAACCACAACCTAAGGCTGCAGCCACAATTTCCAGCCTTGCAATACACCCTTTCCTCCCCTGTGCTACAATACAACTTAACACTTCCCCGCAATACACTCGAGTCTCTTCTTCAGAATACAAAAATTGTATTGCAATACAATTTCATTACAATTTTTCCAAATTTCTCTCTTGCAATAATACAATCTGCAAGGCTTGCAATACAAATTAATACAATCGCGCAGTTTCAAAACCGCTTTCTCGCACTTTGAGCAGCACTTTTTTAAATTGCCGAAAATCACCCTAAAATACATGAGGACAGACGTTTTCACACATGCTATTGGAAAATACCCAAAACATAAGTACACATTTTTTTTCACGATACAATAGAGACACAAAATATTTTCCATTTTTTTTTCCCCGTAATACACAACTAAGTTTCTAAAAAATTTATTTTCTTCTACTTTTTCTTCTTTTACACCATATAAAACCTCTAGAAAATTATTTTCTCTCCTCATAACCAAATAGTTCTATAAAATTTATTTTCTTTGCTTTAAAATTTTCCATTTTCCAACAACCCAAACAAATTTTAGTGGGTTTTGAGCCATGACTTTTCTTCGCTTTACACTCAGAAACCTTAAAATTAAATCTCCAATTTAAAACCAAATAATTTTTATGAAATTTATTTTCATTTCTTATCAAACCAAATAAATTTATAAAAATTTATTTCTTTTATTTTATGCTCAGCTTACTCATCAGAAAACTCCCAAGTTTTCCTATGTGCTAACTACCAAGCACACAACTCATAACATGGTATACACACCATTCATCAAACATTCACATTAACATTTCATCAAATCACACAAAACATACCAAACATACGCATTGTCCTGCCTGTCCTGTGATTTCTAGGTAATCTGGCTACTCAAACCGGGACATCGAATCCACACCTAGTGCATGCCTCACTCAACGCAGCCTCATCCCAAATCTCAATCCAGGCTCTATATACCTATAATTCCACATCAAAACAATCCTTAGTGGTGATGGATACCTAAACCCAGCTCCTGTGTGACGCCCCAAAACTGGGGTCCGTTGACTAACCGTCAACCCGCTGAATACTAAGTGGATGTCGTTACCCGACGCCACTTCCGTAAAAATTCCAGCGTAGTCTCCTCACGGAGCTCTACCCAAATGAATCACCTGCATGAAACCTGTCCCAAGCAATCCAATATAGTCACAATGATACAAATATGGATAAAAACGGCCTCTTGGGCCCATACTACAATATCCATAGAAACATACCAACTATGAATCCAACTATACCCAATAGTTCTAAGAGTTCAAATATTTAATTTTATACAACATATATAAACACTCGAATCTAATACATGTAAATAGCCAGGTTACATCCTGCTTCTTCTAAAATGTTCTCAAGGATCGAACCGTCCCTCACATCCTGAGCACTGTGAAAAGGGGTCCCACGACTCAGGTGAGCTAAACCCCGCAGGAGAACTTCCCCAAGTGGGCTACTCACCACCAAGTGCAAAGGCAATGTTCCAAGTAAAACACACATTCAAGCAAATGCATGATCCTACTTGAATGTCACGACTAACTCGGGATCCCGAGTCCTCACCGACTCACACTCGCCAAGGTTTCAGATGAATTATTGTTTTATTAGTGGACAAACTTCCATGTATATATATATATATATCAATTGGGCCGTCCGACGATTGATATATTACTGCTCGTGGACTACCCTCCGGCTAGAATATCAATTCTGGGCCATTCCGACGATCGACATTTTAAATTGGACTACCCTCCTATAATTAATGTTTTTAGACAACCCTCCGAACCGTTTTCTCTAGACTCATCTCATGCACTCACTCCTATAATCCTAGGTACCTAATGCATATGGAATGCATGTATGCGCCCAATACGCCTAATCATGCAAATATATAAACATGAATATACTACATAATTCAAATCACACAATCATGTTATGTAATTTACAACTCATACATCAAAATTAGCTCACTCGGGCTAATGATCAAACACGAGCAATTTAATTTAACCACTCGGCCAACATATTCACAATAAAAAATATACTTTTGTGTCACTATTCCTATGAACAAGAAAAACCTAGGTCACTACTCAAACACACACCATTCATCTGCCTTCACTTTGTGAACTCAAGATTTCACCCGCCATTCCCGCCTCATTCCAATCCATACACAATTTAATACAATAAATCATCAACATGCACCAAAATAGCCCTCACGTCACGACTACGCATTTTGGGTTTCACAAATTGAATCAATTCGGTCCCAAGTTTGGGATCGACCGCGCCCCCTAATGGCCTCATTCGACCAAACATTTGTAAAACACTTAAATGGGAATAAACTCAAGTAGGGAGAAAATCCACCCTCTTGAGTTTGAGGAACGATAACCCCAAATTAACGCTGTCCTCTCCGCGTATCGCTTCCTCCTTTTGGTTCCCCGGCAAGACCGCCGACTTGATCGCGCTTGTATTTCTAGAGAGAGAAGTTCTCTCTCTCTCTAAAATCCTCTCAAAAAATGGCTACTGTCCGAAAAATGCTGCATCTCACGTTTGCTCTTACTAATGAAGAAGATTGACACTGCTTATTTGTCATCTGTGACTTAAAATCAAATTCCAAAATGACCCTTATGTCCCTCTTTTACCAGAATTGATATTCGGCACTATCTCGGCCGTCCATTTTCATCATTTCCCTACTCCTACCACTTATGGCACATGACTACGTATTATATGTGACTTTTGTCGTGATCGAAAATCATTTACGCAAGACCGAAACGCGATGCCTCAAAATGGTCAGATCTGAATCGCTCCCGTAATTCATCAAATTTTTACATTCTAGCTAGATTTCACGAGATGATTCCAACGGTGAAATCCGTTTCGTCATCCGAGATCTAGAGAATTAATTACGGATTTTTAACCGAAATTACAATTTTGTAATCAAAATTACCATTTTGCCCTTTTTCCAGAAATTGGAATTTCTCGGGTCTTACAAAGGCTACCACACATCTATAATACAGTGACATGAGAGTCTACAGAGAAAAATGAAGAACTCACCTAGATTTCCAAAAGACTCAACCAAGTTAAAATCTTCCAAATCAATACTTACCAAAATTCATCTATCACGCTCAAAATTCTCATTAGCAGATCTGCCTTTTAGAGCTATCCTCTATTGAAATTTTTAATTAAATGAAATAAAATAAACCATTTAGGGCATGGCATTGTTGAACTTACAACATGACGAAGCCTTCTACTATACTGTACTTTAACCTATACTCGATCAATCGAATGATAGATCATTGAGAGAGAAAGTGGAGGTCATATTTGAAAGAAAGAGGATGTAAAGAGAGGATGGATGGGTGGGAAGGAAAGAGTTGATTTTGTGGGAGAGGACCCGTAGAGACAGAGCGAAAGCGCGGGGTAAGGGGTTTTGAGGGAATGTAGAAGGGAAAGAGGGTGAAAGTGTTTTAAAAGTATTAAAAATATTTATTTATTTTTAAAGTTGGATTGATTCAAATAAAAATAAAAATAATAAATTTTTTAATGGTTTTATTTAAAATATATTTTTATAAAAATTATATTTAGTATTTTTACATGACTTGAAGCATTTAAATAAATATTAAATTTGAATAAATATATCATAAAAATAAATTTAATTTTCTTTTTTATTTAATATTTAGCTTTGAAATGATAATGTTTTTCATGTATTTATTAATTATGTTATTTATATTGATTTTGATGATAATTTTAAAAGGTATTTAAATTCTTGAATTTAATATATGAAGGGTCTTTGAAATGAAGGGAAAAGAGGCTTAAAGTGTTTTAAAAGTATTAAAATATATATTTATTTTTAAAGTTACTATTCAAATGGAAAATAAAATTAATAAAATTTTTCAATGGTTTGATTTAAAATATATTTTATAAAAAAATTATATTTATATTTTTAAGTATGATTTGCGCTACTTAAGAATATTAAATTTGAATAAATATATCAAAAATAAATTTAATTTGCTTTTATTTAATATTTAGCTTGAGATGATAATTCCAAATTTTTTAAATTTATCCAATTATGCTTTAATTAATATAAAAATAATGTTTTTCATCTATTTACACTTTATGCTATTATATTGACTTTGATGATAATTTTAAAAGTCATTTAAATTTTTGAAATTCTTAATTTAATATATTTTGTGTGTCATTTGATACCGATCCAAGTTACTAAGATAGAGATATTGAGACGATATGCCACAATATTCTCCAATTTAATGATTGATACCTCGACTTTGAACTGTATTTTAAAGATAGAAATTAGATAAAAGTTAGGCTTTTAAGACAATGAAATAAGGGCTAAGTGGCCTTGGGTATACATTAGAGTTTTACCCCAATTTATAAATGAAATGTTAAGTTATGTTAATAAAATGTATCATAGCTTGTCAATTTTAACCCTGACTTAAAATATTTGTCAAGGTAAGCTTATCTTATGTCAATACTATTGCACCTAAATTGAACCTCTGTCAAGGTAACATCCAAAAGGCTCATGTATGTAGTTGTTAATACATTAATTTACAATGACTTATATTTACATAAGTATAGAAATTATTCCATTATTAAAACCTTTTTTTTCTTGTAGATTATAGGCTGAGATTTCATTAGGAGAGAAAAAATAAATAATTTTTCCTTCTCAAACATGGCTAGATAAGGTGATAAGAGAGGGTTTCTTAAAAGAGAGGATTTTTTTAAGAAAAATGATAATTTTTTTTAGGAAAAGGATAAAAGACTACATTCTTAGTTATGAGAGAAAAAATAAATAATTTTTATTCAAACGTGGCTAGATATGGGTGATAAAGAGAGGCTTTAAGAGAGGGTTTTTTTTTAAGAAAAAGGATAAATTTTTTTAAGAAAAGGATAAAAGACTACATTCTTAATTGGGAGAGAAAAAATAAATCAATTTTTAGTTTTATATTAGACTATGTCTTAAATAAGACTGTAGTCTTTTATATTATAAGATAATATAAGACAATATAAGACTACGACTTCATTAAAATAGTCTTTTTATATTATAATATAATATAAGACTACGGCTTAATTAACAACGTAGTCTTTTATATTATAAAGATAATATAAGACTACTTCGCTTAATTAAAAAATGCATCATATTAAAAGATAATATAAGACAATCGCTTTTAATTATAGATGCAGTCGCTTAATTTATGAAAAAATTGTAAAAACGTAGTCTAAAATATTAAACTACATTTATTACTAAAAACGTAGTCTTTTCCTAAAACCAACCGTGAGTCTATTTTAACTTTTGTAGTAGTGTCCGATGCTTAGCCTTCCAAGGACATGTGAGGAGGCATTGGCCTGGCCAAAGTCCCCGACGTGCCTCTTCATCCCACTCCAGTAATATTGGCAACGAAGATCTTGGTACATCTTCGTACCACCCGGATGTACTACAAAACGAGAGCAATGGAACTCCTTGAGGATCTCCTCTTCCGCACTGGCTACCTAGGAACCACAACTCGCCCCTACACCAAGATTGCCATCTATATAAATGCCCAAATTCCTTCACCGGAACCCGTCAGATAATGGTCCTTGATGGCTACTCACCGTGATCCCGCTCCGGGACTCACCACCGCCTCGCAGCGAAGGCGCAGCCACCAAATTCCCAAAACACCCTAATCCCGATCATCAGATTGTAGTCAACTGTCCCATTAATCTCAAGCATCTGCCATTCCCGAGAAGCTACACTAGCCAGTACTCCCCATGACTTCCGATTGAGTTATTATCGTACCACCACATTTGCCTTACTAGGATGGTAAATGCACAGTCATAACTTCCAGACGATCCATCTACGTTCCCTCATGTTGAGGTCTCGCTGTGTGAAAATATACTTCAAACTCTTGTGATCTGAAAACACTTCAAACTACTCACCATATAGATAGTGATGTCAAATCTTTAAGGCAAAGACTATGGCCGCTAACTCCATGTCGTGTGTAGGGTAATTCTGCTCATGATTCTTTATCTGTTTAGAACTATAAGCCACAACCCTCCCAGACTGCATCAAGACACATCCCAGTCCGTCCTTAGAGGCATCACAATACATTGTGTACCTTTGTCCCCATTCCGGGACTATCAGAACTGGAGCTAAAGTAAGCCTCATTTTCAACTCTTGGAATGCCCTCTCACGTAGGTCATTCCACTTAAACTCGATCCCTAGTCAACTTTGTCATGGGCTTGCTGAATCGAAGAAATCCTCAATGAACCTCCCGTAGTATCCTCCGCTAATCCTGGGCAACCGTATATCTCGAAGATCGACTTCGCCTCCCAACTCCAGAACAGCCTCAACCTTCTCAAGGTCTACTGACACACTTGAAGCCGACACGACACGTCCCAAGAACTTCACCTCAGTAAGCCAAAATTCACATTTGCTGAACTTGACATACAACTTATGGCCTCTTAAAACTTCCAGAACGACCCTCAAATGATCCTCATGCTTCTCCTTAGTCTTGAAGTAAATCAAAATGTCGTTAATGAAGACTAAAACAAACTGATCCAAATAGGGTTGGAATACCCTATACATGAGATCCATGAATGCTGCTAGCGCATTCGTCAATCCGAAAGGCATCACTATGAACCCGAAATGTCCATACCGCATCCTAAACGTTGTCTTAGGGATGTCAGCCTTCTTAACTCTCAACTAATGGTATCCGATGCGGTGATCTATGTTAGAATACACCCGCGCCCCTCTTAACTAATCAAACAAATCATCAATCCCTGCAGCGACAACATTCTCGATCAGAACCCTTCCGCTCAACTGTCGGTAGTTAATACATAGTCGAAGGGTCTTATCCTTCTCCTTAGCAAACAAAACCGGAGCGTCCCATGGTGAAGTGCTCGGTCTAATGAAACCTTTGTCCAGTAATTCCTGTAATTGGACCTTAAGCTCTGCAACTCAATCGACACCATCTTTTGTGGATTCATAAAAATGGGCGATGTACCAGGGTGTAACTCAACCATAAAGTCTACATCCCTCTGCGGAGGTAATCCCGGTAGTTCATCCGAAAAACGTCCTCATACTCACAAACAACCCGAGGTAGACCCGACTCTTATCTTGCCTCATCTCTCCACTGTAAGTGGTTTTAGCCAATCACAAACTGCCAGGCTACCTAGAGTTTGCATACGCCTCAGTGGTAAAGCATCATGCTTATCCCCTTGAAAAGTAACACAAACACCATCCTGTGTGTAGGCAGTTAACTTTCCTACGATCACAATCGATGACAACTCGATGTGCCCTCAACCAATCCATACCAAGAATGACATTAAAGTCTGACATGTCCATTACCCTTAGGTCCATAGTGAGTAGAATCTCGGGGATCTCTAACTCACAATCCTGACATATCATATCAATACTCACCCCAGTTCTTGGGAGAGAGCTCACATGTAACAACTTTTCCAAGATCTCAACCTCTAAGCCCAATTCTTTCACACATGATGCAAATGATGAACAATGAGATGTAATCAGACTCAATAATATTTCGCTCATGGGGCGCAAAGAGAAACATACCGTATAACCGATCGATATGCAATCTCGCCACGGTGTAATGGCATACACGCCTGGTCTCCGGTCTAGGCCTGCGGAGCCCCGCCCCGGCCTCGACCATACTCTAGCCTCTCTAGCCCGCCTGTGACATGGTAGGTGTCTGTCGCATCTTGAAACTGGGAGCATTGGGCCTTCCGTACTACGTAGCATGAATAAATCGCATTAAGGTGGCATCGACGACTAGGATCAGACGCTCAATCCCTGACCTCACTCTCTCAGGTAATCCTCTCAGTGCCCAGTTGAGACAATGAACATGTCACCGGTCCTAGATGCCTAGGAGCCTTGATCTAAATTGCCCCGATGTACCAAGCAGCCTCGTCCTTGAAACCTCAGGAACTGTGGTTCGCTTTATTTCGAACTAGAAGAAGGCTAAATTCTTCCTTCCTTCTTTTGTCACTAACACCTCGGGATCCCTGATAATTCGTGCATCGTCTATTTCTCTCTCTATGGCCATACGCCCGACCATAGAGTCCATGTCTATAAGAGGAATCCTAATCTTACCCTGATGACAGCCACCATCCCAAACTTCCTCGCCATGTCTCGTGGCCACATAACCATCCTCTCGAAACGTGTCAATTCTGAACTTAGCCACGATATTCAGCAATGGTCATTCTCCCTTATTTAAACTCGCCACATGAATCCCAGCTTTGGCATGCCACAGATGTCAGGTGATTTCCAAAGAGCCTCTAACCTTCCATGCCATCGTCTCCGAACCTCTTTGACTTTAATCTAATCCCACCATACCTGGGATTCACCCTATAGCTTAAACATAGATAGCCTGATCCTCATGGCACTGAGAACTCCACTACCTTAACTTTGACCGCCTTTAACTAAATGGTCACTACCACTGATCCCTCCTGAATGGAGGATGATGTGCCATAAACCTTTAGAGGTTACTCGGTCCTCCCTGAGCCCTAGCTGCAATAGCCTGAGCAATGGTAGCAACTATAGCAATCTATACTCTATAACAGTAAAAACTAGTGGTACTCATTTCCTCGTGGCACTCTGCATCCCCTTCTCGACTTGTCATCTACATATGTCAAATAGCAGATTGAGATTTTTTTTTTCTTGTTCAATTAGAAGTGCATATGCCGCTACTAATATATGACTCAGCATTTCCTACATATTTGATTACTGCTATAATTTATAATAAAGATATAACAAATATCATACAAAGATAAGGTCATGCGTAACCCACAGAATGCACAATGAACGATGATCTAACTCAGTTCACAAAGTCCTATAGGTAATCGTGATACCCAATTTCCTAATAATTCAGCTATACTACCAGTGTACAACATCTAGGTAATTCTATAAACCCAGCCCCGATACCATGCCGTGACGCCTAATCCTAGGGTTTTTCTTTTTTTCTTTTTTTTACCACTATCTTCAAAGTCCTGGCTACGAAAAGAATACCTTCATCGTGGCGCGCCATCCTCGTCCGTCGCACGCACAGTGGCCTTCTATCATGACACAACGCAATGTTATTAACGCCACGATAGAGCGTTTCGCCACACACTACATAGTCTCGGGTTGGCATCATAAAGCAGCTCGCCTTCACCGCTACGACAAGGAAAACCACATGTCCTGGAACTCTCTATCGTGATGTAAGGTATACTCTATCATGACATAATTTTAAAGTAACTCGCTAAGGAATATCACCTTCATCGCAATATACAAATTCTTGCCCTTGCTCAACCGTCGACAAGAAACATTTTGTCGACCTGAAAATCACTCGCTCACCAACCTATCAACGTGAATAATGCTCTGTCAATATAAAAACCTATCCAGCACAATCCCACCCGCACACAAAAATACTCTATTGTGAAATAGAAACTCCTAGCCTTAACCAAACTCTGTCGCGACATAAGAATACTCTATCGTGACAAAAAAAATCTTATCTAAAGCTAAACTCTGTCGTGACATAAAAATACTCTATTACAACATAGAAACTCTTAGCCTTGACAAAACTCTGTCGCGACCTGAATGCTCTGTTGTGACAGAGAAACCCTTACTCAGCCAAACTCCGTTGCAACATAGCTGCTTGCAAACACTCCACTTTGTCATATCGTCTGTCTGCACATGAAATCTCTATCTGGCATCACGTCATAAGAGGAAGCAAAGCAATTGTCACATGGAAAACTATGTCGCAAACTAAGCAAATCGCTTATGTACTGAAAGACCATGTCGCGAATATCAGGAACCCCGCCGCGATCATGATCTGGGACCTCTGCCGTGACTGTGAAACCCCTCGTCACGACTAAAACTTGTTAACCCGCAATAGCTTTTCTAGCATTTCACACTCCAGCCCCAAGACACGTTGGTCAGCACTGGCTCCAGATAATAAAGGCAACATAAAAATCGGGAAAACCCGCTAAACTCAGATTAAACAATTCAAAATGAGTTTGATTACAACTCTTCTCTTTACATAACAAAAAACTGGACAATTGTCCAGAATTTTACAAAATATAGAATAAGCTATAATCTGGCCTTCTTTACCATTAAGATCTCAAATGAGTTCCACCTCCAGGTGTACCTCCAGCACTGAAAATATTCTCACCCACTTGGGTGAGAATGTCCAGCACAGTAATTCTCCACAAGGGCTACCTCCCACCTATGCACATGCAATGCCATGATTCAATCATTATAACGCGCATTGAGAAAACAAAGACATACTTCTACATGAATGCTCACATGTCAAGCCACAATGGTCCCGAGTCTCACTTACTCCTCACACATGCATGGCGCCATGTATGAAAAAAACTTGGCTTCAAAACAAAAGACTTGTTTTATTTTCAATTCCTTGAAAGTTCCAAAATCACTTTATTCAAAAGCCATTGGACAATCTTTGATAAACACCTTTATTCAAAAGCCATGTGTCTTTTGTGGTTAACGAGCTTTCCGGGGTTTCACCACAGGCGTCGTACACCTTTTGACACTTTCACGGACTTTCACCGTTGGACGCATGTGTTTGACCAAGAATCCAAGCCTTTCACCTGAGGGGGTGTCTATCTCTTCTTGTTATTACCCAACACATAATTTCAAACCGTGTGACTCTAAGACATCGTCCCTTTTTAGAGCCCACCATTTAAACACCAAACACAGTGTTCTTTCATGCCATGCACACGGACTCGTTTCACTCGATGCCCCTGTGCATATGCAATGCAGATTGCCATTGCATGTTCTTTCATGTTACATGCATGATGAGAGCTACATGCAACATTATTTATGATTCATGGATAATCATATCTACAACATACAATTTACATCCATAATACAACCATGTAAACAGCATCATTTAAAGCACATCACATGATTTTTCACACACTGCATGTCATTCAATCAAGCAAATAAAGACACACAAACCGGATCTTCATGTTCTACCTAGAACAAGATACACAGCTTTAGCATATTCACGCCCAAATACACACTACAAAATCACCATACCGTTCAGATTTCCAAACAAGTACAACCCGCTTAGAATTGCAATTTTACAGAACATAAAGGACCTAGAAAATAGTCCTGAATTCACCAACGCTTGATCACAATCAAGTTTTTGAATCAGCCCCAATCATGAAGCTACACTTCATGGCCATTGAATGGCCCTAGACAAGGACTAACCGTAGTAGGAGATAACCCCTACCTTCGAGCGCAAATTCAGCCACTTCTCGACCTGGCCGAACTCCTTGCTTGTCTCGAACGCTAGAGACCAAGAGGAAAACCGACTTCTCCGCCTCTCTTCCTTTCTTTTGCTTTTCTTTCTCTTCTTTATATCTTTTCTCTTCCTTTTCTCATTCTTCCCCCACCGAACTCCTTTTGGTCTAGGTGTAGGACACCTTTCTTAGTCCACCTTGACACATGGCAATCACCAGGCCATGTGTTTCACATGCCACTTTTACCCCCCACTCAATTCATGAATGATAAGAATATGACACTTGGCTTTCCATGTGCCAAGTGTCCACCTGTTTGGTGCCACATGGCACGCGTCCTCGTGTCATGTGTCATCACGTCGTTTGTTTACTTTTCCTCAAAATACTTGAAATTTTTACTGTCCCGGAATTTAACATAATTAGACTTTGTAGCTAGAATTCATGAGACGAACTCAACGGTGTGGTCCGTGTTGTTATCCGATATCTAACAATATCCTCGAAGCCAAATTCTCAGATCAGAACTGCAGAATTATCTGTCATCCGGTCCTCTGCCATATAATTAAAATAAAATATATAAAGTAATATTTTTAAATTATTAAATTATTTTGAAATATATATATATATATATATATATATATATATATATATATATATATATATATATATATATATATGTATATATATATATATATATGTGTGTGTGTGTGTGTGTGTGTGTGTGTGTGTGTGTATGTGTGTATGTGTGTGTGTGTGTGTGTGTAATTTAAAAGATTTTAAAAGATTTCAGCTGATTGATAATTTCCATCTTGTGTTATGTTAAAATATTTTGAAATATTAAGTCCGATTTTAAAATATTTGTGGGGAATTTCAAATGTGAATTTTTTTCTTTTTCTATTAAAATTTTTTTTTGAAAGAAAAAATAATTTTATTGATTCAAACTTGCAATAGATCAATAGATCCAAAATACAAATTGTTAAAAACTATAAATGATGAAATAATATCATTAATAGCATAATAACTTGAAAAAGACTCCAAATTTAATAATATGGTGACTTAATATCACTACCCAATTTCCTAACAACATACTAACGATTATAATATGATATATTTGATTGATCGTGTAAAACACGGGTAAATTTGAACTTTTCCAAAAAAAAATGGGGCAAACACGGTGAACTTGCCGCTACGATACAGGTTGAAAACCTAGAATTTTTCTAGATCTTAGATGATGAAACAGACCTCACTGTTGACTTCGTCTTGCAAATTTCGTTGAATTTCGAGACAGTAAGAATTTCACGTTTTTTGAGGCAATGGGTGTCGGGTGACACATGACAAGCCATGTGTCACAAGGCATGGCAAGGCCAAATGCATGTGTGACACATGGCAATCCATGTGTCACAAGGCATGTAAAGGCAAATGCATACGTGACACATGGCAAGCCATGTGTCCACATGCATTCCAATGGGCATGCCTATAAAATGGAAGGAAATCAGTTCGGGTGAAGGGCATCCAAGAAGAAAAGAAAGAGAGAGAAGAAAGAGAAAAAGGAAAGGGAGAGAAAGGAAAGAAAGAGAAGAAAGAAAGAGAGAGGGAATGAGAAGAGCATGGAGAGAAGGAGGTACAAGGAGAGAGAAAAGGAAGTAGGCGTCCCGACGGTCGAACTCACCAAGGAGTAAATGTGTCCGAGATTCGACGAGGGCTATGCCTCCAAGAGGTAGGATTCTTCCTACTTTAGTTTACTTAGCCTTCTGGCCATTGTTTCGGGGTCGATTTTGAACTGCAGGTTGCGCCATGGTAATGGTACGACGGTTTGTAGCCGTCAGCGCCGCTAAGCAAATTTGGGTTGAAATATTGCATTTACGTGAGTCGCCAAAATGCTCCTCGCAACCCTGGGCACGCTATCGCGTGACCGCGCAATAGTGTGGCCCTAATGTACTCCGCCTTGGACTAATTACACTTTCCTCGTCCGAATCCGACGTGTTCTTGGACTCTATGAAAAGATCTTTGAGTCTAAAATTTAGCCATATGCTAGTAATTGGCATTTGGTGCTTACATCATTTCTGAAATTTTGATCATAAAACCAAGTGTACTAATTGCATGGCATGACATACTTGTTTGATGAAATGGTTATGTGTATTAATATATTGAAATGTGATGAATTATATGTGTAGACATGGTCATTACATATGTTGTAGGCTTTATGACATGTTGTCTGAATAACCAGAGGATAAAGTGCTTCAATATCACTCAAGTAAATGACTTGTATGTGATGCTGATATGTGCTTGTGCACATACTACATGAATAAAAGATGTGGAAATTATATGCAAGTTTGATATAATTTCCTAGGATGCATTGGTGATATGCATGTTTGATAAAATTGTCCATATAGCATTCATCATATATGTGACATGGTACAAATAGGCAATGGTGCATACATTATGCATGGGACATCGAATGAGCGTAAGCGCATACCAAGCATCAAACACCATCCTTGGTGGTCATGAGTGGCTCGGATATGATGAACGGTTCAAGAAAGTCTCCACCGCTCAGAGAACATGAAATAGTGCCATCACACACCATCCTTGCACATGATATTGATACCACGAACTGGCTCAACCAGTTCACCGCTCCTTAGTGCATGAAAAACTTGTGTCTGGGGTGAAAAGAAGAGGCATAGATACCCCCCAAAAGCCCGCGATTTTTGGAAATACATATGTGTCTTAACGGTGAGTCATGAAAGTGTAGGAAGGCGTGCGCTCCGCAAAGGAGACCCCGAAAAATTCGCCTACCCATAAAAAAGATGCCATTACATGTTTTGAAGACAAAAGATCATCGAGGGACAATATCCAATGAGTTTTGGTTTATAAACAAAAGAATTTTGTTTTGGAAAATGATTATTGGATGAGAACATCAATGATGGTTCACCACACATTGACCTTTGCATTATGTGGAGGGAGTCTGTGAAGACTCGGGGCATGGTATATGATTGAGTCACATCTCATTTCACGACATGTAGGATTCCATTGTAGAAATTACATTTTACATGGAATGATTGTGGTGAGTAAGCGACCATTACATATGCACTTAGGTGGGAAGTAGTCTCTGTAGGAGTCATCTCTATTGGGCTTGGCTCACCTTTTATGGAAAAAACATTTCAAGAGCAGGACAGACACGAGTGGACGATCATCTCGAGTCAGACCAGGAAGAAGGCCAACATGTGCCTGATATTCATTTTGTAAATATATTAGAACAAAATATTTGTAATATATGATTTTGTATAAGACTGTTGTAATAAACTCTTAAGGACTATTGTGACATAGTCTGTGCAATATTTGAGTATGGTTGATAGGGCCCAAGAGGGCTACTTTTTTACTCATAAATGAGTCTCGTGATCTCGGTGAATGAGACACTGGCTAGTGTGGTATCGTAGATATTTGCATTTGCCCACGGGTATTCCACAAGCCGACGCTGGTCAACCCGACCCTCGGGGTTTATAAAGATCACGCGCATCAAACTGGCTACCGCTCAATCACCCCACACAAATAAAGTGTTGTAATAAGATGACAAAAAGCACCACGTCGTAACAAGTCGACGATAAACCAAACGCCGCAATAAGACGACGACAACACAAAAAACAAATAAGACCTATTTTCAATAATGGTCAATTACCATCATTTTCTTTGCATCAAACAAAAACAACCTCATATTCATCACCATTTATTGTTTTAAGATGGAAACAACTTGATTATTTAATAGTTATTTATTTACGAAAAAATGTTTGTTTATAAATTATAATTATCGATAAAAAAATATTGTAATTAAAGAATAACAATTATGCATTTATAAATAAATAATAAAAATTATTTATTTAAAAATAAATAATATGAATTTGAGTATTTCGGTTCAAATATTTATGCAAACATGTTTATGTAAATAATTTTTTTCCAAAATTTGAGGGGGCAAAAAAAAAAAATCCTAAATTTCTCTGCCAGTGCATCTCCAAGCAAGTAACTAGAGTCGCATCTTTCAAAAACTTTAGGCTTCTTTCATCATCAAGAAATCAGTATAGACCTTCCTCCCATTTGCCAAGAAAATGATTTATGTTCTCATCTCATTCAGGCCATTCTCCAATTCAATCAAAGGGCATTCTCCAATTTTAATGGGTGAAGTGCGGCCACCTCACATTCCTTGTATGTCTTCGAACCTGGTGTTGTGGTAACCAAGACCAAATCCTAATTTTCTCTCTATCTTTTTTTTGCTCTTCATAAACCTTATTTCGTTAATTGAAAAATATGAAGCAGGGAATGAATTAGTGATGGATGTTGAGTTTTGTTGGTGAAGAAGTGGGGAAACATGGAATTGAATTTGGAACTCTGGATATTGGATTTCTAATTGGAAAAGCCTCAATCCTAATAAGCTTGATGCATACAACTGCGTTTTCCCGTATTTTATTTATTTAATTTAAAATGGTCACGGGAATCATAGAAAGTTGCATTGGATTTTAAAAATGGCAATGGTTGATTGACATTTCATATATAAGTCACATCTTTCTATAATTTTTGTCCACAAATTGTGACTTAAATGACCTATTTTATATAATCTCTTCACTAACTTTTTTACCTCTTCACTTAAGAAAAGTTTATATATTACTAAAAAAAAAAAGTTTATGTAATATTCAATTTGGTAATATCATTTTTAGATAATATATTATTATATTAAAAAATATATATTACAATCAAATATTAAGATTGTAGATCAATGTTTTTCTAATTAATCATATCATGATACAAACTTTTAAATCCTCAATTGTGTACACTATATATATGAAAGATTCAAATCTATGTAAAAAAGATCTTGTAAATTAAAATCTTGTTTTAGATAAATCAATCTTTAAAAATCTTTACTTAAGTTAATGTTTTAGATAATTCAATAATTTCACACATAATTCAACTGCTTAAAGAAGAGACTGAGGTATATATATATATATATATATATACCATTAACATGATTTTATTTATATTAACTAATATATAACAATAGATTAGACATAATATTTAAATATAAAAATATCATTTTGATACAAAATAACCTTAAACAATAAAAAAAATTTGTGTCCAAATTTCTATGATATGATTTTTTAGTAACAAAAATTTAAAAGTATATTTTATTGCTAAAAATATATGTTTTGCAACAAAAATTTTTTATCTTTAAATATAAATGGAGTTGTTAAAATTATTTATAAATAATCATTTACAAAAATGTTCTTATTATCAATATTTTTTGCAACAAAATTTACTTTTTCGTCTCTAAAACTAGTACGTTAAACAAATATTGAAACAATTTTCAAATTTTGTTGTAATAGATATATTTTGTGATGAATTGTTTTTTTCCACAAAAAATTTGTTGCAAATCCTCCTTTTCAGTTAATCTAATATTCACTTTCCCACTTATGTCCCAATGTCTCCTTCAAGTGAGTTTATCAATGAGTTTCAGATCATGTAATTGATGAGAAGTGAAATATATATATATATATATATATATATATATATGTCTCTCTCTCTCTGTGTGTGTGGGCGCGCATAAGTTGTTTTTTGAAGGAAGTCATATAGTTGTTTTTCTAGTCAATTTTCTTTAAGCAATGGCGCGATTTTTCATTTTTGGCCAAATTATCTCTACATTCTTTCTCTTTCTATAATTTTACTTCAAAGGGCTATTCCACATACGTGAATTTTAATTTGTTTTCCTCAAGGGATTTCGCCGTTATTCATATACAGAAGCTTTTCACATCTGCATGACGCAGGTCGAGCCATCGCTCACGGGACGCTTTATTTGCATGTTTACAATCCTTAAATAAATAAAGCATACTCGACATAAGTGACAATAAATCACCATTGGCCACACCAATACGTTATTAATCAAGTTTCATAAGATTTTTAAATGGTTTATGGTCATTGATCACCATGTGGGTTCAATCAATTCATTACGCTTATTAACCTATATTGCTTTATCCTCTGGGGCTTTAAATGACCTGACATGTAGTTTTTCGATTGAATAAAAAAAAATCATTTTTATTAAAAAAAAAGATTACAACAATTTTTTATTCGTTAACTTGTGATAATGGAGGAAATACTAGTCAAGGAAGGATGAGAATGTGACAAACAAAGTTGGAAAGGGGTCTACATCCATAGTCATAATACCATTAATGCTAAAAAGCCTGCAAGAATCAAGCCAAAACATGAGCATTAGAACAACTAACCATTAAGTCAGCACAATTAACTGAAAGCTTGCCACGGTAGAAAATTAGTGTTTAAGGCCTCACCATTAAAATCCAAATGATAACAGAGGGAACTTAGAACAACTTAACCTTTAATTTCTTCAAACAAAGCCTAGAAAATTTAACTTTTCAAAAGAGATAAAAGAAAAAAGGTAAGACATGAAAGAGGAGAGCCACATGTTAAAAAAAAAAAAAAAAAAGAAGAGCAAGCTCAGAAGGTCTCAGTGGCAAAAAAAAAAACCTTAAGGAGCACCCACTTACATGAAGAAGAACAACATGCCAAAGGTTATTTAATTGCTTCCTGTGAGTCTAGCATAGATATCATCCCAGAAAGGAGTGATTAAAGTTTTCCTTCTTATATTTAATATCAGTATATGATCAGTACCCTCCTCAAATCTAACCAAGGGGAAAAGTATAACCACAAGAGCTTGATTGTAGGTTAAAAGGTTGCCTATGTAATTTTCACGCTATCACATGCGAAAGAACTTAGGTTTTTGGATTCTTTCTTTCTCACCTGCACAAGTTTTAAGAAACACAAAGAATGAATTAATTTAATTTCATCATCACCATTTTACAACTAATGACTCCAACTGTAGAAAAGGAAAGAAAAGGAAAACAAAGTGAATGGAAGGGGTGGGCGTTGCAGCCAGACCAGCCACGTGCTAACATGCATGCACAGTCAAATAAGAAATAGAGGTATCCATGCTCTTCCCATTTACCTTTTGATTTTAACACTTATTTAAGCTCACAAATATCCTTCTCTTAATATCTCTTCCTTCCCCACACCACCTCATTCTAATCATCTCTCACCATTCTCCCACTACTCCCTCTCATCATCATTAGTTTATCTATTCATTTATTTGAGTTTGACATTTTTCATGAAAATTAAAATTTATTACAACAAAGCAGTGTGATTCTCAACAAAACACGTATTAATCAATACGATGATCTATTATTAATCCAAATTTCACAAGATTAAGATTGGTATAACGTCATCAATGATTTAAGATGTTTGACAGCGATATGATGCCTCAACCATTTTCCGCAATTTTATTCTTTATTTACTGAATAAAAGTCTGATCAAGATTTTACGTTTGTCAATTTCTCAATATGATACGGCTAGCGAAGGGCAGCAAAAAGACATGATTATTCATTAACGCCATGCAATTTGATATGTCTGAGTTTCTAAAAGGTAAAACCTGAAAGTAAATTTTTAAAACCAGAAACCTGCGAATACCCGCTCTATTAAGATGTGTTGAAAATCTGAAAATTTTAGATCTCGCATTTAAGAAACTGATTTCACCGTTGGAATCGCCTCGTGAAATCTGAAGCATTCAAATGAATTACATTGAATTCTGAGATAATCAGAATTTTCACGTTATTCGGGGTGATGGGTGGACGTGGACCCCAAAAACAGGATTTTTGAGAAAATTTTGAAAGTTGGGTAATAATTTAAAGAAAATTATATAAGATAATTTGAAATTGAACCGGAACGAAATAAATTGTTTTTGGACAAAAACGTACCCGAGCAAGAGGGGATATGTGGTGCGACGTAAGCCACGTGTTCAAAGTATAAAAAGGGGAAAAAAAAAAATCTGATTTGGGAGAAAATATATCCCAAAATCAGATTTGTTGGAAACGTTAGAGAGAGAGAGAGAGAGAGAGAGGAGGAAAGAATCCTTCGACGATTTCTCCTGGCTATTTCTGGCCTGAAACATAATTCCTGCAGATAAAGCCATCTCAACGAGGCTACACAGAAAGACTAAAAAAGTTCTAGAGATTTCACCAAAGATCCAAAAGAAGAGTTTTGGAGGAAATCAAAGTTTGCGGGTTAGGAAGTGTTTCGAGGTTTCCTAACGGCGTTTCCTACTCTCAAGGAGGTAGGGATTCTTCCTACTTTTGTTTATTTTCCATTCTAGGGGTTGTTTGGTTGTGTTTTAATGCCCTAAGGGGTTGTTTGACCCTTTTTTTCCCTAAGGGAGGGGCTATTTGGCAAAATAATGGATTATGGGAATACTGCCCTGTTTTGACCCTATATGATGTCCAGTTTTTGGGGCTGATTTTCGATTAGAAAAAAGGAAGAATTTGGACTAGTATCCTTCAAGGAAATTGTAGCCCTATATGAGAACTTAATGTTAGGCTTTTAAATCACCCAAATTGGACATCTATAACCCAAGTTATGGTCCGTTTTCCGGGACTGCCACAAGCTGCCTTGTTTTGGCCAAACCTACTGTCCAGATTTTTGAGATTGATTTTTGGTTGGGAAAAAGGGAGAATTTAGACTAGTATCCTTCAAGGAAATTGTAGCTCTATCTAAAAACTTGATGTTAGGCTTTTGAATCACCAAAATCGGACCTCTATAACTAAAGTTATGGTCCATTTTTTGGGACTGCTACAGCTTAGGCTATTTAATGGTTTGTGTCCAGATTTTGGGACTATTAGGGGACTAGTTTCTGAACTAAGTTCGGAACTATTATGTGGGCTATGATGGCTTATTGTGTGGAATGTTTTGTGGGCATCTCTATGCCACAACTGGTCTTGAGGATCAAGTGTCATTGCTTGACTAAGAGTGACTTGTTTAGGTGTCAATGTGTGTGCTATAACATGTTGACATGAGATGAATTGTTATGTGCAATGGCCATTACATGGCTTGCTTGTGTGTGTCATTTCTTGATCATAGAATGACATGTTGATATATGTTTGCATGATAGGTTGACATGAATGAAATGATTTATGGAAGTCATATGTAGGTGATGTGGATTGTGTTGTCCATGTAGCATTCATTATTCATGTGACATGATATAACATGCAATGGCATCTTGCATTGCATATGAACGGGGACATCGCATTAAATGGGTGTGAATGCATGATTGGTAAATCGACACTATGTTTGGTATTCGATGGTATGTCGTGAGTACATGGTAGATCGACATTGTGTTTGGTGTTCGATGGTGGGCTCGGTAAAATGGGACAATGTCCAAAATGAGTCTCATTTACGTATGTTGCGCGAAATTAAAAAAATACGTGTCGGGTATAGCAAGAAAGGATAGATACTCCCTTTGGTGAAAAATCCAGTATTATTGGTTAAACATATGTATCTAGCGATGAAAGTTTGTGAAAGTGTCAGAAGGAGTGCGAAGCCTGCGGTGAGACCTTGAAAATTTGCTATCCACAAAAACACATGACTCGGGTAAAAAACAAATGAATATCTAGCTCGGTCTTGAACGATGGATTTATAAAAAAAAAAAGGCTTGTTCGGGAAACATCGATGAACATAATGACGCATTTTCACTGGCATGGCGGATGCGGAGGAGCCGCTAAGACTGACACGGGATGTGCGGTGCGACATTCTCACCATGAAAACATTTGAGTATGAATGTATATGTTTTTACTTGAATGTGTGAAATTGCATTGCATTTGCACTTAGGTGGGGAGTAGCCCTTGTAGGAATTATTTTCTACTGAGCATTGGTCACCCCGTTATGGGACCATATTTCAAGTGTAGGTGGTACATCGAAGGACGACTCTCCTTCGAGGTCGTGATTTTAAAGGAAGCCAGGATGCGGCTTTGATAAATGTTTTTGTAAACTAAATTAGAACATGATAGTTTTAGTATATGTTATGTATAAGAGTGTTGTAATAAACTCTTATGGACTATTGTGATATAGTTGTATATTGTGGTTATGGACAGATGGACCCTGTGTGGTCATTACTACTTCTGTTGAGACCCTAGATGGGTCATGGATATATATTGTTATACAGGTTGTATATTGGTAGAGTTCCTTGAACAAAGCAGACTCTTCTCGATTTTTGTGAAAATATGGATCCCGATAAATGGGACACAAAAGTGTGAGACGGTTACCTAAAATCCACAGAATTCCGCGGCTGATGTGTTGTCAACCCAGACCCCGGGTTTTGGGGTGTTACAGTTTGGTATCAGAGCTTAGGTAAATGATTACCTAGGGAGCTCGAGTGTGGGTATCCACAAGTATGGTCTTGATACTAGTTTGTCTCAGCTAGGTATCAAGAGTTTAGGTACACAAATACCTAGGACTATTGAGCATGGGTTAAATCATTGCATGAGGTGCATTATATGTTTTGTGTTCTAACATGCTCAATGTTTGTGTGTTACAAATTGTGTGAAATATATGCATGATAGGATGTATATAGCAAAGAATGAATGCTAGGGTTAGAAAACATAACCTTAGGAGTTTGGAAAATAAATAAACATGATAGTCCGAGAACTAATACTTATTAGTGTTTGGCATTATGCACCACAAACGAAATAAGAAAAATAAATCTCAATTTTCTATTTGACATGTGTCGATGGCAAATCGAGGAAGGGGACATAGGGTTCCGACAGATCGAGAAAATATTGAAGGCCATGGAGATCACCTCCGATGCCACAAAGATAAAGCTGGCAACATTCTAGCGAGAGGGCGAATCCTAAGTATGGTGGGATTCGATCAAGGCCTCGAGGGACATAGAGGCAATGACATGGGGAGAGTTCCATGAGCTCTTCATAGGCAAATATTTGCCAGTAACTGCTAGACATGCAAAGGCCCGGGAGTTCCAAGAGCTAAACCAAGGAACGATGATGGTGTTAGAGTACGTAGCTAAGGTCACCGAGTTAGCCCGTTTTGCTAATGACTATGTGGCCACCGACATGGCCAAGGTGAGGAAATTCGAGGATTGTCTGAAGTTGTTCATCCGGGGCAAGATTATGGGATTTCTCCTGCAAGATAAGGACTCTATGGTCAAGACAACTATGGCCATAGAGATAGAGATTGATGACACACGGAGCATCCGTGATGCAGGTGCTAGTGAGAAGAAGTGGGAGAATTAGTCTTCTTCTAACTTGGGGAAGAAGTAGAGGACTTCTGCTTCACAAGAATTTTAGGGATAGGGCCAAGGTTATCAGGGCCAAGGCCAAGTCGGGGCATCTAGCCAGACGGGGCAAATGACATGCTATCACTGCCACAAGCCTGGACACATGAGATAGGATTGGCCATAGAGGCAGGGATCCTAGGGTTATGGGACACCTCAGTCCTAATCATTAGTGGGACATGCACAGACACAGTTTGTCTCTCCTTACCCCAACACGGGCTAAGGGAACCAGTATCAGTCCCAAGGTGTGGCACAGGCACCGATTATTTCGTAGACAGACCAGAGAGGCCAGAGCATGGGTCGAGGTCGGGTACGTGGCTCACAGGCCTGGACTTCGGGGACCTAGGGGTGTGTCTACGCCATTACACCTCATACTGAACTAGCAGATCAGTCGATTATTCAAGGTATGTTTCTACTATCGCGCCTATGGGCAAGAGTATCGTTCGAGGTTTCCTAACGGTGTTTCCTAATCTACAAGAGGTAGAGATTTTTCCTACTTTGGTTTATTTTCCATTCTAGGTGCTGTTTGGTTGAGTTTTAATGCCCTAAGAGGTTGTTTGGCAAAATAATGGGTTATAGGAATAGTGCCCTGTTTTGACCCTACATGATGTCCAGTTTTTGGGGCTGATTTTCGGTTAGAAAAAGGGAGAATTTGGACTAGTATCCTTCAAGGAAATTGTAGCCCTATCTAATAACTTGATGTTAGGCTTTTGAATCACCCAAATTGGACATCTATAACCCAAGTTATGATCTGTTTTCCAGATCGCCACAGCTTCCTCGCTTTACGAACCTACCTGTCTAGATTTTGCCCGAAGTGAGAATTTGGACCAGTATCCTTCAAGGAAATATTAGCTATATCTGAGAACTTGATGTTAGGCTTTTGAATCACCCAAATTGGACCCTTTATAACTCAAGTTATGGTCCATTTTCTGAGACTACTACAGCTTAGGTTGTTTAATGGTTTGTGTCCAGATTTTGGGACTGTTAGGGGACTAGTTTCTGAACTAAGTTCATAACTATTCTGTGGGCTATGATGGCTTGTTGTGTGACTTTAAATTGCCGCCGTAAAGAATGACGGTTTGAGTGTCACAATGTGTGCTTTTAACATGTTGACATGAGATGAATTGTTACGCAATGGCCATTACATGGCTTGTCAGCAAGTCGCTGCCTTGATCATGAATGATAAGAACAGAACGTTGACAAGGTTGCAATGATATTGACATGAATGAAATGATTTATGGAAGTCATATGTCAGTGATGTGTTTGTCCATGACACCTAAGAAGTGGTGTGGATTGTGTTGGCCCATGCATTCACATATGTGTGACAGGATATAACATGCAATGACATCTTGCATTGTATATGCATGGGGACATCAATGTCGGGCAGAGCGTATGGAGATAAATCAAGAACGTTTAGTGTTCACACAAAGGTGTCATGAGTACATGGTAGATCGACACCTGTTTGGTGTTCGATGGTGGGCTCGTAAAATCGACAACGCTCAAAATGTGTCTCATTGACTGTATAAAAGAAAAAGGAAAATGAAAATTAATACTGGGTATAGCAAGGAGGGATAAATACCCCCTCGAGTGAAAAACCTGATATTCTTGGTTAGACATATTTATTTACGAAAGTTCCCAAAAATGCCTGGCGCACGGCCGGGCATGTGAGACCCCGGAAATTCACATACCTACAAAACACACGGACTTGGTAAAAAGTAAATATTTGAGTTTGTCCAATGGATTTTGATTTATAAAACAAAAAGCTTTAAAATGGCCTGATGGAACATAAATGACGGTTTCAGACCGCATACGATGTGAAAGAGTCGTGAGACCGGGACATAGGATGTGGTGAGTCACATTCTCACCGCCACGGTAATATCTATGCGAATACGCTTTTTATTTGAATGTGAAATCTACATTGCATGCGCAGACCTCAAGAGGAAAATTCTCGTAATTCTTCTCACGCATCGGGTCACCCCATCGTGGGGATCCATATTTCAAAAAGGTGGAACACCTGGGAGGACACACTCCTTCTATGCCTTGATTTTGAAGGTGTCAAGATGTGTCTCTGACAACATTTTGTAAAAGCATTATAACAAACTAGTTTTAATATGTTTTGTATAAGAGCATAATAAACTCTACTACTTCATTGCAAATATAGACTGTATATTGTGATAGAAAATGGACCTCGTATTTGGCCATTACTTCTCACAAGACCTTTATATAAATAAGTGGATATATCATATATTGTGTCAGATATCGGAAGAGAGTCTCAAATAAAGCGAGATCGTCAATTTTTAAAATATAGATCTCGATAAATGGATACAACAAGATATCAAGTTAATTCGAAATTCACAAAAAATTCCAAATGTCGACTTTGCCATTAACTGACCGCCGCATCACAAGTTTAATGTTTTAACAATGGTATGATGACATAGAGAAGGAAAAAAAAATAGAAGTGCATGTGTAGCCAGCTAGCCGCCCTTTAATTTGGCTTTTAAGGTAACTGCATGAGAAATTAATTGGTTGACCATTTTTGGACTGAATGAAAGGTGGAGATTTAATCACCACATTCAACGGCTCTCAAAACAATGAACCATGAAGCATGCATATTACATATAAATGTGTGGTAGCTAGAGAAAAGAATAGCAGTATGAAAGAAACAAGCGGGGAAAGAAACAAGAAGCAAGTGAATTTATACGCACTTACAAGAATTCATATTGTGTTGGGTTACAGACAAAAAAATGTATTTTGTTTGATTATCATGGGGTGATTTAAAATAGGTTTTGAGTACTTCGGAACACTAAAAAAAAAGAGTAGAGTTTTCAATTTGATTTTAAGGCATTTATGGGACCCTATCATGTTTCCCTCTCACCTTAATTATTCTCTACAAATATATCAAATTTAAACTCTCTCTCTCCATTTTCAAGTTTTCAGGCATGTTTTTTTTCTTTGATTATTATTAGTTCATAAAATATTAAAATGAGGAAAATTGGCCTGACATGTGAATTTTGTCAGACAAAGACGAAGAAGATATTCAAAAGGAACAGAAATTAGGCCACCTCAAGCTCATATATAGCCACATGGAGTAAGAAACCATATTGGCAATAGAATCTCAGATCCTAGCTCCATTTGAAGACTTTTCTCACATGACCGCTACGTACTGTAAATTAATATGCACTTGAACTGAGCTGAGAAACTAGATCTGCACTGTGATGCTAAAGTATATACCATAGTTATTGATCCCAGATGGGATTTGATTTTCCGATCTTTTGTGCGCCCCTATGATGGAAAAAAATGGCATCTTCCTAATCTTTTTGAAAAAGCCCATCCTTTGATATGCCTATCTTTTATGTTTTCAACCATCCTTCTCAATGTCATTGCTCAGTTCCATGCCTTTTCTTTTTCTTTCTCCATGTATAATTTCAAAAAGAAATTAAAGTGGGTATATGCAGCACTTTCTCGACCATTGAGAGAATATATATGCCACTGGCCACTCTGATAGAGTTGATTTTAAGGCATTTATGTTACCACAAAAATCTTTATAAAACTTCCAACAATTGTTCCAGGGGCCTTCACAGAAAACAGAAAACAATACAGATTTGAACCAGATTTTCTTTGGGTTTTGTGGGGGTGGGGGCAGGAATAGAGAAATGTGGGAGGAGGAAAATAAAAGATAAAGCTGAGACTGAGATTCTGAGAGAGAGAGAGAGAGAGAGAGAGAGAGAGAGAGAGAGAGAGACCAAAATGATAGATGTTTAACTTGGTGGGGTTCCAAGTTATCTCTGCCAATCGACATGGATCAGCTTTGAGTCATCAGGCTGATTTATTTGCTAATGCTATCAAAGTTTCATTTCTTTCGCCTATGTTGAAAGTTAATATTGTCTTTGTTTAACTGTGGTCTCAACTGACGATTTATTTTATTTAACTGTACATCATACATTTATGCATATTTAATCCCTTTATAAGATGTCATTCTTTGCTTTTCTTTCCCAATCATAGTAGATGATTATTAGTCTTCTAAAGAGAGAAGAGTATAAGAATGAAATATTCTTTACAAATATCATTTTCCATCTGTACAGCAGCATTTTTGCCCCACAACACACGGAGCGTTTAAGAAGTGTGACAAATCGTCGTACAACCTTCAGAGTATGTTTGGTTCTTAAAACAAAATACAAGGGAAAGAAAATAGAGACAAAAAAAAAAAAAACCTCAAACTTTCTGAATTGAAGTGAAAAATACTTCTCAGGTAGAGTAGAGAATGATGAGCAATCAGCATCGAATTTGGATTGTTGTCTTTGGCGGCATTATAGAGATAGTGGTCAGTCATGTGTTTGATCATGTCAATATCTATGAAATGCCATTTTGTACATATTTGGTGTTTTCTACCAACAAAAATAACAACTACATCTCCTTTGTCGGTGTTCCTACTTTCCTACTAGGCTACTACCACTCCACAGCTAGCTGGGAAACCAGGGTTTCGTTATTTAGGTTCGGTTTGAAATTCGAAAAGTACTAAGGAAATGAAATAAAGAGAAAGATAAAAAAAAAATTGGTTTAAGTATAATAAATTAATTTTATATATCTATTTAAACTCATTTTATTTGACATTTATAATATAAGGACTATAAGTATAGAAATATATAAATTTTTAGGATGAGTGATTATATTTGATTTTCTTTTATATTTTTCACATTAAAATCAAACATGACAATCATATTTTTAGTAATTTTTTTTTCTTTCCCTATTGTTTTTTATGTTCCAAATGGAGCTTTAGGTTTTGGAACCCGGAAAATACTTGGAAATGAAAAAAATATTAAAGAAAATGATTTTTTATTTTTTATGTTTGGTTTTATCCTGAAAAATATAAAAAAACAAAATAGTCAAAATTTTGCTATATTTTAAAATTTTTAATCCTTATATAATTGTAAAGATCGAAATTCCAAATTATGGAATAAGAGGGCAAAATCGCATTTATTCTCACAGATCTCGGATAGTGAAGCAGTTTCATCGTTGGAATCGTCTCAAAAAATCACCAGTTAGCGCGTAGAATTTGTATTGAGATAGTCGGAGTTGGCGCGTTTTTGACGTCGGCGTTAGGGTCTTGATAAAGCGATTTTGATGCGACGAAAGTCACGCGCAACAAATGCTCATGCCAAGTGGTGTGGTAAATGAAGTGAAAATGGGCCAGTAGAGATAGTCTTGAATGTGAATTGGAGAAAGAAGGGAATTAATTAATTAAATGAATTAAAGGACAACAAGCTACAATGTTCTTCTTCATTAAATCAAGAGCAAAACGTGAATTTGGGGAGGAATTTACGGTGAGTTGCAGTGGGTGCCGTTTTGAGAGAAATTTAGAGAGAGAGAACTTCTCTCTGAAATCTGTGTGATCCGGCCAGGTCGATGATGCTTGAACGAGGAGGAGAGAAGGCACAACACATGCGCGGAGAGGGACAACGTGGTCTTCGGATTTAGAGAGTTTCCTCAAACTCCAAAGAGGTAGGGTTTTCTCCTATGAGTTTTATTCCCATTTTTAAGTGTTTCACGAATGTTTGAGTAGAATGGGGCCGTGAGGAGCCGTTTGGTCAGTCCCAAACATGGAGTAAGATTGATGCAAATTTTGAAAACAAAATGGAGCTTGGCCGTGTAGTTCCATGGTGATTGGGTGTAAAATTATGAATTTGTGTGTTGATGCGTGTATTGGTTGGATTGAGGCGGAAGTAGCCGTAAACCGGGTTCCGCAAAGTGGTGATAAATTTGTGATTTTCGGGAATGGTAACGGAGGGTTTTACTATTCCTGAAGCAATTCTCAAAAATATATTTTTGAAATATATGTTGGTCGAGTAATTCAAGTAGAGATTGCTAGAGTGTTTGATCGATGTAGTGAGCTAATTTTTATGTGATGAAATGTATAATTACATAATGTGATTGTGTGATTTTTGAATTATGCGAGTATATTCCATGTTTATATATTTGCATGTGATTAAATTTGTATTAGGCGCATCACATGTATTCCATATGCCTTTGGAACACTCTAGGACTATAGGAGTGAGTGCATGAGATGAGTCTAGAGAAAGGTTGAAGGGTTATTACAAACTATTTAATAATCGGTTAGTCAAGCAAATAAATAATATATCAATCGTCGGAGACGGCACAATTGATATACATCGGAGGGTAGTCCACAATTAAATAATATATCAATCGTCGGAGGCGGCCCAATTGATATATATATATATCGGAGGGTTGTCCACAAATAAACAAAAATAGAAATTCTCATACGAGGCTTAGGCGAGTGTGAGGGAGTCGGTGAGGACTCAGGATCTGAGTTGATCATGTAGACATTCAAGTAGGATCATGCATTTACTTGAATGTGTGTTAATTTGGAACATTGCCTTTGCCTTAGGTGGTGAGTAGCCCACTTAGAGATTCCACTGCGAGCATTAGCTCTGCAGGTGTCGAGGATACATTTATAGGTACGGGGGCGTGTAGAGACGACTCGTCTAGAAGGCGGGATTAGAAGAAAGCCGGTGGTGGCTTTGATGTATACATGTATTGGAACTTTTTAAGTTTAATGTATGTATTGTATAAGAGTAAAAACATATTAACTCTTGTAACTATTGGGTATATAGTTGGATTCATAGTTGGCATGTATATTGGGTATTGTTTATGGGCCCAAGTGGCCGTTTTACTCATGTTGTGATCATATTGGATATATGTTGTGAGTGATGATGCAGGGGCCCAAGTGGCCATTATTTACTCAGTTTAGTTGTATATGAGACCTTGTGTGGTCATTGGTACATTTGGGACATGTATTGTATTTGGGTAGAAGCTCCTCGTGCGAGAGACTCTCTTAGATTTTCTGAAGTGGCGTCGAGTAACCTGACATCCACTTGTATTCGCCGGGTTGTGGTGATCGCGGACCCAGATGAGGTGTCACGACAGTATCGAGCTTAGGTATACGAATACCTAGGTAGCTCGGGTTGGGTATCCATCACCACTAGGTGGTTTGATGTGGAGTATAGGTTTATGGAAACCTATAGATTGAGGATTTGGGCTTAGGCCATAGTTGAGTGAGAGCATCACCACTAAGTGCGGTTCGATGTTGAGTTTAGGTATGAGATTACCTAGGAAATCACGGAACAAAACTAGGACACTACATGCATGTGTTGATGTGTTTTGTGTGATTTGATGAATTATTATATGATGGTGTGTATGCCATGTTGTTTGTATGATGTGAATGTTTGTGTGCTTAGGCAAATAGCACATAGGTGTTGGAAAACAAATTTTGGAGTTTACAGTGTGTAAACTGGAAGAATAAAATAAAAGAAATAAAATTTTTAGAAATTTATTTGGTTTATTGGATAATGAATTCAAATTCTAATAAATTTGAGATTGAACACTGGGGTTAGTGTTGTATAAAGAGGCTTTGAGGAAATTCCGGACCGTTTTCCGAAATTAAATGAAAAAAAAATGGGGAAAATAAATTTTTATAAATTTATTTGAATGTGGGAAAAGGAGAAAAAAAAAATGTGTATAGATGTTTTTTTTAGAATTTTCCAGTAGCTGAAATGAGTGGAAATGAAAAATGAAAAAAAAAAAATTGATCACGGAACCGTTTTTGAAACTCTTACTTGAAACAATATTGTGAAATTTTTTTTTTTGTATTCCCACTGGGTTCAATTGTATTATAACTTAAGGGCTTGAAGAAATTTGCATTTGGTTTAAGGGTTTTTTGTGTTGCAATACAAATTCATGTCTGTTTGGTGAGGCTAGGTGAAGGCTAGTTTGTATCCATGATACAATAGAGAGTATTGTGGGAGAGGAGTAGGCTAGGCATTTGTATTACGAGTGTACAAGAGGTTTGGCTAGGAAGGTTTATGTTACAATACAACATTGTGTATTACAACGACGATTTAATTTTGAAAAATTGTATTGCAATACAATTATTGTATTGCAACTTAGGTCATGAACAGTACGGTGAACAGTAACGAAGAACAGTACATTGAACAGTACGGTGAACAATAATTATGAGCAGTCGCGTTGGCCAGGTCAAGCGTGAGCCCAGTAAATTCAATTTTTTTGAAAAATCAAATAAAATAAAATTTAATAAAATGAGGAAAAATTTTAGAAAAAAAAAATGAAATTTTTGTTGATAAAAATGTTTTAAATGTATAATTGATTGCCTTGCATTACTTGTAAATGCAAGGACAATGTGTATACACTAATTTATGTGTATGAATAGTGTCTCGGGGCTGTGCTTATGCCTTAGAGATACTGTATTGTATTTAACTACCATTGGAAATTGTGATTGCGCGATTGTTGCGTTGGAAATTATATGCATGGTGTAATGCGTATAGGAAAGGGGTAAATGCTAAGGTTATGAACTATGACCTTAGGGATTTGGATAATGAAATGAACAAGAAAACTTAGAATTTTATTGAAATAAATGAATTGAGTGGTTGGAATTTAGCGCCACTTAGGAAATGAACGAGTCAGTTCATGGTTGTTAAGTCTATTAGTGGTGGCATGTGCATTGCTATTTAGACCGAAATGAATTAAATGATTTATGTTGCCATTGGAAATCGTAGATGGCTGGTCGAGTGCGAGAGGACGTGGGGCGTCCACGAGTGCGGTCGGGCACCGCGATGTTGATAAGCAAGCCCCAGCTGTTGAGGCTGTAGGTGGCGGCTACTATCGCGCCTGGGGCTAGCATAGCGGGTGGTCGAGGAGGTCCACAGTAACCTCCCGGAGGTTTAGGGCGCATCATCCTCCGACATTCACAGGGGAAGGATATCCGATGGTGGCAAACCATTGGTTTATACAGATAGATAAGGTGTTAGAGGCTATGGAGATTACCTCTGACGCGACCCGGATTAGACTAGCTGCGTTTCAGCTAAAGGGTGAGGCCCAAGTATAGTGGAAATGGGCAAGGACTTCTAGAGACATAGAGGCGATGACATGGGGATTTCGGGAGTACGCTCATGGGTAAGTACTTTTCGAGAGGTTCACGAGGCTCGGGAGTTCGTTTGGAAGCGGGGCGTGGCTATGGTGGGCTCAGTGGCTAGATTCTGAGTGCTTTGATTGGTTGATGGTTATGTGGCCACCGACACAGCGAGTTAGGAGGATTCGAATGGGGCATTTGAAGTTGTCCATTCGGGCAAGGTGTAGGACTTAGCCACCACAAGATAGCCTAAGTTCCATGGTTGGAATGACCACGACCCATAGAGAGAGTTGGGCTTAGAGGTTGAGACAGCCAAAGGAGCCGTTGTACGTGAGTTCTCCCCTAGGGATTAGGGCGAGAATAAGGATGATATGTTGAGGTTGCGAGCTAGAGATCTCGAGAACTATACTCATAGTGGACCTGAGGATCATGGATATGTCAAAGTTCGATGTCATCCTGGGGATGGATTGGCTGATAGCTTACAGAATCGTGATCGATTGTGATCATAGGAAGTTCACAGCCTACAGCGGGACCCGGTACTCGTATGGTATTTCGGGGGGGACAAAGCATGATATTTTGCGGGACGGTATGAGTCCAGTGTCGAGGACGAGTTAGGCGGGTTAGCTAGTGAGCCTTACCTGGAGGGACGAGGAGAGGCGGACTTAGATCTACTCGAGTAGTATGCGAGAGTGTGGATGTTTTCGGATAAGTTATAGGACTACCTCCATGGGGTAGTAGACCGGTCATCGAGTTACATACAGTACTTCACCCATCTCTATGACTCATAGGATGGCACCGAGTTGAGTTACGGGAACTTCGAGTCGATTACGGGAGCTATTGGACCAAAGGGGTTCATTAGGCCAAGGCACTTCACCATGGGGCGCTCGGTTACATTTGCGAAGAGGACAAGACCCTTCAATTGTGTGCATTGATTCTGGGACGGTTGAGCGGGTTCACGATCAAGAATCGGTACCCATTACCAAGGATTGCCGATTTGTTTGATCAGTTGAGAGGGAAGCGCGAGTCTACTCCAAGATAGACCGCACTAGTTTTTATCGGTTGAGGTTAGGGATCACGGACATCTAGGCGGCGATTTAGGGCGCATTATGGGCACTTTGAGGTTCACGGTGATGCCCTTCGGTTGACGAATGCGCCCGGCCCGGCATTCATGGATCTCATGCGCATAGGATGTTCCTATTTAGATCAGTTTGTCGTAGTCTTCGTGGATGACATCCTGATCTACTCCCAGTCAGAGTGGGAGCATGAATATCACTTGAGGATCGTTTTACAGTTGTTGAGAGACCATCGGTATGCGCGAGTTCGATGAGTCTGAGTTATGGCGAAAACTGCCCGAGTGAGATTTTGGGACACGTGATGTCAGCATCGGGAGTGTCAGTCGACCTAGAAGGTCGGCGTGATGAGTTAGAGGCGAAGTCGGTCTTGAGATCGTAGTTTCTTGGGATTAGTTGGGTATTACAGGGGAGATTCATTGAGGATTTCCCGGGATAGCGGCACCTATGACTGAGTTGACCGGAAGGAGGTCAAGTTTGATTGGGACGACCGTGCGAGGAGGCATTCGAGGTTAGAGGAGACCTACGCATCCCATCTTGATAGTCGGACGGGGACGGGGGAGTACCACGATGTATTGTGATGTCTCGAGGTCGGATTGGGATGTGTTTTGATGCGATCCGGGGGTAGTAGCTTATGGTTCGTCGAGTTGAAGAATCCGCAGCGAATTACCCACACACGACATGGGTTGGCGACGTGGTCTTAGCCTTGAAGATTTGGCGCCACTACTTATCTGACGGGGTTCGAGTGTACTCGGACCGTAAAGTACAGAGTATATTTTTCCGCCATGTGGGACCTCAATATGGTGTCTGAGATGGATGGAGTTTCTATAGGATTATGACTTCACTTTGCATTACCATCCTGGTAAGGCAAATGTGGTGGCTGATGCACTCAGTCGGAAGTCACGAGGAGCGTTGGCTAGTATAGCTTCTTGGGAGTGGCGGATGCTCGAGCGTAGAGACCCGATTTAGACTCACGGTACAACAAGCGAACTTCAGGGGCACATTGGGGAGTTTAGTGGCTACACCGTCTCTGTTGAGTGAGTGATTGGGTCCCGGTGGCGGGACGAGATGAGTGTCCATCAGGGACCGAGTATAGTCAGGTACGGGTGAAGAGGGCTGGACCGTTCACGTAGATGGTAGTCTTCGATATAGGGGACGGGTAGTGGTTCCCCAGTCGACCGATTTAAGAGAGGAGATTCTCAGGGATTTTCACTGTTCTCGATTTGCCGTGCATCCAAGTGGCACGAAGATGTACCAAGATCTTTGTCGCCAGTACTATTGGAGTGGGATTAAGAGACACGTAGGGGACTTTGTTCGCCGATGTCTCTCGTGTCAACATGTTAAGGCTGAGCACCAGAAGCTAGCAGGGCTACTTTAGCCATTGGAGGTGGCTGAGTGGAAGTGGGGGCACGTCATGATGGATTTTGTGACCTGCGCCGCGGACGCGCGGAGGCATGACTGTATGGGTGATAGTGGGTCGGCTCACGAAGTCGGCACATTTTCTAGCCGTGCGGATGACCTTTGCCTTGGAGAATTGCCCGATTGTACGTGAGAGATAGTCCGGCTACATGGGTACCGGTATCCATAGTGTGGATAGGGACCAGGTTGGAAGAAGTTTCCAAAATGCTATGGGCCTGTTGACGATGAGTATAAGCGTTCCACCCTCGGAATGAGATGGTGATGCGAGAGGGTATCAGTGCTAGAGGACATGCTGCAAGCATGCGTACTGGATCATAAGGAGTAGAGAGTGTGCCCTTAGTGGGATTCGCCACCACAATATGATTATCGGCCCAGTATACGA
The DNA here is from genome assembly GCA_016808115.1 of Tetrastigma voinierianum. Taxonomy (NCBI): domain Eukaryota; kingdom Viridiplantae; phylum Streptophyta; class Magnoliopsida; order Vitales; family Vitaceae; genus Tetrastigma; species Tetrastigma voinierianum. Next base: position 180,490 of record JAEQBH010002511.1, read on the forward strand.
GATATGGCACCATATGAGGCGTGTATGGAAGGCCATATGGGTCACAGATTATTTTGGGTAGAGGTGGAAAGGCCCATCCGGATCTGATCGTTAGAGACACCTACGATAGGTGAAGCGATCACGATATCGTCTTCTCACGGCTCGAGCCGGTAGAGTGCTATCTTTGATGTGCGACGTTGACCCTTAGAGTTGAGGTTGAGATCACGCGTCTTCTTGAAGGTGATGCACAGAGGAAGTGGTCGGGTTCGGTGGCGAGGGAAGTTATTGGCGAGGTTAGATTCAGGCCTTCGAGATACTTTCGAGAGGGTGAAACGCTGTTGCGTGCCAGGTTGGCATTACCGCCCGGCATGTCGGGTGTCACGGGGTATTTCCGTCTCCATGCTCGATATACTCGAGATCCAGCTCATATGGTGGATTGGGGATAGATTGAGGTTGACACGGATGGAACCTTCGAGGAGGGACCAGTGTGCATTGGATAAGCCGTGATCCCGGGTTTGCGTGCAAGACCATGAGGCTGAATGTTGGTCTTTGCTCGTCACTATGGAGTGGAGGTCACGTGGGACGAAGACACGATGGGGCCACTATCCCTTCTTGTTTAAGGGATGAAGGTCGTTATTTGATCGTTTAAGATTTAAATATTTGTTTGCATGTCATGGTAGAATGCACGTGGCATACGCATGTGATTGATTGTAATTGTCAGGTAGGATGAAATTCCTTTTAGGGAGGAGAATGTAAGACCGAAATTTAGTATGGAATAAGGGCAAAATCATAATTTCGATTACAAAATTGAAATTTCGACTAAAAATCCGTAATTTATTCTCACAAATCTCGGATGATGAAAGCAGTTTTACCGTTGGAATCGTCTCGAAAAATCTAGTTATACGTAAAATTTACATAATATTCGAGATAGTCGGAGTTGTAGTTTTGAGCATCGCGTTGGTGCGATAAAATGATTTTAGTCGTGAAGTCACACATAACAAGTACTCGTGTACCGTAAGTGGTGTGAGTAAGAAATATATATATGAGTGAAAATGGACGGCCGAGATCGTGTCGAATGTCAAAACTGGAGAAAGAAGGGAATTAATTAATTAAATGAATTAAATGAATTAAAGGACAACAAGCTATAGTGTTCTTCTTCATTAAATCAAGAGCAAAACGTGAATTTGGGGAGGAATTTATAGTGAGTTGCAGTGGGTGCCGTTTTGAGAGAAATTTAGAGTGAGAGAGAGAACTTCTCTCTAGAAATACAGCTATCAGATGGGTGTCAGTCTTAGGACAAGGAGGCTATACGTGAAGAGAACTGCGTGGTTACCGAATTTAGGGGATTTCCACCGAGCTCGAGAGGTGAGGGTTTCTCCTGCCCAGGTTTTATTCCATTTAAGTGTTTTATGAATGTTTGAGTAGAATGAGGCCGTGAGGGGCCGTTTGATCGGTCCCAAACCTTGGTACCGAATTGATACAAATTTTTGAAAACAAAATGGAGCAGCCGTGGCCGTTCCATGGCTGATTTGGGTGTAAAATTATGCATTTGTGTGTTGATGCGTGTATTGGTTGGATTGAGGCCGGAAATGGCCGTGAAACCCGGGTTCACAAAGTGAACCGATAAATTTGTGATTTTTCGGGAATAGTAACCGAGGGTTTCACTATTCCCGAAACAGTGTTCTCAAAAATATATTTTTTTGAAAATATATGTTGGTCGAGTAATTCAAGTAGAATTGCTCGTGTTTAGAATCAATGTAGTGACTAATTTTTATGTGATGAAATGTATAATTACATAACGTGATTGTGTGATTTGAATTATCGAGTATATTCATGTTTATGTTGCATGTGATTAGACCGTATTGGGCCTTCACATGCATTCCATATGCACTGGAACACCCTAGGACTATAGGAGTGAGTGCATGAGATGAGTCTAGAGAAAAAGGTTCGGAGGGTTGTCTAAACTATTTAATAATCGGAGGGTAGTCCAAACAAAATAAATAATATATCAATCGTCGGAGACGGCCCAATTGATATACATCGGAGGGTAGTCCACAATTAAATAATATATCAATGCGTAGGAGCGTGATTGATATATATATATATATCGGAGGGTTGTCCACAAATAAACAAAAATAAAAATTCTCATACGAGGCTTAGGCGAGAGTGTGAAGTCGATGAGGACTCGGGATGCGAGTTAGTCATGTAGACATTAGTAGGATCATGCATTTGCTTGAATGTGTGTTAATTTGGAACATTACCCAGCTGCTTAGGTGGTGAGTAGCCCGCCAGGCGATTCCACCTCTCGAACAATTGCTTCATGAATCGAGGGATATTTCTGGTACGAGGCGTGCAAGGGAATGAAGCTCGTCCTAGAGACAGGGTTAGAAGAAACGGGTGGTGGCTTTGATGTATACATGTATTAGAACTTTTTAAGTTTGTGTATGTATTGTATAAGAGTAAAAACATATTAACTCTTGTAACTGTAAATTTATATAGTTGGATTCATAGTTGGCATGTATATTGGGTATTGTTTATGGGCCCAAGTGGCCGTTTTACTCATGTTGTGATCATATTGGATATATGTTGTGAGTGATGATGCAGGGGCCCAAGTGGCCATTATTTACTCAGTTTAGTTGTATATGAGACCCTGTGTGGTCATTGGACTGTTTGGGACAGGTGTTGTATTTGGGTAGGCTCCTGAGTACAAAGGGCTACGCCCGATTTTTGAGTGGCGTCAGGTGGCAGCATCCATGTATTCCTTGAGTTGACGGGTAGTCAACGGACCCCCGGGATCGGGGTGTCACAATAATAAAGAGGAATAAATAAATGTAGACTCAACTCATAAAATGCAGATTCATTTATTCACAAAATGAAGACTCTTTAGTTTAATTCATCAATCATACCTTTTAAATGCAATAATCAAAATGACACTTAAGCGACATTTTATTTGATAGTGCCCAAAATCCACACATTGTTAAAATGCTAGAACATAATGGGAATCATAGTGTGGCAGAGGAGGAATTAATCATGCTAATTAATATTGAAAATCATATATGATCACTTTTAATTTTGACATCTATTCATTTTGCATTACTTGATAGTATTATATTCTGTTTCTCGTAAATTTGTTCCCACTAGAACTCAAATCTTGGACCTTTCCATTCCTTAAATTTGTTGGTCAATTACACACAGTAAACAGAGATTATATAAATTACATAAATATAACACACCATGTAAGATACTTAAATTCATTACAAATCAATAAGTAATGAAATTAAGATTAATAAACTACATTCAACAAACCAAATATGAATATGTTATGATTCGAGGCACAGTAAACCACAGTTTCCTTAAAAGCAATTCGCTCCACACGGTGCTTGTGTCAATTGGGTGTTAGGTCTCCCGGGATATGAATTAACCGAGAATTTAAAGTACTTGAAATTCTATACCATGAACCTAAGAAAGCCTTCACTCTATCACCCAAGTAACACAACGTGTATTTTCAAAAGCCACCCCCTAGAGCCAATAAATAAGCTCACGGTACACTGAGAATACAAACCGTTTTCAAAACATAATTTAAAACATATTTATTACAATTTATTCACACTAAAAAAATCATTACTAATTTATTATTCACACTAAAATGTTACTAATTTAAAACATATTTAATACAAAACGTTTACTAAGCTGATTTCCAAAAATCCAACAATCCCCACATGATGATTCGAAATACAAGACTCAACCTTGGTGATAGGCTCTGCCAGTCAGGCACAGCATGAGATAAGGTAGGTTTTATCCTTTGAAGACCTTCCCTTATGAGAATATATTTACTTTCTTACAATAAGGTAGACCACGATGTCCTTGAACCTCTCTGTCGTTTATGTAAACGATGATATATCTCTCACAGGACTCTTCCCTGGCATTCTTCAGTTCTCACTGTTATGTCCGTTTTGGCCGTGGACATCTTCCACGGTTACGCAGAGTTTCTAAAGGGAATTGGCACCACTATCTGATTCTCCTTTAGGCGGTCCCTCTTCTCTCTCACATAGGTGATTTTTAACTATGAGTACTCTCAATACTCCTTTGGTTTGATACATTAAATTATTAAGCATAATAACCTCATCTCCAATATATATCCTTTGTTTCATCATGGAATGGACGGAGGTTAAAACCCCCACAGTGATCCAAACCAGTCTTTACGATTTAGTTGTCCCTTTGAACCTAGATATTGGGATCTCGATCCAATTATTAGGGTTTCCATACGTATTGAATCTTCATTTTTATGGGCTTAGGTCCCATTTCCCTCGATGACTTCTCAGCTAGTTCTCTATTTAACGCTGGTTGGCGGATCAGCAATATTATCCTTTGACTTTACATAGTCAGCGAGAGATATCGATTGAGATTAGACCTCATGTTGTGTGTCTCAGCAATGTATTATCTCGACCACCGTATACATCACATTTTAAGCGCTCACGCCTATTGCGGCCCGAATATCACGATGGATAGATATAGGCATCTGAGGCTTTGGCCACACAGGAATATCCTCGAAGTGCGTAACCATTCCAGCCTCTTCACCACATTTATCAAAGCGATGAATTATGATTCCATAGTGGATCGGACTAATACGAGTTTGTTCGAGGACTTCCATGAAATTGTTGCACCTGCTAGTGTGAACACATATCCACTAGTCGACTTCGAGTTCTTCACATCAGATATCCAGTTGGCATCACTGTATCCTTCCAATACAGCTGGATATCTTGTGTAGTGCAATCCATAATCACGAGTATACCGTAAGTATCTTAATACTCTTACAATTCCTTTCGATGATCACCATTTGGATTACTCGTGTATCTACTCGAGTTTCATAGCAACGTGGCATATAAGTCTTGTCCTGACTCATAGTACATTAGGCTCCCAATCACCCTAGAATACTCCAAGCGAGATACACTTTCTCCTACACATATGAAGATTTACATCTATAGGTGTCCTAGCCACACCGAATAATGGATTGCGAACTTAGCCCGATATTTTATCATAATGTGGGTGACTCAAGACCTTAGTCCATCGAGAGGTTCTGGAATTTTTACCCCTAAAAATCACATCAGCAAGTCCATCTTTCATGTCAAACCTTGTGCTTAACATAATAGCAGTAGATTTGATCATTTCATCGTCACTACAATGATGAGCATGTCATCAACATCTGAGACACAAATGACATATCCATTTTATTGTATTCTTGACATATATACATTTATCACACTCATTGATTTTTTAAACCCGTTGTGATATTTATGCTATCAAACTTTTGATGCCATTGTTTTGGTGCTTGTTTAAAACCATCCTAGGAACTACTAACTGAACTTTCTTTTGCGTCACGGAGTTACAAAACCCTCGAGGTTGCTCCATGTAGATCTCCTCATCTAGATCTCCATTAAGCTTGGAGTCTTCACATCCATTTGATGTATTCAGATTCCTTAGCGTGATAAGTACCATTCGTATGGAAGTTATTCTAGATCCTTAGGAGAATAAGTATCAAAGTAATCAAGACCTTCCTTGTTTGCGCCTTTAATTACAAGTCTTGCCTTGTGCCTCAGTGTTCCATCAGTTTTCATTTTCCTTTTGAAAATCCACTTATACCCTAGTGGTTTACTACCCGGAGGAAGGTCACTAGTTTCCCACGTATGGTTACCGCGAAGATGGAATCAATTTCACTTTTGATAGCTTCTTTCCTGAAAAGGCCTTCGAAGAGTTCACCTCTTCTTTATAGCTCACCGAGGGTTCACTCACTCCCGGCATATAAGTCGAGAGAAAATGCGGACGAAATAATTTTGTCATATTCTTTCTTTGCGTCGAGTTCATCTTTCAACCTCTTCTTCTTGTTCTTGTTCTTGATCACAGTATCTTCATTCATAGTCTGAATGTTCGCAGAGCAGACAGATCCCTCTTCGAACTTACATGGAAAAAGCGTGTTCAAAAGCATGCATTCCTTGATTCCATAATCGTATTCTTATGTATATCGGGGGATTTCGGACTTATATCTGTCGATAAGCCTTCTTATTTTGTGCATAGCGATGAAGATCACGTCAGCGGTCTTAGGACTATTTTCACCTTTTAGGTGTTGGAACAGCCACTTTGGCAAGACACCCCCACATTCGTAGGTATTTATAGGAAGGTTGTCTTCCTTTCCACAGCTCATATGGTGTCTTTTGTTCATCCTTCCAGGGTATCTTATTTAAAAGGTAATTCGCCAACAAAATAGCTTCCCTACAGTGCAGGTAACTGAACTATTAGCATTGCATTCATCATTTCTTTTATTAATACAGATTTTACGCTCTGACCACCATTTGGTAGAGGTGAATATGGTGGAGTGACTTCATGTCTAATCCCGTGTTGTCCACGGTAATCACCCATCGGTGTTACATACTTTCCTGCCACGATCTTCTAATACTTTAATTTTTCTTATTAAGTTGATTTTCAACCGGCTTTGTAGAAAACAAAATTTTCTAAAGCTTCATCCTTATGTAGAAATACACATAGCAATACTTAGTGCTATCGTCGACAAAGTAATAAAATACTATTGCCACCCTTATCGGTCTGAAATTAAGATCACATATAATCACTTATGGATCATATCAAAGGGTTCAGTGTTTCTTTCAATCGTTTGAAAAAGATGACCTTGTCATTTGGCTCAACACAAGTCTCACACTTGTTGTTGTTATCAATTTGAAATGTGGAATATGACTTAAGTTAATTAATCTCCTCGAGAGAGACCATAATTAACATGTCGAGTCTACCATGCCGTAAACTAGAGACTCCCAACGAATGCGGAAAGAGAGTAACGCTATTCATTGTTTTGGGCTTTACGATTAACATTAAGTTTAAACAACCCGTACAAACATATCCCTTTCCCACGAAACATCACGACTTAGACAAGATAACCTTGTCGGACTCGGGTATACCATTCTAAATCTGTGTTTGTTTAACAGTGAACCAGAAACCAAATTCTTACGGATCTCAGGTACATACAGCACATTGTTCAACGTCAGGGACTTTCCCGAAGTCATCTTCAAGATCACTTTTCCTTGTCCTCGGATGTCGGACGTAGCAGAATTCCCCATGAACAACTTCTCCCCGCTATCAGTGGGTGAAGGAGTGAACATATTCTATCAGAGACTGAACTGTGGCGGGTTCTTGAGTGTCGATCCACAGCTCCTTGGGTTTAACTTGATGGGTTCTTCGAGACTACCTGCGAGAGGTTCATGTCATCAACCTCTTGTGTGATTTCCATCACGTTTGCCTCCTTGTTCTTATTTTTTCCTGCGACAGTCTACAATCAGTGGCTGTGACCCATCTTGTCTAATTGAAGGCGCTTCCCTTGGAATTCCTTTTGATATTCCTCCTTTTGGTCTAGATTGACCCCTTTGGTTGTTCTCTTTTGAACTTGGAGCTCGACCATATCACTTACATTAGCCTTTACTTGAGTGAAATGAACCTCTTCTGGAAATATATTGTCTTCTTCAATTCGAAGTCGACAATCAATTCTTAAGCGTTCATTTCTTTAGCTTATGCTTGAGGTAGTTCTTGAAATCCTTCCGCGAGGAGGCGGCTTCTCGATAATAAGCGACAACTTGAAAGGCTTTACTCAAGATCATCCCTGCAGAATGAATCTCATGAAGAATTAACTGAAATTCTTGTACTTGACTGACCACAGTCTTGGAGTCCACCATTTTGTAATCTAGGAATCGACCCGCAAACCAAGAATTTCTTAGCACCGGCATCCTCGGTCTTACTGCTTTTGTCTAAGTGACTCCCAGTTCATAGCTATCTTCTTCCACCTGATTAAACATTATACAAAGCTATGGCTGGCTGTTCATGACATAATTAAACAGAGATAGTCGGAACTCTTCCCATCAGCATACGTAGAGAACCTCATCTCTTCCATTCACTTGAGGTGGATCCTCGATTAAAAACAGCACGAGGTTCGTGTGGTCGAGATAAAACAACATCTTGTACCACCTTTTGAAATTCAAACCATTGAATTTCTCCTGGGTTCTAGTGGTTCTGAGGCAGTGCGATTGGCGTTGGCACTTATGCGCGAGAGTTGGAAGATTCCCCACATTAGCCATTTTCTGTGAAACAAGAAGCATTAATTTATTGCTTTGAAAAATGCAGCAAATAATTTTTCGGGGAAAAGAAAATTGCCTCTCGATGGCGTGGCTATGCATGCCACGTCAGTACCTGTGGCTAGCGTCGGTAGCGCGCCCGTCGGCACCTCGGTGCCTCGTCGGCGTGCCCGGTCGGCCACCTCAACAAGCGGGTTAGCCCGACCACGCGGCCCATTTTACCGCGCGAGACCGACCCAGCCTTGAGCGGCGTGTCCGCGCGGACGCCACGTGTCCACCCGACTGCCGACCGTGCGTGTACCTGCTCGAGGCCCACACATATACGACCCGGCCACGCTCGGCCCGGCTTCTGAGCGGAAGCCGTGACCCGACCCGCTAGCCCAAACACGGTCCGGCCACAATGAAGCCCGGGGCCCCTGCGCCTCCGTCCTTACTATGACCAGCATGCATGCGACGGATGCTAAGCGAGCGGCGTAGTTCAGCTCACCTTCAAACCTCGGTGGTCAAATGACCCATTTTCGGATTTGTGCCCGAGTTTCGACCGGTCGATCGAAAAACACAATTAAGGCCACCTGAACTCGAGTCGTAGGTTGCGCATCTCTTAGATCTGAACAATTTAGAGATCCGTTGTTTCAAAAAATTTTTTAATTTTGATTCTTAATCAAATCCAAAATTTAATAAAGCCAGGTTTCAAACAAATTTAAAACAAGTTTACGTGAAAAAAATTTAATCGGATATTCTTGTCTATGACAAAGATTAGATAAACATGTATATAAATATAAATTAACAAAATAAACCAAGGAAAATCTCCTTTCCCACTTCCAACTTTGTTCATTGCTCAAAAGCAAGTGGTTTAAGATTGGTCAGTACACACGATGAAATTATATAAATTACATAAATATAACACCATGTAAGATAGCAAATTCTAAGTACAAATCAATAAATAAAAACAAGAAATTAAGATTAATAAACTACACATTCGACAAACAAAAATATGAATCTGGTATGATTCGAGGCACAGTGATACAATTCCTTAAAAGCAATTCGCTCACACACGGTGCTTGTGTCGATTGGAGTGTTAGATCTCCAGAATCTAGCAGTGTAGAAATTTCACGGAAATTGCACCCAATTCTATATAACGAACCTAAGAAAGCCTTAAGCTCCTATCTTGAGAAGTAAATAACGTGTATTTTCAAAAAACACCCTAGAGCCAATAAATAGCTCAATTCTGTGAGAATATAGCCAGTTTTCAAAACATAATTTAAAACATATTTATTACAATTTATTCACACTAAAAACGTTTACAATTTATTATTCACTAAAAGTTGCTAATTTGAAACATATTTAATACAAAAAAACGTTACTAAACGTTTAAAAATCCAACAAAATTAACCTAAATTCTTAAAATCATTTGAGTTAGGTCTTATTAGCATATATGATCACTTTAAAATAGTTAGTATTAAAATTAAGTTTCAAAATTAATATATTCTATGTTCTGAATATATACAGCATAGTACTTGCAAGTAGAAAATAATATTTATTTCCATATATACCGGTAGAGTGTTGAAGGCTTTTATCTGCCCTCCAATTGATTGAGCGCAACCCTTTTTCCCACACTGTTGAATTGATGGAGTTATGATCCTTTAGGATTAGGTTAATAGGCCTGCCTACCAGTAGAATTTCTTTTCCCGAACGATTATTGTTTTTTTTCCACCGAAAACATAAGTCGATCTTGCAAGTTGTTGGAAAAATTGTGATGTCATTCACGGACAGAATCCAACATATACCATATATATAGATCATAATAAATTAATGAGGAAAAATACCCCCACAATTGACTAGAAAAATAATTTGAAGACTTGCTTTTTGCGTCTTCTTATATGAAAGGTATGGTAAGATAAAATGGGGATTGAGAAATCAATAATGGTGAGTTCTTCAGGACACTCGTATAAAATCAATCAAATCAGTACGGATTGATGGGGTGTCAAAACAACCAAAACAGCAATTCTATTTATTTATTTATATATAACTCAAAATTAAGTAACCATCTTTCTTGTTTTTTAATAACAAATTTTCAAACACACCAATTATTTCTACATCTTTTATTGTTAAATATAAAAGTTAACTGGAATTCTAAATAATCCTTACTTAATTGATTTTGTTTTAGAGATTTTTTAAATTAAAAAAAAAGGTTTTAGAGACCATGACTTGTTATATATAAAATATCTTGATGGATGTTTCTTCAAATATATATATATATATATATATATATATATATATATATATTTTTTTTTAGTATATGTTAGCATCAAAAGTTTGAAGGCGCTGCAATCACTCCATGTATGGAGGGCAGTGATATTTTCTCTCTTTGAGAAACCTCATGGATAGGGAGATGACGTCTTATACACGAGTTTAATATTTAAATTTAAACATTTAAATTTTCATTGTGACGCCCCAAAACTCGGGGGTTCCGTTGATAACCAATCAGCTAGCGAAATTCCTATGGATTTATGAGCTGATCATGTTATTGTGTTTAAATTTGCTCGAGGATCCATATTTTTCACAAAAAATCGTGAAAAAGTCTCCTTTGTTTGGGGAGGCATGCGGCAACCGGCGCAATATAACCGATGCAGCTTGAATCGAGGTCTTAACAAATAATGTGACCACGGGATCCATCTGTCCCATATCCCAAATATATATTTCTTTAGGACGAATTCATTCAGCGTTTAAATCTAAAATATGAAAATAAAACACTTGGTACGATCCCAAATGGGAATCCGATCATGAGCCCTACACCATAATTACATACTAGGCTATTTAGGCAATGAATCCCAAGGGTGGGTTACAATTCTTTTATAAACATTTTTACAAAGGTAATATCAGGCCGCTGTCGGCCTCCTTCATAATCACGGCTGTCAGGTGTCATCCTGTGCTGAAAGAGGTTCCGACGGAGTGAGCAATGCCCAGTAAAGAATAATTCCTACATGGGCTACTCCCCACCTAAGTGCGCATTCAATGACACACCACACATTCAAGTAAAAACCTGTACATTCCTACTCAAATGTATACATGTCATGGATGAGAATGTGACTCACCCTATTCCATGTCCACGAGTTCTGCAGACTCTCTTTGTGCATATGCGAGTGTGAAAAACGGCAGATCATTATGTTCCATCAATGAACATTTTCAAAAAAAAAGAGTTTTTGTTTTTATAAATCCAAATCAAATGGACGGTTCTGGAAATCTCTTCTGCATTTCCCAAGTTCGATGTGTTTATGCATTTGTGGGCACAGTTCAGGCTTTGCAAGTAGGGCGTCGCACTACTTTCAACATTTTACGGTCTTTTCGTCGGTGATGATCGTGTCTAACCACGAGATGCGGGTCTTTCACCTGGAAGGGGTTACCCTGACTTGCTATGTGACACATATATTTTCATTTTTAAAAGCGAGTGAGACTTATTTTGGACGTTGTCCAGTATTCTGAAACCCACCATCAAACACCAAACACAGTGTCGATCAACCATGTACCCACGATAAACCATCAAACACCAAACACAATGTCAATCTCTACCATGCACTCACACCCATGTCACGTGATGTCTTAGTGCATAATGTAATGCCATCATGCCATTGCTCATTCTGTACCCATCTCCCACCTCATGATGAATGCTATATATGCATGCCTACTCATGCATATTACCCGTGCATCATTGGACATTTATATAAAAAAACATATATATCATACAATTCATGCCATCATATCAATACACGCATACATTGACATCTGAGTCCTCTTGCTCAGTGGCAACATTCATCGACCTACAAAGTAGAATTATGACAGAGACATGTGTCCACGACTAGCCTACAATAAGCCATGTAATGGCCTTATTCATAAAACACATCACAAACCAAACCATTAGAACACACAATTTGACTTCCACACAATTTCAACCAAGTATATCACTCAATTCAAGCAATGATATACTACAATCATATACCAATTGTGGCAAAAATCATTAAATAGCCTAAGCTATAGTAGTCCAGGATAACGGACCATAACTTGAGTTATAAGAATTAGATTTGGGTATTCAAAAGCCTATTAACATCACAGGTTCTCAGATAGAGCTAAAAATTTCCTTGAAGGATGCTAGTCAATTCGCACCACGATCGAAAATCATTCTAAAAACCTAGGCAGGAGGGTTCGACAGAAACATCGAGGCAACTGTGCTTCAGTCTGGAGGCAGCGGACCATAACTTGAGTTATAGAGGGGTCAGTTTAAAGTTCAAAAAGCAACATCAAGTTCTCGAATGGGGGGCTACAATTTCCTTGAATGATACTAATCCAAATTCTCCATTTTTTCTAGCAGAAAATCAGCCCCAAGCTGGACATCATATAGGGTCAAAACAAATTTATTCCACCTTTATTAATTTTCCAACGGCCCCTGGGAGGCGAACGACGGAAACAGCCCCTTAGGGAAAAAATGGTCAAACAACCCCTTAGAATATTGAAACTCAACCAAACAGTCCATAGAATGGAAAGTAAAGAAAAGTAGGAAGAATCCCTACCTCTTGGAGCGTGAGCAACGCCACTAAATCATGAAACACTTCTTGGACCGAAGAGCTTTCGACTTCCACGAACCTCAGCGCAAAACCTAAGAGAGCTTGGGTTTCAATGTCCACCACTATGAGAAAAATCGGAATTAGAGGCCAATTAGAGACGGACAGATCTCTAAATAGAACGGATAAAGACGGATTTGAGACGGATGAAGCAGTTTTTCGGTCTCTGTTGAATCTCTAAATAGAGACGGAATGATTTAGATCTCAAATTTGAACGAAAATCATTAAAGTCTACATTTAGAAGTGGAAAAGCAGAGGCCAGGAATAATTTCAGATCTCTAATCGGAGATAGAAAATGTCGAGTCTTTGATTGGGAAGGCGGAATATTAGAATATATTTCGTGCTCTAAATAGGGACGGAATGATTTCAGGTCTCGAGGAATTTGGGCAGTCATTCGGAGTCTCTATTTAGAAGACGGAAACGAGGGGGCTGAATGTTTCAGTCTCTAATCGAGGCTAGAAAAATCCGTCTTTGATTAGGACGGAATATTCGGTCTCATTTAAGATCTCTAAATAGAGACGGAATGATTTCTAAAGATCTCAAATTTGAGACGGAATCATTAAGATGCCATTTAGAAAGGCGATAGAAAAACAGAATAATTTAAAGTCTGTCGAGGGCCAGAAAAAATCAGTCTTTGGTGAGACGGAATATTCGGATACCATTTAGATCTCTAAATAGAGGACGGAATGATTTCAAGATCTCAAATTTGAGGCGAGTCATTAAGATCTCAGACCGAGGAAATAGAAGGCAGAGCTCATTAAAGATCTCACAGTGTGCTAATTATTGACCTTTTGGAAAAAAAGAGTATGAGACTTAAAAACCAAAATACTGTCCTCAAGCAATATGGTTGTCCCTAATATTTGTTTTATTTTAGAAAATATCCTATTTGTCCATCTATCTTTCGGTCCTATAATATCTATGTATTTTTTTCTACTTTTTATAAGTAATGAAATAAAAACACAAAATGAACGTGGGCAGCATGTGATAAATTATATTTATTGATAGGATAGGTTTTTAATATAGGATAGGTTTTCCAATTTGATTATTTATTGATTTAATTATATTTTAATTATCAATTTATAGTCAATTTAAAATTTTTCTTAATTAAGTTTTATTTGTGCACAAAGATTTATTTTTAGACTTGGAATAAATTATCTAGTAATTATTTTATTTATATATTAAGTCTTACTAAAATCGTTAAGAAATTGAAGCAAAATGTAAGCTATTAGTTCTAGCAGTATAACTTCGAATGGAATCTACAAAATATAATTCGCAGTTCATGACCTACATCTATGTATTATTTCAATCATATCCAAAATATAGAAGGATCTAACGGTTAAACAATGAAAACAAGCTCTTACCCAGCAGACTTACTTGATATAAATGAATTTCAAATCTCCGAAAATAACTTCTGAACTACGAAAATTCAACCATTGAAATTTTCATCGAGGACCATCCAGTGATTTCTAGGTGTGCCATTGCTTACCATCTTATGTGAGAAGGTAAAAACTGGACTTATAACATTTTTGTTAGTACTAATGATTAAGTGATTTTTGGTTTATTATTTTTCCAAAATTCGTTTGCCATATAGAGTATTATAACCACATGTTTATTCCTTCTTGTTTCAAAATTAACTTGAGTTGACACCTAGCACTTTTTAACTCTTAATTTTTATTTAAAGAATTTTATTTTAATTTTAAAATCTACTAATTAAATAAAAATGAAAGTTTATTTTAAATATAAATAAGTCATTCTTTGATGTTTAAATCAACTAAATAAAAAAACAACATTTATTTTAAAATATAAATAATTAAACTATTCATTATTTTTTAAAATTTTAAAATATTTAATTTTATGTATAGTTATTTCACGACTTAAAATTATATTTTTAATTAAAATATTGAATATAAATATATTTTTCATAATAATTAATAATATAATAAATAAATATTAACATTTGAAATATTATTTTAAAATAAATTTGATTTTCTTTTTTTTAAAAAACTCATCCATTGATTTTGATCAAAATTTATATTAACTTAAGACATTAAAATATATTACTTTTAAAATAAAAATATTAAATATTAAAACTAAATATTGATTTTTTTCATTTAGGCGATTTAAAATAACAAATATTTTTATGTTAATATATTGTCTTTATATCGATCTACAATTTATATACTTATGATGAATTTCTAGAAAAGTTTAAAAAAGAAAAGAAAGGGGGGTTTATAGTTGAGAATGGGAGAGAGGTATATATACATTCCCGCGATATGGGTTTCTCCTTTAGTTCCAGGACTGACAGGTTCCAATCTATCTTAGGAGCGGTATTTAGGCTCAAGCGAGCTAAGTCCAAGTACCCAAATCATAGGTACCTCGGGGTGGAGGATTTATGCTCCTCTCGAGGCCGACAGGTGGCTCCTCGGGCCGGCGAGTTTGTCGCGGCGCGTCCGGTTATGGGCCAGGCGGTGCTCTGTCATGTCCCAGGCCCGGCCGGGTTCAAGGGTTCATCCAGTTCGGTGAGCCGGATCAGAGAAGCGAAGATGTGGTGATAAATCCGGATCTTGGGTCCCGAATCTCAGAAAATCTATTGGGGGTCGGGTTCCGTGGCCCGGATCCGGTCGAGGGGAGTGATTAAAGGAAGACATTGGTGGTGAACTGGTTCATACTTAGCGCTACGGCTGATAGAAGCTGCGGTTTCAATGGCCGGTTCCCACGAAAGCGGCAGTAGACCGGCTAGGTCTGATAGGCTGTTCACGACGGGGTTTCTGTTTGGAGTTATAGATCCATTAAAGTAGGCTTGGGTAAGAGCTACCATATTTTTAGGCTGTCATAAGTTGTCTAAGCATTCTTAAAAAAGTTAAATTTTCCTTATCACATTTCTATTTGTTTCAATCCTCTTGTGTTTAGAAAATAAATTATCCTCAATAAAAGCGATGCGGGTGAAAAGCTTATCGGGTTTTGAGTGATCCGGTCTGAAAGAAGATGCATATAGAGAGGGGCCCTTCGAATAGCACCTATACGCTGAACTTATGGAGTTCTTTATACCTCTTAAATAAACTTTGCCATTTTTCCTATGTATTACCGTCGCACATTATTCAAAGCTTGATATTTGCGAAGCATGGTTCTTCGCGTTATAAGTTTAAATTGCCTTCTATTAGTCCTGGTTTAGGCCCACGGCAATGAAAATTTGCTTCCTTAAATTGGCGAGCCTTGCAATCAAAATGGATATGATGTGCATTAAATGCGGTTCAATTATTTAAGTTCTCTGCAATAGAGAATGGATGAGAGGTGATTTTTCAACATATTAAGAATATGTGTTATTTGAACTTAGGCTTATGGCTTTAATGATGATTTGAACTAACTCTAGGATATGTAAAATTTAATGTTTTGGAAGATGATGCTAATTTAGGGTCCACTCATATCTATTAGGATGTTATTAATTATATATATTGTTTGACTTCAAGTTCCTAGGTTAGACATAGATGTGATCCTGTTATGAGGTTTTCCTATGCAAATCACTGCCCAAGAAATAGATTCTCATGAAGATGCTTTAACTTTTCAATTTCTTTTGAATGGGGTATGATTCATTTTTAATTTTTTTTTGTACGCGATCTTCCATAGAGATGGGGCAACTTGATTTGATTTTCTACCTTCATAGAAGGACGGCAAAAGGTTTAGGGATTGAATGAGTTGTTGTACGATCCTAAGGTGTAAATATATATGTTTTTATTTGTTTGATCATTTATATGCACATGAAGGAAGAATAGGCCATGGTTGATGCAGGAGAAGAAGGCCTTAAAAAGAAGAAATTGAACAAGAAGAGAAGTACCCTGTGGGCTTTGTTAACGGTGTTAAGAAAGGGTTTGCTTGTAGCCTTTATTGTTGAATGCTTAATCACACATATACATTGTGCAAAAATGACTTTATTTATATGTTTGTTTGATAAAAATTTGTTTTACATTCTTTATATTTATTTTTCGATTTGATTCCTGGATGACAAAGTAAGTGTTTACTATAAATATATTATTTCCCTATGTTATAGAATGTAAATATATGGTTTACTTGCCAGGTTGTGAAACAATTAGGAATGTTAGATTGACCTACCAATTGTATATATCTACCTCTTTGTATTTGTACATTGTTAAGATCAATGGAAAATCCGCAAGAAATTTATTCCTCAAATTCTTCCTTCATGTTTCTTCACTCCGTAATTATTTTCCATGGAATGTCTTTACTAGAAAGTATTTTGTTTTTCTACTAATAAGGATGAAATATATTATCATGACCCTTAAAGTCATATTATGAGTTTATTCCCAAAAACCATAATTATGAGTTAAAAAATGAACAACCTTAAGGTTATTTTTTCATTTGCCTTTGATTTTTATTTTTATTTTTACTTTGTATGCGTATGAGGATGAATTATTTTGATTGATTCAGGAGCTTTTGTCATCATTATTATATTATTTTGTCTCTGTTTCTGGTGAACAATTATTGAACCTGAAATTTTCATAATTTTCAGGCTTTGTTGTTTATGCTGCTGCAGTGGTAGAGTTTGCACTGCTTATACTAATGCTTTTCAAAAGGAAGAATGATCATAATAAATTGTTTTTCAATTTTAAAGCTAAAGACTTGATCATGCTTTCTAACTTCCTTTCAGAGGGAAAAGCTTGCCCGGAGTGATGGAACATCAAAGAATAGAAATGTTTCTGACATAAATGAAGACGTGAAGCGGTTAGATAAGCGGTGGTGAAGAGGATACACCAGAGCACTTCCTATCGAACTCCTCCTACTCACTCGAGCATGTTAGAAGATTATCCAAGTTATATTGTATGCATGCACCTTTTTTTATACGTAAATACCAAAATGACCGATTCGCGAACCACTTGATAGATGAACAACACATCCACACACATACGAAAGGCTTGAGGATTGCGAGGGTGTGGTAATTTCTTTCCTAGGTCCTCAAGCGATTCAATGGTTGACAATTGTTTGCCATTGAGTTTTAATGTCGATAATCTAGCTCTCTTTAATTGAACCATTTTATTTATGCTTGAATGTGCATCGAGCTTCCAAATCGTGGTGGTATTTGTTCCACATCAGAATTTTCTCATCTTCTTTGGATTTCTTGTTGTCATAATTTGAGATATATTAAGTTTTAGATCGATAGAGATTTGGGGAGGAGTTGACCAACTACATTAGAATCCCTCAAAAAGCCTCTGACCCGAGAATGGGGAAAGTACCATCTTGAAGGGTAGATTGTCCCTTCCTTCCACTTCTAAGGCCCCAGGGAAGATTTTGAACCTTACGGGCTCATCAGTCCTTTCAAGGGTTATGGAACATCTGTGGCCTCTTTTGTCATCCTTCATATTAATGTTTGTTGTTCTTGAAAGTCCTTTGCCTGAGGAATGAACTTGAATGGAGGTTTCATTTATCATTGAGCCGCATATATCGGCTTGATTGGATCGAGGGGAAAAAACGAGGGCACAACTATATAATGATGACAGACTAGATCTAAGCGAGGTTACTCAAGTTCTTAAAATCAAGAAGGATTATGGTCCTTAGAATTTTAGTGGTAGAGACAAGCTGTCATTATATCAGATTGGGATTCATGCACCATTAGACATCTTCACGATAACCACTTGTTTTTGTCCTCTCTCCCTTGTTTTCATTATGAAAGTCGTCTTTATTAAACAAAAATACAACAGCGAAATTCATATGATTCAAGATACAGAGAAGATAATTTCAGTATAGTTTCACTGAAATATAAGTTAGATTAGGTGAGCATATAAAAAAAATGGAAAATGCATTACTAATGAACTGTGTTCAACTTTCTCCATTAGCAGAGCATTGGAAGACTCTTCAGATGCCTGTGCAATCCGTCATTCGATGTGGACAATGAAGAAATCATCTGGCGATGATCCAGTGCGTAATAGCCGAAGTCATGGGAGTTCTTGATACAAATGAGTTTTGTTGGCCCTGGTTGGCTCTCAAATGTCATAATGTACTGAGACACCTTCATGAGTTGAGAGCATCTTGCTTTTAAGGTGATAATGGATTAAGCGATGAATCTCCATTTATTGCTTTTTTTTTTCTTTGTACTTGTTGCCATTGCCTTCATTAAAAAATGCTCATAAATTACATTTTCTATAATTACGTAAAATTACATTAACTTATAATGTAATTAACGAGAAAGTAATTTTCATCACATAGTTATACCCATGAAGAATGTAGAAAGCCATCAGATTTTTAGGAAGCGACTTCACGGAGACAGTATACTTGGAAGAATGTTCACGAGGACACTAAGAATTTGTAGTTTGATTAGTAGTTAATATATTGTATTTGGTACATTTGACATTAATATTCTTATTTTATTATCTACATTGTACTATGAGTTGCAATTAATGAAAAATATAGTGGTTCAGAAACTTTTGTGACATATTAATTTAATTCTTAAATACAGAACTTTATGGTTATATAATTAATCTTCGTCATAATAGGTTTAATTAATAATAAAAGCTAAAACCTACACGTCGAAAATTAGATTAGGGACGGAAAAATTCCGTCTTTGATCGAGTCTCGATCGGAGGGACGGAACTCGGTCGGTCTACGATCGGGTCTCGATCCGAAGACGGAATCAGTCGAGTCTTTGATCAGTCTACGATTAGAAACGGAATCAATTGGTCTACGATCGAGAGGCGGAATCCAGGTCGGTCTCGATCGGAGACGGAATCAGTCGGTCTCGATGAGGCGGAATCAAATCAGGTCTCTGATCGACGGAATCGGCCGGTCTCGATCGGAGGCGGGTCGGTCGGTCTCAAATCGGTCTCTGATTAGAGACGGAATCAATTCGGTCTCTGATTAGAGACGGAATCAATTCGGTCTCAAATCGGTCTCTGATTAGAGACGGAATCAATTCGGTCTCTAATTAGAGACGGAATTGAGACGGACACAATTAGATACCAGCGTTTTAAAGACCGAAAATTCGGTCTCTAATGCATCCCGGGCCGTTTCAGACCGGATTAGAACCGGGTGTCGGAGTCTCAATTTTGATTTTTTTTGTAGTGCACGATGTGGCCCTCGGCCGAGTACTCAGGCTTTAAGTCTTGGGCTTGGGACCGACCACACAGAACTCAGTAGATCTTTAGAGAAGTCGAGTTTATCTCTCGTCTCTCCACACTTTCTCTATCAGTTTCTCCTCGCTTTCCACCTCTTTATTTTCTTTTTCTTTTAGCAACTTATTTTAAGCTAAGTTTGATAGGTGGCTCTCATGGTGCCACATGTCACGTAATCTTCGCTCGGATCCGTTCCTACCCCAAAACAATTCATGTTCGTCCTAGTTCAAGTTCAATTTATTTTAAATGAACTTTACCCAAGTATTTCCTGACTCCTGAGATTTTCATAAAAATCTCATGTTTGGAGTCACTGGTGACTCACCACTTATGCAGTAAAAGTCAGGCCATCTCAGGTCGATGAAACTTTCTGAGTAGCTAGATTTCACGACGACTGTGGGGGTGGTCTGTTTCGTCGTTCGAGATTTAAATTTCAAGCCTAAACCAGTATGACAATTTTATTATTTTGCCATTTTCAGAAATTTTAATTTTTTTCTGGGTTTATCCTAACTTCCATCAAGTGATGCAACCGTGATTAATTATACCCTTTTATTTTATTTATTAAATATCTTTTATAACTTAGATTCGTATATAAATTAGCACATTCTCCACTGACCCGTGTGATAATACATTTATGCTTTAATAAATATACTCGTCATAATGAGCATTATACACTGTTATTCATTCATTCATTCATAATTGGTACCATTATAAAGTCATAATTAAGAATAAGAACTAACGAAAGTCATGGCAATTGTGCATCATTATTTCGATGTAGTCCCTTCCATGTATTACACAATTAGCTCACACTTAACATGACTTGTAAATGAGAAGTACGAAGAAGGTCCACAATAATGTCTTTGTCAAAGACTTTCCTTTTAACATTCATCTGTATGCAATTATGCATACAAAACAGATATATTGAAATTTCATAAACATATAATTGAGCTCCAAAGTGTTCAATAAGCAATTATCATGAGACTATTATTGTAATGTGCCCAAGACTCGTAATTTCCACATGGCATTCAATGTCTTACTAACACTTCTTTCAAAATATAAGTTGTAAACATAATCAATAAATTTAACCCTCTTATATTTGAATTATCTCATGTACAACAACAAATATTAACCATATGTCCTCAATAATCATAAAACATTTGATGTTGAAAGATAAGTGACAACGAAATCTATTCTTTTTTAGCAACTTGGCCATAAAGTTGACAAACCAAGTCCTAAAATAATATTCCGCAACCATAATACATATTTTGATAGTAGATAATTATACTTTTACATAATATTGTTCCTTTATATAATCATCAATTAATAGGAACAAATAACAAAGATAAATTTTCAACTATCATTCGACATCATTGAATTTGAGAGTAAATAGAAAGCATGAGTCATTACTGTCAATCCATTCGATAACCCAAAAGTCTTTAAATATATACTTTATGAGACAATCTGACTTTCATTTAACTTCAAACGGGTCATCTTATATTGTCTAAATCCATTCAATATCTCAAAATCCTTTTAAATATATACTTTATGAGACAGTTTAACCATTAACATTACTTCATATAGGATATCCTATCACATAATAGTATCTCTTTTATATACTTTAACATGCAATTTTGAGATCTTTTCATAAATTAATGCGAAAAAAAAATTTCACTAATAACTATCAAGACATAATCAAGAATTTTGCCTCCCACTGATCTTTGTATTTATTTACTAGAGATAATGGTGTTCTTAACTCCAAATAACATTATGATATCACAAAGCTTATGATATCATGAACAAACATTGCAATACATATGCCAACTTCAATCGACATGTAACTTTATTTGGTAGCTATACAAGTTTGTCTCTTAAATTTAATCATAAAAAAAAAATTACTCAATCACAAAGATATGAGTCACTTAAAAAAAATTCTCCCACTAGACTCATATTTTACATTAATTAAGAAACAACACATGAAACATTAATAAAATTAGAAATTGAATATTCATACTAAACTCTAACATGAAAGGTCTTTATGTGATACATGATATTCACTTCATGTAAGACCCGAGAAATTCCAATTTCTGGAATAAGGGCAAAATCGTAATTTCGATTACAAAATTGTAATTACGGTTAAAAAGTCGAGTAATTAATTCTATAGACCTCGGATGGCCAAGCCGGATTGTCTGGATTGGACTGATCTCATGAATCTGGTGCCCAGCGTAAAATTTCCTTGATTTCTTTGAAGACGGTCGGGTCGGCGCGTTTCGAAGGCATCGCGTTTCGGTCTTGTGTCGTTTGATGTGACGAAGGCACATATAACATGTACTCATGTACCATAAATTGGTATGAGTAGAAATGATGAAATTGGGTGGCCAGAGATAGTCGCAGAAATCAAATCGAGAAGAGGGACATAATGGGTATTGGAATTTGATTTAAGTATTTAGAAGACAAAACTCTTTATAGTGCTTAATATATACATTTTAAAGAGGCAAAAACGTGGAAATGAAGGGGAGATGATGCAGTAGCTGTGGGGTTACATTTTAGAGAGAAGCACCTCCGCCTACAGGTTATCTGTGATCGGACCAGTTGGATTTCGACGGATGAGGCGTTCTGCAGCGAGATGTTCTGGCGAAGTGGACCCACAAGTTTGCGGTTTGACAACTTTGATAGGATTTTCTCCCTGCTTGCGTTTATTCCCATTTTAAGGTTTCGATGTTTCGGTTAGTTTGAAATTTGTGAGGGCGGGTTTGATGGATCCCAAAGCTTAGGACAATTGTTAGAATTTTGAGATTTGTGGAGATGGCGAAGTGACTGCCCAGAATTTTAGGGCGGTTTGGGTCTTCTAATTAGAATTTTGCTTTAAATCATGTGCTTGATGTGAATAAATGGGAAATGGGTTGTTGATCGGTCCCAGCAGTGGGGCCAGGAATTATGAGGCCCACCCCGGGCTGTCGTGACGGTCAAGCTGTTAATGAGCTGATTGTGGGGCTATGCATTAAATTCTATGTTGGTATGTATGAGACCGGAGATAGCTATGGAAATCGGTTTGAAAGTGCTGGAACCGATGTAGGATGGGTGGGCTGCCCGTGGACAGCCCACTTCCCATGTTTTGGGGACCGAATTGGGGTGTTTGTGATAATTTGTGCTGAATAAATTATGCTTTGGTGATTAGGAAATAGGAATTGGGAATGGAAATCGGTTCCATCCAAGAGGCAGATCATAGGAAGTGTGAGTTTGCCAGTGGACGATACCTTATTTTGAGGCTTGTAAAATAGTCCGGGTTTGTGTAGAGGAAATGGATAGGAATTGTCCATGTGTTGTGTGCTTGAAATGGTATGAAGCGAATGAGAAGCGATATGTGTGGAACTAGATAGGTTAAGACATTATTTTAATGTGTTAGTTCAATGACACAATTACATGGAATTAAATTGTGTTATAAGCCATTGGAAATGATTATGATTTGCTCAAGTGAGATAATTTGGGTGATGGTTGATATCATTGAATTACATGCGTGTAATTGTAGTTGATTGAAAATATGCATATTGTCATATTGTGTAAATATGGTTTGAAAATGGCATAATGCATTTTCATATGCAACAGAGTAACTAGAGTTAGGTGTGAGTGCATGTGAGGTATTTTATAAAGCGGATATGGTTCGCGAAGGAATTTCTAAGGATGATATTCGGGAGAGTGGGTTGGGAGAGATGGGCAGCCAGATCACGCCGGATGAGGACCATAGCGTTTCGGGCGGCTCTGGCAATTCCTCGGAGGGTAGTCCCGTATTTCTGGGAATATTTCGGTAGTGTATTTTGAGACAAAGTTTTTGTTTTTTGAAAATGATTATTTTAAATGCGAAAAGCAGAAAGCGGAAGTGTGAGTGGTCGGTGAGAGACTCGTGACATGGGGTGATCATGTAGACATTCAAGTATAAGATCATGTATTTACTTGAGTGTGTGTTTACTGGAGCATTACTTGCTTTGCACTTAGGTGGTGGTAGCGCTTAGGGCGATTCTCCCTCTTGAGCTTAATTTCTTGATCGTGGGGTTGCTTATTTTGGTCTGAAAATGGCTCGAGGAAACCGACTCATTTTGAGGTTGATTTTGAAGAAAGTAGGTTTGGCTTGATGTCTTTGGATATAACATGTATTACACTGGTAGATGTTAATATATGTTTGTATAAAAGTGTAATCAACCATGTAATTATTGGGAGATAATTGGAGAATAGTTGTGATATGTGTTTTAATGAGTAGTTATGGGCCCAGTAGCAGGCATGGATATATTATCTGTGGATTGTTTAGGACATGTATTGCGAGGTTTGTATTTGGGGTGAGCTCCCAGGTACAAAGGAGACTCTGGAATTTTTCTAAAGTGGCGATGAATGTGACCTCTGCTTATGATGAGTTGACGGGTGAATCAACGGACCCCGAGGTTTTGGGCGTCATAGTTAAGAGTGACTACTTTTAACCCTAGGAATAGAAAGCAACTTCTTTAGAAGTTATAAGGTTAATGACAAGGACCTCAATTCACCATATTTCATGGCACTTATCACTCCCACTAATGTAAACATTTTTAATGAACTGTATATTATAAGTTTTAACTATCACTCAAGATGCTTTAGTTTGGGTTATAAATCTATACCCTTTAAGCTAGTAACAGATAGTTACATATTCAGAGCTAAGTAACATATTAAGTTACATCATAATTATACTTGATATAACACAAGTATCAAGTCGATAAAGAATTAAGTGACTATAAGTAAATTCATGCTTGCTTCTAAGCATCATTATGTAAAAACCATAACAGTTTGATCTATAAGTGTAATTATAGCCATAAATGAGTTAACCATAAAGCATAACAATTTCAACTTTAAAAAAACCATTATAAATCATTAAGGTATTTCAAATGTAAATACTTCTCATCCTATTAGAAACAAAATCATTGCTATTAAAATCGATCATTTAAAAGAAAACTCTAGTACATATGATTGGAATCATATAAAATAACAAAACTTAACTATTCTTTTAAATGGTGCTTTGCAAATAAGCTTGACTTACCTCAAGCAAGGCCCAAAGACTCCATTACATTCTTTCATTTTGTTGATCAATGACCAACCATAACTTAGAGTATTTCCATAAACTTACTTTGGGCAATCATTTAATCATCTATAAATTTCCAATAGTATGATACTCAACATTTCAAGTTTCATTTTTGTTTTGTTTTTTTTTTATTCTTGATAATACCATAAGCACCACCACTTTAATTGGTTTAGTCATATCTTTTATAGGCCTAATCATTGACCTCTTTGTAATTCTTCAAGGGAAATGCATTTATCAATTAGTCTTGTTTTCTTTCAAAGAGATATGATCATTAATTCAACAAAATCTCACTTATTACTTGAGAAGTCTACATTGAAACAAGATAAAATGAAAATTTATCCATCATTCCGAAGATTTTTAGTCTTGTAGTTCTATAATTTATAAATACTTGTTTCTTGCATATCATAAAATTTTAAGATGATACTGGTCAATCTTCAATCAAAGTAATTTTATTCAAAGGAACAATAATGAACTTCATATTGCTAAATAATAAGCAAATGCAAGAAAAATAATAAAACATAAGATATTATGTTTTTCATAATTAAACTTGATAAACTGCAAGCAAATCCCATAACTAGATTCAAACAAATAATTTTAAAACGATACAAATACTACAACTCTCCCTTTGGTAGATATTGTAATATATAATACCTTTATGATGCTTTTAGTACATGTTTCTTTAATGGATATTCTTCCTAGTTCATGTTAAAATTAAACTTGTAATCTTTGGATGTACAAATATAATCTAACAAAATTATAAGATATATATATATCATAATATTCATTATTCATAAGATGATTAATTTACCTTTGGGTAAACACTACAAGGAAAAGTCGATCAATGACGTTTAAGTGTCGAGAAGGTAACAATGGCCAGCTTCTAAGCGTCATGTTATTGTCATTGTAAATATTTAAATACATTGACGCTTGTTACAAGAGTGTCATCATTTTGAATAAAAAACATTGACACTCGAAGAGCGTCATAATCTTTTCAGCCTAATATGTTACTATGACACTTTTATGAGCGTCATTGATTTTATATTCTCATTTGAACCTTGACACTCTTTACAAGTGTCATCTTTGCTATACATTTAAATCCTATTTGCATTGTTCATTAATTATATATAAATTCTAATATAATATTCATAGGTATTGAAAATATTCACATATTGTGAAAATCATATAGATTAGAAAAAAAGACAATATAAAAGTCATGGATATTGAAATAAAGACTATCTATATATCATTGGTCCAAAATTACATTTATATATATTCCACTATTTATACATTTATGAGTAGGAATAAAACATTAACTTCAATTAACGACGGTGGAGGATCTTCCGCTAAGAGGAGTGCAGAGCCCACATCAAGAAAACCACCACAGGCCTTTTGTTCCCTATTAAAAATATGGAAATCTGATCGAGTTCAATGAAGACAGACACATATATTGCATAGATGGAGTTTGATGTGTTATAAGTCATCATTAAATAGAAATAGACTATTGCAAATCAGCATCTACACATGTGCCAATAGTGTAAATATTCATTGTAACATAACATGATTGCTCATAATTAATTAAGTTGTAAAGACACACATGTATTTTGGTTGCTTATTTAGTTTATTGCAAGAAGTTACAAAATCTAGAAAAATACAAAAGCAACAAACTATCATTGAAATCATAGAACAACTAAGATTTAAACTTATTTCTTAACTAGGGTATGATGAAAACAAATTATGCCTAGATTACTTCTATGCAAAAGCGCATTATGGAGGCATACCTTTTCGAATGGTAGAAGAAGAAATTGAATCACCCACTATAGATATAAGAAAGTTAGATGATTTGTTTCAATACTATGGCTTGACCAATATATATCTAAGTTAATAGAATGTTGGTTGTATCCAAGAATGGTTTATTGAAATGATTTTACTAGAAGGGAGCCATTTTCTCTTGCCTTGTAGCATGAAAAATTTATTCCTTTAAATCATTACCAAATAAGTCTTTTAATTTTTTGACATGAGTTTACAAGTCAAATAAATGCGCCACTCCAAAAAAGCATATATTTCAGGAAAAAAAGAAAAAAGAAAAAACAAACATATCTTCAATTGCTGTATGATTAGATATAGAAAACCAAGTAAAGAACTTTCTAGTCGATTAGACTAAGGCATTGCTTTATTATTTGATGGATGCGGTGTGGTGAAACTTCACAAGGTATGAAATAAATTAAATCAATTAGAATAATACCTTGACAAAAGATGATTCCACTAATGATTGTCAGTGGATGTAGCCCGACATCATGCAAGCCGACCTATAGAAAAAAGACGACATCTTTCTGCAAGATGGCATGTATATACATATCTTCATATCGAAAAATAACAAAAGTGAATCTTGATAATATGAATCGAGTGAACAAATATGCATATATACATGGGATATGACTTCCTTCATCATAAAGAGGTAATAATTAAATTTTAAACAAAGTGAATATAATTTATTTCAAAAAAAACGTTCACTTGGACTTGTCATTTCAAATAAAACCAACTAACAAAATGGTTAATATTTGAGGACAACTCATCACTACTTTAATGGAAAGAATGTATTAATAGTATTCCATAAAAATGAATAGTATCATAAAGGAAATCTTGAGCTATAGACCTAAAAGATGATAATATAATAAAACACATGAATGTAAACTACAATTTTAGAACCAAGCAAATCAAAAAGGCATAAAGTATCCAAATGTTCAATGAAAAAGGATATAGCTCACTTTACCTTGGTATCAATCCAAAGCATCGATCATTGATTATCATAACTTGATTTTTCAGTTTGCCAAAAAAAATCATGCATTTAAAAAGCAGTTATAATAAGATAATAAACTCGACATGAAATTGATCTAAAAGGGATCAATACATAAAAGAAATTATATTTTAATACAAAAAATGAAAAAAAAATCCAAGGTATATTATCATACAAAAAATGATACAACCACCTAGATTATGAAATTACAACACATGCTTATATTATCATTACGGCTTTTTCTCTTCACATATATATATATATATATATATATATATATATATATAATCATGAAATAATTGTCCAGTATTGAACACTAGAGAGAATTTATAATCTAGCATTTTATTTACAAAATACTATTAGAAAAAAAAGTAAGCCGCAAAAAATTTATCAACTCAAACCCCTTTATTTAATATCTTTATGACAAATGAGATTCTAAATTTGCTAAAAAATGAGCAATAAAGCAATTGTAATGCTAAATTGATATATACATCAATTTTAGAAAATATCTTAACCTCTACAAATACAAAAAACTTTATTAGCAACTTATATAATTTTTTATGAAGTTAAACTCCTAAACTACTAGTAAAATGATAAAAAGTTTAAAACACAATGATAATTTGTCAGCTTCTATGCTTTGCCCTCCATTCTACAAAAAATTTTCCATAGGTTGTAGATAGTATTCATTTCCTTTGTATAACAATGATTAAAATAATTAAGATCGGAATATATTACATTAACTTTGATGATCAAATATATTTCAAACTACTGATGTTCCAAAAAAATGATGAGTCGAAAGCCTCGAGGCCCTCTAAACTTGTTTCTATGGTATATGCATTTTGTGATCTACCCATATAATCAAAGCTCCAAATAGAGTAAATTGCCTGGTTATCACTTTTGGAATATTTTAAAAGAGTAAATCATGGGTTTCAAAACTAATCGAGTAAATAGAGTAAATCTCCTCATCTTTCTTCAAGCTGGATCAATAATCATGGGTTCAACGACCTTGCTACCCCTTTCTCATATCATCAAATTTTCCAATCTACTCGGCTCTTTTCAAGTAGAAAAGACATTCTACATTCTTTAATCGGAAACCGAGAAAATTTCTATGTAATGGATTAAGTTATTTGGAGTTTGTAGAGGCTAAGATTGAATCCACGTATTGGGTTTTTTTATTGAGTGTTCAATAAGGGTTTTGGTGTGATGCCTTAGAGGTAAAAGGAAAAATTAAAGTTCTTGAGAAAGAAGGATGTCATACCCGAGGACGGGAGTGACAAGCATTGATATATCGAGTGGTGGTGGTGGTGGTCATGACACAAAACCTGTTGCAAGCAAAATGGAAAACCTTGACAGGCCTTTTAGAGGGGCGACATGACTTGGATGTCCTTCATTAGCGATCTTGGAACACAGTTGCACATCGGTGAGAATGAATCCGAAATTCCCCAAAACTTGGGCATAAAACCAATAAATCTATTAGACACGCAAATAATTAGCATACCTAAAATCAAAACATAAAAACGGGGCAACTAAATAATATAGTAATTGAACCATAATTGAGGTGAAAATACCAGAATTTTGAAACATACCACAGCTACTCTATCGGTTTGAGATGCTACAGTAGGCGAATTGTGCTGAAACAACCGGAAGAAATCATCG
The DNA here is from genome assembly GCA_016808115.1 of Tetrastigma voinierianum. Classification (NCBI taxonomy): domain Eukaryota; kingdom Viridiplantae; phylum Streptophyta; class Magnoliopsida; order Vitales; family Vitaceae; genus Tetrastigma; species Tetrastigma voinierianum. The sequence continues at coordinate 209,871 of JAEQBH010002511.1, forward strand.
TTCCCAAAGAAAGCATCGAAGCAAGGTGTGGCTCTTGAAAGTATAAACCATACACTTCCCTTCGATTGTATCGACGCACTATACATCGTAGTGATCAAACGAGAGAAACATCGGCTAGGTCAGATGGCATATCGAAACATATTTTCCGACTATAAAATGGAGAACGACATGTTAGATAGAGTCGGCGCCATGGATGCGTAAGATAGAAAAAAAAATTTCTTACGAGTGGAACAAATAATTTGCTGATCGGATCAAACGAACAACATAATTTTGAACATATGATGACTGTAAATGGGTTCAGAATTCGAGCCTTACACCACGGATTTGCTTGAGCCGCGACCACCCAGACTCAATGCGACTGACACGAACTCCGGCGAATGCGTGGAATGCGGAATCCGAATCCATACCACGGGAGATGTAGACCCCGGCGAGTCTAAACCCAGCCTTGCGCCGGCGCCCGGCATCGAGCATGAACACGGGATCCGGGACCAACGAACTGGCCATCGCAAGAGTGAGAGACTCCGCTCGATTAGGAAGGAGAACCATCGCCGGTAACTTACCGCGAACACGAGATCCTTGTGTGAAACCATACCTTGATCAAAATCCATCAAAGCAGAAAAATTCATACATGGTTGAGCAGCTCTGACGAAACCTCTCGGCATCAGAAGAGGTGACCGCTCTTACAGTAGAAAATGGAAGAGCGCTTCGTCTTAGGCAAACTGGATCCCGAGTCGACAATGGTGATACCGGCATATCGACCCATATGGGACCACACCTGACTCAGGCCACCCTTAGGATCTTTGGCATGTATAAATAAAGTCAAAATTTTAATGATCGTAGCCTCATAGGTGAGAATCTTCTGCGTGGTAGGTGCCCTAAAGTAGGAGGTCAGAAACCTTGAGCCCAGTTCTCGGCTGCAGGCGGATCTCCGTCTGAGATCTGGTGAAACACTCCGCGAGCCGTGTGGGTGGAAAGAAGCCCACATGCGAGATCGCTCTGACAGGCCCTCGGTGACCGCGAATGGCTCTCCACTATCTGAGCTCCAACCTGAAATAAAACCTCGTCTTAAAGTCGGCCGCTAGTCAATTCCTCATACATTAGAAGGAAACCCCTTTTTGAAATGGGATGCAACACAATGTCGAGCCCACGCATATGACCCGACCAACTGTAGTAGATCTTCACCCTTAGGCCCAGGCATGGAAACCACGCAACGGATACATTTACCATCAGGATGAAGTGAAAAGTCGAAAATCATGTTTGACACTTCTCCAGCGAGGGTTGCTCCCCTTGGGAAAAGCAGAAAGAACACGAAAAACCATGAGACTGCAGCGAGTTGATACCAGAGAAAACCTATGTTCTTGAAGAACGGAAATATTTAGGGGAGAGAGAGACTCTTGCTCCCTTATAGAAGCCCCATTTCATGGAAGTTCGAGTTGTTGAATGACTAAAAAATGTGCATTAAGTTGTTTCTTCTTAATCACCTCTCTCCATTGCCCACACAAATACTCGAGGCTTTCAATACCACCACTTACTTCTCTAAATATTCCCGTGGAAAGACCAGCCCCAAAATTGAGGAGATTGTGAGTTCTAAAGTTGGGGGATCGACTTTTTCTTCTTATGCTTCTTTTCCCAAATATTCCCCATGGAAGACCTTCAAAATTTGAGGGTTTATTGGGGTTTGAAGTTGGGGATCGAAAGGTAGGGTTTGAGAGTGAGTATCTAAGTTAGGAATGCTATATATATATATATATATATAGATAATGACATTTCAAAAAAATGTCAAGGTTTTAGTATTGTTTCAATGACATTTTAAAAGCATCAAGGTTCAGCTTACTTCTATTTTAATACACTTTCAACTATGAGCGTTTTTAATAATAAGCATATAAAATTTTAAAAGTACACAAGATTATGACGCTTCAAATTAAGTGACATTGTACATTCAATGATATTCTAATAATGACATTGTTTATAAAGCGTCATGAATGAAGTGTCATAAATATTAATTTTTGTAGTAGTGAAATTTTTAAAGATCTTATAACTAATGAACTTCAATATACTCATTCATCAAGTACTTAAATTTGTTTCAAGCATCCACAAGAAATGAGTAATTGAATAGCATAAGTATGTATTCCTCACTTTTAAATTCATGGAACATTCAAATTCGGTCACTTTGGTGATTAGCGAACTTCACATTGAACGAATTTCAAAAAGTTGCAATTAATAATATTTACATCATTAAATATGATTATTAAAATCCTTCGGTGTAGTCATTCTGATGACTCGCATACCATAAATGTCATGTACTCATACATGATAATGTAATTATCATACAAACATTATATTGTGATAAATCAATAAAATTAAACATATGGTTTTATTGGAAAAACCATAATATTATCACAACCATCATCAAATATTTAAGTACAAAAGTAAACTTAATGAGACTTCATAAATATGGCAAATATCAAAAGTTTATATAATATGACAAATCATAGACATGTCAAATGTGTTGCTATAGTGTGAACTTGAGATTTTGAAAGAAATCTCACATAATAAGTTCCATTTAGATTTATATGAATAATACCTCGAAATCAAATTAGTGTCAATTCGCATCATATTGACAAAGCTATCCGTAATGTATAATTCATATAAATAGTTATCTATAACAAGACCTTTAATGAAATGATCTTTAATTCATAACAATTTAATCAAATTCTATATGATATTACATTATCTCATTATAGCATTTCATATTAGGTAACCAGTATAATGTTATACAGTCGATATACATAAAACTTCATGGTTCAACCTCTTTGGTGGCTAATAAATCATTCAAAAGTAATTCAATTGTATAATATAAATAATTATAAATATTTAAAAACATTGAGTTAGGTCATTTAGGCCATGAGAGCAAACATAATTTGAATATCAAATTGAATAAAATAGGTTATATAAATAAATATTACAAAAAACAAAACAACATGTGTTGTAGCCTGATTGTTTTAGAAACCCTTAAAATTAAAGGAGATACTTATGGTTATGGGTTTAAATCTCTTTTTTGTATTTGTGTATTATTATTATTTTTAACAAATTCAAATCCCATAGCTGCATGATGCACACATGATGATTAAAAAAACATAATAATAATAAATAGACAATAGTATTATCACACTAAAAATATCATCAATGCATGCATGAATGTAGGAAACAATAGGATAATAATATTATTGTCACCACATTAGGAATGATTCAAAATCAAAAGGATAATATCACCAAAGGTAATAATAAATAATAAAAAAAGAGGAAAAACAAAACTGACGGGATACATAAAAAACACTCATTCCATTGATATTACCATTTATTTATATAAATGGAAAAAAAAAATTATCCATTCGAGGATCCTTGCAATTCAGGCCGGCCATTTTGATGTTGTGGAATATACTCAATAGCATCCAAAATTTAATCTAACTTGAGTCTGACCACAAGAAAGATAAATAAGCCAAAAGTGTTTCCACTATTCATTTCACACATTCGAATCCATTCAATTGTCATTTGGATTTCCTTTGACTCTTTGCCTATATTCTCTTTGAATTTATCTCGGTTTCTTTGAATTGTATTATTAATTTTATTTTTATTTACTGTGGAACATCTATAGAAAAGGAATTTGAGATTTGATACTTTTATCTCTTGTCCTCTTCTTAGCTTTCTTGGCAAACAAAACGAGCCATGATTTTGATTCTTAGACTATACAAAGGTTAAGCAAAAATATATTTAACATCATATATAAAACCTCTAATAACCAAACCTTATTCAGGGAAAATCATGAATCCTACAGCAGAAACTCGTGCAAATGTTAGACCAAATTTTATTCTAGAGTTACGTAAAAAGGGTGCATTAAAGTTTAACATAGACAAGTCTTGATATGATATTCACATCTTAAGTGTATCAAGAGTTTATTGTTACTACCTGGATCCATAATGACGAGTGTTCAAATCACACCTTGTTTGTTTCTATCCTTTTGCCCTTTCTTTGCAATCTCTGATTATGAGTGCGTGATGGTAAAATTTCTCTCTTTGAGAAACCTCATGGGTAGGGAGAGGACCTTATATACACAAGTTTAAAATTTAAACATTTAAATTTTCATGTCGAAACTGCATCAGCGATGCGAAGCTCAAGCGATTAATTCTCTTGAATTATCTCGGTTTCTTTGAATTATTATTATTTTTATTTTTTAATTATATTAGTTATCCCATAGAAAAGGTGAGATTTGATACTTTTATCTCTTGTCCTCTTCTTAGCTTTCTTGGTAAACAAAGCAGCCAGTGATTTTGATTCTTAGACTATACAAAGGTTAAGCAAAAATATATTTAACATTATATATAAAACCTCTAATAACCAAACCCATTCAAGGAAAATCATGAATCTCTAAATCGGAAAGCTCTGATACCAAATGTTAGACCAAAATTTTATTCTAGAGTTCTGTAAAAATTCCATTAAAGTTCAACATAGAACACAGGATCTTGATTTTATGATATTCACATCTTAAGTGTATCAAGAGTTTATTGTTACTAACTCGGATCCATAATGACGAGTGTTCAAATCACACCTTGTTTGTTTCTATCCTTTTGTCCTTTCTTGCAATCTCACGATTATGAGGTCGTGATGGTAAAATTTCTCTCTACGAGAAACCTCATGGGTAGGGAGGACCTTATATACCTGAGTTTAAAATTTAAACATTTAAGATTTTCATCGAGCTTCCATCAGCGATCTGACTCAAGCAGGTAATTACCTTTCATTTGTTATTAAATCTTTTTTTCTACAGGTCCTGCTATAAAATTCTTACAATTCTACCTGCCTCCTGCGGCTACATTCTTCTCTCCACTACACCGAGATGATGTCGAATAAGAGTACTTGTCATATTATGTGGCCAATGGCAAGTATATAAACTATCGACCGTGAGTCAACTAGTGATTCTTCACATAAAATGAAATGGCTTATAAAATGTAATCCCAGCTTTTAGGTCATACTTTTCTTCCATGGTGGGAGCTCGCCTATAATTCCACCGAACCACAGCGGTAGCTGTATGCGCGGAAAAATGGTGTTTGCGGTGTCGGCAAATGCAAGGCTTGTTGTTGTGTGCATGAATTATAAAGCGGCTCAACTCAGATGCTGGCCAGGAGCAATGAGATACATTTATAAGCATTTCATTTTATGAGTATGATACGATGATTCGAGATATAATGTGACTAAGTCTCATTGAAGATACGAAAATTTTACTTTGAGGAAGAGAATATACATGTCTAAAGCCTTTAATTTGAGGAAGAGAATCTGCATCCAGGCGGCGGTTGCAAAATGCTTCTTCAATTTTATTTGATGACATTGCCTTATCTTTCATATTTTATGTGATGCCCTAAATCCGGGGGTCTCGTTGTGACAGTCAGCGAATTCTTGTGGATTCCGAGGGTGACCGTACCTGTTGTTGTGTCTCGTTTATCGGGATCCATATTTTTCACAAAGTGGCAAGTCTCATTGTTTGGAAGCTCGACCCAACATACAACATAACAATATAACCATAACCCATCCGGTCTCAGCGAAGTAGTATGTGCTATAGGTCCATGTCATATCCACTAATATACGTACTTTCATGGACCGTTCGTTTACATTTAAATCTAAAATGAAAATAAAACATTTAATTATAATCGAATTGAGAGTCAGATCCACGACCCTCTTACCATAATTACATACCCATTATTTAGACAATAGTTCCAAAGAATTTAGTTACAGATACATAAAAACACTTTTACAAAAGTAATATCAAGGCCACCTTGGCCTCCCTTCATAGTATCACCCAGGTCTCGTTGGAGCATCGTCTCCCACGTACACTCTACGTGCACGAAAGGGGTTCCCCTGATAAGGTGAAAAAATGCCCAGTAGAAATTCTCTACAAGGCTACTCTACTGCAATACATGCAATGGCACACATACATCCTTACCACCTTCATGCAAATGTAATCACATGGAATGTTAGTGTCGTGAATAAGATGAGACTCTTCCTTGCCTATAACCGTCTGGCCAGGCTCATCACACCTACGACGCCAAGTGTGAAAACTAGTCATTGGTGTTTCACCCAATGACTTAACTCATTGGACAACCTTCCAATATTCATTTTAATTTATCAAATCTCGTGTGTTTATTGGCCATGTATTTTTCGGGTTTACATCGCAGGATTGTTGCCCCCTTTCCAACATTTTTATGGTCTTTCACCGCCGGTGATCATGTCTAACCGCGAATGAATTTGGGTCTTTCACCCTGGGGGGATCTACCCCATCTTGCTCCGCCCCAACACACGAGATTTATTATTATTATTATTATGTATATATATATATATATATATATATATATATATATATATATATATATATATATATATATATATATATATATATATATATATTATTTATTTATTTATTTATTTTCATGTTACACAACCGTGAGTCTCAATTTTGGATGTTGTCCCTTTTTCGATCTCACTACATATTCGCCAAGAATGGTGAAATAATCATTACCATGCACACACACGACTCGACAACGATGTTAAAGATTTTATATGGAGATACCAAATATGCCATATAATGTTACTTGTATCAATTCCAAATAATGGAAAATGATTTTCATTCAACATATATCACATGTCTATACATCAACCAAGCATATATTAACATGATTTTCATACAAACAATAGGATATTCATTTTTCCAGCAATACCACATAACTATAGCTCACAAAATCAGATAACAATCTTGACATTTAGTCCCGGACCACACAAACAACATGTTATTCAATTTTTTAGCAATAACACACAAGAAGGGTAGCATACGATTAGAGTTTTTCCGACCAATTTACACATCGACCTGGCACACATGGTCCATTGTGGTAGAGTTTCCATCGACACGCTTGACCAATCTGCCAAACTCTGACAAAGAGCACATGGCTTATCAGTCCGGATAAGCAATCGTCGAAACCACGATCGGGTTAGGAAAAACGAGTCCCAAAAATTCCTACACTCAATCCCAAGATTTTGGGAATGAAATTCATGGCCTTTCACGGTCTCAAGGAAAACCCTAAGTCATTAAATGACCTTTAGGCTAGAAATAACCTAAGTAGGAAAAACCCATATCTCTTGGAGTTTTGAAAAAACCCTAGATTCTCGTAGCTACGCGAAGCTCTCGTCGCGTAGATAAACTTTGTCTCTTTCTCCGACAAAAACCGATGGCCTGATCTCCGTAGATCTTAGAGAGAAGCGGAAACCACTTTTTCCTTTCTCTCTCTCTCTCTTCTGCTCATTCCCTCTTTCTTTCTCTTATTTTTTTTTCTTTCTTATCCATCCGAACTCCCCTGTTTGCTCTTCTCCTATTCCTTTTTAATTTTAATTTTTTTTCTTTTTCTTTATTACTCCATTTGACTTTCTTTTCCTTTATTTCTCAATTTGACTTTCTTTTCCTTTATTTCTCCATTTGACACATGGCTCTAAATGAGCCATTCATTTAAGTGCCATGTATCACTTGCTACTCAACATGACTATCATGCCATGTGATACGGAGCGCAGGTGCCCTCCAAGCATGAAGTGGGTGTCTTGGAATTCAACGAAATTCAACTAGGTAACTAGATTTTGCGAGACGAATTTAATGGTGAAATCCGTTTCGTCATTCAAAATCTAGAAAATTTATAGTTTCCAACCGAAATTACCGTTTTATCCTTTTTTTCATAAAAAATTGAATTTTTTTTTCCGGGTTTCACATTCTTCCCCCTTAGATAATTTAGGTCGAAATTCACACATACTAACACCTGAGAACACATGCATATACGTGGTATTCTAATGCCAATATTAGATAACGCACCTTTGTCCTCAAATAGGAAAGGAAAGGTGGCCCGCATCGTGTCCTCGCGTTCCCAAGTTGCCTCCTCTACTCCTCGGTGTTGCCCGCAAACACTTTCACTAACTGACGATTCTTTGCATCACAAAACTGTCGGTATCGAGATGCGCACTAGTCCCTCTCGAAGGTCCCATATGTATCCTTTAATTTCTCCCGATCTACTACATGAAATTTGGATTTGGGTATATACGGAGCATGGGACATGGAACACCTCATGGACACGATAAACTTGATGGTGCGATCCAGCAGATATCTGCATTGTACCCACCCTCTGTGAGTATCTTGAAGGGCGGATATACCTTGGTGCTAACTTCCATCGCTTGTAGATCGATCCATCTCTCTTAGGCATCACACTGAAGGCGTCTGGCTCATCGAGGATCAACATGGCCACCACTCTGAGGCCTCGCAGGGTGGCATATGTATATTCGGCAGTAGCTATTGTAGAAACGAATTCCACTAAGGGTAGTCTCCTCTAGCTACCCTTAAGATCCCAGGGCCTTTGCACGGCATGTCCTCTAAAACCTATATGGTCCTCCTCAATGGTGCCGTGCGTGCGGCGGGATTGAGTAGCGGGTTGGCTGAAAGTAGGTCGAGGCTGTGATACCACTGGCTTTGGAGCTCATCGAGGATTGTTGGCCAGAGTGACACCGGGATCCGTAATAGATGTATGGACATTGAGGCCTCCATGTGGCTGGGACAATTTCTCGATTATACAACCGGTAGAATTCCTCCAGTGTGAAAGTCATCCGCCTTCTTTAGAAAATGTCTTTGAATTAGTGAGCGGTCAGCAATCACCCTTAGCATCATGCCTCTATGGTGTCCATGGAAAGTGGGTTACAAGTCCGTTGTAGTTCTCCCTTCCGCTCGGCTTCCTCGATGGTGGGTAGACTGCTAGCCACGATGCTTTCGGCGCTTTACTGTTGACATGAGACAGTCGAAAAAAATCTCCAATGTGTCACTTCATCCCAATCCAGTAATATTGGCGACGAAGATCACGGTACATCTCCGTGCCACCTGGATGCACAGAAAATTGAAAGCAGTGGAACTCCCTAAGGATCTCCTCTCTCAGATCTATCAGGCGGGGAACCCTGACTGTCCCTATCTAGAAGACTACCATATGGATGGTCCGGCCTTTATCATAGGTACATTTGTACCGGTCCACACAATGGAAGATATCTGCGTCCTGCCCTTAGGACTCCCGATCACCACCTTTCGGTAAGGGACAGCCACGAACTCCTAACGCTCCACGAGCTGATCATTGTCTGATGGTTGGTGCTGCACAATCTTAAGCATCTGCCACTCCTGGGAGTACCTTGGCCGGTACTCACAGTGACTTAGTGAGTGCATCGACCCATATGTTACTTTGGGATGGTATTAAAAAGTGAAGTCTCAATCCTCACAAACTCCCATCCATGCGTTTCCTCATCGTGAGGTCTTCTTGCCCAAAGATGTACTTGAGACCTTTATGGTTTGAAAACACCTCGAAGCGCTTTCAGCGTATAGGTAGTGGCGCCCAGTCTTGAGCCGCGTAGTGTGACTCCATGTCGTGTGTGGGGTAATTCGCTCATGATTCTTCAAGCGCAGAACCATAGCTACTACCCTCCCGAGGGCTTGCATCAAGGCACATCGGTCATCCTTCAAGGCATCCGCGATTGCAGGTGTACCTCTGTCCTTGTTCCGGGACTATTAGAATATGAATTGATGTGAGTCTCCTTTTCAATTCTTGGAATGCCTTCTCACACAGGCCATTCCTTAACCTGACATTTCGGGTTAACGCGTCATAAGTGTAGCTAGTCGGAAAAATCACCCGATGAACCTCCTGTAGTACCCCTCGATCAGCCCCAAGTATCTCGAGACTAACTTTGGCCTCTCTAACCTGCTGGCCTCAGCCTTCTCGGGGTCTGCGACACACTTAGAAGCAGGCACGACGTGTCCACGAGAATTTCACCTCGATGGCGGCTTCGTGCCTAGCGAACTTGGAGTACGATTGATGTTCCTTGAGGTGCGAAGACAATCCTCAAGTGATCTCATCTCCTCCTCAGTGGGAGTAGATCGAATGTCGTCGGCAAAGATTCTGACAAGCGATCCAGTAGGTTGGAATACCACATGCATGAGATCCGTAGATGCGTGGAGCATTCGTTAATTCAAAAGCGTATTTGTAATTTCGAAATTCTCATGCAATCTAGCGCTATCTTAAGGGATATCTGCCTCCACGACTCTCAGCGATAATAAGCGTGCGAAAGGTCTGTTGGGTAGACTAAGCGCCTCTTCGGTGATCAAACAAATCATCGATCCTCGATAATGAATCTGGAGTTCTTGATGTTACCCCTGTTATTTGTCGATAGTCGATACGGTCGAAGGTCTTATCTATTCTTCTTAGAAAGCGGTCTGGGTGCCCCATGGTGAAGTGCAGTGCAATGAAACCCTTGTCCGGTATTCTGCAGTTGGACCTTGAGTTCCTATAACAAATCCAGTGGTGCCATCCTATGAGGAGTCATAGAAATGGCGACGTGCGCAGGTGTAACTCTATAGCGAAATCCCATATCCACTTTTGTGCGGAGTAATCTCGATCATCGTCGGAAAAACATCCTCATACTCACAAACCACCGTGGGCCGAATCCTGTCTCCCATCATCCTACAGGGTAAGGCTTGCTAGCCCGACCCGTAAAATGTCCACTCAGCCCAGTCATTTGATCCCCAGTGCTTGTGTTGCTTCTCCCCTTGAAAAGTCATGAATCTCAGTCCCAGTGTGGTAGTAATCATCTACTATCACAATCAATGATGACTTGGTGTGGCGTCGACGGTCCATCTGAAGATGACATCAAACTCGACTGCATGACCCTTAGGTCGCGGTGGTAGAATCAGGGTCCCACACAACTCTGACCCAGGCATATCGAGATCCCACACTCACCTGGTTCTAGGAGGCTCACATATGACGGCTGCCGAGATCTCAGCCTCTAGCCCAGGCCTTTGCATGTGCGACCATGAATATGAATATGATGCATCAGAGATTTAAACAACACTCTTGTGAAGTGTGAGGTAGAAACGTGCCATGTATGTCCAGTTAGTCTGTGAGCTCGGCTGTGGTATCACGGCGTAGACACGGCCTTGGGTCCTTGAAGTCCCGGCCTAGAAGTCCTGGCCTCGACCTCGACCCATGCCCTGGCCCATGTGGGCCGTTTGCGAAATAATAGGTGCTTGTGTAGTACTGGGGCGTCTGGTTCCTGGCCCGTGTCTTTGGGGTAAGAAGGAACAAAGCTGCTGTCTGTGCATGTCCCGCGATGGCGGGACTGACGTCCCCCAGCCTGGATCCTTGCCTCGGTAATCTCGCCTCGTATGTTGAGCGGATCGCGTGTAACATGTCATTTGACTGTTATTTCAGGCGTGGTCTAAATTTGGCCTTGATAGTCGTGGCCTTGTCCCCAAAAACCTTGTGAAGTAGAAGTCTTTTGCTTCTTCCCGAATTAGAAGAAGGCTGACCCTCCTTCCTCTTATCACTAGAAACTGTGTCTCGAATGCTCCATGCATCTTCTATCTCTCTGTGGCCATAGTCAGTCACGACCACTTAGAGTCCATGTCGCAATAGAAATCCTATGATCTTGCCCCGAATGGACAGCAGGCCATCCTTAAACTTCCTTACCTTGGCCATATATGTGGCCACATAATCATCCCCAAAACGTGCCAATTTGGTGAACTTGGCTACGTATTCGAAACCCGCGATCGTACTTCTTATTTCCTTCCGAAACTCCACTAGATTTTGCATGTCTAGGCGTGTTGGAAAAAACTTTATCCATAAGAGCTCTTGGAACTATCCCATGTCATCGTCTCGGATCCCGTGAGACTTTGACTGATCCCGCCCATATTTAGGACTCACCCTGCAAGTAGAAATGTGGCTGGCACGATCTCGTAGCATCGGGTAATCTCCGTAGCCTCACGAAATCTTCTCGACCTATCGGAACCCGATGATTAGCTACCACTGATCCTCACGGTAAATGTGAGGGTGAGTGTGCTATAAACCGTTGGAGGTACTTGGCCCTCCTTGACCCCCAGTGCCTTGGCTTTGCGATGGCGTCATTTGCGACACCGTAGCCTCAGTGAGGCATCTTTGATCGAACACGGTGGAGTGCCTCGTGGGCGACCCTTGTGTCCCCTTCCTTAACTTTCCATCTACATATGTCAAATAGCAATTTGAGGTTTCTTTCTCTTTATTCAATTAGTAGTGCATATGCCACCACTAATATACATCACACTCATTTCCCATATACTATTTACCAAGTATATGATTTATACCATATACAACACAATATCGTACAACATATTAAGTCATTAAAATGCATAATGGATGTATGATCTAAACCCGTGCCCATCGAGTCCTAGGTATTTGCATACCTATGTTACGTGCCAATTGTGACACCTAAACCCGGGGGTCCACGGTGTGACCGTCGGCCGCGAATTCTTATTAGTTCGAATTTGACTGATACCACACTGTTGTGTCCTATTTATTGGGATCCATATTTTCACAAAAAATTGGGCAGAGTCTCCTTTGTTCGGGGAGTTTGACCCAACATACAACCTGTATAACAGTATAACTATAACCCATCCATGGTCTCAACAGAAGTAATAATGACCACACAGGGTCCATCTGTCACTACCCGAATTCCCAGCCCAACCCAAAGGGCATATCCGAACTGGAGCTCGGTTTACTCTGACCGTTTTCATTTATCTTATAAAAACATTTTATTTATGTCATCTCGTTTTAGGGTTTTCAATTAATCGGAAGCATTTTCAAATGGTAGGCCCATAAACATTTACTCTTATATAATTCATTTACAAAATGGCGTATCTTGCCTTTACAAAATTATATACAAAACAATGGTTCAGAGTTTAACTCTTTTGTTCACAAAATGTCACGCGTTCAAAAAGAAATGATATGCATATGGCGGGGTATATATTTATACGCCGCAACTTTCTCAATGACTCTACACTTCTTGATCTTGCCTTCTTTCTTGTTTACTTGAAACCTACACATAGATAAAAACTACACGCTAAGCATTTCATGCTTAGTAGTTATCTGAGTTCTATTCGATTTTAGGTTTAGCATGACATGAATTTATCCTTAAAATATGCCTTTAATATTAAACTATACTCATGTATTATTTCACATGCTTTACTTTGTCATTGATCATATCAAAACATGCAACAAATCATTTAACTTTCGAATCATGAGATTCAAACATATACTCTTAAGGGCATGTTTAGTTTAAAAATCTCATTTCATAATCGAAGTTTAATTTATCTCATTTTTATCTATCTATTCACATTTCATGTGAGACTAGTTCGATGATCCGTCCTTTTTATCTCATTCGGTAATGTACTTACATTTAACAATTTCGGTCTTTCTTATCGTGATGGATGGGTGGTACACCCCACCGTGGTCACTTATAAATATCATACGCCATCGAGGCGGATGCCGTTGGTGCGGCATCCCGGCAAAGGACATTTCTTGATACCGCCACATCATGGATCTTAGGTGGTGCATCCTGCTTAGTAGGACATTAGACAATTTGGTTGCGCCATGTGAATTGATTAGTGAATCTGTCATGTTGATGCGTTGATATGTCGATTCAATTCAAGATATCGAAATTGACCGAATTAAGTTCAATTCGATTAATCACTCATGATGTCATAAAATTTGAAATATCATTTTTCAAATCTATATGCACTTCGTAATATCATTTCAAAGATACTCATTTCATATATTCATTGATTTATTTGGTAACACTTGAAATAAGGATAGAGATTCGAGTGAACAAATCGAAGTTAGCCGACTCTAAGGTTTCTTCCCTTAGTCTCGATCCTAGGTTGAGTGATCTCACGTCACTGATCGATAACAATTACGCCACTCTTGGTGGATTAGAAATGAGTATTAAACATTTTTTGTGAATGACATATTTATCTTCGTTAATGGTTTGGGTTAAGACAGTACGCCCAGACAAATGCTCGTCGGCGGGAAGTGCAGTATGTTTTATTTTCATTTAGTTTTATCCTTATTTAAACTCCCATTAATAATTTATTACGGTCCTTAAACCAGCGATTGTAGAATGGGGTGTTGAAAAAAATGAAAATGACTTGTTTGAGCGTGTATGCAACTGTGGCTATGTGCTTATTCTGTGCGGGCGTATACCGGCTTCTGGCCGTGGTGTGCCGGGAGTGCCCAGTTTAGCCCTCGACCTCGCCGGGCGAGGCATCCCAAGACCGGCATAGGGCTGCCGGCGTGGGGTTCCTACGTGGCGTAGGGGCCGTCTTGGATTCCGATTTGCAATTTTTTTGCGATTTTTCTTCAAAAATCCTCAAAATATCAAAACAAAACATGGAAATCCTCGATAACATCATGTCATCTAAACCAACCATGAGCAAAACCCCGTGGATGGATTAGGGTTTTATAACAAACATCATTTAAAGAAATCTGGGGTTGGTTCTTACCTTAATCCCTTTGCACTTGAAATACAGCCTTTCCTTATTCCTTCTTGCAAGATTTTGCACAAACATGGAGAGATTCACACCAATCTCCAACTATTTCCAAAACCCTATCTTTTTCTCCTTCCCCTCTCTCTCGAAACGTTTTTGTACAAAATGGGAGATTTCTAAGACAAAAAATGGTCTAAGTCACTTATCCCTCTCAAGGCCATGTTTGGCACATCAAAAAACCCATTTTTGGATTTAAGTTGCCTCAATTTACCTTATAACACATATATCACTTCTATTTGCACTTAAACACATAAACATTTTCTCAAATGACCCTCGGAGTCCTCATTAGGGTGGCCTTGGCCAAAACCATTAATCGATTAATTTATCAAATACATTTCATTAATATAAGCATTTTCATTCTCAAATCTTTGCGGAAGCGATTGCAAGTTAGGGCAAGCCCATAAACATTTATAAATTCAATGCAACTCCTTTACAAAATATGTGTTTAACCAAAAATGTCATTTTATGCCGTTTACAACATAATATCCAAAATCGTATTCAGTTATAGGTACAAAAATAATTTCGGAGTTGAACTCCTTTTGTTTACAAAACAATGTCATGCTCAAAAATGGTGAGGATGCATGTGACGGAGCATACTTCGTGAACTTTCTGAATGACTCTAAGCTCCTCGACCTTGGATCCGCTTTCAATCACTGTCTATCACTCGATACCTGTGCATTGATTAAAAATAATACGCTAAGCATTTTCATGCTTAGTGGTTCTATCTGATTCTCTATTCCATTTTAGTTCAATACAGATGTACATTTATCAAAATAATGCTTTGTCTGATGTCTATGTGTAATGTAAAAGATACTTATATAAATACACTTTTTAATATCATTTTTCGCTTTTTGGTTTGCGATTTCATATATGACTATAGAGTCAACATTCACGATAGATTCAGTTGGTGAATCCTGTCCTGTTTGTCATTTAGTAGTATTGTGATTTCACATTCAATATGACTATGAAATAACATTCAATGCATACAAATCTCGGGGCCAGAATCCCCGTCCCGTCTGGTCATTTGGGCAGCAATGTGATTTTCACACACTATTACAATCTCACTCTGACTATAGAAATTAACATTTACGACGATTCGGGCCAGTGAATCCTACCGTTTGTCATTCAAGAGTAATGTGATTTCACATTGAACAAATATGGTTTCCTTTCATGACGACCCGCTTAGTGAATCTCGCCATGTCGGTCATTCAATACATTTCAAATCACTTACTCATATGCGCACTTCACTTATAGCTCAAATACACGCGTACATGCGCATATATTTAACAAACATTTCGAATACTAATAATTCAAATCAATATATATATATATATATATATATATATATATATATATATATATATATATATTTCACAAATAAACTTGAAATGAGAATTGAGTCACGTAGAACAAAAATGCACGTCGACAAACATTTCAAATACTAATAATTCAGATCAATATATATATTTCACAAATAGAACTTGAAATGTGAATTGAGTCACAGAGAACATAACAGACGTTTGACAAACATTTCGAATACTAATAATTCAAATCAGTATATATATTTCACAAATAGAACTTGAAATGGGAATTGAGTCACAAAGAACAGAACATTCTCCAACTATTTTCAAAACCCTAGTTTTTTCTCCTCACCCTCTCTCTCAAAAAATTTTTGCACAAAACAGGAGATTTCTAAGACCAAAAATGGTCTAAGTCACTTATCTCTCTCAAGGCCATATGTTTAAGTACAACAAAAAACCCATTTGGATTTAAGTTGCCCCGCTTACCTTATAGCACATATATCACTTCTATTCGCACTTAATCACATAAATATTCAAACAGCCCCCTTGTGTCCTCATTCTACATTTTCCCATTTTTGCCCTTTTTACACTTGGTTTATTTCCAGGTTCAATCAATTTCTCATTTTAGCATATAACATTTAATCATATGCTCACATATTCATTTCATATTTCACTATTTAACAATTTATCATTTTCCTTAAAAACCCAAGTTTATTCAATTCATACCCAAATATATAATAAAATTATTATAAAATTCTTAGGTATTTTCAAATATTATAACTCTCCCCACTTAAGAAAATTTCGTCTCGAAAATTACCTTTCATTAAACAAATATGATATCAAGGCCAGATCGTTTCTTCACTCTCTCCAAGTGGCTTCTTCTGGCCTCGTGGAGCCCACAACACTTTGACTAACTAATCTTCTTTGTCTTCGCACCCTTCACTTCCCGAGTCAAGATATCTACTAGCTCTTCTTCGTATGTCAAATCCGATCTAAGTTCAATTGTCTCCGAAGAGACTACATGCGATGGTCCGACGGCACTGTACGGCGTAATTAATAATGACCGAAATGTCAACCGAAAAGAAGCACAAAAGAAAGATGAGAAAATTGCTGCCATAGTAAGTCATATTGGAAATGGTAAAGAAACAGAGTTTACAGTGAATGAAGATGGGGTTTTGTATTATAAGGATCGGGTTTGTGTACCCGACGGTAATGATTTAAGAAAACCATACTAAGAGGCATAATAATGGATCTACTATATCCATCCCTGAGCACAAAGATGTATCAAGATTTGAAAATGTCATACTGGTGGTCTGGAATGAAAAGATATGTTTTAGAATTCGTGACCAAGTGTTTAATGTGTCAAAGAGCAAAGACAGAGCATCAAGTTCCTTCTAATTATTGCACCTCATCGTATCACTGCAGTAGAAATGCTGTGGACCGAATCACAAATGGATTTTGTGGTCAGTTACCATTGACAAGGAGGAAGCATGACTCGCCAGTCGTGGTAGACCGATTGACCAAGTTAGCTCACTTCCTAGAAGTGAGAACCGATTATTCGCTTTATGTTCAGAGTCGTTGCACATCAAGGAAATAGCTCATACGGGATCTCAGATCAATTATTTTAATCGAGATCCGAGGCTCTACTCTCTCGAGATTGGGAAAATTGCAACAGTCTCAAGGCACTCGACTACATTTCAGTACAACGTTCCACCCGCAAACGGATGGACAATTAGAGAGAGTGATCCAAATTCTAGAAGATATGTTAAGGAGTTGTGTGATCGACTATGAGGGTACGGTCGATTACATTCCTTTGGGCTTGAATT
Source organism: Tetrastigma voinierianum (assembly GCA_016808115.1). Taxonomy (NCBI): domain Eukaryota; kingdom Viridiplantae; phylum Streptophyta; class Magnoliopsida; order Vitales; family Vitaceae; genus Tetrastigma; species Tetrastigma voinierianum. The sequence goes on from JAEQBH010002511.1 coordinate 227,459, forward strand.
TTTGTGTATTAACAGCTTCCAATCGTAGTATCAAATGGCGCCTTACGAGGTTTATATGGAAGAAAATGAACACCGCTGCGTTGACTAATTGAGCGAAAAGAAAGTGGTTGGTCTTTACTTGATACAAGAGACTAAAGAAAAAGTGAAAATGATTAGAGAGAGATTGAAAGTGGCCACCGATAGACAGAAATCATACGTCAACATGAAAAGAAAGGATATTCGATATGAGATCGGCGAAAAAGTGTTATTGAAGTATCACCTTGGAAAAAGGTGATGAAATTCGGGAAAAAGGGAAAGTTGAGCCCTAGGTTTATTGGACCTTATGAAATAACCGAAAAAGTGGGTTCGGTGGCATACTGTTTGGCATTACCTCCGGAATTAGAAAAGATCCACAATGTTTTCCATGTTTTGATGTTGAGGAGGTACCGATCAGACCCATCGCATGTAGTCTCTTCGCAGACACTTGAGCTTAGACTGGATTTGACATACGAAAAAGAGCCAGTAGAGATATTGGCTTGAGAAGTGAAAGAATTGCAGAACAAGAAGATTCTGTTAGTCAAAGTGTTGTGGAGAAACCACAAGACCGAAGAAGCCACTTGGGAAAGTGAAGAAACGATGCGACAACAATATTCACAACTATTTAATGAAGGTAATTTCGAGGACGAAATTTTATTAAGTGGGGTAGAGTTGTAACGCCCTAAAAATACCCTAGAATTTTTATAACAATTTTATTATATATTCCGGGTATGAATTGAGCCAAACTTAGGTTTTTCTGGAAAAACTGATAAATTGTTAAATAGTGAAATGTGAAATGAATATGTGAGCATATGATTAAATGTTATATGCTAAAATAAGAAATTGATTGAACCCGGAAATAACCCAAGTGTAAAAAGGCAAAACGGAAAAATGTGTAATAGAGGACTCGAGGTCTACTTTGAGAAAAATGTTCGTGTTTGGCAAATAGAAGTGATATATGTGCTATAAGGTAAATTGAGGCAACTTAGATCCAAAATGGGTTTTTTGTTGTGCCAAACATGGCCTGGAGAGGGATAAGTGACTTAGACCATTTTTGGTCTTAGAAATCTCCCATTTTGTGCAAAAACGTTTTGAGAGAGAGGGGGAGGAGAAAAAGCTAGGGTTTTGGAAATAGTTGGAGATTGGTGTGAATCTCTCCATGTTTGTGCAAAATCTTGCAAGAAGGAAGAAGGAAAAAGGTTAGGGCTTCAAGTGCAAAGGGATTTAAGGTAAGAACAAAACCCTAGATTTCTTTAAATGATGCTCAAGTTAGAAAACCCTAATCCATCCACGGGTTTTCGGGCTTCATGGTTGCTTAGATGATATTGTGATGTTATCGGGAGTGATTCCCCTATTTTGTTTTGATATTTTGAGGATTTTTGAAGAAAAATCGCAAAAAGGAGCAAACTGGAAATAGGGCATCGGGTCCCTATGTTGCAGCGTAGGGAACCCACATCGCGGCGTAGCCCTACGCCACAGTGTGGGATACCTTGCCTCAGCGAAGCCTAGGGGGCCAAATTGGCACCCCTCGTGTATGCCATAGTGTAGCTATGCTACGCCATGGCAAAGGCCTACGCCGCAGCGTAGCAGTGCTACGCCACAGCGTAGCTACTGTTCACATGAGCCATTTTTGGATTTTTGTTTCCGAACACCTCGTATTCGTACATCGATGGTTTAAGGACCCTAATAAATGATTAATTCCGTGGCTCAAATAGCGATAAACTAAATTAAAAACGCACTGCACTCGCCGCCCTACAAGTGTTCGTCTGCGCATAGTGTCTTAACCCAAAACCGTTAACGAAGATAAATTTGTCATTCACAAAAAAAATGTTTAATAATTGTTTATCCACTAAGAGTGGCGTGAATTGTTATCGATCAGTGGACGGCGAGGATCACCTAACCTAGGACCGAGATCAAAGGGAAGGAAACGAGAGCCGATAGTTTCTAGCTTTGTTCACTCGAATTTATCCTTATTTTCATGTTTTGGTAGTTACCAAATAAATTCGAATGATTATATGAAACAGTATATTCCTTTGAAACATACATAAAGTGCATAGATTTGAAATTGCGGATATTTCGAAATGTTTGACGATTAATTCCATGTGAGTGATTAATTAAATTGTAAACGAATTGGTCAATTCTTGACATCTTGAATTGAATCGATATACCGAACGACCAACATGGTGGGATTCACCAACTGAATCTGTCATGAAGGAAACCCAAAATTGTCCAATGTCGCACTTGGCGAGATGCACCAATTCCAAGATCCGTCTCATGGCACGGCATTTATAAGTGACCACATGGTAGTGCACCACCGCATCCATCATGGGAGACAAATTGTTTAATGTGTGCTATATTACCAAATGATAAAAAGGACAGGATTCACCGAACAAAATCCATCATGAATGTGAATCAGATACAAAGTGAGATAACAAACTTGATCGCGAAACAGAGATTTGTAAACTAAATACGTCCCAGAGTATATGTTCAACTTCATGATTTGAGTTAAATGATTTGTTGCATGTGGAAATGCATATTTTGATATGATCAATGATTTGTAAAGTGAAAGCATGTGAAAATGAATAAGCATGAGTATAGTTTGATATAAAAGGCATGGTTTTATGATAAATGCATGTCATGTTAAACTGAAAATTGGAATAGAACTGTACAAAACCACTAAGCATGAAAATGCTTAGCATGTAGTTTTTATTTATGCCCAGGTTCCGAGTAAATAGGAAATAAGGTAAGATCAAGAAGCGCAGAGTCATAGGAAAGGTAGCTGAGGCAGAGTACCCTCCAAGTATGTATATCATTTCAACGTGGTGACATTTTGTGAACAAAAGAGTTAAACTCTGAACCATTGTTTTGTATATCATTTTGTAGAGGCAAGATACGTCATTTTGTAAACGAATTGTATAAGAGTAAATGTTTATGGGGCTACCATTTGAAAATGCTTCTGCGTAATTGAAAATCCTAAAACGAAATGACATAAATAAAATGTCTTTATAAGATAAATGAAACTACGGGAGTAAACCGGATCTCGATTCGATCCGCCTTCGGCCGGGCTGGGGGATTCGGTCATGACACTTTTAAAAAAAAAAAAAAAAAAAAAAAAAAAAAAAGTAAACAAAGAGAATTAAACAAGCATCCCTAAACGCTTTGATCCGCACCTGCCGACCTATGATGGGTATGCATATACACAATTCATCCGTCCATATCCTCAATATACATCCCTTTACTAGGACCCATCAATTCACATTTAAATCTAAAATATGAAAATAAAAAAACGTAATTACAGTCCGTAAGAGTCCGATCACGACCCTCTTACCATAATTACATACCCGAATATTTAGACAATAGTCCCAAAAGAATTTAGTTACAATTATTTTATACAAAACACTTTTTACAAAAGTAATATCAAGGCCACAAATCGGCCTCCTTCATAATCACTCGCCGTCTGAGTGCCGCCTCCCGTACACTCTCTCGCACCTGAGCTGGGGTCCCACAACTGGTGAGCAATGCCTAGTAGATAAATTCTACTACAAGGGCTACTCCCACCTAAATGCAATATGTAATGGCACATAGCATCATATCACATTCCATGTAAATGAATCCTACATGGAATGTTTCAGGTCATGCAATGAGATGAGACTCTTCATGCCCATAACCCGAGTCCTCGATCGACTCCCCTCACACCCACGACGCCAAGTGTGTGAAAACCTGCTGGTGTTTCACCCAATGACTTAACTCATTGGACAACCTTCCAATATTAATTTTAATTTATCAAATTCCGTGTGTTTATGGGCCACATATTTTTTGGGTTTACATCGTAGGATTGTCGCACACCTTTCCAACATTTTTACGGTCTTTCACCACCGATGATCATGTCTAACCGCGAATGAATTTGGGTCTTTCACCCTGCGGGGGATCTATCCCATCTTGCTCCACCCATACACACAGATTTCCATATTATTATTATTATTATTATTATTATTTATATATATATATATATATATATATATATATATATATATATATATATATATATATATATATATATATATATATATATATATATATATATATATATATATATATATATATATATATATATATATATATTCATAGTTACACAACTCGTGAGACTCAATTTTGGACATTGTCCATTTTTCGATCTCACCACCCATTCACCAAGAATGGTGAAATAACCATTACCATGCACACACACCCGTCTCGACGCATGGAATGCAAATATGCCCTAATATGTTGTATGTATCAATTCCATATCATGGAAAATAATTTTCATTCACCATATATCTCATGTCAATACATCAACCAAGCATATATTAACATGATTTTCACACAAACAGTAGGATATTCATTTTTCCAGTAATGCCACATAACTATAGCTCACAAAATCAGAAAACAGCCTCGATATTCAAATCCACGACCAATACCGAACATGTTATTCAATTTTAGCAATAACACACAAGGGCAAATATACACGTACCGCTTTTCCAAGAATTTACACACATCGAAGATAGCACACACACCACCGCAACCAGTTTCCGTTTTGACCGCTTTAAAAACAAGTCCTAACGCCAAACTCACAACAAAACCTGTAAACATTAGTCCTAGGACCAAAACAATACGTCAAACACGATCCCGGGTTAGGAAAAATAGTCCCAAAAATTCCTACACTAAGTCCCAAGATTTTGGGACTAAAATTCATGGCCTCTCACGGTCTCAAGGAAAACCCTAAGCCATTAAATGACCTTTCGGCTAGAAATAACCTAAGTAGGAAAAACCCATACCTCTGAGTTCGCGAAACCCTAGGATTTTCTCATACCTACGCGGCTCGCTGCGTAGATGAACTTTGCCTCTTGCTCCGACGAAAACCAACGGCCTGATCTCCGTAGATCTTAGAGAGAAGAGGAAACCCCTTTTTCCTTTCTCTCTCTCTCTCTTCTGCTCGTTCCCTCTTTCTTTCTCTTAATTTTTTTTCTTTCTCTTAATTTTCTTTCTTTCTTATTAATCCGAACTCCCCTGTTTGCTCCACTCCCATTCCTTTTTAATTTTCATTTTTTTTCTTTTTCTTTATTACTCAATTTGACTTTCTTTTCCTTTATTTCTCCATTTGACACATGGCTCTAAACGACATTCATTTGGGTTACATGCGTCACTACATCTACGACTATCATGTCATGTGTCCATCTCCTATGTTTCATGCGGCATCCACATGGTCCTACCATGTCACCCGACACCTGACACTAAAGTGCAATTTCGAATGTCTCGAATTCAACACTGTTTCACATTTTACCTTTTAGATTGTCTCAATATAGGAAAATCGGTAAGCCTCCCCTATTACTTATGTCTGCTACGTCCCATGCGGACATGTGCCTAAACTGACAAATAATTCTTTACAAGGCTAAATGGAACTAATCCCTCACATTAGGTCGATTGTAATGGTCTAGCCCAATCATGTGGGCCTTTCACGCTTTAAAAGCTGGCCCACGTTAAAAAGAATCCTCGTACTTGTATACGTTAACTTTCTTCATATCCGATGTGGGATGTGATAGATATTTCGTAATCAACTTTCACATTATTAGAAACAAGTGTGAGATTTTATTATTATAAAAAAAAAAAAAAAAATTATCTCTATATATAACATATCCAAAATTCTTTGAAAATATATTAAGAGTTGGGATTAAAATTATTGTGCCTTTATTTATTTATTTATTTATTTCTTGTGTGGACTTTAGGATTCTAGAGTTTTATAATGATAATCATTCTTTTGAATACAACAACACCACTTCATCTTTCGTAGCAAATATAAATATATTATCCAACTATGTTGAGTCTATGTTGCATGTAAATTTTTTTTCATTATATATTATTATTGATTGGTTTTTGTTTACTTGTTCTCAACATAAGTTCTATAACACTTAAGATATTATGTGCCCTCCCGTTTAAAAGAGCTCATTTTTTGAACAAGAAGAAAAAAAAAAGCAAATTCGTTGTTTTAATATACAAACTGATTAATTTAAGTCCATATGGGTGGAAATTAATAATGTTATATGAAAAGGTAGATCTGGTTTTAATGACATAGAGGAATGGTTTAATTATCTAAGCTGTAAGGCCTCCCTATTTCTAAAAGGTGCCCTCTGTAATTTTCACTATATCACATGCGGTGTGCATTGTTAGTAAATGTAATTGATAACATATGAGAAAAAACTTGTTTTTGGATTATTTCTCACCTGCACAAGTTTCACAGAACACAAAAGTGAAATGAAATTGATCACATTAATCCTCACTAGTCACTTCAACCTAACATCACTACTTGGGTCTGAATATGCAGAGCACCACTCATTCATTCAAGCCAACAGGACTTGCCTTCCCAAATTTCTGATGTTCACGATCATATTCAGTTCAAACTTTTTAAAAATAAATAAGCATTGAAAAAAAAAAAAAAAACATCTAAGACATATCTAACAATTCCTCTTTATTTTACATGAAATATATATGGGGAGAAGAAAAGAACGTAAGTAAAAAGTGATTTAATTATACTTAATAATTTAAATTATTTCACATAATTTATAACTATTATTTTTTTTAAAACTAGTATAAAATCAGAATAATGGTTTTTCTTCTAAAAAACCAATTTTCAAATTATGAAATATATTATCTAATATTTACTTAAATTTTTATAATTTAAGCATTTTTTAAATTTCACTCAAATTCTCTAAAATTTGGTTTAATCCAAGGTTTTCTAGATCTCACTCCTAGGTTTGACCCGGGAGGGGAGAGGGTCAAAGGGTCAGAGGTTCAATCGGGTCGAACCGGGGTTCAACCGGACGGATAATCTTGCCTATATACAAAATAAAATATATTTTTTCTTATATATAAAACTTAATTTTCATCGAACAATAAAATTAAAGAGATACATCCAATACATAATCAAGTTCATACTTCAGCACAATAAAATTATACGCTTAGCAAGTTACATTAAATTATACATCGCTATCTCCCATCTCGAAGCACTAAAGGCGGATCACTTGAACATCCACTGCGAATATCACTAGCTCCGAATATATCCACTCCTAAATCGTTGTCATAAAAAAAAAACTCATTTAACTTAAAATAAATAAATACATATAACAAAATAAAATAACACACAAATATTTAAAAATTACCTTGGGCGCCAACAATATTGAAAGTCTCAAAGGAGCATAGGAACTCTGATTTATTCGATGAATAATATTATTTACTTCTTCATCACGAAAATCAGGAATTTCTTCTTCAATAATACAAAAAGTCAGTAGTATCAATGCAATCAATATCCACAGGATCATAACTCTTGTTTTGGTAGTGAGTCCTTCAAAATAAAAAATAAAAAGATAAAAACATATTTAAATTTATAAAACAAGAAATCAACAAGTGTCATTTAAGCATAGAGTTTTTACTTTACTATACTTCAATCGCAGGTTATAATCGACATAAACAAGATCATTTAGTCTTTTGGTGCCCAAATTATTCCTTCTCTCAGGTGAATGCGATCAACAACTCCAATTTCTTTTCACATCCGTGATGATGAAGTCAAGCTGGGCTAAGAAGCCGTATAGCCAGCTTTTGTAAAATACGAGCATCAGTGCCAAATAATCTCCACCATTCATCTACATGTAAAATAATTCCATAAATAGTTACAAATGTCATATAAAATCAAATCTAAATTAATTAGTAATATAAGCATAAAAATTACCAAGTTGAAATGTTTTCGCGATTGCCATCGCCGATCGTCGCTTAAACTCCTCGCGCCCTCGATATATCCTAACTTCTTTCATTGCTTGGAAGCTATCACTACAAATACTTTCTGTGTCAAGCAAATCAAGTAGGCTAGTCGTAGCTTCCGTTATGTCAACAAAATTATCCGCATATAGAAATGCTGGATTGAGAAAATAAGCAGCTGCCTGGAGATTGCGTCATAAATGCTTATCCCATCGATCATCAATAATTTTAATGTATGGTTGATAAAGATCCTTCTTATTCATGAAGGTCTTTTGTATAGCCAACCTTGTTCGAAGCATACCTTGTAAAATATAAACATAATAAAAATATATAAGAAATTCAATAATGAACATTAGTAATAAGTTAATAACCAAATTAACTCAAACTAAAAAATTAATCAAGTATTTAACTATTTATAATAAAATAAATAATACCTTCATAAATGTAACCCAAAGAAGGTTTTTCATCGGAGTCTACAATACGCAAGAACTTCACAATTGGAGTAACAACCTTCACTATCATCAAGCACTCATCCCAAAACTTGCGATCTAAAACAATTGTAGAAGCAAGTCTCCTTTGTACTTCGCATAATTTATGCTCCATAAAAACTTCATAATTACTCAGTGATGTTGGGATTATATATGTGTTCACATAGACTCAGAAAAGGATAAAAGTCAGGGCAAAACGAGTTATACCGACGCACACCTCCCACCCATCACTTCCTCAACCATGATAATATGACACCATGATTGTACACAAACTCGTTACATGAGAAGCTCTGTAGCTAAAGTGAACTCACATGTGACATGATACTGACATATCCTTCAAAATTAAATTCAAACAATGAGAAGCACAAGGAGACCAATAAGTATTACTATACTTCTAATGTAGCTTACTCAAATAATTTATAAGCACGCATTGTCGGCAGAACTATTCACATTCACATTAGATGGCCCAACCCATTCAACCAATTTCGCAGAACATACGAAATAAAGTGTCTCGCATCTTCACAAAGATCGGCATCACATTTTTTACAAATACCAAACCAACTGGACAATACACAAGAAAATTAATCAAAGTCCGTCGTTTCCTTTGATCGGCCCAACCATCTACCGTACTGTGCATCCATTATCCCTCATATTACTCTGATAACTATTTATAAGAAAATCCAATTCTTTTTTGCATTCTTCTAACAAATTGACACTCATATCATGATATGATGGTCCTCCAAACCGCACTAATACCAAAGCAATTGCTTTACAACAGTTTAAAGTACGAGAATTAAATGCATTAAAAGGAATGCATGCATCATAAAACCATTTAGCAAGCTATATTAGCTCTATGCTTTGCACTCTTGCTGCAGAAATGCAGATTTGATGGACGGTTGAGAAGTGGTACTTTCTATCGTCTTCTTTCTCTTTCCCCTTCTCCTTCTCTCGTTTCCTTTTTCTTTTATCTGCTCTCTTCTTACCCTCTCGACCCAAGTGCTCATATGTCTCTTCTTCATCTTCGTATGCCTCTTGCTCTTGTATTTGCACTTCCTCTCCTCTTCAACATCATCAAATGCATCACATGCCTCCTCTAAGGGCCTTCTTTCACCTCCTTTGTGGCATAATCACGACTTCAATCAGCACCCCATTCGGGAACACTTCTACATGATGATATTTTCCGAGAACGCAAGCCAGATGATATTTCATTCTATTGATCCCTCCACCTTTAAAGGATTTTGCACAATACATGCAAAGTGTAGTGGGCCTTCTATTTGCACCTCGAGTCTCGTAGAAGTGACCCCACGCCGGATCACTCTCGCCACGAATGTTCGGGTGTAGAAGCCATGCATCTGCATCTCAAGATCGAGAATTATATCGCCATTCCTATAACAACACACAAAGCCATAATGTCCAAATTAGGGACCAAATAAAAACTATAATGTCCAAATTAAATTAGGACAACAAAGCCTAATGCTAACAAAATTACATAAACAAAACAAAGCAAAAGGAAAATGGAACCAAAAGAAATAACAGTTCAACAAAGCAAAGTAATTTTAATTGATTACATCCAAGGAATTAGCTATGTGAATTGTGAGTCGAACCAGAATCATAGTGTTTGTTCTGAAGCAATTAATTGTTTAAAAAACAAAGATGCTTATTGAAGAACAAAGCAACAAACCCATACAAATGTCGTGGAGTTCAACCATGATGATTAGTGATTACAACAATTTTACTCATCGAATCTACATGATTAATTAATTATCAGTATTGATTAGAATTTGTCAACATTACCCTTAATCTTATTAATCGTGAGGTAAGTACTAATTAATCACAAGTAGTCTCCTTGATCAATCTCTGATTCAAGTTGAAAATTATGTTCAAAATTCAAACTATCTAAACCCATTGTAATGGAAAGTGGAAATAGACTCCAGGAGAGGCGCAGAGAGAGGAGCGGCGGTGAACAGAGGGAGAGCCGGCGCTGGCCGGCACCGAGGAGAGAGATTGGCTACTACTGTGGCGCATGAGAGATCAAGCACAAGAAGAAAGTGAGGAGAGATCGAGGCAATCAGTGATCTTTAAGGCTGTGATGGAGAGGAAATGGAAAATAGAAAACCTGGAAAATCAGGATTCGGGCGTGATCATGATGGTGACAAAGGGCGTGATCTGGCCACGACGGTGGACTGGGTGGCGTGATGGAGTTAGTGGTTGTGGCATGGGTATTCCGTGATTTGCCAGCCGCCCGCCGTGCTCGACAATGGAGGAAAACGAAGACAGTTTTGACTTTTGAGTTTTCCAAATTTCATTTTTTTTATTTTTATTTTTTTAATTAAAAAAAATCAATAAAATAAAAAAGTGAGAACCGGCTAACCCGACACCGGACACGGTTGCCTGCCTCGACGGCTGAGTGGCTCCAAGGTTTATCCCTGCTTTGCAAATTACCGTCCTGGCCCCTTGTTTTTCCTGGGCTGACCTATTCGCCTGCCTCGCTTAACAACCTTGGTTTAATCCACCCTAACTATTTATTTATTTTCAAGTATTTATTTTTTATCAAAATAATAAAGGTTGTTTAATGAAATTTCAAACTTATAATAAATAACATGTCTAATTTGCCTTATTAAAATTTGGAAACCTATGCTACAGTATCCTCAAGCTAATTTATTTGAAAAAGAGAGTTATATTGATAATATTTAACAAATTAAGAAATCATCTTTTTGAAATAAACATATTTAATTTTTTTTAAATTAAAAATTTATTTTTAATAAATAAACTATATATATATATATATATATATATATAATTTTAAATTGATTAATACTCCAAAAGATTATATCTCTTATTGTTGGAATTTTATATATATGATTACTATTTCCTTTTAACTTGGTTAATACTCAAAAGATTATATCTCTTAATGTTGTAATTTTTATTTAGAAATAATTTATTAAATAATAATTTAATTCTACTCATTCAATGAATTAAATTCCTTAGTGGTTAACTATTAAACCAATGACTACTATTTAAGATTTGAAAGCTTAAGCCCATGAATAGAATACTACAACTTAACATGCAAAGTGAATAGTTATCCAATAAAATTATTTAAAAAATAATATAAAACCAAATTATTTATTTTATTGTATATTTCAAAATTTTGAAAATAAATTTATAATAAGTTTTTTTTATTGGGGTAATTGACAAAATAATCCATAGTTTGGCTCACTCTTCTTTAATTAGTCTCACCTATTGTTTAATCAGGAATAATCCCATGTTTGGGGTTCTCGTATTCTATTAGTCCCAACCCATCGATGACTGGATAAATGAGTTAAAAAAAATCATACGTCGCCCCTCTTTCCTCCAAAACCAATTTTAGCCCTAACAACCTCTCTCCTCTCTCCTACCTTCAACCTTTACTGGAATTCTTAAGGTGAACGTCGCCTTCCTCTTCCACCTTGAAGAAAGACTTGAGTCTTTGTATATTATAAACTGTAAATTACATGTACAAGATGAGGCCTTATATAGGCTTGGCCATAAAAACCTAAGAAAGGAAAATATACAATTGCCATATACAATAATAGAACTTGCCATATAGTAATCTAACACTCCTCACCTTCGCTTGAGAAAATGGGTAAAGCAAAGGATTCCTTTACTTCTAAATTAGTTCCATCTGGCCTTGTTCATCATCACCTTCGTCGGAGAAAATGGGTAGAGCAAAGGAATCTTTTGCTTCTAAATCAGTTCCACCCCAGAAAGCATAATCATATGATTTTTGTACCTTATTTTTACTAGTTTTTTACCTTATTTTTACTATTAGGAGAGTAACCACATTGGCATTCACTTGCAAAGATGATGTAAACTAGAACTTGTTTTTATCCTTTGATTGAAATGAATTCAAATTAAATTACTGGTAGTAGAGAACAAAGAATAATTGATTTATGGGTAACAAGAATCACCTGATAAAGGTCAGCATATATACTGTTTGGATGCCTTTTTTTCACCTCCTCTGACACACAACATAACTCAGTCCATTAGAAAAAGAAAAGACTACAGCATCATAAGTGTCGTATCATGAAATCCAGAAGAAAATGCTATATGACTATGATCATCGAACCCTTTATGAATTGAATCTAAACTACTTCTAAATCTAATCAATCCAAGATGTAAATGATCCTTCCAACTCGTCAAACATTTTGTTACCAAAAGTGACCAAAATTTAATCCTAATTTTTCTCAGATTTTCAAAGGCAACTGATGTTGAGAAAATGATCATCGGGTAGATTAAAGGAGAATTTTTTCAAAGATCAGGAGCAAAATGATTTATTGGGTAGATTGGAGAATTTTCCAGTTTTCCTTTCAACTCAAGATGCCGAAAAAATTGGATTGGTGACTCCACTCATATCAAATTGCTCAAGATTTTAACAATGTTATCCTTAGTTTTTATAATTGTTAGATACCCAGAAAAAATAGAAATCAAAATGTAAATCGGGCCTTCTTCCAAAAACTTGATTTAATGATCAAATTTGTGTCAATTAATGAAAAATGGACTGGGCATGTGGGAAATGGGTTGAGAGAAAAACATAACTAAAGCTTCAGAGCAGTTAAGATAACCGAGATTCTTCCCAAACTTCGTAATGTGTGGAAGAAAACAACCCAGTTTCTCAAAATTTTCAAAGGCATCCTTCGAGCTACTGTTCGAGTTTTGAGTATCCGTCGAAATCCAAGAAGTTTGCCGCCATTAGCTCATCCACCATAATGTCGTCGATCATCAGCACATCCTCCTCAATGTTCACATATAGTGTCGACTTCATCTTTAAGATCTCCACCGACGACGATGAGCCCCTAACACCATCGCTGTGCTCACTGATCATCAATTTATTCAGAGTGTAACGTATTTGAACCGAGTCCTCCATGTTCAGACATGGTGTCTACTCGGATTTCATTGGATGTGGAGAGAGGAGAAAAAACTCAATTTTTTAAAAAATAAAATTTTGGGGCTTGTTGAATAATGCCGTGTGGCGAGAAAGAAAGGAGAAAGGATGGGGATCAAACTGAATTTTTATAAAAAAATAAAATTAAAATTATGTGGGCCAATTAGATAGTGACACGTGACACTTTTTAACTTGCTAAGCCAATCACTTCCGATGGAGGACCAATAAGATACGGGACCCCCTAAACTTGAAATTATTCCTATTTAATCAGTAGATGAGACTAATTAAAGATGACCGGCCAAACTATGGATTATTCTTGTCAATTACCCATTTTTCATTTTATAAACACAATTTTCCCCTAAAAGTTGAGAATAATTTTTTTCCTTAATCTAAATGTAAACAAAGTAATAGAATAAGACAACTATAAATTGATAATGGTTATAGGTATTTGTAGTATTATAGATAGTTAAAAGAAATGACTTCAGTTTTGCGCGTATGTCTCACTTTGCCCTTGGACTAAATTTTTTTTGGTCCTAAGATACCCTTGATGTTCACTTTTGTATTTCAATCATGCCCAAACCGTAAAAAAAAAAAATTATTGATGGATAAACGTTAGTTCAAACCCCATTAAACACCCCACACGTGTCAAAATTTTCAGCCTGGACAGACTTTAACGAGGCAGACATGTAAATCACGAAAGTAAACATAAAGGCATTGGGATCAAAAATTTATGACGTAGGACATATGTGCGAAAACTCGAGATCATTTCCAGGCACCTATCCCATAGAAGTAAGTAGGTTTCTCGTAAATGATAGTCATTTTTCCAAGACGCCCATAGCCCAAGAAGAACAACATAAGCCGGGATTTAGAATCGGGCACTATCTTTGTCCCAAGTGTTTCACAAGAAGATGTCTACTTCGAAGTTCAAGTTTTATGAAGATTTGAAGGTTTAAACATGAAGTCCTTGGAGAGAGTTAGGACTTTGTTCATAACTAAGTTGGGACCCGAATCAATTCTAGACTCTTGGAGCCCAAGGGTAGGACTACTTTGGATCCTATAGATAATGTTAAAGGTCAAAAAATCCACCTAGCTAGGAGATAATCTTAATAAAGAGAAAATGTTGAAATTCATAATTAGACAATACGAGGTTATTACGCCAAATCACGTGATTCGGGTGCAATACAGCGAGCCTACTCGCCCAGACTACACACATGGCTCGATGCAAACAAGAACTTGATGTGTGAATGATTATACTGAATGGGGACTTAGTTCCTGGACCAAGTTCGAACTAGAGTTGAAGAGACGTAGACCTCACTCAAGAGGACCCTCTTAGTCTCTCAACTTTTGTGAAGAAGCATCTGATAAACCAGACGGTCATCATCCTACAAATAATGGAAAGTCCTCAAATTTGATCATCAAAACTTTCAAACTAGATTTGGAACCTATTGGGTTTAAAATTGTCCATATCTTCATCTCAAAGGTTATACAAGAGGATAGCTACTTCAGAGATCAAGTTTGATGAAGATTTGATGAAATAAAGGTGAAGTCCCTGGTAAGACCAGGAAGTAGTTTGGACTAAGGTCATCCCACGCTGTGGACGTGCAAGGCCCTAGAGTCCAACCATAAGAATACGGATGCAAGCGCCTCAACCTGGGAGGCCAAGTTATCGAGGAGAAAGTTACCATATTGGGATTCTATCTTCTAACAAGTGATAAAGATCAAATCAAGAAGATCCAATCATCTAAGCTATCAAACTAGAATTAGAAAACAACCGATTTCTATTCTAAAAGAGGATACTTACCAACAAGCTTCCTATTTCTCGCATTATAATTTAAAGGGAAAGTGCATAAAATATAAGGTGTGGTCGAGCCGCACACAGAATGTAAGGATCCAGCCTTATCTAGACTTCCAAGACTGAATTACAAGGCTATAAATTTGTATTTTCAGTTCTCATCACAGACTTACAAAATTCGATCTTAATAAGAACGTAGATCCACAGTGAAGTCAAGGAGCAGAGCAGATACTGAATGAGGTATTACAGATGTTAAAATTTTCACCTCGTGAAAGATGATGGTTTTATATTCTTCATCTTTATTAATATACATGATCGTGCGATGTTGTAGAGAGGGGAATGAAGGTAGTTTATTCTAAACTCCACTAGGAGTGATTAGGTTTCAAGAAGAGTCATGGGTAGAGAGGGAATCTCGTATCACATAAGACTAATTGTAAACCTTGAATAAGATAAGTGGAAATCCTTCCATTTAGGCACAACCCTGTAGACATAGGCAGGTTGTCGAACCACGTAAAAAAATGTGTGCTTTTATTTTACTGTATACATATTTTTTATCTGTCCTGCACATTGATCGTCCAACACTAGAGTTTGGACTGCCTGCACAAATTCTCCCACATAAAGTCCGGACTGCCCACACAAAGTCCAGGCTGTCGCCACATAGTTTGAACATGAACAACATCCTAACTTTAAGAACAGAGTCCGAACATACCAAGTGAAGTTTGAACTCACTACACATCATACTCCGAAAACACATAATACTAAAGTCCAAAGTCATTGGACATTAGAGTTTGAACACACCTGGGCGGTGTCTAGGAACACACACCTATTAATTGACAATTGGTGTCAAAGCAAGTCACTCTGCCATCGAGCGAGATCTCGGTTGCTCTACTCATGTGTGTATGTGAGCCTCGAGGATGAATTTGATGTAGCGGTGAATCTATAAGTCGCCCTCCTACTGATGGGCCAAACTATGTAGACCGAAAAGTTCGATATCGTTAGTATTCATTAGATCTCTCGATATGAAAGCCTGTAGATCAAGATTGATGACGGGTGTCCTCAACCAAGATAGAGTTACTTACGGAAAACAATGTCAAGACTATCGAGCGACTATGCGAAGAAGACAAATTAGTAACTAGCAATTGGATAGCTATCATCCATATGGCGTGGATTCCAGACAGGTTAGCTAGCCTCATTGAAACTTCGACCGATAAAGGAAGGTGATGCTCAAAGTAATCGCGGTAAACGTGTCTCTAAAATTATACGCTCCTATGTACACAAGTGCATGCGTCACCTCAAGTAATATAGTGTGAAAAGTAAGAGTATCGTCCCATGAGGATTAGGTTACTAAATACTAAAATTGGGTATTCCTAGCTTTATTTGGATAAACACAATGGTGAAATTTAAATGGAAAACAAAAGAAATCCTAAACTAAAGTCCCAACACAAGGAGAAAAGATACTATAAGAAGCTAGTGGTTTTGATTTCATCTAAAAAATTCTTATGGTGAGATTCAAATTTGTCCCAATGATACCTAAATCATATATTAATGGTGGATTTCACCTAACCACATGCTATTCTTTCTTAAGAAATAACAATCTACCCTCGAAAAAGGTTATACTATATCTCTACCTCAAACCATCATAACCAAGGATGCATTATAATCGAATCCAATAGCCATTATCCCACAAATATTTATTTTCTATGGTGAAACACGATATTCATTTATGGTCTAACCTAATTACTATTTCTCAAACCTCAAATTAGTCAACATGTTAATGTTGATTAATCATCAACATGCATGAGAAATTGAATATAACATTTTATATATAAGAAAATCCAAACATCAAAGATTACAAATCAAAGCTAAACACCATAATTCACTATTTAGAATACATCAAAACCCCAGAAAATGAGAGTAGCTCATAGAGGGGAGAAATACAACCATAGAAAATAAGGAAAAGCAAGAAAAGAGGAGAAGAGTGTAGATGAAACCCATTTCTTCTCTTCAAATCTCCTTCTTCTTCTTCAAGGCTAAGAACCGATTTCCCCCAAGAAAGACTTGCCCTTGGGGTTCTCTACCTAAAGGGTCTTCTCTTTTGCAATCAAGAGAACCCTTTGAAATCCTCTCTTCAAAAGCCCTAAAATATGTTCTTTTAAATCCAAAAACCCAAGAAAGCTTGGTCGAGTCAGAGAAATCTCTTTGACTCGACATCCATGCCGCAGTCATGGAAAAATATGGGGCATCACTAGAGTTGTCTAGGCCAAACTACATCATAGCTGCGTGAGCCATGTTGTAGTGTGAGGGTACTCACACCAAGGCATGAGGGAACTCACGCCAAGGCATGAGGGAACTCGTGCTAAGGCGTGAGATGGCCTTCACTCCGCCAGTAGCTCGGCTTTGTATTCAATTGTACATCCTCACTTCTTTCTTCATTTCTTCCTCATTCGATTACTGTACACGATCTTAGATTCTATGGAAATCTCTGAGTCTAGAACACGTCCATGGAAGTAAAGGAGTTTCAAATAACAGTACGAAAGATCACAAGTTTATCAGAAATAAGATGATGACTTTGTGGAATTTTCTTTCATTTAGCTCATTTCTGCTTCGCTCCACCCAATGATTGACCTAAACAAAAAATAGAACATTTGGAGCATGAGTATAAAGGATAATCATCAGTAATCCATGAAGAAAGCAAGGAAGGAAGACTACTCTCAAAGGAACCGCTACACCATCACCCACTTGACAAACACAACAATAGGAGGTCAAAAGTAAGAAGTTCCAGGATAAGTCTCAATAGATGTTCAGACTTGTCCAGTCCCTACTCCAATTCCTTAGGACAGGACCTGAAGTGCAGTGATAAAGAAAAGGATGGATTCCCTGATTTGAAGAATGTAAAGGATGTGTGAACCATGTTAGTTATGGAAACAACCAAGGATGTCTCACACAATGTCCCAACTAAACTCTACCACTCTCGGTAGTATCGTGGAACTTCTCCACATGGACCCAATGGGACACGTACATCCGGAAAACATTGTAGTTGAAAAGGCACATCTATACGTAAGTCATAAATACGACATGCTACATCTTGAATCGAGTTTACCTAATACGTGGAACTCTCATGACTCCTTATGAGATCTGGAAAGGTAAGCAACCATATCTGAAACACTTTCATGGTTTTGGTAGTCCCTACTATATTTTAAATAACAGGGAATAAAGAGGGAAGTACCAAGTCCAAGAGGAAGTTCGAACTATAGCTATAACGTACTAGCATCTGAATGAAAAGGACTCTAGAGGACAGTTTGGAAATCAAACGCGTGAGCCTTTTAGAAAGATTCAGGAGAATCATCCTACCCTTGACATTATTGGTAACTGCATGAGTGTTTCACCAAGGAATTCCCAATATGAAACAAAGAGAGATGATTGACCTCTCCCATAATGTCTTCACTAACTAGTCCAAAAACTACAAAGAGGTCTTGAATGGTGAATTCTGAATCAATGTCAAGCCAAAGGACCCAACTCAGTTCAAAAACAAAAATTTTTGGGACTTAATATCAAAGTCTCATCATGTGAGTGATAGACCAAATGTTAGAGAAGTGCTCTAAAGGAAATCACTTTAGCACTTCACAGACGCTCTGTTACTTTAGGCACATGTTCATTATATCATAAGTTTACAATGAATCGACAAGGTTCTTAATCAATTAATGAAGTCCACGACACATAAAATAGCATGAAGGAAATCATGATGAGATCATGATAATAAGATTCCTATCATGTGCAATTATGTTAGTGTCTAAATTATCACCGATCATAGGATCAACGAGACTAGACATTGTTGATCCAGATAGACTAGCATATGTCTGATTCGTGCCACAGTAGGTGTATCGAAATCAACAAAATTTATATCCTAAATCCTACTGCCGTAGCAAAACTACCTAAAAAGATAAAGGGCTCTAGTGGTCGAACACTGGACGGGTTTTCTTCATGAGAAGAGTTGCAAAGGTACTGGAAACTGTGTTTTCTCGTTGGATTTTTAGGGTTTATTAAAAATAATGTGGGTGAATGGTTGGAAACTGGAAATAACTTGAAGTAAAAAGTTGAGAAAGAATTCCTTGAAGTCTCGGGCCATTGGGCTTAGGGTTCTAGGTTAACCGACATGTCCTAGTCTTTTTCTCGCGCTGAGATCATGACATATAGTCATTTCGAACCTAACTTCATTTACCTTTTTAAACCTAAACCCTAAAAGTTTTCCTTCCGAGCATGGCATCTGGGTTGGAGCATAAATGTCATTAACAAAGGAAAACATATCTCAAAAAACCTACCCTACAAGAACTAATGAGACAACTAATCGGGCATCGCGATCTAGTGAGTATCCACTAAACCCAAAAAGCTTGCCAAATACACATTAGGGAGAGCATGCCTAAAAGATTTTAACCTAAGGTGAGAAGCAGGAGCACAAATACCCTTAAATGCACATGAAGAGCATGAGAACATGCAAATCTAAGCCCAAAATCGCATTCAAAGGCCTTCCCTTCAAGGATCGTGGTCGATCGAGCATCCTCGATTCACATCATCATGTGTTTGCCAATAAGGCAAGTGCAAGAAATCAAGTGGAGAAGAAGAGGTAGTAATCACCAACATCGTAAGGAGGAAGCTTCGTGCCAAATTTCCTCGATTGATCGATGCAGTGAAAGTTTCATTTAATTGATGCAGGACTGAGCTTATATAGGTGCTCAGCATAAGGAAATTACAAAAAGTGCTAATGAACCAAAATTACATGAGGGTAAACTTGTATAAACCAAAAGATTCGGTCCAAAAGCACTAACAAAGCAGTGGGAGTAGAGCTGAGTGAATTTTGGCAACTCGCAAATTATAGTTAAGTAATTTGCAACCCCGCAAAATTTACAGCTGCTTCTCCCTTTCTTCGAAATTTTGTCTAAATTTCCTCTGGTTCGATCATGCATCTTCACCCCGGCCGTTCATCGTGGCTCAATCAGTATCAAGAATACGAGGCATTCGACCCGAAAAACTACAATAATGGGGCTACAAACGTGATCGTGAGCAAAGCCTGACCCCAATGTATCAATTGAGTCAGTTTCGATTAGTACACAAAAAGTGCTTTAAAACTCGCATTATACAGTGGCTCAAAATAAGACTATTCGGGTACTAATCAATTTCCAACCTATTACACTTAGTCCCTTAGTAATGATAAAAAGAAGGAAAATCATGCTTACTATATGTATGCAAAAAGGGACTGTCTTTTCAAAAAGTGTGTATAAAAGTGATGCCTTACCTTCAGTATGAAAAATTGGGACTCTGTACAAAAACCAGCTTAGGAGAATAAGTGTCATGCAGGACAAGTTGGGTGCGTTGTTCATTCCAAGGAAATCAACCTCGAACTTCTACCAAAAATCTAAGTGTTTGGTGACTGGCCACCAATAAGCCGCTGTTACACTCCCTCCCCTAACCAAACTAACGCCAATGTCTTATACCATGACCAACCTAAATAGATTTAGCTCCACTCTATTTCACACTTTTAACACCCCAAATATACCCTGGGGCTGCCAACATGTTTAGTATTCAGAGACATAAATTTAATTTTTCGTAAATTAAATGCAAAAATATAGAAATTTAGAAACCCGAAAATTGTACAAGAGTTAAGGACAAAAGTGTAATTTGTCAAAAGGGGGTATAAAATTTAGAAGTTGTTGAGATTTGAGGTCAAAGTAGAAATAACTTGAGTGGTAATGTAATTAATGGAATGAGGGAGGACCAAAAAGGTAAATAAAGGCAAGTTTAATTATTAAATAGAGGAGGGAGACCAAAAATGAGTTATTTTTGGTCTCCAAACAAGGGCTTACGGGAAGAAGAGGAAGAGGAAGATAGAGAGAGATCAAGCCAAGGTATGGATCTTTGGAGTTTGGTATGGAATTGTATGAATTCTAGTATGATTTTGTACAAAAACTACTCAAGTAGTGAGCTTGCCAGTGGTTTTCGATGACACCTGTCCCTTTCTGTGGTTTTGATAGAAGACATCTTAACTCTGAGATTTAAGGGAAGCTCGCTGAAAATCCCTAAATGATAATGATTGACATGGAATCCTTCACAATCTCTAAGGTTTTGTAGAGTCATGAACTTTCGCATGAATCCTCGATCTTTCGCTAATTAAGTACTGCGGAGTTGTTTTCTTGAGGGATTTCATGTTAGTTTTTGATGAAGGATGGAATAGAAGAGATTTATGGAAGAAAAGAGCATGAAAAATGGTGAATTATGCCATTTCATGTGATTCGAAACCCAGACCGCAGATCTCTCGAGCTTCAAGACTGCATCAATGATGCAAGAGCAAACAAGACGGCATGCCTCCACCGAATCCAAGATTCAGACCGATCACAGATCTACCGATGGTTCGCAACTAGCTAAGACTGGTACCGATGGTCTTACAGCCCTCGTTTTGTTATTTTGGAGTATTTAAGCTAAAATTCGTGACACCTAAGCATAGAAAAGGATGAAATTAAGTGAAAATGTATTCAGACCACCTCATTTCTACTAAGTGCTCGATGTGAGCCAAGTTCATGCCCCAATAATAAGATATGAAGTTTCTGAATATATATAATCGTAGGAATGCCAAAGACCATGTATTAAATGACACGGCACCTCTATTACGTGCAGCACATATAGTAATTTTGGTACTGCTTAGTACTATACTCTATGACTAGCGATGACACTCTCCGACGTGCTTCTACATTAGTACTTCTGCACTCGACAAGGCGACGACACTCTCCGTCGCTGCTTCTAAGACTTCGCTGGGTGCTACTATGACTTCAAGATCAAGAGATAGTATCTTCTGATACTTATCATACAAGGCCTTACTCATTTATTATTACTCGGTCTGTATTCCCTAGTTATATGAAATAACCTCGAATGATGAATAAGAGTAAATGAAAGTGTATCGATCCGACCGTAATACCTACCTGCATCTCTCGAATAAGAATAAGCTCAGAATCTCTACGCCTGAGACCAAATAAACATAAGTCCGTTATTAGCATAAGCTCTACAAAGAATAAGTTCAGAATCTACTCGAGATCCGAATAAGCATAAAACCGTTATAAGCATAAGTAATCAGATGTTCACTATATTAACGCATCAAATTATGATATTTCTTTATTGTTATACGTCAATATAAATGTGTGTATATGCATTACTATATATGTTTCCCACTGCCGTAAAGCTTAAGACACGTTTTAACTGCAGTAGGAAGAAAAGAGACAAAGGATCTTCCGTATTCGCCGGGCCAAAGACACACGAGTAGGGACCATCAACGTAGGTTCTCGCCCGACAAGTAAATGTAAAATGGTTAGTTTTTGAATTATGTAAATGGGACTCAAGATCGTATATGTGACACTGCAAACACCACTATGGGCGGTAGTTCATTTTGGACTTTTGTATATGATATTTTGATTCTCGTTTATAAGACTTTGCTCACCAATGTCTCGAAAAAGTAAGTAAAGAGTCCCAAAGATATGGTCTCGCACCTAACTCGCTCGAACTGCCAACCCGTAGACCGAATCTGGTGTGACAATTTCTATTGTATCAGAGGGTGCAATATCGACCAAAGTCCGTGTAACAGGATCTACCGATGACCCCAACCAACTAAGGCTTCAGGCATCAAGTCAAAAGGATCTTTCTACCAATAAACTCTGGGCTGTGTTTCACCCTGACTTCGAATGATTTCGAAAATCCAAATTCCTACAACTCTAAACTCCAATCTATCCACCCATGTAGCGAGCACTAATTCTGACTTAACCAGTTGGTTTAGTGGCACCAGCGCAAAGCCGCAGATCCACCTGACCATGCTCTGCTTCAAGGCAAAGCATCATGGTTTTTCTATTTGCTTTTCTTTCTTTTTCTTTTGCTTTTCTTTTTCTTTCTGGGTAAGACTCATCGCCTTCTTGGGGAACTCTAACCTATAATGGTCAACGGCTAAGGTCAGTTTTGCAACCAAAGTGGGAGTATGCAAACGCCTTCGTACTTAATGGATGAAAGTCATATAATCGTATGCAGGCTGAGAATGGTGGAAGACAGAGATTAATTACCAGGGTCTTCAACTGACCAACAACCGAATCAAGCATGGAACCATTCTAGCATTTACGGTAGCATACAAGGCTTCAACTTTTCAATTTATGAAAGGCAAACCACAACAACATAAGAGACAAACGAGATGCAAAAGTGTAGAAAATATTTTTTGTATTATATATATCAAGGTGAATTTACAAAATCTTTCAACTTCTTTTTCAAAAAGAAGGAAGAAGCTCTAAATATACAAAATGGGCTTTTTTGGGAACGTGGTACAAGCAAAACTAAAGTCGATGAACATCAATTAACACTCAATCGCCCGACAACTGAATCCAGAAAGAAGGAGGAAGTACCTCCTCAATCGGCGCCAGAGAAGAATCATCTCGCCAAGGTGCCGAGGTGTCGGTGGAGGGCCGATACGCCGCACCGCCAACACATCCAAGGAATCTATAGGGGCTAATGGTGGAGGAGCGATCCTACCTGAGGAGTGGAGCAATGAGGACCGAAAGCAGGCACGCAGAAACAATGGGAGGCCCATGCTCTAGAGTCGCATGAGGATGGCTCCGACTCGCGCCACGGCCTCTGCGAGCCATCCCTGCAAACGCGACCTAGGAAGTCAGAATGATGGCCGTGTGGCTAAAATGTGCGACCGCCTCCATGATAGGGGCTCAGGAAGTCCCCGGTAGAGAGGGTAATGTACCGCAAGGGTATGAGGTGCCGCCCAATATATCCGACGAGCATCAAGTAATGGGACCCGTCTCTGAGGGGCAGAGGGTATCGTATCCGGTACCAAGGCCTGAGCTACTCTGAAAGTCAAGGACTGTGCAGGAACTGATGAAGCCGGAACCTCGAGGCCCCTGCAGGCTCGCCTATGCGGGACAGTCCTCGACTATCGCCACGGCCACCGCCCACCTCGAGGGGGAAGATGAGCACGAGGCCTGTACCCCGCCACCGGGACGACAGCAGTGGTATCTCTGGCCACCGCCACGGCCTAATTAAGGCTCTACGGAACCCGATGTGCCTAGAATCATACAAGAGTCGAGGAAATAAGAGGTACGGACTCAGCCAAGAAGGCAACCCACGGCACTTCCTCGTCCGGTTGAAATAAGGATCGCCATAATCAGCCCACAGAAACAACCAATATTCTAAAATAAATAAAACCTCCAAAAAATACCTCTCCTCGAACAATATGCCGGAGGAAACATATTAGACCTCAAAATGTGGTCTATCAAAGCACACGTCATGGAGGTGCCGCCTCGACAATATCCCACCAAGAATGGCCCATAGAGAGAAGTCTGACCATCTCCTCGTCGAGGGATGGCCACTGTCTA
This sequence comes from Tetrastigma voinierianum, assembly GCA_016808115.1. Taxonomy (NCBI): domain Eukaryota; kingdom Viridiplantae; phylum Streptophyta; class Magnoliopsida; order Vitales; family Vitaceae; genus Tetrastigma; species Tetrastigma voinierianum. Next base: position 251,861 of record JAEQBH010002511.1, read on the forward strand.
TACGGTCACAAGGCTGGAGGACCACCGGGCAAATGAAGGCGAGATGTTTGAGGTCTGGCATCCCGGTCTGGCCATCGATGGAAAATGCGAGCCGGGTCAGCTGGCCTGCTGGGATGCCATCAGGATGAGAAACTCGATGACGACCCGAGGATAATAGAATCGACGCGGCCTCATGAACAACTCCAGATGGTATCTCTGCACGAGGAGCATGGAGTCTCTGAGCCCGGTCAAGAAGAACGCCGGAGACTACAGAACCTCCCATGGAAATCTCTCCTCCAGCTCAACATTCCCTGATCGTGGTCGCAAGGCGGCGTCACCGACGATGGACGCAGGGATAGTTCCAGGCTGCAATGCCCCTCGAGCACGGCACAGGTGGCGCCCAGCCTCTAAGTGGATGACCCCGTCCAAGTCCGGCCCGGGCTGTGGACTCCGGCCGGGCCCGGGATGCAAAGAGCAGGTGGAGCCGGGGCCAACCAGACATCTCCTCCGGTGGGCCATGAGAGGAGCCCCCAAAGATCACCAGCCAGAGGCCTGGCCGCCACTGGGGGCAAGGGAAGCAGAGGCGCAGCCCGAGGCACGACGACACGCCTGGGGCCGGCACGGCCACAACAAAGAAAGGGAGGAACCAACTACGGAGGCGCCGACGGCTGAAAGCCGGGCCTACGGCCACGCACCTTAGGAGCGGAGGTCCCGCCTGTGGGGAGCGGGGCTCTGGCGCACCCATCACGACAGAATTAAATTTCATCTTCACTATCGTCAAGCCACGAGAGCAAACTTAAGAGGGGAATGGAGGCCTAAAATGGAATATGAAATGTGGAAATGAAAATGAAAGAAAAACAAGGGTTTATAAAGGAGGAGGGTGGGTGGGGAAGACATGAACCATTAATGGCATTTAGTGACCATTAATTTAAATGGCCCAAAAGATTAAAAATTTAATCAGGAGCCGTGAAACCAGGGAAAGAGGGAAACGAAGAGCCTGTGTGCAAACTGGAGATATGGAACGCATCCGCAGTTACGTACTCCGCAACCTCGCGAACTCGCAGCTTTCTAGAAATCTCGCACCTTGCTAAATTTCTCAACTGGAAACCTCAGCAAATTGCGCCCTCAGACTCTAACACCCGCAACAACACAAGACCCAAAATTATGAGAAGATAAGTCAAAATTAAGGAAATTACAAAATTTGGAAATTAAAGGCTATTAATGAAAATCCCACTTAAAAATTGAAATAAAATAAAACAAAAAACTCATTAAAATTTGAGTGGTTTCCAAGTTCCTACAGAACCACTCCCTATTGCGTCGTTAAGAGCGTCTACGGGGTCAAGGAGGATGAAGCTCCTCCATGCTTCAGATTGAGGTGTGTGCCGCAATCGAGTTTAGCTTTGCCCTTTTCAGGTTAAGCATTATGCTCGGTGGCGCCGGGTGGCAATGACTGCATCAGAAGGAATGACTGGATGCACTGTTCCTTCCAATCGCTTCGTCTCTTGTTAATTCTTCCCGGCAGCTTTACGAGCACTGTGCTTTCCTACACCCCGTGCCACTGTAGACTTCTTCCGATTTCTCAAGCCCTCATCCCGCCGTTTATCCCGTTGCTCGAGTGAAAAATGTTGAGCTCCAATTTCATGTCACAAAGGTGAGCCGTGATAACCCCATTCCGCAGCTTGATTATAAGATTGGGATAGCCAAAAATGGCCTCCCAAGTATGATTTCGCACTCGCGAGTGCTCGCCATCGTCATTCAAGAACCAAAATCCATCTGGATAGAATTTATCTACCTTCACTAAGACATCCTTAACTATCCCCTTCGTATTTTCACCGATCGATCTCGCTAAGGATAGCATGCTGGTACTAAATTCTAAACCTAACCGCTTGCATATCAGTATGGCAAGAGGTTGACACTAGCCCCGTATCCAGCAGTTGTTTTTGGCCTATACAGTCCCTCCAATGTTTACTGAGATGGTGGGGGATCCTAGATCTTTATATTTCACCAAGGTTTTACACTGGATGATAGAGCTGACTTGTTTAGTCAGTAAGGTGTTAACTTTCTAAATCTCCCACTATGTAAGTGTGAGTGATGGATCAAAACATCAACACAAATTTATAGCGTTATTACCCAAGGACTATTATCTAATCCCCAACAATAATGCCATGAAACTTGTTTGTTATATTTCTTTGCAATTATACCGATTAAAAACGCTTACTTAAGAGTAGATAAAATTTCTTTCTGGTTTTGATCCATGATTCGCAAGTGTACGTGCCTACTGGGCACAAGTGGATGAAGTCCAGATATCGATCCCACGTAGATCTCAAGAATTCTCAATCAACTAATCACTACCAATTTCTATACTATTTGGACTATGATTTGCAATTGATATATCCCTAGCAACCTTTAAAATAATGAAAGAATAAAGATATGTAAACTAAGAACAAAATGAGACAATGCTTACACTAAAATAAAAAAAATTAAAGAAATAGACTGATAAGTTAGTTTTTAAAGGGAGCATTGAAAATATAAATCAGTGAAACATCAATTCCTGCTGCACAACTCGCATCTTTGTTTCATGAACTTCGATGAACTGGGCCCACAGTTAAGGTGTTTCATGTGGATCTCTCTCACGACACATTTCACTACTCCACCTTCCCTGCTTTTCTTTGATCGCAGAGGATTAGATAACTACTTAACTGAAAGGCTCGTTTAGGTATTTTTTCTTTCAATACTTCATACCCAATACGGATCAGAACCCAGTTCTAAGACATAGGAAAAGTAATGGGTTTACACCATACCGGTTTCTCATCCTCAAAATCGGGAACAAACATTCTTTCCTTTGGACAGATCCTGCCAACACCTGGATCAACTTAATGCTCGAATCGAGGCGAACTCTACTCATTTTAATTCGATGTCATTCAACCCATTCTCGCTTCAAGGAGAAGAAGGATTTTATCGATTAGAATTCATTAAAGCCTTATTAGATCCCCAATATTAGTTCAAGATACCTCGAGAGATTGTTCACTCAGAATGCCTTCTCCGTGTCACCAGGGCCTCCCGAAATCGTAGCATGAAACAACTTATTGCTGTGTATAGACACTAATATTTGACTGGGACATAACAATAAACAAACCAAAGAAGCGCATTCGAGACTGTCTGGCAGACTGGAGAATTTTTTGCAGAGATAAATTCTAACAACAGAGTACTTCAACTAAGCCGGGTTTCTAAATTACTTCATTACACTAACAAGAGCTCCTCGATCAAAAGAACTAATAGAACTGAATCGAAGTTCGAATTCCAAAATTTGCCTGGGACTTCAAACGAACCAGCAAGAATTTAAAGAAAAATAACATTCTCGCATTCAAATTCTTCAACTTCAACAACTAACATCCAGATCCAAAAATTCAAATGAAATAACAATCTACTCTAATCTAATCTTAAATAAAAGCAAAACAAAGAAAAAGAAACAGAAAATTAAAATCCACGAGCCTTCGGCTACCTAGACTTCTCTTTCTAAGCCGCCAAGAGTCAAGCCTTCAGAGTGTACCGCTATTTATGTGGTTCCTCGGTCATCCCTAACTTCGATGCACTTCCTCAGGTTTCAAAATAATCGCCCATTTGTTTGTTCATGTCATGATCTACTTCGTCGCTGACTCTTCGACTTGATGTCGCGATTCTTTCACGTCGCGAATTTCACCGCCTTCCGCTTTATGAGTCAGCTTTGATGTCACGACTTCAATCATACGTCGACCGCTTTTCCGCTCAATCAGCATAAACTGGTCGCGACTTTCCTTATCACCCATTTGATCTCGATGTCGCGACGCCAAATGACGTCGCGAATTCTCTCTCTCAGAATTGATGTCACGACCACCAATGACGAAATTTAATTTCCACCTTTCAGACAGGAGCTTCTTCGAGGCGGCGACTTCAATCATACGTCGCTAGATTTCAATGTTACGCTTACAGCTCTTTTCGATGTCGCGGAAGCTTTTGTTTCGTCGTGATCATCTTCAAGATCTCGATATGATGTCACGACAAATCTAAATGATGTCGCGACTCCATTCTTCGCGAAATGATGTCGCGACTCATCGCCGATCGCACCTCTTCATTGTAACCCATGTCACACCACCAATCGATGTCGCGACCATAATACTGCGCCTAATGTCACTAATTCTAACCGATGTCGCAACCCCATTCTTCGGCAGCTTGATGTCACGATCACCGCAGGACGTCACGACCTTCTTTCATCAGAATCGGCGTCGCAACCACTAACCTGGCGTCGCGACCATAATACCTCGCAGCCCGATGTCGCGACCTTCTAATCGTCGAACCGGCCGCGAATTTAATCGTTCTTAACTCGCCGCGACTCTATGTTTGGCCTTTGAAAAACTCGGTCGCGAACTTCTATTCAAAGGTCACGCACTTCCATGTCTAATGCTGCTTTCACCCTATCGCCACCGGGTGGTCGCAACATCATGTCTACTTCTTCATTAATTCTGGCCTCCGCCTGATTTGAGTTTGCCATACCGGTGTTATTCTTCATAACCGCTGGTCACAGATCAAGTCCTTTCTTCAAATTAGTCATAATTTCTTTTACTTGAGAAGGTCGCTCTGCGGGCTTCAGATGAAATTTCCCTGTCGCGACTCATGGGCGTATCACGACATCATTTATTTCGTGTCGCTGACATCGCAATGATGTCGCGGACATGAACTTCTTTCATTTGATCGCTTTTCTTTAATCACACCGCCTCTTCGTCTCAACTTCTTTCTTCAAGTCACGACTTCACTCGCTCATTCTTTCGCTCTTCTTCAAAGCCACAGTTCTGTTGATGTCGTGGACTTGGAATTGCCTTGAATCGCACTCCCGTCGCGACTAATTTCCGCTACTTCACTATGCTACAAAGCCGATTTCTTATGATTTTCGCTTAAAATTTGATTCACAGATTTTCCAGAAATCGAATTCGATTCAATTATCGCTTCCAACAATTCAACGTTATTCTCATTTATAAAACTTTAAAATGGATTAAAAATCTCATGAGTTTTTTGACTCATCAAATTCCAACCTTGCAAAATTTTGCTCATTCCTACAAAGAAAGAAGAAATTATTTGTCCTCAAACAAATAAGCTTTGGAAAATCTTTAAGGACATTTTAAGGGATTTGACCCACATTCTTTTCATTCCACCTTTCCGATCCGAATTAAGAGATATCACTATTATTTCAAATTTCAGTTTCGATGCAAGAACAAGGCATGGTGTACTCTATTACAAAAATTTCTCGATAAACTAAATGTATTTAAACAAATATTTAACAAGTCTTGTTCTCGTGTGTGTGCAGATCATCAATCCTTTCAACTTCATGTTGAATTTAGTTAATCTTCTCGAGTTTTCTAGATCGTTTATCAAAGTCTCATATGCTTGTTTTCATATCGATTCCACTAATGTAGTAAATTCAACCTTCAAAATCAATGAGGTCTCTTCAGCTTCAGAATGTCGGCTAGGGTAATCAAGTAGATAATGGAAAATTTAGGTTGTAAATTACCCAGCTTTCCATCTTCGCCTTTACATTGTTGCCCAAATTTTCTTCCTTTTTCTTCTTTGCTCCTTTCTCTCGATTCTCCTTAATCTTAGCTCCATTCCTTTGAATCTCCTTTACGGAATCTCACTTCCATATGTACTTGATTCAAAGTGCATTCCTGTTTTAACTCCTTTGCTTTTATTTCCTCTAAGATTTGGAATAAGGCAATGTTTTGTCTTCAGCTTCTATTACTCTGGGGAGAACTTCACAAGAACTCCCATACCAAAGGCATTAGGTGCTAGCCAAAACAACCCTACGAGCTAATTGCTCAAGGAAATAGCCACAAGACAAAAAACTTATTCCTATTTCACTAAACGCTTTACTTTTCAACCCCTTCTTGTCAACATTTGGAAATATTATTCCCCAAACTTGTTTCTTCCTTTATACTAAACTTTTCTCAACTAGAAACCGGATAATTTGGTTATTTACTCCAAGTTTATTGCAAGGAAGGGAATTTCGCTTTCAATTGTCGCTTATCAAGAAATTAGCTTATTCGCTCAAATCGTAGAACTAGAGAATATGCTTAAGCATATTTTTGAGGGTAGGCTTAAAAAGGCTCAAGCCGCCAAGGGACGGGGTTTCTATCATTTCTTTCGTTGTTTTCACCTAGGATTTCGCCTCAACTCAATAATCAAACAAGTTCTAGGACCGCGACTCTAAACTCAATTCTAAAAGATGTTCCTAATTCTCGCCAAAAGTTTCATAAGTTTTGTCGAAATCGATGTGTATTATTTCTCTTCAAGACTCGTACTTATTCACTGCCTACTTACATTGTTTAACCAAGTATTTTTGCTCCATCAAGAATAACCAATTTTCCAATTTTGCAACTAAACTCAATTTAAATTGCACGCAAATACTCCTAATTCCAGCTTTATTCATGCCCCGATTTATGCAATTATTTGTGTTCAAGTTTATCTCCATCAAACTACTTCAACTAATTCGCATTATGATATTTCAGCATTTTCATTCTCGAACTAAATCCTAATGTTATTTTCCTAATGTGTCAAGCAAAAATTTAACCGCAAGCAAGCAAACATTTCCTTTTCACAAATTTTCTTTGCTTTATTCATGATGTGATGCAACAAATGAGAAACAACAATCGTAAAGAGGGAAGAGAAGGATAAATCAATGGGAAGGGTCTATTTTTTTCTTTTTTGAGGGAGGAGCAGATGTTTGGAGATTCAGATCAAGGGGGGCCAAATTAGGGATTGAATTTGGGAAATTTCATTTAGCTTCTCTTTCTTCATTATTCTCCTTTCGACTGCTCTTCAAGGATCAATTCATTTGTGAGATCAATCTGCTCAGATCATCTGTCTCTCGTGCCCAAGCAGGTTCGTTGTGCCCAGTCGCCATGACTTCTAAAAATTTGGAAAGATTTGTTGATCAAATCCAAATTTCAGTTTTAATTTTCTTCCGAAGGCATCTTTATCATCAAGCTCGATCTCCGTCTTCATCCTTTTCTCGAACTTCAACATTGACATGTATGTGGAACTCAACCCTGACACCGCTCCTACTCTCGCTTCGACCGAACCTTCCTTTATGAGCTGGAGTTGAGAATCACGATCATACCGATTGTTACTGCACGATTCATGGCTTGGCCTTTAACTTCTTCAAGATCTCGATCTCTTCCTCCATTCCTTCTTAAATTTTTCCTCGATGTTCCAGATCTTTTCATCCGCGCTTCTTCCCTTCCGCTTCATCTCTCTTCCCATCAAGGATCTCTCTTTCATCTCAAAATTCTTCCATGTACTCTCTTCTCTTCGTCTACTCCCTTCTTCCCATTGTTGATCCCTTCTTCAATTCTTTTTCATAAACCTCTTCTCTGAACTTTTGCTGGAGGTTCCATTGCTCTTCTCTTCCTTCCATGCTCTTCTGAATGGAATTGAGCATTTCCATTATTCGATTATTCTCCCGGGCCTCCTGTAGCTTTCACCAAAAGTTCTCTCAAATCACTGCTCCTTATGGGGAGAGCCGGCCGGGGTCAGAAATCTATCATTTCTATCTTCTTCTCTCCATCCCCGAAACATAAAAGTATTCCTTTCATGTGCTTCTAGATTTTCTTCTTCGCTTTCCGCCACCGTAAGGGTGTCTTCTTCAGACAGATTCATTTTCATCCCTTGAACTGCTTCTACTACGCACCCCTTTTCGAATTCTTTTCGCCCTCGCTAACTCCCCACGTAAGGGAGCGTAAAAATCTTCGGGGCACTCTTCTCTTCTTCCCAAGTTCCCTTCACACCACCCTAATACATAGCCTGCGGATGGTCATTGCAGCGAGGGATCAAACCCCTTTATTACCTTCATGATACCTCATTATAGAATTCAATAATCTGCTCCAAAGATCAATTCAGAATTTCTTCAAAGATAAAGATGTAGAAGGATTCGCTTTCGTTTTACCGTGCACGTACTGGCAGTGGACCATAATGCATGCTAGGAAGCAAAACCACACTTTGGGCCCTTCACAAATCTCCGGTCAGTGGTCTTTTGCTCTTTCCTTTCTTTCCATTTGGCTTCTTTATCGTCTGCTAATTTTCGCGCACCTTCTCACTCTGCTAGGGTCAGTTTCATCCGCTTCGTTTGATCCATTCTTCGCCTTCCATTCCATACATCTCATTAATAGTCTGGCTTCCATAAGGCACCCAAACTCCTTCGACATAAACAGAGTTCTCCTTCCTCCCAAACTAGATTGAGTAAAATTTCTGGACGACCGTCAAGATAACCGCACTTTGATGTTTGCACCTCCCACCCTCTTCGGGCTTCATCAATTCCTTGAAAGGTGAGATGAGTCAGTCGGGGTTTCTCCTACAAATCCCTTTCCAAAGATAAAGGCTTTTCCGTGACGGAAAGCTTCTTCGAGACGAACTCGCCTTCCTTCTTCGGGCTGCCTTTCTTTCCCTTTCCTCCGCGCTTTGTAACCTGTCAACTTCCGTCGTTCGACTACCGTTTCCTCCCTTTCTCAAAGTTCCGTATGAACTTCCTTAGGGCTCGAGCATAATCCTCCGCGATTCGGCCTGGGATTGGGATGAGGGTCAAGATCTACTATTGTGAGAAACTCCGGGCTTTGTGGCGTTAGTTCTGATTTAGTATCGCAGAATCGAGAACCGTAGAATATGCGAAGATGAAAGGTCAGGATGGCTTGGCCAAGGAGATGGTAAAGGAGGGAGTTTCTCAACAAATGCAATTCAATTATTATGTCAGCTCTTTTATTACTTCATTTATTTTGCGTTTGTCGCGACTTTAATTTCAGCCGCAATTGTGCGTCACTATTAAATTTAGGCAAAATTAAAATCAGCTAGCTGCATATTGGCTCTTTATGTCGCGACTTATTCGCTTGGTCGCGACATAAGTAAATCGTGGGAGGATTGTTATCATCAGTCGCGACATCGTATTTCACATGACATAAAGAGCTGTCGCGACCCTCACCACTCTTTCAAGGTCGGTTCGTCGCGACTCAATTTATGTCGCGACATAACTTTCGTCGCCACTGCGCCCTCTGCTCTTCCTTCAAGATCGACTGTCATGACTAACTGTCATGACATAAAAATCCGGGTCGCTGACTTCAACCGCATTCACTCTAAATTCGATGATCGACAAATACTTTTCACCCTTATTAATTTGCACATTCTAAGATCCATTTAATCATTCCCATCTTCAAAGAATTCAAAATCAGATTCTCATTCAATTTTCACAGACTCCATGTAGGAGAAAAGTACTCCCCTTTCGAAAGTTGCTCATCCCAAGTGCTTCGAGTAGTCCCGAGTTTGCTCCTCTCTCGCCTCGAGCCATTTGATTCTTCATCTCGCATATTGTAATAATTCCAAAAAGGATTAAATTAATCTAGTACTAACCTAGAAATTTCTAACAAATCATGACTAGAACTCAAAAAATTTTCAAAAACGCGTAATAATAAAAAAAAAAAAAAATTTCGAAGTCTATATAAAGAAACTAAAAAATCTATATGGGTTGCTTCCCATGAGTCAAGCCCGCTTTGAGTCTTTAGTCGACTAGTCGTTTTAAGCTTTCTCAATTCACCACCGAGTTCTTCCTTTCTTCTCCTCGAGATGTTTCGCCCGCCATTAACTTTGAATTCTTCCTCAAAGATCATTCTTAAGTGTTACCGTCTCCAAAGATAAGATTGGACACCATCGTATATGGTCCACTCCATTTTGATTTCAAATATTTCAAATAAACTTAACTAAGTTAAATGCAAGACCTTATCCCTTCTCTCGAACTCTTCTCGTAATCCTTCGATCATGCCATTTTCTTGCTCGTCTCAGATAGCCTAAGATTGTCATAGTTTCGCTTTTCGCTCTTCAGCTTCATTTGGGCTGGAGAAGTCTCTTCCGTAATTTGAAATCTAAGTTCAAATTGTTTGATGGCCCACATGGCTTCAGATTCCAGTCAAAGAGGGAGGTGACATGGTTTTCCAAAGACAAATCAGATGGGGACATTCCAATGGGAGTTTTAAAGCAACCCCCGTGAGTGCCCATTAATGCATCATCAAGCTTCAAAGACCAATCTTTCCTCGCTAGAACTCACATTTTTCCGCACTTTCTTTATTTCTCTCGTTGAAATTTCAAATTATTTCCATTTGCTCGAGGATGATAAGCCAAGCTCATACGTGTTTGATACCATAATCAAGCCATGAGTCATTAAACACCTTATTTGCAAAAATGGCTTCCTCCATCACTGATTATAGTTTGGGGTGTCCCAAATCTGCTGAGAATATTTCTTTCGTAAAAAACCCCACAATCGTATTGGCATCATTCTTAGACAAGCCTGCCGCTTCACCCATTTGATACATAATCCACGCCTAGAGTATGTATATATTTCCAAATGAAACTGAAAGGCCCATAAAATCAATTCTATACATCAAACACCAGATTCACTGTGATACCTCGCAGGGGCATCTCATGCCTACGACATTCCCATTCTTTCAAGTATCGATCACACAACTTTACCCATTCAAAACAAATTTTGAGACCAGAGCAAGAAACTCGACCGAGAATTTCATGTTGGTCAAGCTGACATCCCCGCAAAGTGTCCTCCATATAAGAGGCATGACATTCTGTAAAATTCATTTTTGCTTCACTTTCCTAAGACACATCTCCTTATAATCGATCACCTCCTCTTTAAACAAATATGGATCATCCCAGATGTAGGGTACCCGCTATCGGGCCCCAACCTTTTTCTCTCACAGAAGCAACTCAAAGCGCATAATTCCACAAGCTAAGAAATTCACAATATCAAGATACTGTGATTGAAGTGACAAACAAATAACCGCTTCATCCGAAAATTTTTGCTATTTCTCTTCCTTTTCTTTGTAATGCTGGATTCTTCTACTTCTCGAAGGTTGATCTTACTATCACATCACACGCTCTCTTCTGCCTTTAATTTCTAAATCAAATTCCCGCAAATAAATAATACCCACCTAATCAATTCGCTTTGCTTCCCTTTCTTGCCATTAAATATTTAATCGGGCCGCATGATCAGCAGGTATAACAACATGGTACCCTAAAATATATGGCCTCGAATTTTTCACATGCAAACACTATTGTCGATCTCCTTTCAAAGAGTGTGAGTAATTTTCGTGCTTCATTAAAGGTTTTGCTAGCATGTTAGATGGCCTTGAAAATTCTTTTCATCTTTTCGTCTCAATACCGCCCTATCAGAAATCACTGCATCACATTACGATCTCAAATTCTCTGCTCCAATATGGTTTTTTCATGATTGAGCCCACTAGTCTGGATTTGATTTCTTCAAATGCTTTCTGGAAGGATTCATCAAAATGAAACTTACTATCTTTCTCCAGCAATCTGCATAGTGGTCTAGCAATTTTTGAGAAATCTTTGATAAATCTTCTATAAAATCCTGCATGTCCTAAGAAACTTCTGATTCCCTTGACTGTAGTGGGTGGCATTAGGTCTCTTATAATTGAAACTTTTGCTTGGTCTACTTCAAGCCCTGCTCTAAAACCATGTGCCCCAAGACAATCCCCTTTGTAACTATAAAATGGTATTTTTCCCACCCGTAGCTAGATTGGTTTTTACACTCAAGTACTGTCCCTGTGTTATGCATTGTTCAAAACTGGATCCACAATCGTAAAATCATCCATGAAGAACTCCACACTTCTTCCGCTAGACGTAAAATATGTACATCGGCATCTGAAGGTACCAGTGAGCACATACGCCTGGGAACGGCATTCTTCTAAAAGCAAAGTACCAAATTCCTCGCATGTAAAAGTGGTTTTCCGATCTTAAAGTAATAGCTATTTGGTTATATCGAGAGTATCCATCAAGAAAAACAAAAATGAGGGTGTCCCGGCTAACCTATCCAAAGATTCGATCGATGAAAGCTGGGTGTGGGAAAATGATCCTTCGTCATAGTGATTCAATCTTTCGTAGTCGTATACAAACCCTCCATCCCCGTCACGCTCGTAGGAATAAGTTCATTCTTTCTATTTCTGGATGAAAGAATCCACCTTTCTCGGGAACCACATGTAAATCGGGCTTACCCAAGAACTGCCTCAGGCACATAAACCCGCATTTAACCATTTAGAACTTCTTTTTCTGACAACTTTTCATGACTGGTTCGTACTTTCTCCTGATGCTCAACAGGTTTTTTGCGATTATCTTCCCGAAGAATATTTTGTGCATATAAATAAAGGGACTGATACCCTTCGGGATCTTCTTCAATCGACTACAATCGCTTCCTCAGATTTTCAAAATTACTGGGCTAACTGCTCTTCACCTTCACCAATGCAAAATGATATATTAACCGGTTTTTTCCTTTCCGGCTCTTAAAACTCATATTTCCAAAATGACTGGCAACCCCTTCAATGTTAACCCTTGCAATTAGTTTCCCCATCTATGAGCTCATTGTCCGGTCGCTTCACTTCATCTCGACCGCTTTCATTTATACTCGAGGACTCGGTTTAATATTAAACAAATTACAGAATCTCACAATCAAAGCCTCAAGGTAATCGAAAATTCATCTCAATTCATCGATAGAGTTTTCAATGATACACCGAATTCACTTCATCATCGAAGGCTATCGCTTCACAAAATTCCATACTAACCTGGTCTCTTCCCTTTACATTGATGTCCCACTTTGGCTTACTATTTAAAATAATCGCTCATTCCCAACCTCCTGAGGGCGTCACCTCCTTCTCAGACGAGACCAAGGCGCCCCGTTGCTAAGAAAGGTCTTCCCAGCAATAGAGGAACTTGAGGATCTTCCTCCATCTGCATGATAACAAAATCTACTGGGAAAATGAATTTCCCAACCTTGACGAGTACATCTTCCAGAATGCCCTCCATCGATCTATCGCCCATCCAGAATGTAATCAGCTGGGCTTCGGGTTAGTTCCCCCAAACTAAGTCTCGCACAACCGATAGAGACATCATGGCTTACTATTCCGCAGTCACATAAAGCTTTCAACCCGCATTTCTATAGAACATGGGAATAGTGAAACCGCCGTGGTCTTCATTCACGAGAGCCTGTCAGATAACGGCACCGCATGAAGCGCCAAGTTAACTATACCCTCCTCGCCTATCTTTCTTTCGTCGCACTCCTTCTAAATTTTGTATAAAGAGGCATTTGACTGATCACCTCCCCGTAAATGGGATATTTATTTCTATTTTCTTGAAAATATCCAAGAATTTAGAAACTGCTTCTTCTTTTGACTTCTGAAGTCTCTGTGGGAATGGTATCAGCAGAGCATAAGCCGGTAATTCTTCTTCTTTTTCCGGTCATTTCTTCCTTCATCGGTTCCTAATCAGCCGGCTCTTCCTTCTTTCTTTCGCCGTCTTCTCCTCGCCCCGCCCCTCTGCTTTTATCCTGTTCTTCCTGTCGCCTCAAATCCTTCCCACTTCTCAAATCAATCGCCATACTTTAAATGGTTCTTCAGTGTCACTAGGGAATGTTCCCTGTTTCCGATTATATATTCAGTAAATAATCGCCTCATTTCAGGTCTCTAGATTTTCAAAGGAAGCACTAGTGAATTTCCTCAAACATCCTCGGGTATCGACTTGGAAAGTTTCCAAGTCGATAGTTTCGATCATGGAATTGTAATAGCTCTGCTATCCCCTATGAAATGCAACATTTGTTCCTCAAATGGTCGGGTTCTCCGACTCGATATTCATTTCGCCTCACCTCCTCGCCGCTGCCGCTGAACCCGTGGCCGCTTGATATCCTTGTCGAGGATGATGTCCCCGCCACATGAATGCCCTCCACCATATGAGAAATTTCATGGTTCCTCGGCCGGATTGTAGTATGGGTGTTAGGATTTATTGAAATGATAACTTTTCGTCGTTTCACGCACTTAACCTCTCAAGACCATAAGAATCTTCTTCTCAAGGGCACATCGCACTTCTTCCTCATCAATTCCTTCTACTGCTTCTATTTCATGAGCAATGTGCATCTTCCTCTCACATTCTCATCCCATGCATTATAAAGATCCAACTTAAATTCTCTCCATATCACATATCTCGTCAGATCTACTTAATTTCTTCTCTCGCTACTACCTCAAAACTCGCATGGAGCTTTCATATTGCATTTGCCAGTCCTCTATCGATCTCTCGCCTCTTCAAAGACTTTTTTGTCAATGTCTACAACATGAAGATCGACACACCGATGTATCATTCGCAGCGTGATACACTATATCCATCCGGTCTTCAAGTCTATTCCAGTATCGGGCACCTCTTCAGCAATCTTTGAATCTTCCTGCTTACATACAGCCTCATCTTCCTCATGGAATACACTATCTCTCTTCGTCTCCGTAAGCTGGCATGGGGGAAAGAATCAGCCAAGTAATCTTCTACCAATTCTTCCCAAGTATCAAATGTAAACCATACGGGGTAAATGATTCATACCATGTGGCTGCTATGTCTCTCAAAGAAAATGGGAAGAGATGTAGTTTTATCACCGGGTCTCACAATCGTCACCTTCACCGTGATTAGCCATCCCGAGAAATCTTCCCAAGTGCTCATTCGGGGGGTCTCGGGATGACCAAGAAATCGATGTTGTCGAACCATTGTAATTAAGGTCGAATTTTAGTTCAAAATTGTCTGCGATCCACCGAGGCCGTCCGATCGGCATCACCTTCAATAGGTCTCCAAACTTCCATTGTGTCAAGAATGGGGCCTTCGGTCGCCGTCCCTCCTGTTCCTCCGCTCTCGTCATGTCTCTCTTCCGCCATAGCTGCGTTTTCGCTCTTTTTTCTTTCTCTTGCTCCCGAGCGTCCTCCACTGTCCGCTGAACAGTCGATTCCCGCTTCCTATGCATTAAATGTTCTCCCGAAATAAAAGCATACTCATATTATCAGATTAGTCAAACCTAACAAATATTTTCAACATGGCTTGTTAAAAATTAGCTGACTAATGGCTCATCGCTTGAAAAGCTACCTTTGTTCTTTTCTTAAAAATGTCCAAAATTAGCATTTCCTTCTCTTCGGGTCGAATATTGATCTAATTAATTCTTTCAACCAAGAATCTGCCTAAAAACTTGTTAACTCTCTAAATCTCCCACTATGTAAGTGGGAGTGATGGATCAAAACATCAACACAAATTTATAGCAAGCATACTCAAGGACTATTATCTAATCCCCTCTCAAAGAATAATGCCATGAAACTTGTTTGTTATATTTCTTGCAATTATACCGATTAAAAACTAGCTTACTTAAGAGTAGATAAATTTCTTTCTAGTTTTGATCCACAGATTCCGCAAGTGTACAAAGTTGAATCAAGTAATAAAGTGATTTAAGTCCGTATATCGATCCCACGCAGATCTCAAGAATTCTCAATCAACTACCCCGACTACTCAATTTCTATACTATTCGACTATGATTTGCAATTGATATATCCCTAGCAACCTTTTTAAAATAATGAAAGAATAAAGATATGTAACCAAGAACAAAATGAGACAATGCTTACACTAAAATAAAAACTAAAGAAATAGACCGATCAGCTTAGTTTTTGAAGGGAGCATTGAAAATATAACCGGCTGGTGGAAACATCAATTCCTGGCGCACAACTCGTAATCCTTGCTTCATGAATCCCCAGATTTAGAACTGGCCCAAGGAAGAAGGTAATGCCATGTGGATCTCTCCTAATGACACATTTCATCATCTAATCTTTCCTGCTTCTTTCGACCGCAGAGGATTAGATAACTACTTTAACTGAGTCATTGCTCGGGTATTTTTCTTTTCAATACTTCATACCTTAACATGGATCAGAACCTAGCCTTAAGACATAGGAAAAGCATGGGTTTACACCATACTGGTTTCTCATCCTCAAAATTGGAACAGTTCATTCTTTCCTGAGTGGGCAAATCTATTCCATGCATAGGGCATCTTTTTAACAGTCTCTTGAATCTCTCCTATGCATTGTAGAGACTCTCCTCTTCCCCTTTCTTGAAGACAAGTATTTCTCATTTTCTCTCAGTAGTGAGAGCTGGAGGAAAAAATCTACTCATATAGACCTCCACCAATTCTTCCTAAGTGTTCACTAATCCCACTGGCAATGAATCAAACCATGTTGCTGCCACATCTCTCAATAAAAAGGGGAAGAGTTTCAGCTTGATTACATCTGGTCTCACCCCATTTAGCTTGATTGTGTTGGCCATCCTCATGAAGCCCCCATGCCTACTGGGATCTTCGAGGGATGACCAGAACCGATGCCGCTTGAACCATAGTAATCTCCAATGCCAGCTTCAAATTCTCAAAATTGTTGGCTTCAATGGGAGGTCAGTTCTCACAAAGAAAGTACTTGAATAATAGCCTCCAAAATTCTCCATGTTAGCCTTCAGGTCTCTCTATTTCTTCTTCTTTTGGAATAGTATGCAATCTTTCTCTTTGATTTGCCATACTTTTATATTCAGCATTGGTAGCTTTCCTTAGATTCTTTAGGGTTCTTTCAATTTCAGTAACTAGAGGCAACATATTTGCTTCTAGTTTTCTATACATTTAAAATCTTCCTGAAAGTAGAAACACACTGAGATCAAATGGAGTGATCAGTGATAACAAAAATTATATATCTATTTAAGCTTCCAAAAATATCAGTAGCTTATTCAACCACTGCTGTTAAAACTGTTTTTTGCTAATTTTCTAAAATTTTTGTAAAACAAAGAAAAATGTCCAAAAGAGCATTTCTCTCTTTTGTTAGAATATTGATTTTTAAATTCCTTTGATCCCCAAAAACGGTGCCAAAAACTTGTTGACGAAAATAAGTGTAGACCAAATCATATATATACAAATTCATGACACCATTACCATGGGACTATATACTAATCCCCAATAAAGGCACCAAAAACTTGATGCGACCAAAAATAACTTCTATGCTCATAAGAAAAATGAACTTGTCAATTAATTCATTAAAGATTTAGTTTGGTCTTATTACTACAAGTGCACAAGTCGTACAAGTAATAAAAGTGTACCTATAAGTCCGGATATCATTCCCACAGAGATTAAAGAGAATTTAAAATTCAACTACCCCAACTACTCAAGTTCCACACTATTTGAACTTCCATTTCATGAAATTTCAGCACTAACTAAGAATTCACTTATTTTGAATGTCTACATCTATAATGAAAGAAAAATTTAAAATCCTAAACATAAACTGGATCAACTGCATTATCAAGCTGAAGTAGACACTGGATTTCATCAGCAGAAATTTATCAATTCCTCGTGATAATTCAATTCAATTCTATCATGAATTTGAACTAAATGTCAAAGAAGCATGGTAGTATTAGAACACCCCAAAATACACTGGGCCGTTGGCGTTTAGGGTATTTTCGAAGCCTAATTTACGTTTTTCTATGAGTCAAATGCAAAACCGGAAACGAGACCTTGAAGTTGGCAAAACTTAAGGACAATTTTGTAATGGGTCCAAAAGGCCAAAAGTCCTAATGTGAAAAGATTTGAGGCCAAAGAAGAAATATAACATACACTCCTAAGATGAGAGGCCAAAATACAATAAAAGGAACTGAAACAATAAATACACATTGGGGACAAAATGTACTACGATAAGGAACCCAAAATGGGTTTTAGTGAACAAACAAGGCCTAAGAAAACAGATGAATTAAAAGGCCAAATTGGTCTCCAATTTGGGGGAGAGCTCAAAAACGGATGGGAGAAGGAGATGAGAAGAGGAAGAGGAAGAAGAGGAGAAGAAGAAAAAGGATGGATCAAGTCCAAAAAGGTGTATGAAATCAATTATGGGAAGGGATTCTATGAGATTATGTATGAATTTCCATGCTTTGATATTATAATCTTGCCCAAACTAGGGTTTGCTAGCCCCCATTTTTAACCCAAAATTTATGTCGGGTAAGGTAAACCTCTACATGGCACAGATGGTATGGAATCCTTCCTTTTCTCAGGAATGATTCATGGTTTAATTATGATGATGAAGTTAGTGTTTGTCTTAAACCCTAACTAATCATCATAATTGCTAGTGTATGGGTCTTGAACCCATATTATGTCTGTTTGGAAGGAATCTTGATATGTTTTTGGAAGAAAGATATGTACTGAGAGATGAATTGAATAGAAAAGAGAGATTCCAAGGTAGTGAATTAGAAATGGTTTTGATGTGTGCTCAGCTTTAGAGTTGATCGATATCAAAACATGGAAAAATAGGTGAAAAACACACATTCTCAAGTAATTTAGGGTGACCTGTACTGGTACAGCTGAGCTGAGCCGGTACAATTTCGGTTCTCGTCATTTTGTTGTTGTTCTAACTTGAGCTTGTACCGGTACAACCTAAGCCTCGGTTTTCCTGCTCGACCGCCAGATTTTGGCCATAACTTGCTAATTTCTTATCCGATTTGAGTGGATTCAAGTGGCCACTTAAAAATAGACTTCAAGGAGAACAAACCATATTTAATAAGTATCTCCAAATTCTGAATCTAGATAGCCTGGGAAAATTCACTCAAAGTGGGTCCATGTGCAAGCCAAATTCTGTCTCCAGCTTTGAATTATAGAGAAGTCCGATGTTTCCTTGACAGAACTCGAGTTCTCTGTTCAATTGGGTGATTCCAGTTGAATAGAACCTTTAGCACCTTAAATTTAAAGGAGCACAAAGATCCAGTGTCAAATATTGAGACAAGGCACTGGAAAATAAATATTTCAAACTGCTCGGTAAACCCAGAACCTAATTAGTTGGCATGAAAATGCCATAACTCGAAGCTCGACGATCCGATTGGATTGATTCCAATTCCTGGGTAAAGTAGATTCATAGAAGAATAAGAATACATGAATAAGGTGTGATTACATGCTCATCATACCTTACTAGTATATGGAATACGATCTGTCATGAACACATAATGTGATTAAGATAGTTATGTTCTTGAAATACATATGACAACAGCACTACCAGACCGAAGAATGAATGATGATCGCCCCGTTGGTGCTCCGGCGACTTCGCTGGTGCTAAGACTCGCCGCTGGTTATCCACGCTTGATCGGGTGCTCGCACTCCAAATGGTGCTACTTCAAGACTCCTCAAGGCGTGAGCAAAGACGTCCCGACAGGCTCCCAAGATTCTACCTGCTACTAAGACTCCCGTTTCAGATTGCACCTTCTTGCATTTACTAGATCACATTCTACCTATATTTCTTATAATTGGTCTAGGTAACAATGCATATGATAAGATCAATAAAGCATAAATGTAAAGATCCAATGCACTCTCAGATTGCTCGTGGGGGTACCTACTGCACTTACATCCGATTGGGTTCTCAGGGTACCTGGCTGTACTCGTGATCCGCTTAAGTTCATGGTACCTTACGGCACTCGCCCCGACTAAGTCCCGTCCGATTAACTCCCCACCGACTCAGTCCGTCTCGATTAACTCCCGTCCTCGACTAAGTCCCTGTGAGTATCTACGGTACTCCCCAGATTCGATAAGTTCCAGACGACAAGTCCCAGACTCCATGCGCATTCTCGCATCTCGATATGTCCCTAGATCCAATAAAGTCCCCAGAGTACTCTACTTCGTACTTTGTATATGAATAAGTTATGTCCAGATTCACAAGACTGTAGTACTAATGCGTACTTATGTATCTAAATAAGTCTTGACCGATAGTCTGCGGTACCGAAGGGGGTACCTCAGATTCAATAAGTCCCGTGAGTGTATCGCCCCTGCACTCACGATTCGAATAAGTCCCGCTCGATCTAGTTCTCGTAGTACCCACGTACTCCCCAGATCCGTATAAGTTCCGTCCCGTCTCGATTAAGTTCTCAGTACCTACGGTACTCATGTGACCGAATAGGTTCAGAATACCGGGGGCAGATAAGATCCGTAAGATAAGAATAAGTCCTGTATACAAATATAAGTTCCGTAAGACCAGTATAAGTTCCGTAAGACCAGTATAAGTTCCGTAAGACAAGTATGTGCTCCGAAATACCAGTATACGTTCCGTAATCTCTGTGGTACCTATGGGTACCTCCGAATAAGATTAAACTCCGTAGCATAAGCATAAATTCTCAGAATCTGGCCAGAGTCTCGACAAACATAAGTCACAGGAGCTTTCTAAGTACTTGTTTCTTAAGTCCATGAGATGAATGCATGAAATTTCGATAATCATATTATACACTCATTATAATCGTATACGCATGTGTATCAGATAAGTTATAAGAATAGTTCCAACTAAGCGTAAAGTTTAGCACGAGTTTTTAATCCGTAGGTACGGGAGAAGACATCAAGAAACATCCGCGACAGCTTGGGCTAACACACTTGTGGGCGGGTTCACTACATGGTGGTTCCATGTTCCATTTGTAAATGTAAAAGTTCTATTGTGATAAAAGTAAACGGACCCGCTTATATGTGTATAGATTTTGGTGGACACCACTCGTGGTAGTTCTTTGATTTGATATATATTTGGTATTTTGATTCGTTATAAGATGTGGGCCATACCCACAAAAAGCCGACTTTAAAAAAAAAAAAAAAAACGTAAAGAGTCCCAAGATTTGTCTCAAGGTCCGAAATCTGATTCGATCCGCCACCTGCCTGCCGATTCAGGGCTTGACAAGTATAGTTTGATTTCTCCTAACCATACTGCCATCATTAGAGAAATATACTACTTAAAACATAGTTTCTAGTCAATTACTTATAATCAGAATTTATTTATAAGATCTGGGTATTTTTCTTTTCCAATACTTCATACCCATTTCTTATGACTACAGAATTCTTGCTTCCCAAGATAGGGTCATTGCCAGATTTCTACAAGATGAATGATGTCTCATCCTTAATATCTTAAAGAGTTCTCTATTTCCTTAATTAGATCTATGCTAACACGGATCAAGATCATTCCTCTAGATCAAGGAGAGGTCTCTAATTGATTATATTGATAGATCCCTCAACTAATTCTCAAACCATGAGTAAATTAATGATTTATCTAAGTAATCTTTCAGAGCTCATTAGTTCTTCAATATTATCTAGCATACCCCAAGTAATGCCTCATGTTCGTGGAATCTCCAACTCCAGGTCACTCAAAGGGCCTCCCGAAATCAACCTGAAACAAATTTTTTTATGGCATAAGTTTTTAATATTTGGAACACCACTAAGCATGAACATAACCATTCAAATAAATTCAAGATTCTCGACCCATGAAAGTTTCTTCTGATTATGCAGAAAAGATCATAACTAACATCAAATCTTTCCTAGTGGGAGTTGTGTTTCTCGAAAACTGGATCATAGTGAACACTAAAATACCGATCAGAAAAATTTCACTATAACTGCAATCAACTGAAAACAAATGAATTCCAGCTTTTGTCTAGATTTCATTGGATTCAAACAGTAATCGAGAATGACTTTCAACAATTTAATTCAACTTCTGAACTTTTGAAAAACTCACTGTTTCAGATCCAATAAAAAAAATTAAAATTCTACGCTAAATCTAATCTACAAAGAAAAGAAAATAAAAGAAAAATATAATACAAAAGAGTCCTCAGCTCCCAGACGTTCTAGTTCGTCCGACCTAACTCTGACCGCCACTGGCCAAATTGTTTCTATTTATAAAGCCCTAAGCTCGGGTCCAAATTCGAGGCTATATCAGAAATCCCTAAAATTGCCCGACGCCTCTTATCATGTAATTCGAAGTTTTTTCATAAATACGCTTTTGTTCTTCATCGCAAGTCTCTCGCTGCAGATCGCGCGGGTCTCGTCGACTGCTCCCTATGTTCCTTCGATTCCGCTATGGCGATTTTCTTAGTCGCGATAGTAATCTTTTCTTCACCATATTCATTCTGTCGCGATAGCAGATCTTTTCTTTTTACTTTTTAACAACTGGCCTTGCAAGGTCTTTGTTCTATCCGCCGGTGTCGCGACAATCTTGCGGCGGTGGTTATCACAGTTACCATGATAACAACAATCGCGGTCGCGACGTTTCGCGCGCCTTCTTTCAAATCGCGTCGCGACCAGCTTTGTTATGTCTCGACAAGACCTCTCTTCCGTGGTTGAATCTGGCTACGAAGCATAGAAAAGTCTGGTCATGAATCTTGTTTATCAATGTTCATCTTATCTCTATGTCGCGACCTTAAGATCCCTGTCACGTACATAGAAAAAATCTCACCAAGTATGTCGCAACATCGATTCTCTTTATCGCGACCAGCCGGGCTTCATTAAGCAAGCATCACATGTCGCAACCTTGTTTATCTATCGTGAATCAGCGCTTCTTTTCCTTGGGCCGTCAGCTGTGACATACATCAATTACAAGATGCAGGTCTTTCTCCCAAGATCTTCTTCCGTCTAAACAAGCTTTTCCATGTTGCACACCGGGCACAGGAAAGAAGATCCTCGTCATGAAAATTTCTACTTTCTGCCAATTTCATATGTCGCGACAGGAGCTTCTTTATCGCAACAAATTCTTCCTGGTGTTGACATTCACAAAACCTTGTCGCACATCTCCTTCGCTCTCACCAATTCGTTAGATTCTTCCCGCACTTTATCGTGAACATCGCCGCTTTTATCGCGATACGCAGCTCATTCGCCAATATTCGCATCTTTACAGCTGGCAGACGTAGGAAATATTGTCGCGATGCAGTTCCTTTGCTATTAGTTGATGTTTGTCACGACACACAAAACTCGTCAGACATGCATCGCCGTAATTGCTTTTTTCTCTTCTTTCGCGTAATTTTCTCCTTTATTAAATTAAACCCGCAAACATCAAGTCAGAATATTCCATAATCTGGGCATTAAAACATATCTGAACATACTAAAAATAAGGTCAAACAGATTAAAAATAGATGAGTTTAAGACTCATCACACCCCTCGTGGAAGGTCCGCATCCTCAAATAGACATCAGATCCAACGATGAAAGCCGCACTTAAAGTGTCGGGAAGGCTCACGACGCCCGTCGCGTGAGACTTAAAGTTCTCGCTGCCCACAAAAGACATATGGTTTTTGAATAAAGAATTTTATCAAAGGTTGTCCAATGAGTTGAATTATAAAACAAAAATCTTTTGTTTTTCAATGACAGTTTTCATACGTGCATATGCATGTGTGAGGGAGTCAATAAGGGCTCGGGATATTGGCATGACATGTAGACATTTAAAATGTGTAAATGTATGTTTTACTTTCAATGTGTTTATGAATGTTGAATCATGGAATTGCATGTGCACTTAGGTGGGGAGTAGTCCTTGTAGGAAAATTCCTCTACTGGCATTGCTTATCCTGTCGTGGGAAATATTTCAAATACTGGAGGTACACCAGGAGATGGAACTCATCTGAGATCTTAGTGGTGAAGAAGGCCGGAATTATGGATTTGTTATGTATTTTGTAAAATTCTGGACAGTTTATCCAATTTCTGTTTATGTAAGAGAAAGGAATTGTAATGAAACTCATCTTGATTTGTTCAACACAGTTTGACAAGTTTTTCCGCATTTTATGTCATTTTATTATACTGCAGGCTACCGCATGCTCGAGTAGATTTAGGGTCGTGATGCACTTCATACAAGGGTAAAAAAAAATAAAAAAAAATAAAAAATAAATAAAAAGAAGAAAGGCCCCTGGATTTGATAAGGTCATAGTTAAAGTCCTTCATATATACAACTTTAATTTCAATTTTGGCCATATGGGACATTACACAAACATCATGAACAAAAACCATTATAAGAAAAAAGGTTATTCTTGACATATAAATACTAATCCTTCAAATTCCCTCATGGAAAACCAAAAAAAAAGAAAACAGAAAAATATTATATAAGTGTTGAAAGAGGAGGAAGAGGGTTAGGAACATGTGGAGGATGCATGTGGCTGGGCCGTAGATGAGGCAGCCGGGTAAACTGGTCGGCCTATCCCATTTCGGCCAACTCCATTCGAATCATTGCCAAAACGTGTTGGGCTGACCGACCTATTTACTGGGGCGAGCTGACGAGCCCACCTTCTACCCCATTCAAATTGCAAATAAAACTACAAAACCCAAGTCAACAACACCTTAAAATATGTTAAAAATAATAATTTTACAAATTCATCATTCTTCAAATAAAAATATATAATAATAATTAATATATAAAATGATTGAGTCTAAACAATATAATAATAGTAAATAAACTTAAATAAATAAATAATGCTAGAACACTGTTATAACCAAATTACCAAATTAACTAGCTAAGTAGTACCAAAACAATAAAGTAACAACTTAATAATATATCTGGAAAAAAAACAACTCCAAAGTATCAAATGAAATATCATATGTGTCTAATCTTCATCGTCATCCTCATTATATCCAATAATAACATATGATTCCACATTAAAAAGATATACATCCTCAATAGTGGTTGAGTTATCATTATTTATTAATTAATATTCACTTATGTTTGGAATAAATTGTTTTTTTTCCAAAATGCTTATAATAATGAAATATATCCTATTTGTTTGAAAATTCATCTTGCTAAAATATATAATCATATTAGGAACAAAATTAGTGTATAATTTTTGTTAATTATTTTAAAAATAACATTATTTTGTTATTAACACTAGTTTAAGTAATAAACTTATTTAAAATATATTGGTAATTTAGTTATTAAATTTAATTTAATTTATAAACTAGTACAACTTCATTTTTATTAACAAAAAAAAAACATATATGATTGAATAAATTTAAAGGATAAATAAAAAATGAAATTGTAAATATATAAAATAGGATTAATGAGATAAATAAAAATATATTCAATATTAAAACTATAATTTATTTAATTCAAATGGATGCAGTAAATTTTCACACAAGATTTTTTAAATATTAAATTATCATATAAATTATATTAAAAGAATACATGTGGAAATTGAAAATAAAATAGTTAAAACAACAAAGTTTAATACTTCAATCATAATAATTATTTTTAAAACCCCCATGCTACAAAAGAGATAGCCAAAATATCAAATTTTATAGATGAATCTTTGAAAATCTCAATTAATAAGCTAGTTACTTAAAAAAATTAAATAAAAATTTCAAAGACCGAGCCTAACCTCGAACCAAAACCCACATAGCACACAGTCAAAATAGGTCCCGCAAAATCGGGCTCGATTTTATTCTGACCTAAATTTACACTCAACCCTCCAAAATCTGGATTGGGGTGAGACGGCTCCACCCGACCTTAACCCATATTACCAAATTTCTAGATAGAGGTGGGATAATGGGCCTACTGATGTGGGCTTTCTCCATCCACTTTGGCCCATATTTTTTGAGGGTCGGGCTGAGAAAATAAATGTCGAAATATAACCAAGGCCAATAGGCCTCGAGCCATTAGGGCTTGGGCCGGGTCAACCCACTTGGCCCATTTTTATTTTAAATTTTTTAATAACTACATATTATCTTTTAATTATTAACAATATTAGTTTTTCTATTATGAAAAAATATAAAATAGTTGGTTATAGAAAAAAGAACATTTATTAAATAATTATTTTTAATAAAATAAAATAATATTAGCATGAAAATTAATTTAAAATAAAATAAAATATATATAAATATAACTATAATAATTTATTTTGTATAATCTTTTAAGTACATAAGAATAATCTATAAGTATTTCAAAGAAACTTTATTTTACAAAATATAAAATTTATAAAATTGTCATTTATAATTATTTTTAATATTTTACTGTCAGACCCATTTTAAGCCCGCGACCCGCATAAGGTAGGGCTGGGCTAGCCAAAAAGGGACCCAAATAAAAGTCAATTGAATTGGCCCGGCCCATTTTAGCCCAAGGACCTAATGGGCATGACCCATTTAGGTCAGGCCAACTCATTTCCCACCCATAGCTGCATAACTACAAGGAATGGGACTCGCGTTTGTGTGCAAAACAACATAGAGTGGATTAGAGGTGGGAATATGGGCCTGACCTAGTGGGTCGGCCCACTTTGGCCCACATTTTTTAAGGGTCGAGCTAAGAAAATGGTTGCCCAAATAAAATCCATGGGCTTATCGGGTCCAAATTTCAATAGGTTCACGGGCCCTCTCGCAAGCCGTGCTGATCAAGCTCGCTCTATTTTAGATTGTTTTTTATTTTTTTATTTTTAATAACTCTATAATATTTTCTAATTATTAAAAATATTAACTAGTTTTTATAGAAAAAAGAATAGTTATTAAATAATTGTTTTTAATAAAATAAAATAATGTTAGTATAAAAATAATTTAAAATAAAAAATAATTATATATATACGATAAGTATTAAAAATAGCCTCAAGTAGCCCACTTCGCCAAGCCCAAGGAAAAGGTAAGCCCAGTAAAACACTCAAGTCCATGGCACCCGCCTAAAACGGGAGTCAATTCGTTCGCCCCAAGGGCCCATGGCATAGACAATCTGAAAAACCCATGTCCAGTAAATCAAACTAAATCTCATCAGTAAGGGAAGAAGGATAATTCCCAAGAATAAATTATCCCAGAATCAAAACGATCTCACCAATGAGGGATGGTGATAATTCCTCAATTAACCCGCTTCCTCATTATCCCTTATTAATCCGATATCGATAAAGGGCGAAAATTCCCCATCCAATGAGAAAGAATCCTTACTACCATCAAATCGAAAGATATATACTAAATACTGTCACCCCATCTATGAAAGGCAATGAAAACATCTCGCCTCTGCGCCTATCTTTTCTTTCAGGAAGAACCGACTTGCATCTGAAAGCTACCACGCTAAGCCCCACTGATTCCTCCTTTCTTGTTTTGCAAGAGGAGTCCAACGTCCAAAGCTCCATTCTCAAATTCAAATAGGGTACCTTAGTTCCATTTCAACGACCCCAACACGTCCACTCCCAAATTCCATGAAAAGGCATCATCAATAAATATCTAAAATAATTTATTTTATATAATCTTTTAAGAACATAAAAATAAACTATAAGTATTTTAAAGAAAACTTTATTTTATAAAATATATAATTTGTAAAATAGTTTTTTTTTATTTTTTTTAAATGTTCGATCCATTTTGGCCTACAAATTAAGTCCGCATAAGATTGAGATCGGCTAACCAAAAGTGAGCCCGAATAAAAATGGATCGAATTGGTCCAACCCATTTTGACTCAAGACTCCTGGGCCTCTACCCTTTTGAGCTCCGCCCAACCAGCTTCCCAAATATAGACCTAGCAAGAGAGTGGTTGTCAAGGCAGTGTCCTATTCACAAATAAAGAGCCAGAGTTGAAAATCGAAAAGCGATCAAACCGTTTTTTCTGCTTGCCAAGCAAAGGGCGCTCATTGCAAAGACTAAAATATGACTCAGGGGAGGTTATCAATCGATTCGAATCATTCTGTTTTTAAAATATTTCTCCCCATAAAAAATAAACAAGGAAAAAAAAGTCATTTTTGTTATAAATATTGGATTTTGAATGACCATAATGACTCAGTGGTTACAATGTCATTCATTGTGTATAATGACTCAAAGGGTTACGTATGTCATTCATCGCAGAATCCGTTGACTTTCACTATTAACGTATCATTTATGTAAAGGCTTTCGTCTTTCTCAATTGGTAAGCCCATAAATAGCTTAATCAACATGAATGTATATCACTCCGAATTTACTCTAATTCTCTTTGTCTCTTCCTTATCTCTAATTCTTTTGATTTACAACACGTTATCGCACGATCGCTTCTAGAAAAGGTAACGTTATTTTATTTTATTTTGTGAAAATCATTTTCAATTTATCATATAGTGTTTATAAAATGTCAAAAAATTTCCATCTCTCGCTTTTATCGCACTTTGACATTTCCGGTAAAAACTACATCTATCTGGTCCTATGCCGAGATAAATTTTAGAGGCTACAAATCTTGGAGAAACCATATTAAAGAAGGAAATCAAAGGTGTCCCCAGACCGCAAAAGCACTAATTTTCCCTGACACCATCTCCACATGAGGTCTTAAAATTGAGATTTAACCCGTAAAAGATCCTCTTATTTCCATGGATCGAATTGAAGAAGAGATTTGACTACCAAAAGACTCCGTGATTTTACCGAAAGCTCGCTTATGACCGGATGCACTGGGAGGTCAGTAAGACTTTAAAACAAGAGCGAATATAACTCGGCGACATTTAAAATAAGCTTTCCCGCTGAAGCTTATGAGAAAATATCACGTAGTTAGCCGACATGCTTGAAAAAACGCTATTAACGCTTCACGCCTCGAATGTGCTCCGCGCTGAAGAATATCGAGCGCACTTACGTAATATTCTCAATTAATATCATGTCTTCTGAAATGAACAAAATAATGAGCTAATAATGAAAATCATCATCCTACCCACTGATCCAAGCATTCCCATATGAATGCAATATCATCCCAAAAATTAGCGGGCGTGGACGAGGACGGTCGTGGTCTAAGTCGAGGGCTAATCCGATAATATAACAATTCTTCTTATCGAAAAGAAAAGTTCGCTTTCACCACCGTATGGAATAATACTGAGCTTAGACAAGAAATGGAGAAAGTGCAAAGAAAAAATCTAAGGCTCTCAAGACACATGTTATGATGTGGTATGAAGGATAATCGTCTCGCACTGGCTTACGGCCAAACATCTAGTAGATCTATATCAAGCATCATTAGCGAAATGGAAAGAAAATAAAAATGAATTTCACAGACAGAATGGAATGGACCTATCATATTTTACTAATGATTTCTTTATGTGTCCACGAGAATTTCTGATTATTTAATAGATGATAAAATGACAATGTTAAATAAGTATATGTATTTATTTTGGTGTGTTTAAATGTAATTTTGTATTTTTCTCTAAATATAAGTGTTCTTGCAATTTCAAGATGAATGAAGGTGATGGCGTCTTCATTGACAAGCAACCACATACAATACTGAAAGAAAATATATTTCTTCAATTTAATAACAACAAACACCAAGTTAGTACAACATCCGGTACATCAAATTTAATTGAAGGCTCCTAAGAGCAAACATAAGACTACCAAATGGAACCGTATTTCATATAAATGATGCATTATATTCTAGCAAATCCAGAAGAAATTTGTCAGAAGCAAAGATATCCGCAATGGATATCATATCGAAACTATGAATGAAGGTAATAAAGAATGTTTATATATTACCTCTATAATTTCGAAAAAGATCAAGCCAGAAAGCTCTTAGCATTCTCCTTCCGGGTTATATCATACGACCATAAAGTCTATTGAATCAAATGTTGTCGTGAACCGTGTTCAACGACTCCAAAGATTTTTAATTCGCATGACAGACGGTCATCCTAGATCTTCAATGATACTAATTTAATCATGTAACACTAAACGGGCATCCATTAAAGAACCGAAGATTCTTTTTGCCAAATGAACTTTCTCAGGAAGCCTGCTCTGCAGGTGTTAATTGGTCCACCATCTACACAAAAATCTCAGTCTGAGTCACCTACTTTTTAAAGAATACATGGGGATATATGTGGACCTATTCATCCACTCTATGGACCTTTCGTTATTTTATCCTAATAGATGCCTCCACTAGATGGTCACATGTGTGTCTTCTTTCTACACGCAATGCTGCCTTGCCGTGCCCTTGCACAAATAATTAAATTAAGAGCACATTTTTCAGACTATCCAATTAAGACCATTAGACTTGATAATTTTCAATAATTTTTGTATGTCAATTGGGATAAATGTTGAACATTCTGTTGCTCATGTTCATACCCAAAATGGTTTAGCAGAATCATTGATTAAACGTCTTCAATTAATAGCCAGACCATTATTGATGAAAACCAAATTACCAAAGATCTTACATGGGACATGCTATTATGTGCATGTCATGTGTCTAATAAGAATTAGACCAACATCTTACCAATGAGTACTCCCTTCACCAGATATATACAACCAAATATTTCTCATTTGGCGAATTTTTGTCAGTGGGCAACATGTACCACTCACTCACAATAACGCATCAAGACGGGTCCCCAACGTGAGAATCGGATTTGATGAGGCTTCGACCGGCCTCATCATAAAATATTTGGAACCCATACAGAAATAAGTTTTTATACGACGGCTTGACTGTCATTTAATGAAAACAAGAAATTCCTGGCCAATTGTGGGGAGAAAATCGACTCTGTGAATGACCACATGATCACTGGAACGCATCTACACTGATCTCATTCTGATCAACGACTAATCAATGTGAACTGGAAGTTCAAATGATCATTCATGTGCAAAAATTTGCAAACCAGATGTATTTATTGATACAAAGAAAGTGATAAAGTCACATATCTCCTCGCCGTAAGAATGTTCAGAAGATTTGGATATCACTCCAAGGACAAAGCATTTGAGTTCAAACACGTCGTCAAGGGGAGACCCATTGGGTCACCAAAGACATAACCTTCGGAAGCTGAGGAACAAATGGAAAAGCAAAATGACCACGAAGAGTCAAATATTGAAACCAAATCCCCTCGAAGAGATACAAATGAACAAATAGCTCCCGTAAGAGGTACAGTAATTTTAAAATAATGAGATCTCACCAAGTTATGTGCACAGTGGGTGAAAAATGGGATCAAAATAATTTTGATGTGACACATATTCGGCGGGTTTCCGACATCATACAAAATGATGATGATCCAGCCACAAAATTAATGAATGTAGATTAAAGAAATGATTGGCCTAAATGGAGAGGCAATGCAAAGTGTAATTACATTCATTGATGAAAACGAGATGTTTTTGGACCCGTAGTCCAAACACCGCAAATGTCATAAAACCTCGTTGGGAAAAATGGTATTGCAATAAAGCGCGAATGAGAATAATGATATCATAAGGTATAAGGCACGATTAGTAGCACTGTTTTCACAAAGACTGGTGATTGACCAGAGGAACATATTCACCGTCACACAAGAATCACATTTCGCTTTTCGATAAGCTTGAAGAAGAACTGATATATGTTTTGATGGACGTTGTCACCGTGATATTTATATGGATCCAGATAGTGATATACACATGAAAATTCAGATTTAAACCGCCCAAGCGCTAGTACAAAACCGTGAGCATGTTATCAATTGCTATAAAGATTCAGACGGGATTAAAACAATCCCATCATGTGGTACAATCGCCTAGTGAATATTTACGCAAAACATGGGTATGAACAACCCTACATGTCCATGTGTTTTCATTAAGAAATCAAAACTATTTGCAATTATCATTGCTTATGTTGATGATTTAAATCTTGTTGGAACTCAAGAGCTCACAAAAGCAGCAGAATATTTAAAGAAAGAATTTGAAATGAAAGATCTAAAAACAAAATTTGCATCGTCTGCCAGACGAGTTATATACATTTTCCAAATGGAGTGCTGGTTCATCAATCAACATATATTAAGAAAAATTTTGAAGCTTGTTTAATATGGATAAAGTGACATCCATTTTGCTCACCTATGGCCGTTAGATCACTTGATGTGAAAATGACTCATTTCGCCCTGTGAAAAGGGTGAGGAATCACTGTCCCATACCATATCTTTAGTGCCATTGGTGCACTGGCGTATCTTGCTAATCAGACAAGACCAGATATTGCTTTTTCGTTAATTATTAGCTGTGCATGCTCCGCCTCCAACCGTATGACATTGGGAAAGGTATCCAAATATATATTGGCGTTATCTCAAATGGAACTACAAATATGGGCTTATTCTATTCAAATAAATCTAAAGAAAACTACTGATATGCGTATGCAGGATATCTTTCATCCCACAAAGCCAGATCACAAACCGGGTATGTTTTTAAATCTTCATACGGAACTGCTATTCATGGAGACCGCTGCTGCATAATGGCAGCCACATCATCAAATCATTTAGAAATTCTGCACCACGGCTAGTCGTGAATGCATATGGTGGCTTAGATCGATGATCCACCATAATAAAGAATCATGTGGGCCTCCTTCACAAAGACAAGCCAACAATATTATTTGAAGATAATAAGCGCATGCATTTTGTAAATCAAAGGAGGTTGGCATCAAAGAGATAGAAATCCAAACACATTTCACCTCAAAATTTTTCTATACACAAGAGCTTCAGAAGAATGGTGGTACGGATGTCCGAAGAAATACCACGCGATACCAGCGATTCGATTCACAAAGGCATTACCGACTTCAACGTTTCAAGAAATTAATTTATAAGTTGAATATGGCAGCAAAGGATGCTTTACGCGATGTATACGATTAGTAACCAGCGTACTCGCACTCTTTTTCCTTCGTCCGTGCTTTTATCCCAATCGGGCTTCATCGGGCAAGGTTTTTAACGAGGCGCCCTAATAAAGGATTTAGATGTCAATGTTATGGTCATTCAAGGGGAGTGCTATAAATATCGGGATTTCAATGACCATAATGACTCAAAGGTTACAATGTCATTCATTGTGTATAATGACTCGCTAAGCCACGTATGTCATCACAGTAACGTTTTTGACTTTCTCTCACTATTAATGTATCATTTATGTAAAGACTTTTGGCCTTCTCACTATAAGCCTATAAATAGGTTTAATCAACATGAAATAGATATCATCAAAATTTGCTCTGAATTCTCTCTTTGTCTCTTCCTTATCTCTCTCTAATTCTTTTGATTTACAACAATTTTTTCCATCTAAATTTTATTTCCATAATCCAACATTTAGAGCATGCGTTTCCTCTTATATAATTTTTTCTTTTAGTGCTTGGACTAGTTCTTCATAAAGCCACTCCATTTATATGCTTCTTCAATTTTGTTTACAGCCTCATCCTTTCACATGGCCTTGCCTTTTTGTGGAGAGAAATGGGATCTTATAGTGTTCTCAAACCTCACCCTCCTCCCCCATGCCTACCTCAATATGGGTTTTCTTCCGAGGTTGTCATCTTCTCCATTCCAAGAAGGTGGAAGGTTAGTTTCTTTTTCTTTGCTCACTCTTTTTTCTTTTTCTTATTTTTATTCTTTATAATATTTAGATTTGCATATATATATATATATATATATATATATATATATATATATATATAGCATATAGAGTTATATAGAGTATATATATATATATATATATATATATATATATATATATATATATATAATGTCAAAAAATTATTTGTAAATAAATATATATATATATATATATATAGAGAGAGAGAGAGAGAGAGAGAGAGAATATATATCATGTCAAAAATTATTTGTAACAAAATTTTTGTATTCCACTTTTAATTGTCCATACACAACCAAATGAACAAATCATAAATATATTGATAAGACTAATATAATTGTTACTTTGAGTTTTTATATAATAAATTTGTTAGAATGGTACTTTCGATTCTGCTGAGGAAAAACATCAAGATTTATGATTTATTAGGATGAGATAGACTGTAATATGTATCTTAAGTATTACATCCTACTTCATATAGATAGTGCTTATACTAAGATATCATGTCCAATAAATATAAGATGTTACCGATCTTTTATTTAATGGTATTTGATATCTCTGCTATACGATATTCAACTGACATATGATGTATCATATTTATATATGCTTATTAATGTAGTTTTATATTTGAATATTTAAGTTATAAAAAAAATTTTATTATATTATTAATATATAAAAATATATATATCAAACAGTACTATATATTTTTTTATATATATTTGGTAAACTTAAGTTTTTATTTCTTTAACCAAAATTTAGTTTTTAATAAAAAAATATTTTACTAACTAAAATAGTATAAAAGATTGAGGAACTAAAATTTATTTATACACACTCTTTCAAAAAAAATTATTACATTTCAATTCAAAATAATATAAAATAACATAAAAGTGTGGATTAACATATTATGGACCATTGCCTAGCTTAGTTGATAGAGCAAGGGTCCTAAGTTCGAGTCCTAGTAAGAACAATTTATTACTACATTCTAATAAAGTGCTTAATTGTAAAAAAAAAAACAACATATTATGTATCCGACTTTTTTCTTCTTTTCCAACATAAGTTTTCACCTCTCATCTCCATCACACACTTGGTATCTAATTAAGGAAGCACTCTCAAAAGGCAAAAAAAAAAGGAGGAAAAAGGAAAACCTTCAAACGGTAACATATTCTTATGCAAAATAGATACAAAAACAAAATGTAAATATTTGGTTTAAAAAACCTCTTAATAACCTAAAAATTTTTTTTTGACCTAATTTTCTATGATTTTTCTTAAACCACGCACAAAATCATCTTTCATTTCATGCATTTATATACATATGTTAAAAACAGTTATTTTTATAAGAAAAAAATAATATTTTTATCAAAACAATGCAAGAAATGTGTAGTTATGTTAGATTCCAGAGTGTTTTCAAAATGTCTTTTAATCAAATCACCCAAAATAAAAACTTAAATCAGACTACTTAACCTATCCTATTTCTCAGCCAAACTTAAGATAATTACATTTGCAATGAGACGGAAAAAGGACCCAAATAGGGTTCCCTTATTTCTTTTCAATTACATCAAAAACATTTACTTTTTTTTCCGTCTCTTTGAAATCCTCAGTTAATGCAGGCATCTGCTCAAGACCATACGAAGTACAAAGACAAGAAGAATACTGGTGCCATGAGCAGTAGCTAACAAAGCAAGAGAAACTGAAGGTCAAAAGAGCTCCCTGCTCCCTTCTTGGAGAAAGCCATTCCCATCTTAGATACCATAAACTACCCAAAGCATATAATGAACTTCCATTGAGGTAAACAGTATATAACCCAATAGTCCATTGATGTTGGTTCAAGCCATACTACATATTTTCCAAGTTTTATCATTCCCAAATTTTATTTCTTACCTTAGGAATTGGAGATGCTAGCTGATGAAGTACGGGAAGAGGTGATTTATGTTGTCTCAAATACTGAGGCACCTCCGTGCAAGCCCAGAAGGGCTGAGCTCACAGCTGCCCTCTTCACCATGTTCAGTACTCTTAGATGATAAGATCATCTGGAGCACACGAGTGTTTTGAACTTTAATTGCACATTTACAGCATCTGCTTTTAGTCTTTAATTATGTCGGAAGAACCCTATAAAAATCAATTTTGGATTAGCTTTTTGAAAATAATTTGAGTTAGTTGTTCAAATACATGAGAAAAATATTAAGAAAATAATTTTCATGTTTGGTTGTCTAATTGAAACTCAAAGAAAATTAAATATAAATGAAATTAATTAAGCTACATATTCTAAATTATTTAAGTTTCATATTGTAAAATAAATAAAATTGTTTAACATACAAATAAAAAATTGTTGTTGATTTAACTCTCATTTTTATTTTCTTTTATTTTTTCTATTTTTCTATTTTTTCTTCTATTTCTTCCTTCAAATTTTCTGGGAACCATGCATCACTTCACAAAAGATAAATTTATTTTATAGACTCAAATATGAAAATTGGTTTTCTTGATTCATTCTCCTTGAAGAATTATGTTGCTTTTGAAAAGGCAATCCCACATTTGAGTTTGATGGACGCCCATCCTTCCCTCCTATAAAAGGAGGATCCTCTTGTATCTATTAATATAAATTACACATCTCCCTTCACTTACGCTATTTCAGAGACGTTTCAATTGTTGTAGATTACTTTTGCCCAATTTTTAGGGAAATTGATTAAGGGCTTTGTTTTTGTACTTCATCGTGAGTTGTTCGTTGACGCCGAGACGAGGGCTATCGCAACCTCATTAAATTTCGATGTTCCTTATTTGTTATTATTTTTGCTTTAGCCGTCATTTTTTGTAATGTGCTGTTTTGCCGGGTATTTCCACAGAGCATTTATTCATATGAATAGTAAATTTTGTTAATTTGGGTGAAAACTAACCCGGATTTTCTCTCTAACACTGGTATTAGAGCCAAGGTCTCAGTATGCCTCACAGGGTTGCAAGTACTATCTCGATCTTCCACACGAAAAGGTTCCTTGGGCTTTTGGGCATTTTGCTCTATAGCTCTCTAAGTATGCTCTATGGTTGCAGCCTTGTTCCATCTTCCACACGTAAAGATTCTACTGAGATATCGACATTCCACATGACACTATTTGTCAGAGAACAGCAGAATTTGAATCCAAAGGGCACCATCAACCTTCTACACTCGAAAGGGATTCTCATCAAGATGAATGGTGACTAATACCAATTATGCGCAGAGAAATCTGACGGGCACCAACTCGGTATGTGGCACAGAGGTGCGTGGATGTTCTTTTTCTTAACAGAGCTTGATGTTGCACCAGAAGAAAGCAGATCAGGAAGATGCTGACGAAAGATTAGACAAGAATCAATCGCTTAGCACAGGAAGATTCATCAAGGTCTCCCAAAAAGGAGCCAATGATCCGCTATGAGAGAGACGCCCGCACAAGTTGTAAGGAGATGGAAGACAAGTTCATGAAGAAGAGCATGAGAACAAGCTCTTATATGAGAACGGTTGTACTCTCGTCTAAAGATAAAACCAGGTACCACTCATGAATGATCACATCACTATATTCAATCATTAGTAACCGATCTATTGAATTCTAGATGAGAAAGCAAGATGCTGATAAGGCTTTGGATCTTCGATGAATAGAACATCTTATTGTTAGGTATAAGACCAGAATGAAACACAACCCTAAATAGCAATATGATATTCTAATGAGATTTAAAAAGATAAATTAGAACACAGAGCTCGGGCCATGAAGTCCACACTGCTCGGCGGTCAGACTCAAAGCCGAAAAACCAGGGAGAAGGAAGATTCGCCAAAAGGCAACTTGCAAAGATGAATGTGCTCTTTGTCACAAAAAGGGCTGGAAGAAAGACTGTCCGTCGCATAAAAGGAAAGAAAAGTGGTGGCTCCGCGAATGTGGTTTAAGATGATAAGCCGATTTTTCATCGGTTGCGTGTCATCGCGATCAGTACTGGCGAATGGCCGCGATTCACCGGCCATTCCATATGTGTTTCGTAAAGGAGCGGTTCTTCAACTCGACGAAACTTGATGGTAAAGGTTCATCTCGACAGATAATCAACCTTGCAAGGTAGCTAGGACGGCTCAACTCGCCTTGAAGAATCATGATGGGCCGACTAGGCTACTGATGCATGCGTCTCTAAGACATTCCGGCTTCTGAAAAGAATCTCATTTCTTTTGGGAACCTTTGAGCTGTGTTGTTTCACTATCATCTCCGTTAGAATTTCGACTCGGTGTTGTTTTAGGAGCACTTGTGGTGATGAAAGGCATCGTGACAAACAACTTGTACCTTACTGGCAAGGAAGACAAAGAAAGGGGGACAAAGAGCGAATAAAGATCTTATGGAAGACAAAGTAGCCTGCATTGCCCAGGTTATGCACTATGAGATCTGACATTCGAGAGAAATCTTTGCAAACGTTTGGCTATGCAAGGATTATTGAAAAGGTGCAAAGACTCAAAGCTGGATTTTTATGAAAGCAATGTTGTGAGCAAAAGAGGTGAAGTCACAATCAACCACAATACCTAAGGTATATTGGATTATATTCACACAGACGTGAGGACCAACCAAGACGGCTTCCTCGAGGTAAATATTTCGTCGCTACCTGTTGACGACTTCCAATATTTGGGTGTATATCGAAATCCAAAGATAAGGGTGTTTGGAAACATTTTTGTATGTGGAAGAAAACCGTGAGAACCGCATTGTGGAGGGAAGATTAAAGTACCGACCGATTAAATGGTACGCAATACCTAAAACGATCAATTTTCTTATTTGTAAGAAGGAAGGCACCGCACTTTACGCAGATACACCCCGCAGCTATAATGGGGTGGCAGATCGCATGAATCGAACCCTTGCCGGAGAAAGTTCGGTGTATAAGCCGTCTACCGCCGGTTCGTAAATAGCTTCGCTAAGGCCATGGCGGCGTGCGTCATCTCATTAACCGTCTACCATCAACCGCATCAGCCGGCAAAACACCTCTTGGAGGTATTGGGCTGGTCCGAAAACCTATAAAATGATTATGATATTCTTTACGTGGTGTTTGGTTCCCACCGCTTATTATCATGTAAATCTAAGTCGATCCAAGGGCCAAAAGGCATTGTTTAGCGGATTTACCGGGTGTCATGGGATACCGATCGTGTCTATCTTCTCGAAGAAAATGGCGCGTTTCACGTGGATGTTATACTTTTTTGATGAATCCGCCATGTCAAGAAGGTAACCGATGGAAAAGTGTCGGGAACACCTTTCAAGAAATGTGAGGAAGACCAAACAGAAAAGAGGTACTTAAACAGGAGCTCGCATCACTCTCGGGCCAAAACCAAATGAAGACCACAGACGCATCATGAAGCGTATGTTGAGAGGAAGAGGTTTCAAACCCAAGAACCCCACTATAGTTTTTGGTGATTTACCAATTCCACCATGCCAAAGAAGAGAGATTAGGAAACCCGTCTGGCTGAAGATATGTCGGCTATGCATTTCCAAAGGGTAGAAGAAGGTATACTCCTCAGACTTTTCGAAGCAAATAGTAGTCCGGATAAAAAGTGGAAGAAAGACATGGATGAAGAAATGCGCCCCTTTTGTGAAGAACTCACTAGTTAGCCAGACTACCAGCACAAGGAAATTGGCCGCGAAATGGGTTTATGTCAAAGATGGATTTCCAAGAAAGAATGACGTTTCTCTACAAGGCAAGATCGGGTAGCTAAAGGCCATGCCTCGTATGAGGGAATTGACTACAATGAGGCATTTTCTCCGCTGTGAAACATTCCTCCATACTTATTTTGTTAGCCTTGCAGCATAGTTTAATATGGAACTAGTTCAAATGGACGTGAAGACAAAGACTTGCTACGGTGATTTGGAGGAGAAAATTACATAACTCACCATATTTCGCCGTTATGAAAAGAAAATTCGCTCTGTAACCGAACAAATCAAGATATGGCTGTACAATCGCCAAGGCAAAGGGTATAATGATTTGATCAGCTTCATGACAGGCTATAACTACACCGTGGCGCCTCGATCATCGCGGTGTGGCTTCCGCAGGGTTACAAGATGGATCTTTTCATATACCTTCTTCTTTGTATGTTGGATGACATGTTGATAATCAAGGAATCAAGGAGACATGCGTGATCGAAGGCCCAAAATCGAGCAAGGGGTTCAAAATGAAAGATTCGTGAAGCTAAGAAGATTCCTAAGATGAATATGAGATGATAGAGGGCATACTGAAAGACCTGTAAGCAAAGATTTCAAGAAGGTGTCATGAACGCTGGTATGTTCAGAAGATTCAAACTCCATACCTCTACTTACCTTTGGCTTCAAGCTTTAAGAGTTGATACAGTTCAAAGACGTAAGAGGAACGAGAATATATGTCAGCGTCTCTGCTCAAATGCAGCGGTAAATTTGACAGATGCTATGGTGTGTACAAGGCCTCACATTTCACATGCAGTTGGGACTGTGAGCAGGTATATGCATAATCCTCGGTGGCAAATATTGGTAAGCAAGTGAATGGATTCTGGCAGCACATTCGTAAATCTTAGATGCTGGCTTGATATTCGAGAAGGATGATATGGTCGGGTCAGCCATGTGTAGTCGATTAACGCGATTCAGACACATCGCGATCTTGATAAACGTAGATCAACTATCGCTATGTGTTTACTCTGCAAAAGCACCGCTTAGTTGAAGTCTACTCATACCGACAAATGACTTTGAGTTCTACTACGAGTGCAGTATATGGCGATCAATGCGCTTAAGGCAATATGGCTACAAGGGTTGTTTCGATGATTCGGTGTTGGTCGAAATGTGTTACAAGAGCCAGGATACAGACATTTATTCTATTTAGCGAAGAACTAAAAAGCGATTGCGTAATGGAAGAAGTATTATTGATGTGAGGCATCATTTTAGCGGGAAATCATTGAAGAAGGTGGAGTCTTAGTTCAGAAGATCAAGACTGATGATAATCCTGCATATATGTTGACTAAGGTGGTGACAACGATCAAGTTCAATCATTGTTTAGACTTGATCAACATTCGCAAAAAGCTTGATTGCCGTTGAGTGCATTTAGGTGCTGGTGCCTTGTCAGCCATATTTGATGGGATTCGACATTTGTCGGCGTGAGATTTGTTGTTTTTTGAAACAGCAATCCCACACGGGTTAGATGTGGGATTTGTTCCATCCTTCCCTCCTATAAAAAGGAGGATCCTATCTATTATAAATTACACATCTCCTCCACTTGCCAGCTATTCAGAGTATTGCCTAATTGTTTTGGGTATTTACTTTTTCTCAATTTCTTAAAATTGATTCACTGCATTTAAGTTTGTAATTTTTCATCGCGAGTTGTTCGCTGACGCCGAGACGAGGCGGCTGCCAACCCTCAAATTTCTCGTGTCTTTATTTTGTTATTATTTTCTCGCTTTAGTCGTCATTATTTTGTATCGCGTTTTGCCGTATTGGCTGAGAGTACTGGTCTATATGAATAGTAACTTTTGTTAATTTGGGAAAACTAACCCGATTTTCCCAACAAATTGGCAAAAAGTATAAGATATTAACTGCAAAATGAAGAATTGATATATGTTCTCTATGAAAAAATTTGTTGCAGGTACATCCGCATAAGATACTTTAACGTAAGGACATCAAGAATTACGTGTACTATTCGGACAGACCAATAGGCTTTCTGGCTTTCCCAAGTGGGACGAGAGTGTGCATGATGCCTTTGGCGCTGGCTTAGGTATGCATTTTCAACTTATATAAAAATAAATAAATAAAAATAATCTTGTTTGGCTTTGATTTCATTACTAAATCATTTGGGGATTAATCAATTTAATTACATGATTTTTCTGGTTTTCTTTTTCATTCAATGCCTTTCAGGGATGGCAGCTGGTATGACTGAATTAGGGGAAGAACAATCATGTGATTAGTGATTAGGATGGAGCTATGATAACAGGACAAGTGACATGAAGCGCTGAACAATGAGCTTTTGATTCAAAACCTTATCATCATCTGGTAATGACAACACAGTCTCTTCCTATTGCCACCGCTGATGGCTCTTCCTCCTCCCGTTGAGCTCTAAGAAAAGCCCCAAAGAGGCTACGTCAGTCCCCGTGCTGGTAAACTATTATAATTACGTTATTCTTATTAAATAAACATTCATGAATTTATTGATACCGCACGGTGATTCATCGCCATCACGGAGAGCTGGCACAGCCCATGAGATTGTTGCCAAAGCAGACTTGCATCTAGAGGATGATGATCAATAGTTTAGGAGCCTGCTTCTTTGAAGAGCTTGGACTGCACTATATATGTCCCGTGGATGGTCATAATATGGAAGAACTTGTCCATATAATGGTCACGGTTAAGCGCCATTCCAGAGCAAGGAACCGTTCTTAACTATGTTGTCACGAGAGCGAAAAGGATATACCCTGCCGTAGCTGCCCCGACAAGATGCACGGTGAAGGCCTTTTAAAATTCTGTTTCGTTATTATTTAGACATTTTCGAAAAGAAAACGAATAGGCAATAACGAGAAACAAAAACAACAAAGGAACATAAATTCCTTGTGAAAATCCCAGTATAAAAATCCTGAACTTAATAGGAAAACATAAGAGAAACTACTATTTCAGGCACAAAATTCGAGTCTTAGCGCTAGGGAAAATAATCACAGCCAACAAAACTCAAAAATACATCTTAGATTTACGTTATCCCAAATATTACCATACCAGACTTCAGAAGGCGACTTTGAGATGGATCGTGGATGGATAATTCAAAGATTTAGATAAGTTAGGACACGGCTCGTACCTTGTGTCATAGGGCATAATTTTTGATGGGTAAAGGATAAATCTAGTTTCAAAGGAATCTAGGCTAATTTAGGGCTAGATCTTGATGGAATTAAGGTTTAGAATGAAGGTTTTAGGTTTTGGGAACCTTTTGTAGTTTTGACTAGATGTAAAAACATGGTTTTGTGACAGTTTATGCTTTAGGTTTTCTATAGTAGGTTAGCTATCCACTAATTTAGAGTTTCTTTATGTTAGAGATGTGAATTTGGGTGAAATAATATTTGGAAGCTTTTCAAAAGTATGAAACTTGATTGGGATGATTTCATTGAAGGTTGAAGAAAGGATCATGGAATGGTTAGTTATAAAAGATGATAGGGGAATTGTCGAGGATGTAGAAAAGATAGTTACGGCGAATACTCCGGGCGAACCTCATGGCTGTTGTCAAACCCGGTCACCAGAATCCATCAAAGAGATATGAGAACAAGATATATATTTACTACCTAAGGGATAATAAGTCTAACCTATGATTGGCTAATTCACCAAGATATAAGAGAATAAGAGAGAACTTAAAAAAATTGAAAATATTGTTAAACTTTGAATAATGATTAATGAGTGTATCGAGAGTATATAAGTCCCTTTAATTTAAATTAAATGAAGCAAACTCCTCTACTTTATCTAGAAAACAAATCTTCTAATTTAAATAAAAGTAACCCCTACTTTGACTTGAAAAACTAAATCAAATAAAGTAAACTACTAAATTAATAACAAGACTAAATCATGTCTCCGTTGCTCATAACCTCCTAAACCGGAATTTTTCTCCATAATCAAGGCCGACTTTCTAATGGATGATGTATTTGTTCTTGCATCAATAAGATCAAGAAAGGTCAGGATAATGCCTATCAACTCGATTCCTTTTGATGATACTCGTCAAGTCACAAACAATTAGCAACCCAACCTCTAACACTTGTTATCATTTGGCCTAACTTGTTATCTTCTGTATGTAGGTGTCATTAAATTTAAGCCCGATTCGGGAAAACAATTGAAGCTGAAATCAAGCACACTCTCATACACCCAGTACTTTGTGGAGTCTTTGATTGCAGAAGCAGAAAGAGACGACAAGATTGTAGCAATCCATGCAGGAATGGAAGGAGGCACTGGATTTAATTTGATGCTGAAATTGCAGAGCGAGATGTTGTTACCTTTGCTTCTGGTCTAGCCTACAGTGGCGGCCTCGTCTTTTGTACTATTTATTCTTCTTTATACGAATAGTTTATTACCAACTTGTTCATGATGTGGATCTTCC
This sequence comes from Tetrastigma voinierianum, assembly GCA_016808115.1. Classification (NCBI taxonomy): domain Eukaryota; kingdom Viridiplantae; phylum Streptophyta; class Magnoliopsida; order Vitales; family Vitaceae; genus Tetrastigma; species Tetrastigma voinierianum. The sequence continues at coordinate 294,775 of JAEQBH010002511.1, forward strand.
AAAACTCCAGCAAGACGGCAATCGATAAAGCCGGGCCTTGTCGGTGCGGATGGTTCAATCCATTGCAACACCTTCTCGACACTACGTTGTTGGTTTGCTTACTCAACATGGTGGTCAGTGGCACTCTTTCGTGTGGAACGGGAGCTGGATGAACATGGTAGCCACAGCTGCAAACCATCGATTACAGGACCCAGTTACTTTAGGTACCCAAGAGGAAAATGGCATTGGTTCTATTATCCCTCCTTCAACAAAGGGACAATTTTAGATGGTAATATCGGACCTTTAGCTCTAATTTATTATAGTTAATAAACATTGTGATAGCTCTATTGGTCCAGTTTTTGGTTTGTTTTTCATCAATTTGAGGATGAACTTTAGGCCATTGAGTTAATTTTAGGTTTAAGTGGAATTAGTGGGAGGCAATTGTATTGAACACTTTTTCTTTTATTTGTAAATTAAATATAGGTTGGTAAGGAAAAGGTGTTGGAGGAGGGAACCAGGGTGGCTATATCACGTTATGGCAAATTGTAAGCTGGTGTGAAGGCAGTACGTCTGCTTCAACGGTTTGGGCATCAGCGACAGTGGTGGATGCACGATTCTGCAAACCTCTTGATGGAGAATTGATCAGGCAGCTGGCTCGAGAGCATGAGGTCCTCCTTAGTGTGGAAGAAGGATCCGTTGGAGGATTTGGTAGTCACGTCACCCATTTCTTGGCCATGAACGGATTGCTGGACGGAAACCTTAAGGTTTGTAATGACATCTACATCTTGAGATGCTCCATAGAATATCATAATTGATCGAAAAATAAAATATACAGTGAATTTCATGTTGTCTTTATTGGTAGTGGAGGGCTGCGATGCCACCCATATACACGGGATTTCATGGAACTGGCGAGGGAGCAACTTGAGCAGGCCGGGCCGAGCGAAGCGCAATGCCACCACAATTTTAACTTTAATTGGTGAAAACAAGGATGTTATTTAGCTTTTCGCTATAATTGAAATTCATTTTGAGTTTCAAATTTTAATAATCTTATCAACGATATTTGATTAGACTAATGTAATTTCTCTGCTTCTGAATGTATTACCAAACAAGTCTCTTTTAGAATCCTTTAGTTCGTAGACGGTTAATAAAAATAATAGCAATAAAAAGTTGCATTACAACCACATTAGTTCCCCTTTAATGTGCTTCTCAAACTGATGAAAACCTTGGGACAAGTGTTATGCTCTCATTGCTGGTGGCGAAAAATAGCAACCTTAAAATACTATAAGCATGCAGCCATATAGTAAAAAATGGTTTTCAATTTAAAACAGATTATGGATCCCCATGGGGAAAGGGGGTTCAAAGGACTATACCCTCAGCTATCAATCTTTTCACTATTTGACCCTTAGATCAATGATTGGGATGGAGGTTTCAAAAAAACAAAATAAAAATTAAAACAAAGGCAACCTGTGAATGATTAACGGTCACTCACAAGAAATTGGTTGATTTTGAAGAAAGAACTCAAGGATGGGGAAGTATCGTGGTTGATTATCGGATAAGGGTTGTTTGAAAAGGGCTCGTGCCCCACTTCGGGCCAAACCCAAAGAAGAGGTACCCATTGAACATTCAGCCTTGCCGCTGCACCTCAAAAATGAAGGCCTAGTCCGCTCTACCAAAGGACGGTTATGGGTAATTGAGAAAGCCTACATTCCACAAATCAAACTAAATCCCATCGATAAGGGAAATAGAATAATCCCCAATAACATATTATCCTGCAAATCCAACTAAATCTCACCAGCAAGGAAAATAAGATAATTCACGATATAACACCATCCGCGCATCAAGCTTCTGATCCCACCAATGAGGATGAAAGATAATTCTAAATAAACTGCTCTTTCAATATCCTAATCAAATTCGATACCGATAAAAGTGTGAATATCCCACCACGGGAAAGAATCAATCACCATCCAACTGGGAAACATATACTATAAATACCAGGCCACCCCATCGGTGAAAGGTACGCAAACACATTCGCCAAGCAGCCTACGTATCTTTTCTCCCAACGAGGCCGGGATTTAGGCACGGAGCGTTACTGGCGGCCCCCGCCACTCTTCTCTTCTTTTTGTTTTGTAGAGAGAGCGATGATCCGCAGCCTTCGCACCACCACAAAGAAATTGAAATACTTAACAACCCTCACACGCCCACACCCCGATGAAAAGGTGATCATCCGGAGTAGCACTGGTTCTCGGGAACTATTAGCTTTACAAATATAATCGATCACTACCGATGCAGACAATCTCAAACACAAGCAGAGCAACGCCTAATCCACCATGATGCAGACTCGCCAGTGACGCAGACAATAGACCCTCGGGCGTGGTCGGAAGCAATGCAAGCCAACACGAACGAGGTGGAGGCGCTCCGCCTCACCAACCAACGCCTGATAGGAGAGTTAGAGCAACTCACTAGGCAGATGCAACACCCACGGGAGGCACGACAAGCTAAGGAGGGTCACAACTTTCCTCATGAAGGGCAACACAATCTCGACATTCCCCGAGGTGCCAAACGGCAGAGTCCGCCACGGCCGGGGGCATGGACCACACTGGCCCCCTCGGAGAGGAGGGCAATGAAGGCTAACACTTCTGAGGGCATGTCGAACCAAGAACCACGCCACCTCGCCAGCGACAGAGAGCCACCATGGGAGCAGAGGTTCAAGAGCCTCCAGCCACATTTCACCGTGGGCCGGAGGTGGTACAAGGACGCGCCCGACAATTACAGGGACACCTTGCGCAACAGACCGAGTCGCTCACGTCGAGGCCCACTTTCGCCTGGGTGCCAGAATGCACAAGCGTGAACTCATTCGATGGTGTTAGAGGATCCTATTGATTATCTCTTAACACTTATAAAAACTGGGGCCGAGTTGCAGACACCCTATGCGATGCGGTAGCTATATCACATGCGCGCCCACTTTGCCTCGGTTTAACAGCTTCCGCCTCATCAATTTCCACATTCGCAGAGTCAGCCCACGCGTCGCCTTCACTTCATTGGAGCCAGGACGTACAAGAAGCCGAGTTACCATCTACGACCATCAAGTGTAGCTCGCAGATGTGCCTGAGGTCCTAGCGTTCAAAGGTTCAACGCAGAGTCTCCGCGGTGATATCTCGACGGTGGTTCGTGATCACCGCATCTACCGCCGACAGCGAGGCCCAAAGACTCACGTTTTCCATCTCAAAATCCTCACAAGACATGGTCGGGGCGTTCAAAGTTTTAGAAGTACATCAACGCGAAGAAGCTCATATCCGAAGAAAGGAGCCCTTCTACCCATAAAGAAAAAAGCGGAGGCATAAGCCGACAATGATTTGAGTCTCAAAGACAAAGCGACCGGGAGAGGTCTTCAACGGAAAATGAAGAACGGTCCTCGAAAAGGTGTGGAAACCTTAGAGATCGCCCTCACCAATTCTCAACTGAGAGACGATACAACGTTATTCACCTCGACGCTCACCCCCATCAAATTTCAAGATTACAGTTCTGGCGAGAAGTGCTAAACGAATACTTCGAGGTAATAACTCAAATGAAGTCAGACCCCGCCACAAGAGATAACACCTGTATTACGAGTTCCGAGACTATGGCACCGCGACGGATGATTGCATACACTCAAGAAGGAAATGAGTAATTTAACACGGCGTGAGATTCGCTTCATAGCCCTTAGTAATCGCCGGGACCGTGCTCGTAACCAATATCGGAGCTCAAAGAACTCGCTTGACGAGCTGACTACTCTCGCACAGCCATGCAAATTTAAGAGATCGTAATCGTACCAGCTATTCAAATTCCCATTACACCAGCTCGAGCCCAAAGAGCCTCGCTGACGAGCTCAATCCATCACAGACAGCTACGCAGCCCTAAGAGTCGCACCACCTCAAGCTATTCAAACCCACAAGGCCCGTTCGGAGCCCAGAGCTCGCCTTGACGAGCTCGACCACTCCGTCAGCCATGCCCTAAGAGAGTCGACGCCTCAGTTATTCACCCCATAAGGCCTCGGGGGGCCAGGAGCCCAGAACCCACTTTCGAGAGCTCAACCGGTCAACCCCAGCCATACACCCTAGAGCTACTCAACTCGTGACGGGCCAACTCAGCAAGGTAGCCAAGAAATTAATTCGCTCATGCACACACATCAGAGATAAAGTGGTAAAAAGAACATTTATTAAGGAAAAGGCGAAGATATCGCCCAGTCCAGCTGCCCAATAAAAAAATAAATAAAACAAAATCGACGATATGCGCGCGATCGTGATCGTATGAGGGAGTAGAGGGGTGTGAAGAAGGAGGTCTAAAACTGGCTTCTCCAAAGATAGTCGCCAGAGAGGGATTCTCAAATTTCTCGTCGCCAGGGATGTCAAAGTTAAAGTCCGTGTCGGTAGGCATTAGGCAAATTCTTCCAATCGGAAAAGGCAAGCCACTTGTAGCTTTTCCATTGAGTACGTGCCTCATCCTCAATCTTCCTATAGTTGGCCCCGCTGAAAGTAAATCCAGAGTTACTTACGACGGAGGTCCCCACGCAGCCCACCCGCGACTCTCGCGAGGCGCTCGCCGAGTTTATTGTACTCTGAACCTCACGACGAGCCCTCGCGGGCCAAATACCGGTTTTATCGCGGCGGGGGCTATCTGATCAAGATCGTAGCTTTTTCCTTTTAGACTTAATAAACACCTTGAGATGCAAGCTCACTTAACTATCCGGCCTATATCGAGCATCGCAGCCGCCCCCCGCCCTAGCAAGTCATTTCACAGCCCGCATCATCCTCTGAGCCCCGGCTCGGGGCTTCATCTTCTCTACCCTTGGCGAAACGCGTCATAGGCGATGGTATGCTTGAGTAAGCTTCACTACCTCCTCGGTCATAGTACCAGATCCATGGCTTTCGATCCTTCCGAGATATGGGGAAGCCACCAGCTAACTGCAAACTCGAGCTGAGAGGCTTTGGCGCCCAGCCTTAGTTTAGGTATGGCGCTTTTGGCCAAACTCTTCAAAATGGTAGCCACACATACATCGATGTAAATCGATATCGACACTTAAGATCAACTTTTCGACTGAATGAAATCGGACATGATAAGATATGGGAACTACGAGGCGCCCACGGAGGATAAAGGCAAAGCCTCATCGGCGGGCTGGCACGGCTGAACTTCTTGAGGTCGATCCTTAGAATGGTGGTAGCGCCCGGCCTTGGTTCGGGCGTGAGGCGAGTGTCGCCGCCCGGCGGAGTCCTTGCTCTTTCAATTCTTCCTCCCATCGGAGAAGGTGGCCTAACACTCTTCATAAGCAGTTCAGTTGATGGGCGTGACCGCGGCGGTGCTCAGCGGCCTACCCAGGGACCTTTACCTTCGCGACGAGACCGAGATGGGGCTGCGGGCTCAAACTTTCAGGAACCTCGTGGGAGACAGCGCTGTCAGGCTTTCGGACATGGGTAGACGGAGAAAAGGAAGACGCCCCCAATTTCGGAACCTTGACCAAAGCTTTGTCAATCATTCTCCAACGAGTCGGGGTTTTTTTAGTTTCCGCGCTCTGGGCTTGAGGCCGGCGTCTCAAGCAGGCGGCTCTCCCTTGGTGGGTTTGGCGGCGAGGGCCCGATGGAGGAACTTTCATGGTGGAAGGAGCGAGCCTCAGCGACAAAAGTGGGGCGACCTAGAGCTCGGGCGAGTCAGGCTTGATCGACTCCGCGTAGAGACGTGGAAGACACTCGATGACGCCGACGTTATGACGTTATCTTCGAGTGGTCGGGTCGGCTTTGAGAGGTACGTAGACAATGTAGAATTAGAAGTATCCGACAACCTCGTCTGAGTCATACCAAAAACAAGCGACACTCACCTTGATTCTCGGGGAGGTGGTCCAAGCAGCGAATGCCCAGTGTCGTCCTTGTCCAAGAGGGTTACTGTTCCCAATTCTTGTTGCTAACAAGAAGAAATAGCGTTCCTTCAAAGCACGTGGGAAAAGGGAAGATCGAAATCACGGAAGGAGCGCCGGCACGTACGGAAAAAATAGAGGAAAGCCCTCGACGGTTTCCTTCGCTAAAAGATAAAGGGAGCAAAGCTATGCGGGAACATCGGAGGCCCCACGTCACACTGAAAACCAATAGACCAACGAAAATACTTGACCATTGGGGCGGTTGAGAAGGATAGACATTGAAGTCTTTGAAGCCCGCTTATGAAGGGATGCGGAGGCCGAGACCATTATCGAAAGCTACTTCAAAGCATGCCATCTTAGGTACGGAAGCCACATAGGAGGTCAAAACACATCGAGGGGGCTTGAGACTTGGACGCCCAGGAGGTCGGTAACACCTAGCGAGAAAGTGGCCACATCTGAGGGATAACCTTCTTGGAAGCCCCGCGACAGCGTGTTGAGCGGATTTTGGGTATTCGACCCCCGGGATACTTGTCTGGTCTACTCTCCTTACCCTTGTCTAAAGGGGAAAGGGGCACCCACAGGCATCTCGAAGATCGGCCGGTCGACGGTCGGAGAGCGGTTCGCTCAAAGCCGGCGGCGGCGAAGAGTCACCTCCAATACGCAGAGAAGAAGAGAGACTCGGACACATGGTGCTAGCAGGTAATGAGAACGAAACTTGGTTGACCTAACCCTAAAGCCTCGACGTATCGCTCGAAAAGACACCAAAGAGAGAAAGACATAGCGGTCCCAGGAATAAAACGGAAAAAGTTATCTCAGGAAAGACACCGAGAAAGGACTGCGCACAAAGGTTGAGATGGAAACTAAGGAAGGGAAGTGGGAACTCGTTAAAGAAGAAAAGTTTCAAGATCGGGGGCACACAAAAGGCAGAGGATGTCTACGGAAGAAGCGAAGGAAGCGAAAAGAAGTGGGAGAGATGTGCGAAAACCAAAGAGTCAAATCATTATCATGAAGACATATGACGGAGACAAGCCCTAACTAACTTGACCCCGACGAGTTACGTGAAATTGCATTCAATACAAGAAAACGTTCGACCCTTGCCACGCCTGCCGTACTGAAATTTGGGGGCATGCTTGATAGGGTTTGAAAAATGGGCTCCACCGGGCCTTTAAGACCAAACCAGAAGAATGCGCCCATTGAAACAGTCGGACCTTTGGCCTTGACCCAAAATGAAGGCCGAATCCGCTCGACCCAGGGCGATTATGGGTAGTATTAAAGCCTACATTCCTGAAAATCAAACTAAATCCCATGTAAGGGAAATAGAATAATCCCCCGATAACATATTATCCTGGAAATCCAACTAAATCTCTGACAGGAAAACTCAGATAATTCACAATATAGGCTCATCCCTGAGATCAAGCTAGGATCCACCAATGAGGAAGAAAGATAATTCTAAATAAAGCGCTCTTTTTCAATATCGCCAATCAAATCCGATATAAAATGGCGGAAATATCTCGTCGATGGGGAAAGAATCACAATCCTTGACGGTGGGAAAACATATACTATAAATACCAGGCCACCATCGATTGAAGGTATGCGACATTCGCCCTCTAGCGATTACATCTTCTCGAGGAGCGACTTGAGCATCCCGGAGGCTGGCCACGGCAGCCCCGCATCACTTGCTTGCTAACTGTTTTGCGAGAGGAGAGCGGCGATCAGGCCTTCAAACCAGTCCACGGCGGTCGAGGTCATGCTGCGACCCACACGCTCAGCCAGTCCGGTTGAAAAAAGGCATCATCAGCTTCCATTGTTGCATGTTGATTTATATTAATCATTAAGTACGAGTTAAGCGAAAGTACACTTATGCTTGTTCAAGGGAAAGAGTATGAGGTTCCGACTCTCTTGGCTCCCCTCAATTTCTCATACCAATTCCCTACTCATCGCTAAGTCCATCTAGGTCCACTACAAGAAAATTGAGTAAAGATGAACCCCCCACACATTTACTTTGGCGACGGACTTCAACCATTGCAAATTATCGACCCACTTATTCCATTGCAAATTAAAATTTCCGTTGCTTATACATAACCATTTGCCGACAATAATTACAATAGTAAATATCTGGTTAACTTAAAAATATTAATAATGATTTAAGCAGTTCTTGAAATTATTGTTGTTTATAAATATAAAAAATATTCATCATAGTTTATCATAAATATGATCTTAACTAGTGAAAAAACATACATAATTATTTTTTTAGCTTCATATGTATTTATGCAAAATAATTTTTATTTTATTTTTCTCATCAATTTTAAAAAATAATAGCATACATGAAAATTAATTAATATTCATCAAATTATTGATAAAAATTATGGATACATTATATAAAAAAATAATAAGAAATTTTTTTAGAAGTTGTTTTGTTAAAATTTTGAAATATGTATGTTTTAACTTTTGACATCAATCATAATATTTAGTATTTAAAAGTAAATATTATAGAATTTATCTAATTTTAATAAATATAAAAAAATTATGTTAAATGTATAAATATATTTTATTTTAAATTACACTATATATATATATATATATATATAACATCTTTAATACTATGGCCCGTTTCGGGTCCATTGACAACCCGTCAACTCCCGGAATACTCGTGGATGTCGGGTAACTTGGAGCACCACTCACAGAAAATCGAGCGAGTCTCATTTGTACGAGAGCTCTACCCAGTATAACTGTCCCAACATTTTACAACGATCACCCAGGGTCACGTGCGGTAAAATGGCCACTTGGGCCCCATGCATCAATACTCACAAAATATATATCAACTATATAACAGTTCAAGAGTTATTACTCTTGGCAAAACATATATAAAAAATTTAGAGTTTTAATACATGTTATACAAAATGAATACCAAGCGACAATCAGGCTTTCTTCTAAACGCGACTCTAGTGAGTGTGGTCCTCACGTACACTCCACATTACTGAAATAATGATCCTCGGCAGGGTTGAGCAGTGCCCGAGTAGTGATAATTTTACTTTACATGGGTTACTCCCGCTAAGTGCATGTCATGGCAACCAAAACACTCGAGCAAATACATGATCCTACTTGAATGTCTACATGCCCAATCCCATGTCTCGAGTCTCTGACTCCCTCACACATGCTAAGTAATGAGAAAAATGCGGTTTCAAAACAAAAGGTTTTGTTCTCGAACACTACGGATTTTAGTAAATATATTGGACAACCCTCCGAGGTGAATTGTTGGGTTATTCTCAAAAACAGTCATGGGTCAACCTCAGAGATGAAGTGTTGGACAACTCTCCAAGGCACAATTCTTCAAAAATCTTTGTGAAATTCCTTTCCCGCAGTCGTTTCATTTTTTCTTTTCATTTTCGTGTCATGCGCTCACACCTATCATTCTAAGTGCCAGGTGCATATGGAATGCATTATGCCATTTCTAAACAATTGATGCTAATATATTTTACATGTATATATTAACAAAATTTAATTCACATAATAATCACATAATTCATGTTATTCAATTCACAATCAATAACACCGAAATTAACTCACATGGGCTAATAACAATCTAAGCAATTCATTTTGAATCACCCAACAACACAAAAATCCTGACGATCCATTGACGGTGAGACCCTAGGTGCGACCTTGTTTCACGACCTACAATCAGGGATTTTTCTTCACTGATTCAGACACAGAGGGCCAACACGACCATTCAAGCCTCAACAAATCCCCATCCATTAAAATGACCTTAGCTAAAGAAAAACCAAGTGAGGAAAGATCCCTACCTCTTGGAGTTGTCGAGGAACTCCCTGAAAATTGGTGTCACGCGTAGCCGCATGGCGTAGATCAACTTTGTTTCTTGGTTCGTCGAGAACCGACGGTCCGAAAGCCAGAATCTAGAGAGAAGTCACTCTTTCTCTCTCTAAAACCAGGTTTAGCCTCTCACTACACGATTTGTTCTTCAAATTGGAGAAGATGAAGTTGCTTTTTTGTCTTATTCACTTAAATCTTTTCACTTAATTCCATTTGTGTCCTTTAGTTTTGATTTTTGACACATGGCTTAATCTAAGTCATTCATCTCCATCATCTCACTAATCATGCAACATGTGTCACATGGGTACATGTAGTAGGTGACTTTTGTCACATCACATGTTTCTCACAAGCAGATCATACATTTTCGACCTGGGTACCTCGAAACGTGAAATTCCGGCGTCTGGAATTTAACGAGAAGTATCATTTATGTTGTAGATTTTGAGCGATTCAACGGTGTGGTCGGTTGTCATCAGAATTTAGAAAATTTTAGGATTTTGACTAAGTATCATTTACCATTTTCAAAAAATTAGAATTTTCTCTGGTTTTATAAATACTATTTTAATAAATTTGTACATTGTCATTAATATTACAAATAATGAAGTCTATTGACATAGTTTCTTCCTTCTATCCTTGAGGTCATGAGTTCGATTCCTAGGAACAACATAGATATAAGTAATTATCCAAAAGTATGAAAAATATATAAAAAAAAATTAAGATTAAAGTATCGTCAGTGAAAAACACAACACCATGCGTATATAAGAAAGTAAGTCAGAAAATGGTTTAAAAATTTTTATTGGTACTATTATTTATTTCCAATTAATTAAGTCCATTGGCAATAGCTATGGTCAAATCCATCGGATAGTTAGTCATTAAAAACTCTTTATTGGAATTGGTACCATCAGGAGGAACTTTTTTTGCAACACATCTTTCAAGACTTACTCACGCATCGAAATATGCATTTGTTAATTGTTTATTCAACAATAAATATCAATCGGGAAAAGTGATTTTTCTTCTTAGGTGGTCATTAAGCGTGATCTTTATCGAACAATTTTCCTGCCCAGGTGTTCTATTAATTCATTCTTTATGTGTGATAAAACTAGAACTATCAAGAATTGGTCACTACTAAGTCCATACAATCCCCACATAATACCAATTAATGTTTTACCCTAATAAAATCCATTTAGTACTAGACATTTATAATTTCCTAAACTTCTTTTATTATGTTAAAATGATTACCACAATTAAATCACAATGGAATGAAATGGTCAAGGCCTCGAGTTAATTTCCAACCATCATCATGAGAAACTACTAGATGGAATCTTTGCAGTGGGTGTGAGCATTCCCAACACAAATCAATTAGAAATAGAAACCATAATAATCCACGATTTAACATCATCAACATTACGAAACATATATTCTACGCCATTCTAGAAGTATATAAATCAAGCATCAACTTCAACAATCAACCCTAGAGGATGTTTAGCCACTCATTACAACCCACAAATCCATCAAAATCATGTTTATTACAACAATAATAGAGAAGTAGATGAGAAGAGAGCAAAAGTTAAAGATACAAAACAAATGTGAGGTATTTGTAAAACAGAGAAGAATATTTTTATTAATTAAATTAATTTTGTATCTTTACATGTACATATTTATAGAGATATTAGAGATCCACAATCAAGCTATTCCTTTAATTAGATCCTACAATCAAGCTATTTCTATATTAAAGTTATTTGCCTAATGAGAAAAATCTCTAAACTAGGAAGATATAATAGTAGCTAGGAAATAATTATAATAGAGAATCTTTGACTATTAATCAATATCGCGACACTCCCTCAAGTTGAGATTTTGATGTCACACATACTTAACTTGCCAAAACTTTGAGAACACTTCGACTTGAAAAGCAGCTTTGGTAAGAGGATATCGACCAGGTGATCTTCGGATCGAATCCCAGAGCAACTCGATATTTTCTCAAATCGATTTCTCCCACACAATAAAGAATCGTCTACCTCCACATGGCACATGCGATCATGGCAATGCTAGAATTATGAGCAATATCACATCTTTGCTTTATTGTCTGTCATGAATCGGGACCATGGAATTCAACTTGTGACATGTTGGATTGTGCTATCAACTTTAGAAAGGTATTTCCTAGATATGCTTACATGATCATAATTATGATTGTTGTCCTAATGATGATGAGTGGGAAAAGATTAAGAAATTGATTCAAGTCTTAAAAGTGTTTAAAGACACTACTAACCTTATATTAGGTTCTGAATATCCATGTAAAACCCGTGAAAAATGTAAATTTAGATTTTTAGGGAAAAATGGGCAAAATGGTAATTTGTCGGAATAGTCCCGAGAAAGAAAAATGGGATTTTTAGATCGAGATGACGAACGGACTACCATTGAGACCATATTGAAATCAATACACGAATGGGTGCTGTCGGATTAGAGACAGTTAAAATTTCCGTTTTGAAGTAAGATGTTCAGGAGCTGAAATAGGGTTAATAGCATGAGGACACATGTAGAGGTGTATGTGTCAGCCAGCTCATGGTGCATGATGCATGGGTAAGGTGGAAGCATGAGAGGGAGTCGTGGTGCAGGATGCATGGGTGATGTGGAAGCATGAGAGGAGTTAGGTGGGAAGATGATTGAGAGAGAAAGGGAGGAAGGAAAGAAAAGCCAAAGTGGAAGGGAAGGTGTGTGTGGGGAGAGAGGAGAAATGCCATAATGTGGGAGAGAAAAGAAGCAAAAGCAATGAAAGAAAAACAGAAAGGGAAGAAAAGGGAAGAAAAATGAGGAAAAGAAAAGGAAAGTAGAAAGGAAGAGGAAAATGAATGAGTGTCACGCGGTGGCGGACTGGAGGACGAGAGCAGAACCTAAGCTACAAGAGGTAGGTTTCCTTCCACTCCGATTCATTTCATGCCTAGGGGCCATGTAGGGGCCTAACGATTTCGCCCCACCTCAGGGCGAATTATTTCATTATGTAGTCTGTTTTTGGTTGTGGGAAAGTCATGGACCAAGTATTTGAGAGTTCTCGGACATCGAGCCAAGCACGACATCCCAGGAACAAGAAAATCACGGGGCGGGAATGGAAGAGCAAAGGGGTATGCCGAATTTACGCACCACCCTTGCGGTCGGGCCGGCGTCAGCTTCGGACTGACCATAACTCTGTCAGAACTCAGGTTGGGTTCTTGGACTCTACGAGCTTGTTGAGTAAAAATTTAATAAAATGCCGGTAAAGCGTTGATGCAGTGGGGTACGGGTCCTGTTTGATTGAGGAACAATACGTTACGGTTTCGGGAAACTTCTTTTTGGAATGGAGTGTTGTATCACGAAATGCTCGGGTTGCGTATGTGAGACGAGTGCGTGTTCAATTTTTGTGTGATATTTATAAAATGCGGAATTTACGAGGACTAAGTGCAGATTTTCCAAGGCCAAGTATGGCCGGGAATGGCTAATGTGTATTATTACCGTAAATTGAATAATATGTTAATGTGTCAAATTATGTGATATATGTGGGATAAAAATGAAAATAATTATATGCATTAAACATAATTTATCCATGACACTTGACGTGTAATGTGTGATTTATATGTTATATTGACATGCGTACATGTAGCATGAAATGACATGCAATGACACTTACATTGCATTTATGCACGAAAATTGCATGACATGGGTGTGAGTGCATGAAATGATCGGCCATGTGTGTTTGAGGTTCGATGGTTATCAGAATGCAAATGATTTTCGGAGATTGTCTACAGTACTTCTCGGAGACTAACCAAAGTACGTATCAAAGATTGTCCACAGTACTTTGAATGACCAAAGTACGTATCGGAGATTGTCCACAGTACTTCTCGAAGGCTGACCAAAGTGCGTCGGAGGTGTCACTATCTCGAGAGGCGTCATTAAAAAATAAAACAAAAAGATTTTATTTTGAAAAAGGGTTATGGAATGGAACCTCCCGTGATGGTTTTTTCATAGCATATGCATGTGAGGGAGATAAGTGAGGACTCAAGATTGGGTATGATTGGTCACATCTTATTCATGACATGTAGGCATTAGGTCTGTGGTTGTGTAATCGCATGGCATGCACTTAGGTGGGAAGTAGCCACCATAAGAGATATATCTCTTTTGGGCTTTGCTCACCACAATGGAGTGGGATTTCCGCACCCCGGGGCTGAGAGGACGACGCTCCTTCAAGGCCGTGAGTATGAAGAGGGATGGGTTGTGGCCTTGAACACTATGTTTGTAAAATATATTGGGACAATTTGTTTTGATATATTTTTGTTTGTAAAAGAGTTATATATCAAAATCTTGTATAATAAAATGGGAAGTTGTATGTTTGCAAGAAAAATATAAACAAATGAGTCTCTATGAATAGGATTGACCAGCGTGGACATCGGATCATCGACGCCTAAATATTACGGAGTTGACGGTGTGAAGCAGAGAAAATCATGATTTTTGGATAAAGGGTAAAATAGTAATTTTCGAAGCTAAAAACTGAAAATGTTTCTAGATCTCGGATGATGAAAGCGGACTTACTCGGGTTGAAATGCGTCTCGCGGTAGCTACCACGCCGAATTTTTGGTGGGCCACGGAGTGGTCGGTTCACGTTTTTCGTGGGGTGTCGGATGACACATGGCAGGTTAGGATGCCATGGCACTTGAGAGTGACACTTGGCATTGAAAGAATGGCTCACAATTAGCAGTGGAAATATTTGAATTATGGCTCAAGTATTGAGCCATGTAGTGGATGATGTCATAAGAGGAATTAAGAAATAAGGAATAAGGATGGAAAATTGAGGACCACAAATTTGAGACGAGGAAGAAAGGAGAAGGAAATTTCCTTCTTGAACCATACGGAAATGCCATCAATGGGAGAAATGCAAAGGAGAAAATGGGAGAAATGAAAGTAGAGATGAGAAATGAGAAAAAGAAAAGAAAAGCAAAAAGGAAAGAAAAGAAGGAAAGGAGAAAAGAAAACAAAGAGAAAGAAAAACAGTTCGTAGAGAGGAAGGAAGGGAAAATGAGAACGAAGAAAAAGGAAAGGGGAAAATTCTCGGCTTTCGGGAAGTCAAAGTTCGACAGTTCGAGGACTAAAGTTGGTGCACGCAGCTCGCTCTACTTGTGGACACCAAAAAGTTGGAGTTTCGACAACTTCCACGAGGTAGGATATTTTCCTACTTGGTTTACTTTTAGCCTAAAGGCTTTATAATGGTAGGGGTTGCTTGTGGGAGGCCATGAGAGGCCATGTAAATTAGTTCCGAGCCTTGGGACTAAGGGGTATGGATTTCATGACCGGTTTCACGGACTGTGGGAGTTAGGGTTTTAACTAGAAACTGAAAGTTTCTAGGTGTTGTGGTTTGTTTGTTGTAATGACAATGATTGGAACCATATTGGTTCATGTTTGTGAAGGGACGGTGAAGTGCCCTATTGAATGGTCCTAAGTTTGAGACCTAGTTATGTGTTATGAGACACTTGAATAACATACGGTGTGTGGAAATGTGATATTGATATCTTTATTTGATGTATTAACATGGTTTGCATGGAGGTAGATTATATGTATAAATTATAATTGTCCGTGGTTTTGTAAAAATGTTTCATGTAGTTAACTCATTACGTGCATGTAACATGAGGAAAATGCATTGGCATCATGCATTTCATATGCACGGTCACATCGCGTCAGGTCGGGTGTGGGTGCAGGGTAAGGTTTATTCACCAGTGTTGGTGAATGGGTCGTGAACTCGGGAAAAATGGGACAAAGTCCAAGGTAGATATTCACGAGTGTGTAAAATGATCAAAATGATAAATTACATGTTTTGGGCGGAGCAAGTTGGGGTAGATCCCCCCCAGGGTGAAAGTCCCAAATGTTATTCACGGTTAGACATGAATCCCGGCGATGTAAGTTCGTGAAAATGTTGAAAAGGCGTGCGGCGTCCTGCGGTGTAAACCCGGAAATCCGTGGCCCACAAAAGAAAGGAAAAAGAAAAATGGGGTTTGATAAATAGTAGGAGGGTCTCGATGGTTTAGTCATGGTGTCAAACAGATGGCGGTTTGTTCACACTTGGCATTCCGAGGTGTGTAGTGGGTTGGGACTCGGTCGTGAGCATGAGGTTGCATCTCATGCATGATATGGAAACATTTCATATAATAGTAAATAATTGTATGGAATGTGATTGATTGTTTATATATGCCATTGCATATGCATTTTAGGTGGGGAGTAACCTTGTGGAAAACTTTCTCTTGGGCTTTGCTCACCGGAGTCGTGAGACCTTTCGGTATAGGGACTATCGAGGAGAGCGGCACTCACTGAAGTGCTGCGGCAGAAATGTGGCTTTAAGTAAATATTTTTGTAAACATGTATAAATAGTTTTGTAAAACAGGTATGGAAACTATACAAAGTTTAAAAATAAAAATATAGTTGATTATTTTCTGATGAGTAGGGATGTGTGGGCCCCATGTGGCCATTTTAGGTCTCATGATATGAGACACAAGTATTCCGCAGGTTGACGGGTTGTCAACGGACACCCCGGTTTTGGGGCGTCACAGCTTGGATGTCGAGCTAGATGCTTGATTACCTTGGGAGCTCGGTGGGTGTAGTTATAAGTTTAGTCCTGATACAAGCTTCACAGCTTGGTATCAAAGCCTAGGTTTATAAATACCTAGAGCTTAGTGTCGATAAGTTAGGTATACGATTACCTAGGGCTTGAGGGACTTGGGTTTAGGCCACGGTCATTGAAGTATAGAGTTATCGCCCACTTGGTGTGTGGTTTGATGGTATGTGATTACCTAGGGAAATCACAGGTGAGGATTAGAACACTTTGCATGCATGTGTTTGTGTGTGATTTGATGGTATTTGTGGACAGATGGTGTATTGCATAACATGGATTGTTATGTGTTGTGATTGAATTGTGTGCTTAGGTAAGTAGCACATAGGAAAAAAAAATGTTGAACACTAGGGTTTAGTGTGAGAACAAATTGTTTGAGGAATTTTGGACAAAATGGTCCAGAATTAAATGAAAAATAAAATAAAATTTGAGGTGAAGAAAATTGTTTTCTAAGGTTTTACAGTTTGTAAAACTGAAGAAAATAAAATAAATTTTAATAAGTTTATTTATATTGGAAAAAAAAATTATATACATATATATATATATATATATATATATATATATATATATATATATATATATGTGTGTGTGTGTGTGTGTGTGTGTGTGTGTGTGTGTGTGTGTGTGTGTATGTGTGTGTGTGTGTGTGTGTGTGTGTGTGTGTGTGTATGTATTTTGGGTAGTTTTCCGGTGAAGAAATGGAAAAAAAAATGTGTGTGAAAAAAAAAGGGTCTGGCTTGTTTTGGCTGCGCCCCTGACGTATCACGTCTGATGGGAAAATTGTATCGTGACATGGCACTACATCAGGTGTCTGATGGGCTAGAAATTGTGTTGCAACATAGGGCGTGTAGTGGTTGGAGGACTGGGTCACGATACAATGGAAATTGTATCATGGCGTACGATTTGGACATGTGTGGGCTGGCGGGGTGGTGTTTGTCTCATGATACACGAGTGTGTCGTGAAGCGGGAGGCGGAGTTTAGGTACGGGGGAGCGTACAATACAAGGGGTAATATTGTGACAAGCGGTATTGGCTGGCGTGTCACGATCGGTCGGAGGTGTATCGTGAGGAAGCGAGAAGGCTAGCAGAGCAAGGGCTTGGTCGGCGATCTAAATTTGTATCGTGACCGGGAACGAGCGGGGCGTGTCGCGACAGGCGCGACTGCCGAGGGGGCACAACAGCGTCTTGCCTTCCGTTTTCACGACCTTACAGACTGGTTTTGACCGGGCCGGGCTGCGACACAACGGGCGCGGTGTGACCGCGACCGATGCTTGTGACAGGGCGCACACGTGCGCGTAGGCTAGCCGAGTGTGCACTTGTGCACCTGACCAGGTTACGACTCGGTCGCAACGTTTTACGAGTCCTTTGCTTGGACTTTGTTCATGAACAACGTTTACGGGGTTTTTCGAAAAAAAATAATAATAAATAAATAAATAAATAAAAATAAAATTTTTGTTGTTGATTTTGATTTGATATATTGAATGAGTGTCTTGCATTACTGTAAATGCATGGACATTGTGTATGAGATTTTTTCTGTATATGAAAAATGTCTCGGGGCTGTGTTTATACCTTAGAGATACTAGATTGAATTTTAACTTGCCATTTGACATGTGTAGATGGCTAGTTGCGGGAGAGGACGTAGAGGTCGTCCACGAGGTACTGGTCGACACCACGATGTTGGCCGACGGGACTTTTGTTTAGATTTGTAGGGATTGCGGCTGTATAGCGTGGAGCAGCTAATGCTGCTTAAAGTGGCAGGAGGGTCAGCAACCCGAGAGGTTCGAGGTCACATCATCCTCAGGTACATTTACGGGGAGAATCCCAGATGAGTGGCAAACCATTGGTTCATGCAAGTGGAGTTAGAGGCTATGGAGATTACCTCTTATATGACCCGAGGATGGACTAGTGCATTCCGGCTAGGGTGAACTTGTGTGTGGGCGGGCAAAGACCTCTAGAGACCTAGAGGTAATCCCGCATGGGCGAGTTCGGGGGGCGTTCATGGGCAAGTATTTTACGGATCTTGCTTTCGTCAGCGAGAAGGCTTAGGAGTTCCTAGAGGCTGACGAGGAACGATGACGATGATGGAGTGCATTGGCGGGTCGCGAGTTGGCCGCGTATGCCGATGACTATGTGGCCACAGACCTAGCCAAAATCAGGAGGTTTGAGAATGGATTGAAGTTATCCATTGAGCGAGAATAATGAGCCTCGCTACGAGGATATGGATTCTATGGTTGGAGCGACCCTAACCATAGAGAGAGATTGAGGATACCGCGAGGCATTCGGGATCGCAGTACTAGTGGGAAGAGGAAGGGGATCCGACCTTTTCTGGTTTGGGAAAGGCGGACCTGTCTCTGAGCGCCCAGTCTGAGAGCGGCCAAGGTCGATGACGTGCTTACATTCCCATCGGCTGAGCATATGAAGGGATTTCCCACGGAGGTAGGGATCCCAAGGTTGTGAGCCAGTGCAGGTCCAGTCATCAATGGGACAGGCACGAACTCAGGTTGTTCCTTCTCAATCCAGTGTGGGTCAGAGGAACCCCGGTTTCCGAGTGCGGGGTGCTACATGGCGCCGGCGTTACAAGCGAGCCGTAGGGGCGAGGTATGGTCGAGGTTGGGTCGCAGGCTCATAGGCCATGACTTCGGGGACCTAGGGGCGTGTCTACGCCATGGTGCCAGAGGCTGAGTGTGTAGATCAGCTAGATGTACAGGGTATGTTTCTACTTCTGCATGTGTTGATAGGTGCGTTATGTTCATTATTATTGCATCGTGTGTGTTAGGTTTGGGCTTGGAGGGTGAGGCCTCTAGAAGAGCCAGTGTTTGGGAATTCTCCCCTATGAATTAGGGTGAGAGTTGGATATGTAGAGACTGTGAGTCAGAGATCTCAAGGATTCTGCTCATGGTTGGGTCGCATGTGCATGTGATTGCATATGTGTGTGTGTGGAATTTCAGGACGAAATTCTTTTAAGGGGGGAGGAATGTGAAACCCCAGAAAATCCATGATTTTGGATAAAGGGTAAAATAGTAATTTCGGATGAAAAACCGAAATGTTTCTAGATCTCGGATGACAAAACAGACTTCTCCATTGAAATCGTCTCGCCAAATTTCGCTACCACATCGAATTTCGTTGGATTCCGAGGTGGTCAGGATTTCACTTTTTTCGAGGCGTGGGGTGTCGGATGACACATGGCAAGGTTAGGGGATGCCACATGGCACCCCAAGAGAGTGACACTTGGCATTGAAAGAATGGCTCACAATTAGCCATGTGTGGGAAATGAATCCCATGTGCGTATTGAGCCATGTAGTGGATAGAGGTCATAAGAGGAATTAAGAAATAAAGAATAAGGATGGAAAATTGAATGCCACAAATTTGGCTTGAGGAAAGGAGAAGGAAATTTCCTTCTCTTGAACCATCTTGCAATGCCCATCCAATGGAGAAATGCGAGAGGAAAATGGGAAAATGGGGAGAAAATGAAAGGGGGAAATGAGATGAAATGAAAAAAAAAGAAAGCAAGGAAGAAAAGAAGGAAGGAGAAAGAAGAAACGAGAGAAGAAAAAGCCGGTTCGGTAGGGAGGAAGGAAGGAAAGGAGAAGAAGAAAAGGAAAGGAAATTTCAGGCTTTGAGGACGAGCAAGTTCGAAGTTTGAGGACTAAAGGTTGGTGCCTGCTTGGCCCAGCATCTCTCGTGTTGACACAAAAAGTTGGAGTTCCGACTAACACGAGTAGGATATTTTCTGCTGTTTGCACCTAGCACAAGGTTTTATAATGATAGGGGTTGCTTGTGGGGAGTGTGAGAGGCCATGTAAGTGATTCAGAACCTTGGGACCAAGGGTATGGATTTCATGACCGGGTTTGTGAGGTGTGGGAGTTGGGGTTTTTAGCTAGGCGAAAGTTTGGGTGTTGTGGTTTGTTCGGCCTGAGAAATGAGAAATAGAGAGCGGAATTCGATGCTCTGGTGAAAAATAGAGACGAAATTTTAAGTCTGCTCTATTTCTTAGGTCTCTAAAATTAGAGACCCAGTGTTCAGATCTACATTTTTTAGGAACGAATAATTAATAAAGTCTCTAAAAATAGAGGCAAATTAGGTTCGGAGTCTCTAGAAATGAGACGAATCTTAGACTCGTCTCTATTTATAGAAGGCACACAGCATCCCTTCCATCTCTAAAAATAGAGACGGAAAATCAATTAGTCGGCCAAAAATAGAGACAGGAATGAATTATTTGTCTCACATTTTTAGAGCCAATCAATTCGGTCTCTACATTTTCCAGTAATTTTTAATATATTAAAATAAATAATATTAAATTTAAATTTTCCTTAATTTTTATATAATGAATTTTAAGTCTCTAATTTATTAGGAATTTTTAATATATTAAAAATAAATAATATTAAATTTAAATTATTCTTAATTTTTATATAATGAAAAAATTAAATAAACAATAAATAAATATGAAAATATTGTATTATATAATGTATTAATATATAAAAGTGTGATGAGATTACAAATAAAAAAGTTAATAATTCTAAAAATAATAGCTAAGATGGAGGAGAATGCGGACGTCGGCGAGACGGTGCTAACGGTCGTAGTAATCTACGACTAATGAAGTCCTCCGGCTATTGATACGATCAGATTGAATGCGCCGACCGTGCAGCGTGGCCTGATGACCTCATTGGTAGTTGCCGCAAGCCTACTAGCGAGTAGCCAAGGAGGGAGGGAGGGCATCACGAATAAACATTCGCGTGGAGCCCAGACCAAAGATCAG
This sequence comes from Tetrastigma voinierianum, assembly GCA_016808115.1. Taxonomy (NCBI): domain Eukaryota; kingdom Viridiplantae; phylum Streptophyta; class Magnoliopsida; order Vitales; family Vitaceae; genus Tetrastigma; species Tetrastigma voinierianum. The sequence continues at coordinate 315,840 of JAEQBH010002511.1, forward strand.
ATTATGGCTGAGATCCCTACATGATAGCCTCATAATATCTTGTGAGCATGATCAACATTATCGCCGTTCATCGTTACATTTCGAAGACTCTCTACTACGCTCTGTAATAAAAATTAAGCGAATGTTATGTAAATAGTAAATTAAACTAAGAGGTTAAAGAAAATGAATATTAAGTTTTGAAATTAGCGTACATGAACTATCTAGCATGATCGGCGACGAATGTCACTGCAGATCATGATTAAGCGTATGAGTGTGTAAAAACTCATGAGGATAGGTGGCTTAGGCCCATAGAAGACTCCTAATAACAAGAATACATGTAGATATGTATTGTTATTTTTAATAACGTAATAAAAATATGAGTCCCAACACTAACAGGTTTTCCATAATTTAAAAAAATTTAAATGAAATTTCCCATATATTTAACAAACCTCTGTTCAAACATCAAGAAAATACATTTACATTTATATTCATCACCCATAAAAATCCATATCAAACTCCTTTCATAATTTATTGCCCATCCTCCTTCATTCAATCAAACGTTATGATTATTATCAAGAGTTGCAACTATTATGGTGAATAAATTGTTCATGCAGTAACAAGCTAATGCAATATGGACTAAATAGTATCATTTAAGAAGATAGATATGTGAGAACTTACAAGTCTGTCAGCATGCTCTTGATGGGACAATGTTCCTCCAGTGTGTATGGAAACACTAACCCCTTCTGGTCCTCCCTTCCTATTAGTGGAATTCCGATCGGCGATGGTAACGGCTTCGGATGATGACCAGTACTGCATCCAGTTTGCCCAAATGTCTTCACTTATATACCTTGGTCGTTCACCTTTTGCGTGCAGCTTATTAAGAAAATCCTTGTAACGAACACAGGCTCGTTTCTCCCAACGCCGTGAAGCGGCGTCGATGGAAGAATTCCAATAAAAAGATTTCTGAAGGATTTTAATGAACAAAATGGATGAACATAATATATATATTCCCAATATTACTATATAATTTAGATTATATAGTAATTAACATACAAAAAGATCAAAATATTTTAAATAAGTTATTTACACGAGAAACTCTCGAAAGTAGAACATCTTTGTCTCTGAAGTGTTTTCCACAAATATCCATTAAATTCAATTCTCTCCTTGAATGTACCGGTCATTGTGCGGGCACATACCGAAGAGATAAATCACGGAAAGCGAAAATGTAATTGTGCGATGGATACACATGGCCAGTATGTTAAAAAAAAAATTTATAACTCGCGTTTTAAGAGCGTGACAATATATATCCCAGGTCAATGCCAAGCGAACCGAGCGATGGACCTTGACGGTGTGGCGTCGTTCTGCGCGTGGTTGAGCAGTTCTCTAAACTGGCGCTTCGGTGAAACGTCGTTTGCGAGGGCGAAAGGATGGTGGGCATGGATAAAGCGCGATGAAGATGCCATGCCCATACGAGTGGCGATTACAGAGATGATCCATCCCCTTATTTGTCGGCTCACTCATATAGGCGAAGCATCTGGCCCTCGGAGGTTGCATCGATCCGTCAGCCTCTATTATTCATGTTTGATTTTGAAAATAACAATGCAGTGGGCATTAAATTATTACATATACATGATTATCTCGGAGTCAATAATGCAAATGTCTAAATTATATAAGTTAATTGAAACACAAATAACTAATGATATTAGAATTATGCGTTTTACTCACGTGGTGAACAATTGTCGCTATCTTAAACACATTATTATCTGTTTTCCATTTTTCAGAGTAATTATAATCAAATTTAAGCTTTCCAATTCAAATGTAGATTTGGATTCCTCGTCGAATCGATGTCAACAAATTCATGTCCATACTATTCAAGGTTCATTATCCACGTATGGCAAGTTTTCATTTATTATGACCCTCCACCTCCCTCTTTCTGAAATGCCTCATTTCAGTCGTTTGTTTGTCTTGCGGCTTTCATTTCAAATATACTTGGGTTTACATTACAAGCATAACCAATCCATTTTATTTCGTCTAAGGCTAGGAAAAAGGGAAGGTAATACACCGAGTTGCTTGCATGACCAACACAAAAGGTTCGAGAATTAAGCAGTCTTCTCCTTTGATTAATTCGACAAGTTGTAGTCACCGGTTGACTTTGATTCCGACATTGGGTGTTGGATCAAAACCACTTCGCGCAAATAGCACCTGATGTTTTTATTGGCAAAGCCGGGTATTCAATTTCCAAGATTTATGTAATTTTACCATAATAATCCATCAATTCACCCTTAATGCAAACTCCCACTTTGTTTTGTGGTTACTTATTGTTGTTACCATGCGATTGTGTATGATTTGAAGCGTTAATAAAATAAATCGGGTAGATTTAGCGATGTAAAGGTCCTTTAACAGCGTCGGGATGAAATTATTTTCAATTGGATTTTGTGACCTTTGCATAGCAAAATGTTAATTGCTATTTAATCCATTTTATAAAAAAATTATATGGTACGTGTTGTATTTTGCAATCCAAAACTTACATATGTCTTGAACCATGAAGGGAAGTGTTTTTCGACTTCCTTATTGATATCATTTTGCGTTATATGTGGCATAAGCTCCCGTAACCATTCCTCATATAAAAGCGCATCAACCACGGTAACAGTACATATCCATTTTAGTTGCAATAAACAAATTAGCAGCGAAGCGATAAGTAAACACTACACAAATGGTTGAATTTCTTCTGGTGTTAATATGTAACCATGTGCAACATCTAGTTCATAATCTGTAAGCATTCTTCTAGTTGCACGTCCATGTGATGGAAACCTTGAAATGCATTGAATATCAAGTAGAATTTCCTTCATTGGCACTTAGTTCGCCACCATCGTCGTTACGAATTTTTCGACCGTGATAATATGCGGTTCAAATAATGAGAACAAAAATGTACTTGCTTCTTCAATAAGTACCCTCGTGCATATAGAACCTTCAACTCGAGCTTTATTTTTGACATTTTTTCAAATGGTCTGAATCTACATGAAATTTGTTAATCACGTTAACAAATTGTGAAACTATATATATATATATATATATATATATATATATATATATATATATATATATATATATATATAGCTATATATATATATATATATATATTTCAGAATTGGCATTACCTTTCGAGATAGTTACATCACCATCTATCTTGAGCAGGTCTGCCGGTTTGGCCTCATGTGCTAAATGTGGAGTAAATGTTCCATAATGTCAGCTCGGTGGAAATATTCCTCCGATTTTCAAATGATTTCAGAAATTTCTCCCTACAGTTTTTCCATATCGGCCATTGTTATCTAGGAGAATCAAGTTTTTTTGAGAAAAATAAGCAACTCGGTTATTGCTTCCCAAACTTTAGAAGGCAACAATTCACGAAAAGCAATCGGCATCAGCCTTTGCATGAAAACGTGGCAATCATGGCTTTTCATTCCGAACAATTTGAATTTTCTCATATCAACACACCTCGCTAAGTTTGACACATATCCATCAGAAATTTTATATTTTCAACCAATCACATAACACTTGTTTTTTGTCTTTTATCAAGTATATAAGCTTGAATATTTACTAGTGCGAGAATCCTTATCGACTTCGTTTCTTTACCGGTCTGATGCAAATCTGCCGAGTGATTTTGCATTGTCTTTGCTCTCCTTCAATATTGATGTCGTATTGAAAATATTGTCGAAAACGTTTTTTTCTATGTGCATCACGTTCAAATTATGTCTTATTATATTTGTCTTCCAATACGGCAAATCCCAAAAAATACTACATTTTCGCCACCCAAAATATTTTGAAATGCTACTATTGACTTCTTCGACTTCAACACATTGCCTAATCCACCCCGATTCCTCAATCTCTTACTGAAAATATCCTCTGAGATCTATTAAGTGGAGGAGGGCAAGGTTCTTTATTCTTAAGAAATCTACGTTTTATTATTAACGTCTAAAGGGTGATTTGGAAGGAGAAATTTTGCAGTGATTATCAAACCCACGATATTTTACACCCATTAGCTAGATAAAATGCATCGAGAATCATTTTCCTGATGAATGACCAATTTCAGTAGTGCTCAACGACGACATAGCATATGCGGAAAATCGCTAACATTCCACATCAAACCTCTGTCATGAAATTTTTGTTTTAGGACACATCATATGTGAGCACTGACTTCCCATAATTGAAACAATTGGATGTAATGGGTGAAGAAAAACATCAACCCTTGCTTTGGATTCTTAGGACCCGGCACAATTAATGAGAACATGTAAAGCCTCTTGGCTATCGGGGCAAATTATCTGATTAAGATGATTGGCCACGATGGTATTGTGTGCTTTGATTGCCCAAAGAATTTAAATCATCGTGCTTAAACCCGACCCCACATTTCTACTATCGGAAGCAAAATTGGGTGAATAATAGATCAAAATGTTTCCAGCTGCGACATCCGATGGATGGTTCATTACTCCATCGTGCGTTTCATGTTCATTATGCCACCTAAGTGTAGAATCGTCACATCGGCGAATACGACCTTTGAAGTCTTGGAGTAATGGGAGAAAATAATACATGGCTTCCATAGCACTAATTTACGCTTCCTATTAGAATTGGTGGCTTGAATCTCGATTGATTACCAAAATTGCAACTCATTAACTCCACGTCATCCCCAGAAAATCATACATCTAGCGAAATGACAATCAATTTTTTCGAAGCGCGAAACGAAGACTCAGGGTAACTTCTTCATTTCATAAGCGTCAACCATATTATTGCGAGTGGTGAGGTCATTGTACCCGCGGCGGATTTCGTTCAAACTTACGTCGAGAAATATGACCTTTGGATTTAATATTTAAATTCCGAGCAAGCGATCGGTTGTGTCATAATATCACATCAGGCCCACGATTCACGGTAATTTGCGCTAAGTAAATGAAAAAAATGGCATCGGGTTGGGTTCTCTTACGCCTTTGCCTAAGTGGTGGGTGAACTTCAGTGCGTCAAAACCATTTGCACATATGGATTCTTTGTATCAAAAACATTGTCAGTCATACAATACGGACCCTAGAGACATCAAATCCAACGGCTTTTGGTTCCAGCAGCTACAGACGAGCTACAATTAATGGCTCTCCATGCCTTGTCCATTCAAAATAATTGAGCTGGAAATCCTTTTTAGTATATGGAGATGCACCTCCTCCATTGCGAGATAACATCGTGTTTGCACTTCTTGCATGGACATCTAATTTTCAAGCCGGAGTCCATGTATGCGGGTACAGAACACAACGTATTCTATAAATCTTTGAACTGTGACAAATTCTAAATTAATATACCCATCTGGTGTTAATCTTCTATAAAGCCAACTACGTCCATGACCACTCACATTAATATTAAGCGCCTTAAAAATCATAGAGTGAGTTAGTGTATTTCCATCACGTGTCAATTATTATAGTTTATTTGAACCTTCAGTTCTCACAGCCTACTATTTATTTTAATCACCCCAGTGGTTTTACATAATGATTCATTTGCCTAAATTAAAATCATAAATATTTTGTAAAAAATGAATGAGTTCCCCTATACGGGTCCCTATCCTGTCAAACATTATGAATTTTAACACTTCGGTAAAAATATCAGCAAATCACAAACTCCACAACATGACTGTGACTTACACATATTTATCTCATTAAAACAATATTACAAAAAATTTTAATACTTTTAAAAATAGGTACAATACACAACACACTTACCTCGACGAGCGGGTTGGTAAGCCACGATTGTCCGAAGGCGCGTTACAACGAGGTCCACTTGTAGTCAGGGAGTAGGAGTTGTGGTAGTGCGTGCGATGACAAATAAAAATAATTTTTATATATTACGCCTTTGCTTAAGTATGACCTGATCGACATACAAGAATTTGAACCCCTATAAACTATATTTATATCATAAAAAAAATTAAAAAACCTTTTCTAACTTGGCATATCAATACATATAATAACAATTGCTCAACATACATGCACCTCAATATACACTTAAGTAATTTATATGAACGACATACAAAGAAAATGTAACACATAATAAAACATATTTATATCAACATATTAAGAAATATTTCCGTAATTGAATAATTTTAATCCATCAATCTGAACAATCTGATACACTACAAAATTAATTATATATTTTAATGTAATGACATTTCAAACAATAAAACTACAAACATCAAAATTTATCTTTCTCCTGAAGCAAGTCATAAAAACAAAATTGACAAAATATACTTCAGGGTACGTACGCGGTCGGGTTAGGTCGACAACCACTATAACCAGAACCCAAGGAAGCACATATTCACCCCAAACAGACCCTATTTAGAGTAGGGACCCGAGCTGGAAATAACAGAGATTTGGCTTCGTTTAAACCTAAAAACTTAGAAAACCCGAATTCTTTATATAGCATATAAATAATAAAATAAATTGTAATTAAATTAACTACCATATAAATTACATTAAACAACATTTAATTAAAATCACATTAAACTAATACAACATTTTACCATCATAAAAACATATAAAAAATTACAATAAACTAAAAGTATAAATTCTTAAAAACTTATATTACATAATAATTAATAACAATAAACATGAAAATCCATAGAAGTAACCATTCTATTGATCTTCAATTAATTCACGAACAACCTAATTATATATTATAAAACACAATAAAATATAAAATCAAAACAAATAAATAAGATAAAAATAAAATTGAGAATTGTATATGAATTAAATTTTTACGTACATGATATTGATTTTTACGGTACATGATATTGATACATCACAATTCCAGCAATCCAAAAGTATGTATGAGGAGCCCCTAAGAGTAAGCGAAAAACTAAAACTTAATCCAAATGAAGCGGGATTAAATAATACGACCATAGTAAAACTTGTAGCATGATGATATCTTCATCTTGTATAAATGGGTTGGCCTATTAATTTGTACTAAGAATACAAATTATTAACTATTAATTTGTATTAACCAACATATTAAACTACAATAAGTATTAGCCAACATATTAAACTACATTAGCTATTAATAAGATTAGTGGAACAAATTACATTACAGAAAAATAACCATTACAAATTAATTAACATAGGTAAAGAATAAATAACATTACAAAATATAAATTAAATAGAATAATAAAAATAATATCAAAATATAAACCAATGAAATAAATTAACACATAAATATTATATAATACATAAATAAAATACTGAAAAATTGCGAAGAAAAAATAATTTACCTCTAGTTGCAGATCTGGCCTTCGACGGGGAGGAGGGGGAGCAGCGGCGTCGGCGTCGGCATGGGCGAGGGGGAGGAAGCGGATCAGCGGCGTGTGGGGAGGAAGGGGAGCAAACCGTCGGCGGCGGGGGGAAGAAATGCGGTCTGGGAAGGAAAAGGAAGGGGCGGGCGGGCGGCCTTGCGGTGGTGAGGGAGGAATATCGATCGGACGCGGTGGGGAGAGGCGGCGCGGGTTATGCCGACGAGGGGAGAGGAAGGAGAAAAGGGAAAAAGATAAAGGGGAGAAGGAAAAAGAAGGAGAGAGAAAAAAAATATCCCGAAAAATAGAGACGGAAAAGGGATTAAAGTGCCACATTTAAAACTGACTCAAAATAAATAGAGACGGAAAAAATTAAAAGATCTCTAAAATTAGGAACCGGAATTTTCCGTCTCTGTTTAGAAAGAAAGGAAAATAGTTTAGGTCTCTAAAATTAGGAATGAAAAAAAATATTAAAGTCTACATTTGGGAAGCGGAAAAAGTATTACGTCGCTATTTTTAGTGCCGAATTTGGAGAGAACCTATCGCGCCACTTTTAGAGGCGGAAATTTTTCCGTCTCTAAATAGGGCGAGTAATTTCGTCTCTAAATAGGAAGCAGAGCGTTTTCCGTCTCTATTAGAACGAAGCGTTTTCGAATCTCTAAATAAGAAACGAGAAAAATTTAGTCTCTATTTTCCGTCTCTATTCTTCAGTTTTCTTGTAGTTTTTGTTGTGATGACAATGATTGGAACCATATTGGTTCATGTTTGTGAAGGGATGGTGAAGTGCCCTGTTGAATGGTCCTAAGTTTGAGACCTAGTTGTGTGTTATGGCTTGCTTGAATAACATGTAGTGTGTGGAAATGTGATATTGATGCATGCTATTTTATGTATTAACATGGTTTGCATGGAGGTAGATTATATGTATAAATTATAATTGTCCATGGTTTGTAAATGTTTCATGTAGTGCTCATTCATGCATGTAACATGAGGAAAATGCATTGGCATCATGCATTTCATATGCACGGTCACATCGCGTCAGGTCGGGTGTGGGTGCAGGGTAGGTTTATTCACAGTATTTGGTGAATGGTCGTGAGCTCGGGAAAAATGGGACAAGTTCAGGTAGATATTCACGAGTGTGTAAAATGATCAAAATGATAAATTACATGTTTTGGGCGAAGCAAGTTGGGGTCGATCCCCACAGGGTGAAAGTCAAATGTTATTCACGGTTAGACATGAATCCGAGCGATGTAGTTCTTGAAAATGTTGAAAAGAGGCGTGCGGCGTCTGCGGTGTAAGCAGGAGAAATCCGTGGCCCACAAAAGAAAGAGGTAAAGAAAAAAAAAATCAGGTTTTGATAAATAAAATTGGAGGGTCTCGATGGTTTGCAGTCATGGTGTCAAGCTGCAGATGGTAGTTTATTCACACTTGGCATTCCAGGTGTGACGAAGTTGGTTGGGACTCAGGTCGTGAGCATGAGGGGTTGCATCTCATGCATGATATAGACATTTCATATAATAGTAAATAATTGTATGGAATGTGATTGATTGTTTATATATGTCATTGCATATGCATTACTTTGAATTTTAAAGTCTAGTTAAATGATTATTTTGAAACATGTATTACTTTGAATTTTTAAAAGAAATATATATTTTGAGATCAGACTCATGATTGGTACGCAAAGTCCCTCACTTTTGCTATTGTCAATTGACGCCACCATTGAAACCTGCATCCATACGATGGATAATTAGAGGCAATGAACTCACTTTTCTAATTTTTTTTTTTCCCTCTAAGGAATTGAGATTCTGAGAATGGACTTATGATGCCCTAGGACAATAATGGAGCATTAAAGAAGTTAAAAAAAAAAAAAAAAAAGAAGCAAAATCAATTTGTTACATATATAGGAACTTTGAATTATCCATCTCACTTTCCTTCTCACTTCCCTGTTTATATATCTACAATGATTAGTTGTAATTAAAAATATTCTACAAACAAATGACCCATCTCCCGACCTCTTGTTTTCATTATCACGGATTCAATTTTAATTATCTCATCTCAAAACATCGACAAAACCTTAGTTAGGATAAACATTTTATGGAGAATATCATATTATGTTCAACTAAAAAAATTTTTACATACAAATAAAAAAAAATTTATGGTTTTATTTATTTATATACATTAAAAAAACAAACTCAACATATATGTGGGTTAAATTAATTAAACTCAGGCAAAAAAAACTAGGATAGTACGACATGAGAATGATAATTAAGTAATAACACCTAGTAATAAGGCCAGCTGTGTATGTTGAATGGAATGTTTGAATTCGGTATTGATCATAATCAATCCAATCGCGAATTCATAATCACTTAATCACGGATTATTGGGTTGAATTTAAAAGTTGAAAGGTCAAATCACATAATTAATTGACATGACAAGTCCAATGAGTGGTCTTTATTTGTCCTTGTTCATGCCTTTTTTTTTAATTGATGTCTTTGTTCATGCATATCACATATGTGAAATGAGGTCCCTCTTCTATTCGAGATGTTATCTCATAGGAAGGAGGTAATAAGATGCATATTTGAAAAAAAATCTCCAAAAAAATATGGCTTATCAATTAATAAAGACAAGAGAACTAAAACAAAATAAATATTATTACCAAGAAGAATAATGGTAATGGAACCGGTGAATCTATCACCTCTTGATAAAAATAATTCAATCTCTGCATTTATTTCACGTTCTCTTTGTCTGGATATTTCACATTTGATCGATAATTTGCAAAAGCAACAAAAGTTCCAACGTTCATTCATTTTTTTGAAGGAGACAAATGAAAATAAAGGAAATAAATCCACATCTTCAAGTCAAATACTGACTTGAAAATAAGGTAAAACTTTTATTTACATATCCTTGACCACCCACCTTCTTACCGCCCATACGACAATCAGTGCATTTGAAAGAGTATGATTAAAGATAAAAACTTCATAATCATGAAAAGAAAAATAATCGGAAAAACACCTAAATTAGGGAGACAATCATCTTCATAATAGGTACAAGTACTAGCAATACACAAAAAAGCCAGAAAATAAAAAGAATAATGAAAATAAAATTAGTGTCAAATAGCCGGGAACCCTTAGACTAAATATTTTAATGATCATGACCCACTTAATAAGGGAGTATCTTTATATATATATAGTTTATGGAATCTTCAAATAAATTGAACTCATCATACTTTAATTTTCTAAATAAAAATTAAAACAATATATTTGGCATGTGTTTTAAAGAAATCATATAAATAAATTAGTAGCATCTACATTTAACTACTTAATCACATTGCTTCAATTTCCTGACAATTTAATATATCTAAATTTTCATTAATACGATAAAAACAAGTTATATAAAAATTTTGAATTTATTTTTTAAGTTTCCAAGTATTTGCTCTAGTGATCCCCAAGGACCCCACTTGATTTTAATTTAGATAGTAAAAACATTTATTGTAAGACGCAGAAAATTGATTTTACGAAAAAGGACAAAATCATTAATTTTGATAAAAATCGAGGCCACTACAGATCTCGGATGATGAAACGAATTTCACCGTTGGAATCATCTTGTGAAATCAAGCTACCACGTCGAATTTTGTCGAATTTTGAGATAGTCGGAATTTCACGTTTTTCGAGCCTTAGAAGTGTGGATCTTGTAAGCGGTTTTTGAGACATGTGATGTGACAAAAGTCACCTATTACATGTACTGCCGTGACACATGTTGCGAAGTGAGATGATGAAGTGATGGCCAAGATAGTGCGAGTGTCAAAATCGAATTGGGACATTTATGGCATTATTTGAAAGTTAAATGATAATGAGGACAAAAGATGAACAGTGTTCATCTTCTTCAAAGGGCCAAAGCGTGAAGGAGAGAAAAACGTGATGCAGTGAGCTTAGGTTTTGATTTTTAGAGAGAGAGTATGCAACTTCTCTCTAAAAGATCGGCCGTCGGACCGTCCAGTTTCTTCGAGCGAAAGGAAAAGATTACTCTCTGTGAGATTCTGGCGTGGGCACTAGTTTGGGAGAGTTTCGGCAAACTTCGTGAGGTAGGGGTTTTCTCCTACTTGGTTTACTCTTGGTTTAAGTGTTTTGTAATGCTTGAGTTGATTTGAGGCCGTGAGTGGCCGGTTGATCGGTCCCAAAACTTGGAACCGAAATGTGAAAATTTTTAGAGTAGTTTGGATAGTGCCAGATTTGTTTGGGCGCCTTGGGAATGTATACAATAAATTATGTTTGGTGTTTATAAGTGGAAATGGCCATGGAATCTGTTCTAAAGTGGAACAGTGTGTCAGTGAGTGGGGCTGCCCATGGATAGCCAACGTTACATTTAGGAATTTGTTAAAAGCAGTCGAGTTTATAGATAGACCAGCGTCATGTGTTGTGTGTAAATTGTTGAAGTGAATGGCTTGAGTTGTGTGGAAATAGATAGGTTAATACATGAGCTTAATGTGTTAACATGATGCCACAATTATATAGAACATAATTGTGTGTGTGTAGGCCATTGGAAATTAAATTGTGTTTAGCTCAAGTGAGCTAATTTGGGTGTTGGTTGCTCAAAATTGAATAACATGTGTTATGGTACAGATTGAGAATGTATATAGTGATCATATTGGTATGGTGTGTTGATGGCATAATGCATTTCATATGCACAGGGGTAACCTAGACATTAGGTGTGAGTGCATGACATGAAAGAAAAGAAAAACGAACATGTTGGTGAAAGGAATTTCAATGGATGATTTTCCGGAGAATTGTGTTGGGAGATGGTCCAACAATTTCACGTCGGAGGAGGCCCATGGTGTTTGAAGGTTCTCAACACATTCGCCTCGGAGTAGTCCAATACTTTGCGAGCTCGGTAGTGTGTTTCGAGAACAACGGTTTTGTTTTGAAAGCGGTGTTTTCTCCTCACGTGGCTTAGGCAGAGGTCAAGGGGAGTCGGTGAGGACTCGAGGACATGGGAGCGGGCATTTAGACATTAGTGGGATCGCAGAATTTACTTGAGTGTGTTTACATTGGATCGTTGCATTGCACGTAGGTGGGGTGGCATTTAGGGTTGTTCCACTACTGGGCTATTGCTCTATATCGGGGGAATATTTCAGGTACAGGGGTGTTCGAGAAGGCGACTCATCTTAGAGCCGATTTTGAAAGCCGGGTTGTGGCTGATGTTTTGTTCTCTTATGTATTAAATTGTAAATTTTAAAACGTGTTTGTATTAAGATTAATGTAATAACTCTTGAACTATTGGAATATATTTGGGTGTATTTTGATGAGTATTGGTGTATGGGCCCAAGTGGCTATTTTTACTCGGGTATGTGATTCGTGCCACAGTAGGTGTCTGGAATCAACAATATTTATATCCTAAATTCCTTCTGCAGTAGCAAAACTCACTGATTATATGCAAACTCTAGAATTAGAACTCGAGGATGAGTTTTATTCGTGCAAAATGATTCTGATGAGGTTAAATGGTGAATTTCATTTAGTTTTAAGGCTTGGTGGCAGGGGGGAGTTGGATGGTGCGATTAAAATTAAATGAAGAAAAATGAAAAGAACTCCTTGAGTCTCAAGCCCTTTGGGTTAGGGTTTTAAAATGGCGGCTTTGTAGCAGTCTATCCTCGCGTTGGGGAGCATGACATATAGTCATTTCTGAACCGGATCTTCATTTAGCTTTAAAACCTAGACCCTTAGAGTTTTCCTTTTGAAAGATGGCATTTCATTAGGCATAAATGTCCCTAACAGTGAAAACACATCTCAAAACACTGCACGATAACTAATAGGAGGCGACTAAATTTGGGCCTCAGTGGATCTAGTGAAAGTATCCACTAAACTCAAAAAGCTTGTCAAATACACATTAAAGAGAGCATGCTTAAGAGATTTTAGCCTATGGGGAGAAGCGGGGCGTACTTGACCATAAGTATCACATGAAAAGCAAGAGAGCAGGTTAGTTTACCTTAAAATTTGCACAGTGGCCTTCAGCCTTCAGGATGGGGAGGTTTGCGAACATCCTTTGATTTTTCGTCATGAGGGTGTTTGTAGCCAGAAAATGGAAAAGAAAACAAAAAAGTAAGTGACGGAGGAGGAGAAGCGACGGGAGAAGCGGGGAAGCTTCTCCGTCGCCTATTGAATTCGTGATTGATTCAAAGTTTTACGAGGAGCGAGAAGCATATAGATGCTCAGTGTAAGGGAAGTTACAAAAAAAACCAAAACAAAAGCTATTAGAAGGGTTAAAATAGGAAATAACCAAAAACTATAACAAAACAACAAAAGCGTGTAACTACGGGGAAAACGAGAGTGTGGAAGGTGGGCAGTCTGCGGGAGCGAGGAGCAGTGATCGCGGGAAAAGCATTCTAGGTGGTGCAATTCTTCGTTTTACTGCTATTCTTTCCTCACAGTGCTTTGATTTGCAGTAACAGAGTTTGACTTGAATTCTTCGTGCTTGGATCGACTCAACAATTTTGGCATAATTAGCTCGCAAAAACTGCAAAATTTTCCATAAAATGCGATCATTAGAATAGTAGGGACCTTGATGTGCAAATCGGGTTAATTAGAATGATTAGTACACAAAAAGCACTCAAAACCTATAATAAATAGGGCTCAAAATAGCACTTTTTAGGCACTAATCAATATGGGTCTTGAGATATGAGACGTATAGATTTCTGCGGGTTGACGGGTTTGTCATTAGACACACCCCGTTTGGGGTGTGTGAGCTTCAGTATCAAAGCAGGTATCTCTACGTTACCCCTAGGGCTTAGGGAGGAGGCGGGCTTAGGCGTAGCCTTTAAGAGGTAAGAACATCACCACTTGGTGGCTGATGTTAGGGTTAGGTATCTTGATTACTGACAAATGGCGGTGGGATTAGAACCTTTGCATTACCTTGTGTTTTATGTGTGATTGGGTGTATAACATGTTGATTGTCATGTATGTTGTGTGATTGTTGTGTATGTATGTGTGAATGGTGTGCATAACATGGATTGTTATGTGTTGTGTGATTGTGTGCTTAGTGAGTAGCACATAGGAAAAAAAAAAAAAAAAACTTAATGTTGAACACTAGGGTTAGTGTGAGAACAGGAGGTTGAGAAATTTTGGACAAAATGGTCCAGAATTAAATGGAAAAAAAAAAAATTGACGTGAAGAAATTTTCTAAGGTTTTACAGTGTGTAAAATTGAAGAAAAATGGATAAAATAAATATTTATAAATTTATTTGGGTGTACTGGAGAATGAGAAAAAAGTGTGCTAAATTTTTGGGTGATTTTCAGTGCGAAATGGAATGAAAAATATATGACGGAGAACACGAAATGGGCTACTACCCAACTGTGTCACGATACAATGGAAATTGTAGCCGTGACACTAACTACTTCTAAGCGTACGGAGTTCATTTGGGAGTGTGTACGATACAATCGGATTGTATTGTAATGGCGGCTTAGGCGGAGGAGTGTCCACGTCTGATCTCTTGTATCGTGGCGAATTTGGGGCTTAGCTGGGTGTGTCCACGGTGCGATTTGCTATGTGTGAGGAGGCTTGACGGTAGAGTAGCGATCACGATCCTACATGTATCGCGGCCAGCGGGCGGTTGGTACAGGCGTGTCCGCAGTGATGATTCTTCGCTCGTGATAGGGCTGAGGCGTGGCCTTCAGGCGTGTCATGATCACAACCACGGCCCGAGCTGCGATCGTCCAGCGGTGAACTCGATGCAGCGTAGGGCGCGACATAAGGCCTGTCTGACGCTAGGCTGCGAACACGGCCGACCGCAAAGGCTGCGTCTGATCGGGGCCACGACCACGATGGCCAGTAGCGTGAGTGAGAGCCTTTGCTCGCAGCACAGGCGCCATGCGTGCGGCCCGGGGGTTCGGTGTGTGCACATTGTGCACTCGACCCTGAATTTTGGACTCGGTGCATTGTTTGATCCCATTGTTTAGACCCTTGTTCATAGTGCATTCACAAAATTTTCCATAAAATCAAATAAAATTATATATATATATATATATATAAAATGAAATAAAATTTTGTAGAAATGAAATTTTCAAAAATGAAATTTTTGTTGTTAAAAATGATTTAATGTGGAATGATTGTCTTGCATTACTTATGAATGCATGGACATTGTGTATGAAATGTTTTGCATTATTATTGAATAGTATCTCGAGGTTGTGTTGCCTTAGAATCTGCGCGGTGAATCATCTTTGCCATTTGACATGTGTAGATACAGGCTGTTGAGGGCGAGGATGTAGAGGAGTCACGAGGGTGCGGTCGGGGCACCACCGAGTATTTGATCGACAAGCTTTCTTTGAGGGCGCCAAATGCGAATTTGTTGTTATTGCACGAGGCTACAGTGCGGTGGTCAGGAGTCAGGTAACCTCCGGAGGTTTAGGCGCGACATCCTCCGGAGCATTCATAGGGAGGAATACGATGGTGGCGGACCGTTTGGTTTAAATGCGGGTCGAGGGGAAGGTGTTAGAGGCCATGGAGATTACACGACACGACCGAGGATTAGACTAGGCTGGCGTTCCGGCTAGAAAGTGAGATGATATGGTGGAAATGGGCAGACCTCTAGAGACCTAGAGGCAATGACATGGGTAAGGTCAGGGAGGCTGTTCATGGGTAAGTATTTACTGGATACTACCGAGACATCTTGAAGGCTGGGAGTTCCTAGAGTTGAGCAGGGACGATATGGCATGATGGATTATGTGGCTATATTCACGGAGCTTCTTCGTTTGCTGATGATTACGTGGTACGGACATGGCCCGAGGTTAGGAGATTTGAGAATGGGATTTGAAGTTGTCTATTAGGCGGGATAGTAGGACTTGGCCTACGGGACATGGACTCTATGGTCGGGACGGCCTTGACCATAGAGAGAGATCGGGATGCTCGAACCTTAGGAATGTTAGTGCTAGTGTCAGAAGGAAATTGATCTTCTTCTAGTTTGGGGAAGAAGCCCAGGGCTTCTAGTTCCCACGGGTTCCGGAGCCCGACCATCAGGGTCGAGGAACCGGATCGAGTTGCCGGTCGAGTTTGCGGGGCGAGATGGTGTCTTTACCATTGCGGCCCCGGCGGACATATGAAGGCAGGGTGCCCAGACGGGATCGAGTTTTGGGGCGACGGTCGACTAGCCATAGGGCGGAGAGGGTATAGTTCATTTCCACCCACCTGGCAGTATGGGTAAGAGGAACCGGTTCGGTCTCGGGGTGCTACTCCCGAAGCACCTTCGATAACCTGGTGGGCGGAGGACGGAGTGTCAAGGTTAGGTATAGAGCCGAGGCCGGGATGTCCGAGACCCGGGGTGTGTCTCGTAGATCCATCTTAGAGTTGAGCATGCGAATCCAGTGGACATCTGAGGGTACCGTTTCCTCTACACCGCGAATTATTTTTATCATGTTCATCATTGTTTCACATGTGATGATTTGACTTAGGAGTTGAGGCCTTTGAGATGATGGGAAATTCTTCCCTAGGATGTAGGGTGAGAGTTGGTCAGATGTGTCGAGATCGTGAGTTAGGGATCTCAGTGATTCTGCTCATGGTGGACCTTAAGGTGGTAGACGTAGTGAGTGTTGATATCATTTCAGTATGGATGGTTGATAGCCATCGGGTTGTCGATAATGGGGACCTTAATGGGTTATCATACAGGCAGTCTTGGAGTTATTAATGAGGCTACATATGCATGTGGTTGGATCACGTATGTACGTGGAACCCCGGAGACGAAACTCTTTTAGGAGGGAGAATGTAGGCAGGAAAATTTCTAATTTTACGAAAGGGCAAAATCCTTAATTTGGTAAATCCAAAAATTTTTCTAGATCTCGGATGACAAAGCGGATTTCACCATTGGAATCTCACAATCCTAGCTACGCGTCAATTTCATCAAATTAGAGACATACGATTTCCACGTTTTTCAGAGCATAGGAGTGTCGGTGCGTAGCGAGTTTGAGACATGTGATGTCAAAGTCACTTATTACATGTACTCTTGTGACACATGTTGCAAGAGTAGAGAGATGATGAAAATGAGTAGCAAGATAGTGCAGATATAAAATCCAAGATTTAAGGACATGGATGACATTATTTGAGTTAAATGATAATGAGGACAAGATGGAACAATGTTCATCTTATTTAAAACCAGCGTGAAGGATTGCAAAATGTGATATACGATGAGCTTAGGTTTTGATTTTTAGAGAGAAGGTGTGCAACTTCTCTCTAAGATTAAACCGATCGGACGGTGGATTCTTAGGCAGGAAAGTTCTTTCTACGCGAGGACTAGCGTGGGCCGGTTTGGGAGAGTTTAGGCCAAACTCTAAATTGAGGGTAAGGGGGTTTTTCTCTCTTGGTTCTCTTGATTTAAGTGTTTTGTAATGCTTGGGTGATTTGGCGTGAGTGGTACATTTTGTCAGTCCCAAAACTTAGGCTGAAATGTAGAAAATTTTAGTCGTTGGATAGTCCACGGTACATTTGGTACCATGAGGTGATAATTTATACAATAAATTATGTTTTGGTATTTATGGGGGCGTGCCATGGAATTTATGAATAGTGTGTGGTGAGTAAGGCACTTATGGAATGATATTACATTGATTTGGGGGTGATAAAAACAATCCCGATTTGTGTGAATTGGACCAAAAATGTCCATGTGTTGTGTGTAATTGATGATGAATGGCTTGAGTTGTGGAAATAGATAGGTTAATACATGAAACCGCATTACGCGTGCCTAAATTATATAGAACATAATTGTGTGTGGCAAACCATTGGAAGTCGAGTGGATTGCTCAGGTAGGCTAATTTGGGTGGTTGCTTTCGAGATTGAATAACATGTGTTATGTTGGTGAGAATGTATGCATAATTGATGTATTGGCATAGATTGTGTTGAAATGGCATAATGCATTTCATATGCACGGGGGTAACCTAGACATTAGGTGTGAGTGCATGACATGAAAGAAAAGAAAAACGAACATGTTTGTGAAAGGAATTTCAATGGATGATTTTCCGGAGAATTGTGTTGGGAGATGGTCCAACAATTTCACGTCGGAGGAGCCCATGAATTGTTTCGAAAGGTTCTCAACACATTCAGCCTGGAGTAGTCAATCTTTTTCTGAAGCTTCGGTAGTGTGTTTCGAGAACAAACGAGGTTTTTGTTTGAAAGCGTTGTTTTTTCTCATCGCAGTAGGCAAATGTGAAATTCGGTGAGGACTCGGGACATGGGAGCGGGCATTTAGACATTTCAAGTAGGATCACGAATTTGCTTGAGTGTGTATTTACGTGGATCATTACGTTGCACTTAGGTGGGGAGTAACCCATTTAGGGTAATTCCGCTCTTGGGCTGTGCTTACAACCAGAGATGTGTTTAATTATGGGAGCGTTCGAGAAGGCGGCTCATCTTGAGGCCGATTTTGAAGAAAGTCAGTTTGTAAGCTTTGATGTTTTGGTATAACATGTATTAGAATTGTAAATTTTAAAATGTGTTTGTATTAAGAGTAATGTAATAACTCTTGAACTATTGGAATATGGTTGGGTGTATTTTGATGAGTATTGGTGTATGGGCCCAAGTGGCTATATTTACTCGGATATGGGTCTCGAGATACGAGACGTATAGATTCCCTGGGTTGACGGGTTGTCAGACACCCTCAGTTTTGAGAGTATTATTTATCTCCTTATAGCTTAGAAGTGATCCTTCTTGTAAGTATTAAACACATTATCATAGATAGTTTCAAATATTAAATAATTAAAAGAAGTTTTGTTTAAATATTAATAACTTTTGAATTAAGATTAACTGCGGCATAAAGGAAAATGATAGTTAAATGACAATAATGTAGCCTTATAGGGAATGGTATAATATTGCAAAGTTTTGTTATATAAAACTATACTTTTTATAGGCGATTAATATAAAACTATACTTTTAACTCATTGTAAAATTATCCATAAACTCGATAATTTTTCATTCTTTAAAGTAACCATGACATTCTTTCAAGCACTCATTTTAGTATTCAAACTATGGCCCATATAGTATGAACAAAAACACAAGGCATAAGTAAAGAGCCAAATATAGATAAACATTCAAACCCAGATATAGGTGGTAATTATTTATCATTATTTGTACTTCACTTATCCTTAATAAAAATCAAGACCAAATACCTAAAAATAAAGCTTGAGACAAAATATAATACAATGCAAGTGTATTACCGTAATAAGGGATTAGAGAACAAGATATTGATTTAAAAAGATTTAGAAAATTGGATTTGATGTGAAATGAATCAAATAGACATGGAAGTAGCAAAACGATAGGGTATAATTAAATTTGTGTTCTTAATCTGAATGCCTATAAAGTATAAACTGTTTCACCTTGGCTCCTCTTTACAGTTCCATATCGACTCACATACCGAAATCAGAAATGGATCAAATTTGAAAAGCGCGGTTTCAAATCCAATATAGAATCTATAAAAAATCAACACAGACGGACGGACATTAAACTCGTTTTGGTAGCAAGAAAAGCAAAGAAGATGAAGTAAAAACGGGGACTCTTCTCTTCCAATGAATGATATTCCCCTTCTTAATTTTCGGCAACGAAAAAATTAATCAAAAATTATAAAACCCTGAAGTACGATGAATCAAAATTAAGTTAGGGCTAAGGTGTTATAAGAAAACAAGGCGGCAGTAAGCGGCGATGTAGCGCCCCAAATCTGAGGTCTTTTTTTTTTTCTATCAACATCCCGAGTTTATCGTAGTAAAAATTCTTACATCACGTGCCGTCCACGTAGTGCCTTGCCGTAAACTGTCGTAACAATCTTGGTCGCGCGCGTGCAGTGCCTTGTCATGTGCGCACCCAGAAGTATGTGTCGGCGCCCGGTGCCTCGTGCCAACTTTATCGCTGACCGTGGTGTGCCATGTTGCGACACGACCTCCATGTCAAGACCCAAACTCAGTCGTGACCTAGAATATCAAGTCGTGACATGGGAACCTCCTCCCATGACCAAGCTTTGTCGCGACAATGAGCCTTCCTACAACAACCAACCCCTATCACAACATAAAACCGTATGTAGCAACATAGAACTCTTCAGTCTTGACAATCTTCTGTCACGACAAAGAAAGATCTTGTCGCGACCTAAAATCTCCTGTCTAGGCCAAACTCTATCGAGACATAAAAATGTTATGTCGCCGTGAGAGACCCCTTTTTGGTCTTAGCCCGAATCTGCTGTCATGACGCTAAAATGCTCTATCGCGACATAATTTCTTCCGACCTTGACCAACCCTGTTGCAACATAAAAAGCTCTGTCACAACATAAATCCTTTGGTCTAGGCCACACTCTGTCGTGACATAAAATACGTTGTCGAGACACCACTCCATGAAATCCTGTCGTGACACTACAATTTTCTATCGCGACTGAAATCATAGCCTTAACCCGAGCTCTGTCATATCGACCTCTCATTGTGATCGTCTCGGTCGCGACATCGTCACAACAGAGAACTAGAACCCTTGTCACAACAAGAAAGCCGTAATTCACGACGGAGTTTACATGGCTTAAATCGAGAACCATATCGCGACACAAGAATTTCCTTTCGCGACACAAGAATTTCCTATCGCGACACAGAACCAGACAAGAACTCTGTCGCGACCAGGAATCCCCTATCACGACCCAAAAGCAGCAATAGCCTGTCTTGGCATTTCCTACACTCTGTCGCGATCAAGAATCCCTTGTCGCGACCAGACATCACCGTGCTTTGTTCTTGGCATTTCTACACCTCGACCTCTCCCGATGCATTTAATTCAACACTACGCCTCTGCCATATTATATAGAGCGAGTATAAAATATCAGAAACTTTCCAACACAATAATGAAGCAGGTGAGAAATAAGTTTTATTTCAAAACTTCTCATTTATGTATAAAGCTGGATAAAATATCAAAAATTTTAATTACATAACAAAGCCAAAATCGCCTTCTTGCGGCCCCTAAGACCTCGGATGTGTCACCTTGAGTGTATCTCATTACTTGAAAATGTTTTCCATGTGGGTGAGCAATGCCCGAGTGGGAATTCTCCTCTGGTCTCTGACTAAGTGCACATGCAATGGTAAACACACACACATTCAAGTAAAAAAAATGCACATTCCTACTCAAATGTCTACATGGCATGGATGAGACTTTGACTCACCCTATCCCATGTCCCGAGTCCTCACCGACTCCCTCACACATGAAAATGCCAAGTGTGAAAACCTGTCATTGGTGTTTCACTCAATGACCATTTTCTCCAAAACAAAAGCTTTTTGTTTTTAAAACTCATAACCCATTGGACAAACCTCCAATGTTCATTTGATTTGATCGAGTCGGTGTGCTTATGCATTTATGGGCCCGCAGATTTCCGGTTTCACCTTTGCGGGACGCGGCGGCGCCTTCCTTCATTTTCGACCTTTCGCAATGGTGATCATGTCTAACCTTGGTGATTGAGTCTTTCACCACGGAAGTATCTACTGACCTCCACCCGACACATGTATTTTTCCTTTTCATGTTATGCAATTGTGAGACTCATTTTCTTGGATGTTGTTCCGCCCCCGACTCGCACTCATTTACGAGAATGATAAATGACCACAATCCTGCACACACCCAAAAATATGCGGTATCCGTGCATATGAAATGCAGAATGGCATTTCATGCCAATTCATGTTACATGCATAATGAGAGAGCTACATGCAACATTAATATTAGATCCGCGGATAGTTATATTTTCTACACATAATATACATGCATCATGTAATCCATGTTTAATACATCCAAATAAGCATATGTCGACATGATTTTTCACTGCCAGACATGGTATTCACCTGAGAAATAACACACAAAAGATCCTTGATTTAGGAACTCAATTCAACAAGGCGTAAATGCGGCCCACGACACCTCCTGAACCAGTCCTGTTCGTCCATTTTACCGTTTCAAGTTGGGCGAAAGCGACCCCGAGCACAGAAACACACAACGAAACCCAAAGACATCAGTCCTCGGGACCAAAACCAATCCTTAAAACAATCCTAAACTACCCGAAAACAGTCCTAAACACCCCCAACATTTAGTCCCAAAATTTTGGGAATGATCCACACGACCTCTCACGGCCCTAAAGAAACCCATGCCATTAAATGACCTTTAGGCTAGAAATAACCCAAGTACAAAGAAACCTCTACCTCTTGAGCGTAGAAAAGCTCTAGGAGTCCAGTTGACACTTCCTAAACCATTTCAACTGTGAAATCAATCTGGAACTACGTCGAAACTCCTTTATTTTTGTGCCCACGCGTAGCCCTCGCCAAGTAGATGAGCTTTAACTCTTGGCCCGACGAGATCAGACCACCCGATCTCCATAGATCGTAGAGAGAAACGAAACCCTTTTTTTTTCTCTCTCTCTCTCTCTAAAGTGTTGTCTCTGGACATATCCATATTCCTACCTCCTAGCTTAGGTACACATAAGATTTCTCGGTTTAGATACGGACGAAAAGTTGTGGCATTGGGAAGACGGAGGGAGGAAGCGAGGCAAGATGGTGATATTTCTCACGTTGTAGCGTGAGTTTTCAAGTTGTAGCTTGAGTTTTCACGCTGTAGGGTGAGTTCTCACGTTGTAACATGATTTTTTCAAGCTGTAGCATGATTTTTTCACGTTGCAGCATGGATATGATTATATGGGTCCTATAGCTCCTCATTTCTCCAAGCCGTAGTGTCAGATCTACCACGCTACAACATGGATGTCGGAGCCCAAATGTGAAGGAGCCCATTAGTTGCTCTCTCGGGTTGGCCATTAAAAGAGAAATTAGGGCATTTGAAGGGGGAGTTTTTGCAGAAGGAGGAGCAGGGGAATTCGATAGGAGTTTCTCTTGGGGACAAGGGAGAAGATCCTTTGGGTGGAAACACCCAAAGGCAAATCTCCCTTGGAGGAAACTGATTTTTGGCCTTGAAGAAGAAGAAGAAGGAGATTTGAAGAGAGGAAATGAGTTTCATCAATTCTCTTCTCCTATTTCTTGCTTTTTCTCGTTTTCTTTCCTCTCCATGGACTAATCTCATTTTCTAGGGTTTTAATGCAGTCTAAATAATGAACTATGGTGTTTAGCTTTGATTTGTAATCTTTGATGTTTGGATTTTC
Source organism: Tetrastigma voinierianum (assembly GCA_016808115.1). Taxonomy (NCBI): domain Eukaryota; kingdom Viridiplantae; phylum Streptophyta; class Magnoliopsida; order Vitales; family Vitaceae; genus Tetrastigma; species Tetrastigma voinierianum. The sequence goes on from JAEQBH010002511.1 coordinate 339,233, forward strand.
TTATATATTGAATGTTCTATTCGATTCTAATGTGTTGATGATTGATCACCATTAACATGATGTGACCTAATTTGAGTTGAGAAACAATAATTAGGTTAGACCATGAATGGAATGTATGTTTCACCATATAATAGAGATATTTGTGGGTTACATGGCTTTTGGATTTCAATTACTTAATAAATCATGGTTATGATGGTTTGAGGTAGATATACATTAGAACCTTTTCCAAGGGTAGATTGTTATTGCTTGAGAAAGAATACCATGTGCTTAGGTGAAATCCTCCATTAATATATAATTTAAGCATCATTGGGACCATTTCGAATCTCACCAAAGGAATTTGTTGGATGAAATCGAAACCCTAGGCTTTCTTGTAATTTCATTTTCCCTTTGCATGTTAGACATTTTAGTTTAGGATTTATTAGTTTAGTTTGTTTTCCATTTCAACTTCACCTTAGTGTTAATCCAAATAAAGCTAGGACTATTCTAATTTCGGTAGTTAGTAACCTAATCTCGTCGAGGCCCATTCTCATACTTCCATTTATTACTTGAAACCCAACACGTGCACTTGCGCATATAGGCACATACATTTTATATAACACATTTGAGGCTATCGAGAGAGAAACCACAGGTAGATGGTGTTCTCCTCAAGTTTGAACCACAAAAACCTAAAAATAGAGCTTATCTAGCTCCTTGGAAAATGGACCACAAATAGGGTCGAAAAAAGAAGTTTTTAGATAGACCCGACTTATGTATGTCGCGACATCAAGGTGCAAGATGTCGCTACATCACCATAATAATGAAAAATCAAAGCTCAGTAGGAATCTCCATGTCACAACATCAACAGACATGATGTCGTGACATCACTACAAGAATTGTCTTCGCAGGGTCCAAATGTCGCAACATTGGAATAGTGACATCGCGACATTACTGCAACAATTTTTTATCGGCAATGTCTTGAAGTTGCGACATTGGCTTTATGTGACGAATTCCGATCTCTCTTGTTCCTGACTTTCCTCCATTTGCTTGCTTTTCGTTCATTGTCCCGACAAAATATAAGTCAGGGGGAGATTTAGCATAAACTTGAACGATTAACATGTGAATTTAGCATCAAAAGCTCAATATACACAAGAAATGCATGCTATAAAATTTCAACTTCACGCGGGCTTGTGACCTTTTGCTTTTTTCTTTTTCTTTTTCTTTTTTAAAATATTGGTGTATTTGCTCTTTGACTTCTTCAAATTTGAACAAACCCACTTGCACATATGCTCTCGATCACAAAATTTATATACATATATATATATATATATATATGATTAAGAATCTATATAATTATAAGAGCAGACGGGAATAGAAACCTATTGTTATAATTTATAGGTTATGCATGCAAAAATATAAATATTGTATTCTTTGTTCATTTATACATCTTTATCCGGTTGGTTAGCTTAGAATAAGAAAGATAAAGTAACCAATCCAAATGACTTATCATAAATTAATGTAAGTTTGGATTTTGAGTGGAGTATTTGAATAATTTTAATATCTAATATTTTATTTTAATTATCATATATAATTATTTTGTTTTGACATAAAGCAAAAATAAGTAAAAGCAATAGAAAGGTAATTAAAAGTTTATCTTAAAATGTCATACTTTTTTAAATGTTTATTTTAGTTCAATTTCTGTGCCAATTTTATCAATCTTTTTACTGTAACAAGTAGATAGTAAAAACTCTAATAGAAAAGATAATATTATCATTTCACCTAATTAAATATTATTTAAGCAAATGTTGAATTTTATGTGAATCTGACTGATTCATCATCCTAATAAGCTTTGATGGATCGGGAATCATTGAAGGAACAAAAATTAAGAATCAGACATTTGATTGAAGAAAAAAAAGAGTTAAAGACATCAAAATTGAATAGTTGAGACATCATTTATCTAATTAATTCTAATATTATAAGAGAACATATTCAATGAGATTTTATGTTATATTATGTCTATATTTAATTTTTTAAATGAATAAAAAATTATATAACTTTTATTATTGAAATAAAAAATAGATTATATTTTATTATTTTTATATAAAATAAATTTTCACTTATATTTAATTATGATTTGATTAAAATATTTGAACTTGTAAATAAAAGAATTTATATTTGATATTCAATATATAAATATAATATATATTACTAAATAAGTAATATAAAGAGTAAAAATATCTACATAAATAGATAGAATTTACAATACATAATATATCCTACTTACTTATCTTATTAACATACATCAAATGCCGAAGGATATAAAAAGGTTGATAGATAGATCATCTTATCTTACATTTGATTAAATATAAGATACGGTTGCAAGTCTATTTATGTGTGCGTGTTTTTTTTTCCAACCAAAATTTCATTAATGATCAATTGCAGTACAATAATCTCTCAAGCATGTGCAGCCCCATTTGCATGCCTTAGTATAAAAACAGCCCCTTAAAACCAGCCTCAGAACATAACAAGAGATGACAACTACCCGTAAAGGATTCATAAGCCAAGGCATTCACCATTTGTGAATCAATTTCAAAGAGAACTCGATTGTAGTCTATTTATGTTTGTTAAAAACTTAAAACTCCAATTGTTTATTTTACTAATGATGAAAATTTGTATTGATCGACCATATTTTAAACTCTTATCATTTGATTGAAAAATGGAGCAGTTATCTAATGAGTAAAATTATTTGAATCAATATCTATTAGCTATAGATTGAACTTAAAAGTTAATATTTGTACTGCATCCAATTCTTTTTTTCCTTGAATTTGAAATCATATAATTTTTGGTTCAATTCTGATGAGAATTATTGGACATGCATGCATGCACCAAGCATATCCTATAAATAATGTTTAAAGACATTAATTACAGACTTAGTAAACTTTTCATTTATGTTTGTTATATCCTATAAACTTTTCAATAATTAACATATACAAACCACTGAGACTTGCTTGGAGTAACTATTTGGGACTGCCTGGAGGAGTAACTATTTGAATCTGAGAAGATGGTTCAGGTGCCTCGGGAAGCATTCGTTTTAATGTTGTACTTGAGTCATTTCCATAAAGAGACAAACCAGCCATTAAATTATTAACTTCATTTTTATGATTTTATTGCATGTGCAGAATTGTTCAGTATTTGCCCCATAAAAATGAAATAGTTGAGGTCCATTACAAGTGAAGCATATCCTATTTTAGTCTTCCGGTCATTGCATGTGCTGCAAGAATGCCCCACCCCAGTCCATGGATTTTCTTTCAGATACTTTTCCTGGACAATAATTCGTGAATCAGACTAATTAACTTTCAATCAAGAGACTGAAACATGCAAGAAATTTTGGAAAGATCAACCCACGAAAAACCTTTTTTTAAATGAATCAAAGGCAAAATAGAAGGATTGAACTCTTAGTCTCCTTCTTCCCACCCCTCACCCCTCTTTCTCTTTTCTTAATATACAACTTGATTGTTGGCTTGCAAATGTGAGAATTTAGTGTAGGCTGGAGCAGCCTTAAGTGGCAAGTGTTGGCCAATCCAATCTTTCATAGTCAGCCAGAAGTTGGTGATCAATGAGATTATCAGCAAAAGTCAAAGTTTTATTTTTTCTTTTTTTATAGGTAAAAAAATGAAATGTTAAAAATGGAGCCAGAAGAAGGCAGCTCAAAGTGTATACATGAGAGTATACAAAGGGTAAAGGGTACCTCGCAGCCTGATTAGAACCTTTTTAAACAAAATTATCTAATTTCTATATTGATGAGTTGAAATAAGTAAAATAACTTCGAAAGAATGAATGAAAATAATTTATTCACTTAACATTTTTTTTTTTAAATTCTGTAACTCGGTAACTCTACAACATCACAATTTTCATCATTTCATAAATAGTCATTTAATGAATTATATTTAATTGAACTGTTTTCCAAAAATTATAATAAATTTATCAAAACATCCTACAAGTACTGTAATTTATGGATTAATTCCTAATCGTTATTTCTAATTTATTTTCCAATAAAAATAATGAAATAAAGTGTTTGGGTACAAAATACGGTACCTTAGATTTGTGAAAGTTTGATAGTTGAAATTTAGATCCGACACCACAAAGAGGTTGTTGATGTTGAGTAGAGTAACATATCAACATTTGAGATCAATCCGCTAGAGTTCGATGATTTGGTCGACAACCTTTAATTTGAAGAGGATTTCTTCCCGTTTTTCTCTGCAAATGTCCATCCTCTCTCTTTCTTTTCATTATTTTCTCTTTTGTTTTGTTTTTTTCCTCTAGTCCACTTAACCGACCAAGCCAACATTTCTTTATTTTATTTTATTATATATATTTTTTTCACACCTCATTCCACAATAATTGTATTGTATCTCTCTACTATTTTTGTTCCATCATTTCTTTATTTTATTTTTATAATATATATTTTCATATTATAGTTTCACAATTCCATTATTCTATTAGATCTCTACTATTTTTTTGTTCTACCTACCTATTAATACTATAACACTATTACTAGCATTAACAATGACCTATGGAAATAATTTGAGGGGCAAAAAAATCTTAAAACTTTATATTATAAGGAATTTAATTGTATTTTATTTTCTTTCCTCAAAATTTACGAAACCAAACATAACCTTGTAAAAGATAAATAAAATTACTTTAAAACTTACAAATTCATAACTAAAAATAGGCGTGAGGGAGCATTTTAACTTAATGGTATAAGATTTATGGGATTGAGCAAGAGGATATTTTTCTTGCCAAATTAGATTCCCTTTAAAAACAAAAATAAAATAAAATTGAGATTAGTGTTGCAGGGTCCCCCTTGAACATTAATAATAACAATAAGTTTAACTTTGTATTTACTTTTCTTTCAGCAAAATATTTTATTTCACTTAATATATATATATATATATATATATATATATATATATATATATATATATATATATATATATATATATTTTTTTAAATTATTTTTTGTTTTGTGACATAAAATGAACATGTGAGATCGAGATTGAAGCGGGTGTTGTGGATCGTGGCGTACAAAATAGGTCAGGCATTTGTCCGTACATTACAAAAAAGGACCGTACAGAGATTATAACTGGTGGAAAAAAACCAACTCAGAGAGAGTGACCTTTGCTTATTTGAGTTACTACAACTACAATAGAGCCTCCTGATTCGATTCTTGGTGGGTGACGTGACAAACGTCACATGCATAATCATTACTGCTTATGAAGGAAGGCCATATCCGCTCCATCGAAACCTTTAAGGTTTCTTCGGACATGTTGGCGAAGCATATTCTAAACCATCCTGGTTCGCTGCAATGGCAGGAAGCTCCTGGAGAGATGTTTAACCCAGCTTCATGTAGAATCTTTTTCCACAGCTCCATTTATGCAATAAACGTGTTTGAGCTCAAAAAGTTTCTCGGGTCTACCAATGAAATAGACTCGCGTTACCCTTGACAACTTATTCACCTTGTCGAGCCCAGCAATCACATCATCTCCCTTCTAAAGCTTTCCTCTTTTCTATTCTCTTTTAAATAGTTCTCCCTGAACTCTTTGCCCGAAAGGAGTTTGGATAGGAGATACTGAGTTTGTGAGGAAATAAGGTCGTAGCTTGACATTTTTGTGGTTGTTGATACCACCCTTTCGTTGTTGGAATAAATCATTTCCAACGAGAAATCAGGAATCTTTTAGAAATCCTTGGATAGGCGTACCTGATGTGTACTTACTCCAAAAGGTGGAATTTTCAAGTTTTCTATTAATAAGCTGCCGATTATGCTAATGAAACTTCGGATATTCAAAACCTTTGTGCCGAGAAAGATTTTTATCACTTATTAAGTGGATCTTCTTGGCCACGGCGAAAGTGATGAGCTCGTCTAGCTCGACATGTCGTGTCCTAATGGATTTGAAGGATGGTGATGGTACTCCTTTTACATTTAAGCTCAGTTTTTGAGTTTGCTGGTAAGCTTCTTCTAGTGTAAAATTTGTAATTTTGAAGTCATTAAAGCTCAAACAATGTATAGGAATGAGCTCAACTCCTGTTCTCCATTTAAGATCCCTATCATACCTGTCAAAAAAAAAAAAAAAAAAAAAAAAAAAAAATATATATATATATATATATATATATATATATATATATATATATATATATATATATATATATATATATATATATATTTGCATTCTGAGAAACCTTGTTTACGATGATTTATATATATAATTTTTTTGAAACGGTATATTAGAAGTATAGAGAAACGGAAGTTAGCTGATTCTCTGTTGTCGAAGCTATTCAAGGTACAAGTATAAACTTACCGGCAGCTAAAACTGAGCTTAAGCAAAGAAAGTGTTAAATCTGATCATTCAAATCGGGTTGAGGCGACAATGAGCCGTAATGGGGCTAGACTCATCACTGTTTGTGACGAAGATCCCGCAATAAGTGATGAATGCACTGGCGCGCGATGTTTGAAAAGTCGGTTTCATTAACATGTCAGCGATTGATAATAGAAAACTTGGCGACGCTGGGTAAGGGTACACATTGTGTATAATCCCTATCCAGAGACTGGCATTCTGAATTTCGGAGTTAGGTATTCAATGAGGGTATCAGCGACACAAAAATGTCAGTGCAGCATATTTCACACAAACTCAAATCTCCCTTTCGAGCAGAATATTTAAGAGAATAGAAAAGTGAAAGAAGGAGATGATGGTTGTGAGGTGAAGACTAGCGAGAATATTGCTTGAAGAGCAACGATGAAAGTCTCATTCTCACTGAGTAGACTTTGAGGAACTTACGAGCTCAAGCGCATTTATAACAAAAAATGGATTTGTGAAAACTACATGGCCTGAGTTAATACTCAAGAGCTTCTTGCCCGTTACATGTTTCGAGATGAATTGAAATATGCTTAAATTGCCAGCAACAAAGGTTCGATGAAATGGATGAAAGCCTTCCTTCATAGCATTAATGATATGCATGTGACGTTGAATCGTCACCTGAAATCGAATCAAGAAAGACTATTATAGTTGTAGTAACTCAAACAAGCAAGGTGCTCTCTCAGGATGATTTTTTCCACAGTTATAATATGCAGTCCTTTGTGCGAGACAAGCTCTTCACAACTATTGTAATACCGCAATCATATCTCATCTCACGTATTCATTATGTCACAAAAAACAAAAAATAAAATAATTTAAATATATATATATAATAGAGTGAAATAAAATATTTTGGTTGAAAAGAAAAGTAAATAATAAAGTTAAAACTTAATATTATTAATGTGTTGAGTATGAAGCTAACACCAATCTCAATTTTATTTTTCTTTGTTTTTAAAGGGAATCTAATATGACAAGAAAAATATGCTTATGCTCAATCCCATAAATCCTAATATCATTAAGTTAAAATGCTCCCTCACGCACAGATTTTGAATTTGTAAGTTTTAAAGATTATTTTATTTATATTTTATTTTCAGGTATGTTTGATTTGGCCCAGAGTAATTAAATTAAATTAAATTCCTTATGTCAAGTTTTAAGATTTGCCCCCTCAGCAAGCTTCTAGGTTCGTCATTTGTTAATGTTATGTCGTGGTAGTAGAGTAATAGGTAGGTAAGGCTCAAAAAATAGTAAGTCTCTAATAGAATAATGTGTATACTATATTATAAATAAAATAAAAATGATGAAAAAAATAGTAATCCAACTGCAATAATGGAAGTATTGTAGAATGAGGTGTGAAAGAGAGCTATATATATAATAAAATAAAATAGAAATGATATTGTGGGGCAAGATGGACTAGAAAGAACAAAAGAAGAAAAAATTGTTGATATGTTACTCTACTCAACATCAGCAACCTCTTTGCTATGTCGGATCTAAATTTCAATGATTAAGCTTTCACATATCTATCTACGATATTTGTGCAAAACACTATATTTAATATTTTCTTGAAAAAATAAATTAAACGATAGAATAATCCGCAAATACGATGCGTACTGTATGATGTTTTGATAAACTTATTATGTTTTTGTTGAATACAAACGGTTCAATTAAATATAATAATTCATTAAATGACTATTTATGAAAATTTAAATATGTATGAAGAAATGTTGAAAATTGTGGTGTTGTAGAGTTGCTTGGGTTACGGAAGGCTAAAGAAAAAATCTTAAGTGAATAAATTGGCCTAAATCGTCTTTCGAAGTGCCTATTATTTCAACTCATCAATGTAAAAAATTAAATACTTTTGTTTTGTAAGTTTCTAATCGGGCCGCGAAGCACCCTTACCCTTTGTTTACTCATGTGCGCTTTGTTGCCTTCTTGCTCCATCTTTAATGACATTTCATTTACCTATAAAGAGAAAAAAACTTGACTTCGGCGACCTGTCTCATTGATCACCAACTTCTAGTTGACTATGAAAAGCGCTACCACTGGAACGCCCGGGGAGCCTACACAAACTCACATTGCAAGCAACAATCGAGATTATATTAAGAAAGAGTGAAGGAAGAGTGAGGAAAAGAAATGCAAGACTTGAGTATTTGTATAATATAAGGCGCAGAATTACATGTACAAGATGAGGACCTTGTAGATTGACTAACAAACCTAAGAAAAGAAAATATACAATTTCCATATATAATAATAGAATTTGCCATATAATTAACTTGCCATATAATAATCTAACATCCCCCTTCAAACTCATGGTGGTTTAAGAGAAACCATTATGAGTTTGGAAGTTAAAGCTCGAAAAGTTCTTGGAGGAAGGGGTTTGGTGAAGATATGAGCTGGCCCGATCTTGAGAGGAAGCAGTGGAAGTGTGAGTATCTGCACAGAGCGGATGATGGAGTGATGTGTCCCGATCACCGATATGTTTGAAATACGTTCATGGAAGACATCATTATAGGCAATTTGAATAACGCCGATTATCACGGTGGAAGTTTAGTTGCGAGTGGAGCGATTCGACACCAAGATCATCTTAGTAACCAAACGTAACGAATAAGTTAAATTTGTAATAGCGACTAGTGCTCTATAAATACCTTTAGTCTTTGGAGCAAGCAACGACTATTTGTTTCTTGTTTCTCCAAGAGATAAAAGAATCACCCAGAAGAAAACAACATCCTGTAGTAGATCGAAGATCAGTGGGATCACCTGCCCAATCTACATCTGAATATGCCTGAAGAGTTAATGAATAATGGAAAGAAAAATAAAGACCATCAAATATGGTGCATTTCAGATATCGAAGAATCTTGAAAACAACAGCATAATGAGGAGATCTAGGCGGCCATAAAGGCGTGACTACATAGGCCATAAGGAAATATCGGGAGAGTGATAGTGAATCAGATTAAACTCCCAACAAGGCATTTGTCTGTAAGTATCGGATAGTGGTTCGCCATTATGAGAATTGAGACCTTGATTATACTCAATAGGTGTGTCGACTATCTTGCTACTCGGTTATCTTGCTCGAGAAATCGAATCGGAGTATATTTGGCACAGTAAGATAATAACATCGCAGGCTCCTAGACGAAAGTAATTAAGAGGACGAAGATCTTTCATTTCAAATTGTGACCAAGAAAGTGCGCAGATCTGAATACCTGCATATCATCATCTGTAATAATCATATCATCTGACATTACAAAGAAGAATAGTAATACCATGATTAGGCGAGTCTCGAGAAAAGTTGTATCAAAGAACTACGAAAAACCATCTTTGAGATGATAGAAATTTGAACTTTGCAAACCATGCTCGAGGACTTGTTAAGACCTTAAAGTGTCAGTAGTCGACATATACATGGGGAACCCCGGGATGGTGAAGTAACCCCGGGAGAGCTTCATATAGACTTCCTCTAAGAGTTCACCATTATGAAAAACATTTTTGACATCCATCTGAAAGAGTGGCCATTTGCGAGCCGCAAAAACGGCAATAAGAGTCTTGACAGAAGAAAGTCGAGCCACATGAGATGTGAGTAAAACCCCTAGCAACAAGGCAAGCCTTGTAGCGATCAACAGTGCCATCTAATCGAGTCTTGATATTATAAACCCATTTTGCTTAGATAGCGGTTTTCGGAGGAGATCAACGGATCCGTGTTCTAGTCTTATCACGATTACATGAGCTCTTCTTTCGTAACTGGCGCCATAAATGGTTGAAGGAAGCCTCACAAAAGTCACGAGGTTCTAGTGAGAGGCAAGAAGCGGGAAAAGCAATGGAAGTACGAAGGTGAGAGGAAGGGTAGTTATCAGATGGGAACGACCCGAAGTGCATGGGGTCGAGGAAGGATGCGACGGGATCCACGTGCAGGGCGATATCAGCGGGAGCGTCGATGATCGGTGTGGAGGCTCATCGGAGACGAGGGGCTCGGACATAGAAATGGGAGACTCCTTGGGAAAAAGGTCAAAGAGATGATCGATAGAGGGAATAGGGGAAACATGAACATGAGGTAGTTGGTAAAACATTTTAAGTTCCCAAAAGACCACGCCGGCGAAACCACGAGAGCGTTTGCTAATAGGCTCTGCCACCTATAACCTTTTAATAATTCCATACCCCGAAAATAACACAAACGAAGCGAGGTAGTTTGTTTCTTACATGATCATGAAGAAGAACAAAGCAGACACATCCAAGACTCTAAGTGAGTCATAGGAGGAAGAACCAAGCAGGATCATAAGAAGTTAGATTACGAGCAAATGGGAGCTTTGATTGATGGTGTAAGCGGCAATAGAGCGGCTTCACCCAGGCGAGTAGGAGTAGAAGCGGCTATAGTAGTTGCATGAACCTGTAAGAATATAGTGAAGTTTGTGCTCCAGCCCTACCATTTGCGAGAAGTGTGCCTGAGAGGAATGAGGAATAATGTGAAACCCCAGAAAATCCATGATTTTGGATAAAGGATAAAATAGTAATTTCGGCTAAAAATTCGGAATTTTTCTAGATCTCGGATGACGAAACGGACTTCTCCGTTGAGATGTATGCCCAGGGGTGGCTGCGCGTCGAATTTCGTTGGATTCCGAGGTGGTCGGAATTTCACGTTTTTCGAGGCATGGGGTGTCGGATGACACACATGGCAGGTTGGGGGGATCTTAACAGCCTTAGTAAAGAGTGGCGCTTGACATTGAAAGGAATGGCTCACAATTAGTCATGTGTGGGAAATGAATCCCATGGCTCTCATTGAGCCATGTGGTGATGATGACATAAAGAGGGTTTAAGAAAAATATGGAATAATTGGTAGCCACACAAATGGGTAGAGGAAAAGGGGAGGAAATTTAACGTTTAATAGGATGTGTGGTGTGCTCAAAAGGGAGAAAAGGGCCAAGGAGAAGAGAAAAATGAAAGAGAAAATGAAGAAAATGAAGGGAAAATGAGATGAGAAAAGAAAAAGAATAGAAAGCAAAAGGAAAGAAAAGAAAGGAAAGAAGGAACAAAGAGAAAAGAATTCGTAGAGAGAAAAGAAAGGAAAAAGAGAAAGAAGGAAAGGAAAAAGGAAGATTTCTCGGCTTTCGGGCGGTCGGGGTTCGACAGTTCGAGGACTAAAGTTGGTGCACGTAGTGGGATCACACGATATTAGACCTTAAAAAAAGAGTTGGGTTCAGTATTTCAAGAGGTAGGATATTCTCACTTTGTTTCTTTAGCTAAGACACTATAATGTTAGGGGTTGCTTGTGGGAGGCCATGAGGAAATTTATGTAAATTAGTTAGAGCCTTGGGACTAAGGGTATGGATTAATGGGTTGCACGATTTAATGGGAGTTAGGGTTTTAATTAGAAGGCGAAAGTTTTGGGTGTTGTGGTTTGTTGTTGTGAAAATAATGTTTGGAACAGTTGGTTCATGTTTGTGAAGGGCGGTGGGAGTGCCACATTGAATGGTCAAAGCTTTGAGGCTGGATTGTAATGTTATGGCTTCTTGAATAGCATCACGATTAATGTGGAAATGTGATGTTGATAAATGCTTTGATGTATTAACATGGTTTACATGGAGGTAGATTATATGTAAAAATTATAATTGTCCATGATTGTGTAAATGTTTCATGTAGTGTTCATTCATGCATGTAACATGGGAAAATACATTAGCATCATGCATTACATATGTCACGATCGCATCGCGTCAGGGTCGGGTGTGGAGTGCGGGAGTAGGTTTATTCACTTAGGCATGGGTGAATGGAGTCGTGAACTCGGGAAAAAATGGGACAAAGTCAGGTAGAGATTAGCAGTGTGTAAATGATCGAAATGATAAATTCGTGTTTTGGGCGAGACAAGTTGGGGTGAATTCCCCCGCGGGGTGAGGGTCCCACGAATGTTATTCACGGTTAGACATGAATCAGACGATGTAAGTTCGTGAAAATGTTAGAAAAGGTGTGCGGCGATCTGCGGTGTAAACCGAAATCCATTGGCCTGAAAAGAAAGAAAAATCAAGCTTTGATAAATAAAATTGGAGGGTTGTTGATGGTTGAGTCGTGGTATAGTACACAGATGACTTGTTTTAGTCACACTTGGCAGTCCAAGTGTGAGGGAGTCGGGTGAGACTCAGGTGGTGAGCATGAGGGGTCGCATCTCATGCATGATATAGACATTTCATATAATAGTGAATAATTGTATGGAGATGGATTGCTTGTTTATATATGTCATTGCATATGCATTTTAGGTGGGAGTAGCCCTTGTGGAAAACTTTCTCTTGGGCTTTCTTATACAGTCGTGGGACCCCCTTTGCGAGATCTGGGGACTATCAGACGGCCTTTCAATGAGGTAGCTTTTGAGAAGAAAACCGAAATGTGGCTTTGAGTAAATATTTTTGGTAAATATGTATAAATCTTTTTGTAAAATAGGCAAGGAAACTATAAGAATATAGTTGATTATTTTCTGATGAGTATGGATGTATGGACCCCATGTGGCCATTTTACTCAGATGTATGTCTCATAACACAAGACGTGTAGATTTTCCGCATGTTGACGGGTAGTCAACGGACACCCCGGTTTTGGGGCGTCACAAATAATGCCAAATTGATGTAGAATAGAGGTAAATTCATGGACGTTATATTCTTAGGCATTATCATATCGAAAACTTTGATAAGTTTAGAAAGCGGAGTGTTTAATCGTTTAGTAAAGTCGTGATATATTTGAGAAAGCTCGAACAATTTTGAAGAGATAAATCCAAGTATATCGGAAAAATCATCACCAAAACAAAATAACGTGACACCACAGTAGTAATGGAAGAGGACCCATACAATAGAATGAATAAAGTCAAAAGGGAGAGAGAGGCATGGCTCTTGTTATTAAATGAGTAAGCGGTTTGTTTGCCAAATTGATAAGGCATACAATCAAAACTCTTATTTGAAAGCGGAATAAAATCAAATGGATTCGTTAGGAAAAATAAGTTATCTGATGGTTGTAATGCACAGGCGAGTAGGAAAGCAAAATTTAGAGAACGGCTCGATACCATGAAAGAAAAGACTTGAGTCTTTGTATATTATAAGTTGTAAATTACGTATGCAAAGATGATCGCTATATAGGCTAGGTTATATAAACCTAAGAAAGGAAAATATATAATTGTCATATACAATAATAGAACTTTCCATATAATTAACGCCTTATAAATGCAGTATATATTAATCTACTCAAATCACCCTGGGTTTATCTTTGGGTTCATTTAAATAAAAGGTTCGTCGGTTGATCTCAAATTTCACGTTGATTCTGATTGCAGTCATTCGTTGATCACGGGATCTTATAAAATATAGAATCTGTAATTGACAGAAATTTTTGTGGTATTAAGGGATCAGCAGTTAACTTGTTTTAGACCTCCAACCACCCATTTCCTGTTTTTCTCAATCTCAAAGAAAACCTTAGCTCATCCCAACCCCTTGTTTTCAACATATAAGAGAAGAAGAAAAACACTAAAAGAACGAAATTGCGAGAAAAATAGCATAGAAACAAGCACATATCAAGCTAGTATTTGATGATAAATGATTATTATTTTTTATTATATTTTAGGAAAATATATATGTAACATGGGTGCGCCTTAGATAAAAAAGTCTGCCCCTTAAGGCTTTTGGAGGCTTTTATGCCTTTGTGCACCTTGCACCTTTCACAACTATGAGTGCATTCCACTGTGAATTTGCATTCTATTTTGGCAATTAATCAAAGGAATTTTTCTTTTAGTTGTGTGTAGGTTCACTTTCACAGTTCCTTGAAACATCAATGGATCCAACAAAGTGAGCTAGTGAAGTAGATTGATCTGAACATTTGTTTATGTTTTTCAATTCTTCTACCCTATCTTTTTGCTTGTACTTCTTTCTTTGAATTATGATACACAGTTATTGGGGGAGGATTATACAAACAAAGGATGTGGATCGAGAAAATGAGTTCCCCCGACCCCTGCTTTTTAGCAAAAAAATAATATCATTTTGGCTTTTCATTGTTTTGATATCTTAGACTAAGTTCTAGGTTCTACATCTTTCAGGGGTTTGAAAGATGTGTTCTTGATCATATGTGATATGGGCGAAAAATAGGCTGATATCCAATTTCCTAAACTTGAGAGAAAGAAATGGCTGAAACCATATCGGCAGGCCTTATGGCCAGGAAGCGAGGCTCGATTCAGGCCCCGAAAGTAGAATGCGGGCGGGTTGAAAAATCCGCTAACCGTCAAATAAGCGGTACATCTCATCTAAGCAGAGAGAAAATAGAAAAGATATATTTTATTTATTCCCGGATCCACCATAAGGGAAAGAAAGGATAATGATAGATCATTGCGGGTTAGACATCTTCTGTAAGGAAGAAGACTATCGAGTTAACCGCTTCTTCCTATATCACATGCAGGATCAGATGGTAAAATAAGAAATATTCCATCCAATGGAAAGGACTCCTAATTACCATCAAGCGGTTAAGTCTCGACTATAAATACGAGGCCATCCCATTGACCCGGTGAAGATGCGCCAACATTCTTACATACACATTCGGATCTGTACTAATTCTCTAAGCATTCTTTTTCTCGAGGAAGAATACGGCTTTGGCATACGGCGGCTACGACGAGTCTGTGACCACCGCCTTTGTTCTTTAAAAGTGCCACGATCTAAGCATGGTCGACATTGCGACCATACCGGCCGGACAATCGGGCGCACATCCCAGCCCACAAACAATGGGTCAGTAGCGGCCCTCGCGCGGCGCCGAAGCCCGATTCCGGTGAAAAAGAGCATCATCGATTATTGCCGTGCACGGCGAACGGCGGTTCTGTACAAATATAGCGATTTCTCGATTCTTGATGGTATCGGCTGGAACCTGGCGGGAAGCGCGCGCCCGATCCACGAGGATGCGGGATCCACACGGGAATCACGGACAATAAATTTCGGGACCGGTAGAAGCAACACGGGTCAACACGAATGAAGTGGAAGCACTCCGCCTCGTCAATCAACGCCTGGTAGAGGAATTGGAACAATTGACCAGACATATGCAACATCCAGGGGAGCCTCGACAAGCCCGGGAGAGTGCGACATTTCCCCCGCAGTAGGCACGATCGTGGCAACCCTCGAGATGTCGAGCGAAGCGGTCTAATCAAGCCCGGGGCCACGAGGCCACGATGGCCTCGGAGAATGATCCACAGGCGGGTCGGGGCAAAGAGACCTCCTTATCCCCCACCCACAGGCGGAAGAGCAATCATGGGAGGCGGAGGCTTAGGGTCTTCGAATCGGCCGTATAGGAAGAGGTAGTTAAAGGGCGTGCCCCGGATGCTATGGATGCTTTGAGTGCTGACAAAGGCCAGATCACCCTTCACAGTCGAAATATTACGTTACCCGCTCCCAGCAAAATTCAGAATGCCGCAAGTGGAAGTCTTTGACGGAGCCAAAGACCCCATCGACCATCTTAACACTAAAACGGATGGGTTGCGCCGTTATCAAGACCGCAATCTTGACTGCGGGGCTTCGCTACCACGTTAAAGGCCGACCTTAGCACGGTTTAATAAGAATCTCAGCCGTCAATCTCTTAGTTAAAGAGCTATCCATCGCTTTTGTCCACTTCATCGAGCTGGGGCGTGCAGAAAGCGAAATTTACCATCACATTGACCATCAAGCGAGGCTCGAAGAAGCTACGAAGTCATACGTCTGAAGATTGATCTGAGATCCTTGAAGATAGATTTTAGATGAAAATTCGCCATCACTGCGTTCATCGCGGGGCTGGGAGTGCAGTCGAAAGACCTAATGTTTTCCATCTCAAAAAATCCTCAGGCAAGTATGGCCGAAGTACTCGCCAAAGCAGAGAAATACATAAACGGCGAGGAAGCCCTCATATCCAAGAGGGAGAACTCGTCCACCCATAAAGGAAAAAGAGTCTGATGTGTGGGAATGACGGTGGGCTAGAGCCAAGGCGACCGGGAAAAGTCTCGGGAAGATCGAAACGGAGAGTCTCAGGCGAAATCGAGGAGGCGAATGCGGGCCCACCCCTGTCGGAGAAAGGCGGCAGCGTTACTTTCGCCGCGGTAGCCATCCACTAACGACCTCGGTGTCGCAAAATCTTACATGATGCAGGTGTGGTTCTAGGTGTGACCTTCGGATAAGTGGCTCCCGTAGCTAAACGACACTAAGTATTGCGGGTTTCATAGGGACTATCAGGGCATCCTTGCAGACAAACATCTGACTAAGGGAGAGAAATGAGTACCTAATAGCGAGGACCACCTCCGGTGGCTTCATGTCTCAGAAATCGAAGCCCGGAGATAGGGACCGGGGCCCCGACTCGGCGGCCACCGCCTCGGTGAAACGGAGGCTCGGCCTGTGACCCCTTAGGAGAGGAAATCCACGTAATCTCAGGAGGATTCGCGGGAGGAGGAGAATCTAGTTCGGCTCGGAAAGCTCACTTGCGCAGCATCAGGTCGTCAGAGATGGGGGAAATCTGGCTTGAGTATCAACTACCTCGACTAGAACCGCGACCATCCCACGTTCTCGACCAGTTTGGAGGATCTCCGGCTACCCCACATGGCGACCCGTTGGTGGTTCGGCGCGATCGTAGCCAACACAGCGGATCCATCGGGTTTTTGTCGGCAATGAAGTTCGGTGACATCATTTTGCCTCGGCCTTTGACAAAATGGGCGTGGGAGAGAAAAGCAGGCCGTCAGCCGCAGCGTCTTCGAGTTTTACGGGAAAGGTGTTGCCTGCGGGCTCATTCAAGCCCAGTACTCACTTTGGAGACCTCCATACCCGACGGCAATGACGATTTCCTGTTGCAAAGCCCCCATCGACCCATAACATGTTATTAGGAGGCCATCTCTCGGCGCCCAATAAGCCATCCCCTCAGCGTATCATGCGGTTATCAAATTCCCTGACCATTCGGAATGGGATGATTGAGGAGATCGTGGTGGCGAGTGCTATCACGGCCTGCATCCGAAGCGAGTGGTTGACAAAACGTTAATATGGATGAGCTCGACATGCTTGTGACGAGGTGCTCACGAGCCGAACCTTGAGGAACTTGAGCCAGGTTCCACGGATGACGGCGGGACCGTCTCTTCCCATGAAACCAGTGAGGAAATCTCAAGCGTCTCCTCGCGGAGTTTCTAAAAAGCGTTGGGGCGTTTTTCGCATGGAGGCAGTCGAGATATGGGAGGGTGACCTGCGGTAATCACACATAAATTGAACACCCGACCCGTCCGCCAGGCGGAGTCAAGCGAGAAAAGCCTTGCGGAAAGAGCAACGCAAAGTTGTGCCGCCTCCGGCTCACTCCCTGTAGCCAAAAGCTGGGGAATAACACATGACTTACAAAGGGGAGACTAGGGAAAAACACAACCCTCACAAATGGAGATCCGTAAAAGTTACACCTAAAAGCCGAGGAACCCTCCCAAAGAAAGACGCCAAATGCCAAACTTACATCCATCCCGCTGCGGCGTAACTTCATTCACATATTATAAAAGCAGACCCAAAAGGGGCATAAATGCGGACAACTAGTAACCATTGGGCAGGCCAAGCGCCCTAAGCTCACCCAACTGCCCAAATTCTCCAAGATACAGCCGCACCTTCGAAAAACCAAAATTCACAAGAAGCCGCTTCCTCACACGGCGCTCCACGGCTTTAACAAAGAAAGTCACACGGCAGTCTTTCACACGCATGCCATCACACCGAAACGCCGTGCCACGCTTAAAGGAGTCATCAATCTACTACCGAATCTTCACCGCGTCACTACGCCATGAGCCCCGCTCAAGCCACTGACAGTCGTTTACTCAACAGCCGTGCCACGCGCTCAAAGGAGTTAGACCACCCATTTCGGCCGGAACGCCACTGGGCGTTGCCGCTGCGCCATGAGCCCCGTTGCTCACTCAACAGGTCGCCCGCTCAACACGTGCCACGCCACAAAGCCGAAATGCACCACCCATTTCGGGTCGAACTTTCACCGCGTCATCAGCGCGCCATGAGCCCTCGTTGCTCACTCGGACGAGGTCGCCCAAGCCAATACAAGCCACGCCGTCGCTGAGTTAGGGCTACTCGATGAACGCCACCGCCACGCGACACACCGCGCCATGAGCCCCGGCCGCTTCACTGACAGGTCGCTCGCTTCTACTACGTGCCACGCCGTTTCAAAGGAATCGGCATCGACCCATTTGTATCGAACGCCACCAAGGCCATCGCACTATGAGCCCCGTTGCTCACTCTGACGAGGTCGTCGCTTCAACACGGTGCCACGCCGTAAAAGCGAGTCGGACCGACCCATTCGGCCGAACGCCACCAAGCGCCATCGCGCCATGAGCCCCGCGGTTCACTGGACACGGCGGTCGCCCGTCGCCAACACAAGCCACGCCGCCGCAAAGGAATCGGGATCACCCATTTCGGGCTGAACGCCACAAAGACCATTGCGCCATGAGCCCCGCTGCTCACTCGACAGTCGCCGCCGCTTCAACACGGCCACGCCGCCCAAATGAGTCATCAACCATTTCGGGCCGAACGCCAACTACAAAGCCACACACTAAGACCAACTATCACTCGACGGGGAGCTCTTCCCATCACCAACATGGACGAGTCTTACTCACACTTATGACATTGACTAGCTCTTCCATCGTGTCAACATGACAGCTCTAATCTACTATTCACTCGACGGAGCCTTCCCTATCGCCCAACACTTCGACGCAGCTCTACCCTACTACACATCAGAGCCTCTTTCATCGCCAAGATGGACGCAGCCTCAATCTACTACTATTCACTCTGACAAGCTCTTCCTATCAGCCAACACGAACGAGCTCCTACTTCACAATTTACATTAACAAGCTCTTCCTATCAGTCAGCATGGACGAGCTCTAATCTACTATTCACTCTGACAAGCTCTTCCTATCAGCCAACACAGACGAGCTCCTACTTCACAATTTACATTGACGAGCTCTTCCTATCGCCAACATGGACGAGCCTAATTCATTATTCGCTCGACGAGCTTTTCCTACGCCTGGGCAATACGACGAGCCCCCCACCCCACTACACGTGAGACGCAGCTCTCTCATCGGGCCAACACGGACCCAGCCCATCACACCCTCCCATATATCGACCCAGCTCCTCCCATCACCAACATGATCAGCTCCCACCAATTGGCTACTGGACGAGCCTTCTCCCCATCAGCCGCCACACTTGACCAGCCCGATCTACTATCCACCCGACGAGCCTCTCATCACCACATGGACGGCAGTTCCCACCCTTACCACATCACCCAGCCTTCTCCTCATCACCAAGACGGACGAGCCTAATCTACTATTCACCGGACGAGCCTTCCCATCGGTCAACACGGACGCAGCCAACCTACTATCTATACTCTGCCGACCAGCCTCTATCACCAACATGGACGAAATGCCCCCACTTACTACGTCCAAACCAGCCTTCCCATCACCAACACGACGGCTCAACCCTACCACATTGACGAGCCTTTCTCTAACAACTCAAAGACTGACGAGCCTCTAATCTACTATCCACTCCGACCCAGCCCTTCCCATCACCACGGACTAGCCTCAACCCCACTACATCGGGACGAGCTCCTTCCTCATCACACACTCACACGCCTCCACCCATTAATATTCACCGACGAGCTCTTCCTATCACTGCCAAGACGACGCAGCTCTAACCTACATTCATTCGACGAGCCTTCCTATCACAAAATGCATGATTTGTCTCATTTACTACTCAAAACAAGCTCTTCTTATCACCAACTCGATTCAGCTCTTATTCAACTATGCGCTTTTACCGCCGCTTCAATATATGAAGAAGTCTGCTCAACCATTTATACGGATTTGAGCTCACACCATTTCACTACAGCACCATTCTCTTCTACTATATATCGATTTAGCTATCTCGCACCGCTGCAGG
This sequence comes from Tetrastigma voinierianum, assembly GCA_016808115.1. NCBI lineage: Eukaryota > Viridiplantae > Streptophyta > Magnoliopsida > Vitales > Vitaceae > Tetrastigma > Tetrastigma voinierianum. Next base: position 359,517 of record JAEQBH010002511.1, read on the forward strand.
AATCAGTTCCTGCGACCGCTGACAGCTTTCAAGCCGATTCGAGCGGAATGGCATACGAAACCCTAAGAGGAAATGAAAGAACCTTTAACCTAATCATCGAATAAATATAGTCCAACAAGAATGCAATCAGTAATGAAATATGTATTTATCGAAAAGAGAGTTACATGGATCCTGTAGCCCCAGTTCCGCAAAAATGAGTAAATATATACATATGCAAAAGGGTCGCATCATCCCTAAACACGCTGAGGGGAAGGGATTAATTTTAGGAATGAGAATGGATTTCAATAGGAGGTTGGGCCTGGGAATAATTCACAGGTAGATTCTCCTCGCCTCCTCGCTTCACTAGTGAAGATCAAAATCGAAATTGTGGTCGGATACGAGAGCCGCCTTTGCGTGCTTAGCCACCCGTGGAGCCTTACCGGCACCTACCGATCCCAGCTGCCCAATAACTCCGTCCTCTGCGGCAACCATATCGACCACGATGAAGATCGGCACGTAATCCGCGGAATTCCTCATTTAGCCGCCCGATCACCGCAAATGAAAGACTACGCGACGAAGCGGGGCCTTTGGTGACCCACTGGTTTCACACGCCACGTTGTGTTTCCTATCACCAAGCAAGCATCGTCGCACGAATCACTTGAAGATCTCGCAGCCCGCCCCGGGAAGTGACGAGCGCCTATCCCCAACCGCTGAAGTCAGACCGGGCAAATGCCGTCCCTCTCGATGCCTCAACCAAGCCACTGGGATTCTGTCCCAACCAAAGCCCGCCTCACCCGCCCGGCATCACCGCCGTACTTCAGCAGCCATTTAACCTCATCTTTCTCTACTCAGCCGCAGCACGAGCCGGATTTAAGTGTGCTTCGTCGCACTTAAGTCGCGCCCACACATCTCACCAAACGCCATGCTTCTGGTGTACCCGCCCGCCTAAGCAGCGAGCGTGCGCCTTCTCCTCCTTATAAATGCGAAGCATCTTTACGTGCTCATTTAATTTGGCCTTTTCGGCGTAATTTTCCAATGAGTAGCAACCCGCATATCAAACACAAAGTTTATTGGACGCTAAAATAATGGTGATAAACGCAGATTAGAGACCGCCGCGGCATCAAGGATAAAGCAAAGCTTCATCAATCGAAGCTCACCTCCCAAGGTCGTAACCCTCGACACAGCAAACATCGCCAAGTTCGCATTGAGAGCAAAGAATCCCCATTATTAGCCTTGTTTAATTTCTTCTCTTCTACTCATTGGTTCCTCCTATGAGAGGAACCCACGGCCTCTAAGGCGGGATCAATACTGCGTTACAGTATTAGTCACGCACGTCGACCTACCACCCAAAGGATTCTCCGCCCAAAACAAAGGCTGGAAGAGGGCGAGGGCATAAAACCCAGCATCGCCCAATGGTGACAACGCCCGCTCCAAATCCCGGGACAGGAAGCTCTGAGGCGTCCCACTTCGTTTAACTTTGGTCAAAACTCATCCCTCTCTAGGATTTTGTGATTTTTTCTCTTTCACGCCGCGGCCTCCGGATGCGCCCCTAAATGAACCAAATTTCCCCGAGCGGAGTGCCAGTGAGTCCAAAGGGAAAAACCCCTAAGGTGGAAGGAGGCGAGCCCCAAAGCGCAGGATCGCACGACATTTCCACCTAGATGGGACCAGAACGCCGTGACTTTATCAACTCCGCACAAGGGCGCGCAGCGTACATTCTATCAACGCCAGTGGCTATGACGCTGCTCCGCTAAGGTTAAAACGAGCACCGAGAAACACAAGGAAAGTGTAAAACCGTAAACGCTCAACCATCCCCTCACAAGCCACGCTTAAAAACAAGAGCGATACTCAACAAGATTATCGGGTAGCCGTGTCGTAGGACACCCAGGGTATTTCATCCCCGTCGAAAGATCAGACCCCAGAATCCACTCGCCTCTGGCAAATATCGCCCTTCCATGACCTATGTGTGCCAAGGTAGGCCCGAGATTACCGTAGGAGCCCGCAGCCGTTGAGAAGAAAATGAAGTTCCTGGAGTAGCTATTGAATGAAAAGATGAAGGAGCAGAGCTGGCGTTAGGACGCCGAACTCCTCTATCCCTAAAAAAGACCAAAAGGCCTACTAAAATACCCCACCATCGGAGCCAAATGACAAATGTTAAATGCCGCAACCCTCATAAAGCGGTGCAAAGGGAAAACTAAGGCCATCATTAAAGGCGACTTCAAAGAAGGCACTATCCTGCACGAGGTCGTAAAATGAGTCGCAATATCCGACCCATATTCTGACACCTGGGAGGTCGACAATGGACGTAAAAAATGGTCCCATACAAAGCGGCCAACTCGCTGTGTCCTGACGCTCACAAAGACGCCGGCGCAGCAAGATTATGAAATCCCACCTCGAGGTATTTGATCAAAGTTCAATTTCTTTACCCTATATAAATGTATTTAATGAGGCGCCTCGTGGAGCGTGTCGAGGCCAAACGATCACAAACGTTGAATACCACCCGTACCGCCTGACGTGATCAACAAGAGTCATCGCCGACACGCAAAGAAGAAGAGCGATTTCCGTACCCATGATCGTGAAGCAAATAGTAATACAGACGAGCCGTAACAAATAAACCTAAAGCCCTCGACCTATCAACCGAAAAGGACCCCACACGAAAAGAAGCAGACGCAGACCTAGAATAAAGCTGAAGAAACAGATTTAGAAACTCGAGATAGAGGGGCCGCATACAGATCGAGGAGTCGAGAATATGAAAACAAGCGCGAAACCTAAGAGTCACCATTAATCATCTCTAAAGCCCAACGGACGAAAGGAATAGCAGACGAACATGGGAAAATACTCATGACGCCGTCAGATACAAGGGTCGGGGCAACCGACACGGGCGGTATCAGGCCTGCGTCATCCCACCCTAGGCTCCAGAGAAATGGTCGCTCCATATCAAACCCAGCCCTTACGTCACCAGGAAGCAGAGAGGCCCGATTCATCGAGCCCAAAGCCAATCTCGAGACTGCTGAAAATTACAACTATCCATTATTTTCTCCGTACATCTCATCTAAACAAAATAGAAAAATATATATTTTATTATTCCCATATCCCACCATAAGGGGAAAGAAAGGATAATGATAGATCATCATTGACATCTTCCTGTATAAGGAGCAAAGACTATCCTGTTAACCGCTTTTCATATCCTCGCATCATCCTCGGCTATGGACTAAAATAAGAAATATTTCATCCAATGGAAAGGGACTCCTAATTACCATCCAATCAAGTTAAGTTCAACTATAAATACGAGGCCATATCCGACCGTGGAAAGGTAATGCCGCCAACATTCTACATACACATTCGATGCCAATACTAATTTGGGCACTTTTTCTCTCGCCGTGGTTAATTCGACTTTCAGATTTGAGCACACAAGAAAGCTCCCTCGCCACCACCCTTCTTCTCGTTTCCTTTGTTGCAAAGAGTGCCACACTAAGCCCGCTACCAACATTGCAAATGGTCTATACCAAATACTAATCCGGCGCCCGCAGATCTGCTTCCACAAACAATCCGGTCCACCCAACGACCCCCACACGCTCCGTGCCCGCACTCTACGAAAAAGGCATTATCAATATGCATGTTCTCGACGAAATTTTCAAAGAGATGAATTGAAAAGTGGGAATTCCGTGTTTACCTCTTAAATACCTTGTTCGTTTGATTAATGAGAACCCATTACTTGTCTTTCTTTTTTTTAATCCTGCAAGAGAAGTTTTTAAAATAAAAAACAAAGGTCAACATTATTAGTAGAAAACCTAGTAAATAAGGTGGATATGTTGGACTTCTAGACTAGAATAGATGTGATGGGGTTCTCTTCCACATATGTGTGGTAGTCCAAACACTACAATCATGAAGTCAACTGTGGCACCCGTGGTCATGTCTTCACTGAGGATAATTTACAGTCATGCCGCACCGCAGACCGTAAGGAGAAGAAAGTAGGAGCTATTACTTAGATTTTTGTATTTTGTGTTGATGCATATAATATTTAATATGGTTTCATTTTTTTGTTCTAATGTAAAAAGGGTTTGTTACCAAATGCTACTGAGGAACCAAGAAGAGAGTGCAAGGTATATGGGTTCTAGTTTGTTTGATTAGGAGCTTCTCACAAGAATAATATTTTGCAAATTATTGACTCACTGTTTCACATGTCATGCAGATAGTGGATGCTAACATGAGAAGTTTTGGTTTAGATTGTTTCTTGATGGTTAGTATTTCAGATGGGTGAAACTTGTTGAGAACTATGATAGTCCTTCCTTAATGTGATTCCCACAATTGAATTATTCTATTATTGAGCATTGAGATAATGACTTTAATGCACCCCCTCACTTGTCTTTATATAATGTGCTTTTTGTTTTTAAAGTGCTACCAACCAGATACTTAGTTGGTTAGAATGAATAATGGGAAGTTTATCAAAAAAAGAAAATGCGTGCAATTTTCAATACTTTTTTTTTTTTTTTGATAGGTAAACTGAGTAAATATAAAATAAACAAACATTGTCAGCCGTATCTCCTGGCCGTGGAAGAACCCGGCCAATACAAAAAGGGGCAAAACCTTACCCTCTCACAAGCAAGAAAAACTCCATAGAATGCACAAGAGGACTCCTACACAGAGCACTCTTCTAGCCTCACTGCACTCGCCCCAAGACCAACATACTTACAAAAGAGGTTTTTAGCCTCGATAAAGAGAAGGCGTACACATCATCAAAAGACTCTTCATGCGACACCCTTCAACCAAATTGCACGTACCAAACAGAGAGGTGCACCTTCCATCCTTCTTGCTCTCTTCATGGGAAACAACTCCAAATTTCACACAGACCTAGCTAACAGTGGCACTTCTCGCTTGATGCCTGATATCGAGCCCCTCCTACGCCCAAACCGAGGGGCAATGGATCGAATGTGATTCAACTCCTCCTCAATCTTCCCACAACTGATAATTGGCCGCCAATTGAACACCTCTTTTAAGATGCTTCATGGGTGGCACTTTTCTCACCAAAACCTCCCAAGCATAGAAACATGTTTATGTGAGGCACACAACTATTCCAAAGCATATTCACGTGAGTTATCCTAGCCTGTAAACTCTTCCAACTCAGCTTGAAGTATCCCTTAATAGTGTATCTCGCACTCTTTGTCCTCTAGAAAATCGTCTTCCCCGACATGTCTACCATACAAACACAAAAGTTCTCGTGCTGCTTCATCCACTCCCAATCATTTATATCTTGGCAAAACTAGGAATCCAAGCCCCTCCCCAAAAGAGAAAACCTACCCACACATCCACCTTGCTCCTTTGTGACAACTCAGTCACTGAGTAGACAGACAGGGAAACTTCCCCGGATTTTCGTGAACCAACCCATTTCTCAACCTGATAACTTCTTTCCAAATGGATTCCTCCTCCTATGCAAATCTCCATACCCAAGAGAAATCCCACAAATCGCCCTCATTTCTTTTGTGACACAACCAAGGTAATGTGACATTAGGAAAAAGCTTCCTCGATTTTTTGCAAATCAACCCCCTTCCTCCTCAACATGATATACCACCTTGATAATTCTTTCCAAATGGATTCCTTCCTCCCACAAATCTCCATACCATTCTCCTACCAGCCCTCTAACAAATGTAGAAAAGGCTTCTAATGCCTAAAACCACCATTCTCCTGCACTGGTTAATATTTTATGATATTCCATTTAACTGAATGGATTTTCCTGTTTAAATTACCTCCTCCCCATAGAAAATCCCTTTGAATCTTCTCCAATATGTTCCTTACACCCTTTGGTAAACGAAAAAGGGACATAATATAAGTTGGCATATTAGAAAGAGTGCTATTTATAAGGGTCAACCTTCCCCCTTTCGAGATATACTGTCTATTCCAAATGGCTAACTTTTTCCTAAATCTTTCTTCTACTCCATCCCAAACCAAGGTCAGGTTGGTGATGCATCCTCATGGTAACCCAAATAGAGCCTGGAAGGGCCAACCCTCAATATCCTCCACATTCCATAACAAGGCACACAACTTTTTCCAAACTAATATTCGACTGAAAAGGCTTCAAACCATAATTAAACATCCATTCGGTCCCTGCACTCAGTGATCGTTAGGTGATGGTAAGAATCACATTGCTCACTCATTTATGTAACTAACAGAATTGCATAAACGCCAGAATGTCTGTAATCTATGATCTATTCACATCAAATAATCCGCTTGAGACTAAGTTTCTTAAAATTACTTAAAAAATATTATCATATCGAGATTAAACATTTAGTAGTAGTCAAAAAGAAAAACCTCATCAATAAAACCTTCAAGAAAATAAAAACCCTTTATATATTCACTCCCTTAGAAGGACTACCAAACACCCCATCTATATATTCCTTATGTTGTGGCCACCACAACCCCATTTATCTCCTCTTGTGGTAAAGATGTCATCCGTAGTCACCTTTATAGTTGCGACTAGGAACCAGCCCCCACCCATAGTCACCCCAGCAAATCATGGTTAGAAAAATAGCCCCACCCATAATCACCCTTATAGTTGCAACAAGGAGCCTTGGCCTATAGTCACTATTTATTAGATTTCAGCTGTAAAAACGTCCCAACCATAATCATTTGTTAGTAGCTTAAGCTGGGTGGTTGAGTTCCTATCTCAAACTCACCTTAGTATAGCCTAAATTGTAGTTATAACTCATAGTTATTCCCCCTATAACAATATGCCTTGTATCTATATCATGGTCGCATACTGTCAGTCGCGATCCCACCAAGCTCACTTCCTTATACATGCAGCTTCTGAATTATAGCATCTTTACATTATCTACAATGTACACATTGCAAAGTCAGAGTGCTGGGTAGCTGGCATAACACTAGAGCTGAAATACTATATATTATTTAGAGGATGGATAGGCCTTAAATGACAATTCATGACAATGTCTCTAGACTGTGGATGTGTGACAGTAATAGTTTTTTGCTTATGTTATTCATTGATGACTTCATACCTTATAGTTGATGTAAGAAATATGCTTATGTACGCCACTCTTTAACAAAGAATAAATAAGACAGCCATTTAACTCGCTTGATCCATTGTTACAGCATACCCATCTCACCTAACTTCGCTTGTCGTGATTCCTCGCTCGAAGAGCGGGCTCGCATACAAACTTCGTTACGCATTATAAAAGGATGTCAATTTTGCGGCATATATGCATCGAGAGCACGACTCCTGAGCGCCAAAAGCTTTACTTTTGTACGGAATGTGATGTAAAGCTGCTGTTTGCTCTCGTAAAATACGTCCCGCCCCTGAAAAATAGTGTTCTCTTATTTTCATTAAAAAATCTAGCATTTTTCTTCCATGCCCTACTTCCAGGGGTTTTGCAGATCTGAAGACCTTGTTAAGAGGAGAGGTGTACACAAAATATCCATCATGAAATCGAAAGTGGAATGTATTGCAAGCTTCGATATTGACTAACGATGGGGTTGTTAAGTTTATTAAATCAATTCAAGCCGCAGAGGTGTCTGGCTTTGGATATATGTTTGAGGGAATGTGAAAGGGAAAGAGCCGCTTGGGGCCTTGGTATTGATTCTTTTTATTTTCGCTTATTGTGTACCGCCAAGATTTCTACCGCATATGAAGATGGTTGTCTCCCTAATTTAGGTGTTTTCTGACATTTTTCTTTTGTTTTTCTTACAGGAAGTTTCTAATCATGTTCTTCAAATGCAACGGATTGTCGGTGGTGGTAAGGCCGATCACCAATACTTTCTTTAAAATAAAAAGTTTTACCTTTATTTTCAAAGAGTATTGACTTGAAGATGTAATTATTTCCTTTATTTTCTATTTTGCTCCAAGGAAATGATAACGCCGAATTTTTGTCGCAGATCAATAGAGTCGGGATATATTCAGAGAATCATTCAGTAGTTACGGTATTGAATTATTGTCAAGACGCACGTATCGAGCGCCATCGCCATTATTCCTTCGGTAATAATATTATTTCTGTTTTGGCTTCAAATACATTAATAAAGGAGATTTTTCAAATATGATGTTACCTTCGCAGAGATAACATTCGACAAACGGGCTATAATTACCACATATGCTGAGATACACAACAAAGCAAATCACTGTGCAAAGATTTAACAAGTTTATTTTATACACACTAATTTTGAAGTCATGTCATTATATTGATTTGACTTTTCAATTTTTAAATTAACTAGATATGAGTTATGAATTTATACTGATTCACTATAATGATAATTGCCAACATTACACACAAGTTTTGTATTAATAGTGTTATTTAATATTATAACATATTATCTGAGTTTAATTAATTTAACTCAATGTTTTGTTTTTTAATGTATATAAATAAATAAAACCATAAATTTTTTTATTTGATGTATATTGAATATAATATTATATTTTCCATTGTTACCTATCAGTTTGTTGAAGTTTGATGAGAGTTAGACAATCAGATGAAACAAAGAGGTCGAGGCCATTTGCTCAGAGAATACTTTTTAATTTACCACCAATCGTAGATATATAAATGTGGAAGCGTGTGATGTCTACTTCAAAGTTCCTAAGAGACGATTTTATATCCTTTAATGCCTATTGAGTCACCCGCAAGATCGTAGTTTCATTTCATATCTCACCTTAGAGAAAATTAGAAGCTGTTCATTGCACCACACATGCAGATGAAGAGCTTCTGACAGTCACTGATAATAGCAAAAGTGTTAAATCGTTATATTTTTTTACCAGCAATACATGCTCGTAAACAATCATTTAACTAGTCTAAAATCGCATCGTCAATTACGGTTTTAAGGTTGATTTCTAAAACCACGTCAATGATTATGCAGATTTGGGCGTTAATTTCTTAAAAACCTGTAATTCATAATATGGTTTTCAAGATTAGTTAAATGATTATTTCAAAACATGTATTACTTTGAATTTTAAAAGAAATATATATTTCGTATCAAACTCATGATTTGTACCATAGTCCCACACTCGTTAGTTCGCCAATCGACACCTCTATCAAAACTACTAACCGCTGATATAATAATCGGAGCAGAATTTAACTCACTCTTTTCTAATTTTTTTTTTCCCTCTAAGGAATTGAGATTCTGAAAATGGACTTATGATGCCCTAGGAGTTAGGACAATAATGGAGCATTAAAGAAGTTTTAAAAAAAAATGCAAAATCATTTTGTTATATATATAGGAACTTTGAAGTAGACATCTCGCTTCTCATTTTCTTCATCTCCTCGTTTATATCTACAATTATTAGTTGTAATTAAAAATATTATACAAACAAATGACCCACCTCCCGACCTCTTGTTTTCATTATCACGGATCCAATTTTAATTATCTCATCTCAAAACATCCAACAAAACTAGTTAGAAGCAACATTTTATATACAAATGTAATGGAGAATATCACATTATGTTCAACTAAGAAATTCTACATCCAAATGAAAACAGCCAAAATTCATTGCTGTATTTTACTTATATACATTAAAAAAACAAACTCAACATATCAAGGAAGAATTAATTAAACTCACGCAAAACTACAAAGACATACGTGATGACATAATTTGACACCAAGAATAACACCTGAAGAGAATAATGCTAACCTGCATGTTTAATGGAATGTTTGGATTCCATTATCCAATCATAATCAGCAGCTTAATCAATCATGATTCATGTCTCACTTAATCACATATACACAATTTAAAAGTCAAATGTCAAATCCAAGATAATTAATTACACATGACAAGTCCAATGAGCTGGCTTTTATCCGTCCTTGTTCATGCCTCTTTTTTAAATCGATGTCTTGTTCACATATCACATATGGGAATGAATTTTCGTTATTCAGATGTTATTCTTAATGAGGTAATAAGATGCGTATTTGAAAAATCTCCCAAAATATGAGCTATTAATTAATAAAAACGAAGCTAAGCAAAATAAATATTATTGAGAGGAATAATAGCGGTAAGCGCCGATGAATTTGTCGGCATAGCAGTAAATAATTGATGCCGCTATTTCTGGACGTTCCCTTGAATACATATATTTCACATTTGATCGATAATTTGCAAAAGCAGCAAAGTTAAAAGCGATTAATTCGTTTCACGAGACAAATTGAAAAAAAGATTAAAAACTTTTATTTTACATATTTCATGACTACCCACCTTACACTCTGCATTGTCCAGGTGTTTAAGAAACGTGATTAAAGATATAAAGCTTGTGCTCGAGATAAAGGAAAAATGTCGGAAAACTTACTAAGTCAGAACGATCATGCCCGTAATAGGTAGGAAATCTGCCGATGCGCAAAAAGGCAAAAATAAAGAATCAATACAGAGACCCACCAATGACCCCTTTCCCGTTCCTCGAACATACAAACATATATCCAAAAGCCCGGACACCTCTGCAGCTTGAATTGATTTAATAAAATTCTTTCTTCTATCATTAGTCAATCTCGGGGAAAAGCTTGCTGACCACATTCCCTTTTTCGATTTCATGATGGATATTTTGTAGACACACCTCTCCTCTTAACAAGATCTTTTCAAATTACCTTCTGGCAACGAGGTGAGGCATGGGAAAAAGAGAAAAAGAAACACCCATTAAGGTTTCGAATGAGCGACGGGCCTTAGATTTTTAATAAAGAACACTATTTTTCGAAACGGGACTAAATATTTATCGAACAAAAAACAAACGCTTAAATACGCATTCCCAACAATGAAGCTTCTGATACTTCGAGTCATTCCTTGCTTAATGCATATATCGCCATGATAAAATTGACATCAAACTCATTGAATAGTGAAACACATTTTATGAGGTGGATTTCTATCTTTATGTCACATTAAAACAGAGGTTTAAGAAACCATTTGAAAGAAAATGCAAGCCATGGCAGAGATCGAACGAGGAACTAATCACGCGACTTCTTGGTAAGCGAGTTAGATCCGACAAAGGATAAAAGTACGCCAAAGTTTTGCATCAAGCTATGCTTTGTAGCAAATAATGGATCGGAAATAAAACACAAGGTTAGTCATTAAAGCGAGTCTTTATTTAGTTATTTATTAAGTATTTAGGAACAAAATTGTCATTGCATAAGTGACTCACATCAACAACTTCAAAAATAACACAAATGTATGAGTCATGTTAGATAACATAAGCAAATACATTACTCCATCACACATCCACATATAGCATTTCTGATTAATTCTAAATTTGTCATTCATGGATCAAAAAAACATTTAATATTACTCATTTAAAGATTTCAAGAAAATCTCATCCTCGAAATGGACTCATCATAAAAATGAAGAGAACACAAAAGGTCTATCAATCTAGTGTTATGCCTCACATACACGAGAACTCATAACTTTGCAAGTAATATTGTACACATTGTAGATAGTGTAAGTCCTTGAATTCAAGATACTCACTACAAAGTGAGCTTTTGGTGGGATCATGTTTGGCCAATGGAAATCGATTCTGTCATATGATATAGATCACAGAAAGAAAATGTAGGCCCATGACAAGGCATTGCTTATAAGGGCATAACTATAAGTTATGGCTGATTTTAGTTTGGCACATACTAAAAGAGTGAAAGTTCGGCCTTTATGGATGCGGTCATTTTCTAGCGCAACTAAAGAGATGACTTGGAGCAAGGTCATTTCACCTTCCCCTTGACTATAACGAATGATTATGAATTGGGCTATTTCCTAACCATGGCTATAATAGTGACTATGGATGGGGCTATTTAAGTGCATGAAACTACAAGGGTATTTATGGAGTTGGGCTATTTCCTAGTGTGACTATAAAAGTGACTATGGAATGACATCTTTACGGGGGGAGATATAAATGGGGTTTGTAATTGGCCACAAACTATAAGAATATAGATGGGGTGTTTTATTGATCGCTACTAAGGGTAAATATATGAGGGGTTTTTATTGGCATTCTTACAAGATGTTTATTGATGAGGTTTTTCTTTTAGCCACTACTAAAAGGTTTAATCTCAATACTTAATATTTTTAAATAATTTTTAAAAGCGAGTCTGAAAATATTTATTTGATGTATTAGTGGTGAAGTTCGCAAACATAAGCCGTTGTGAGAAGGTTTTCTCTACGGTTTTAAGTTTGCAGTATAAGTGGTGCAGTTACACACACGCTCTTTGCGGCTTGATACATTGGTGTGCGAGACTACAGGAGCAAATGGCCATCCCATTTGGATCTTTGTGGTTTGAAGCCTTTAGTCTGAATATTAATTTGGAAAAAAAGTTGTGTCATGCTTGTAGGGAATGTGGAGGATATTGAGGGTTGGCCTTGGAGTTGGGAGCAAAATGAAACCCCTTCCAGCTATTTATTTGGGTTTACCCTTTGAGGATGCGCTATAACTCATATTAGTATAGAGTGGAGTAGAAGAAAGATTTAGGAAAAGTTAGCCATTTGGAAGAGGCGTTATATCTCAAAGGGAAGAGTTGGCCCTTATAAGAGCACTCTTTCTAATATCTTGGAGCTTACATTATGTTCATTTCGATTGCAAGGGTGTAAGGAGCAGTGAAGATTCAAAGAGGATTTTATGGGGAGGAGGTAATTTAGACAGGAAAATCCTTTCAATTAAATGGAATATCGTGTGCTCGGGTAAGGAGAATGGTGGTTTGGGCATTAGAAGCCTTTTTGTTGTTAACAAGGCTCTATTAGGAAAATGGGTATCGAGATTTGCAAAGGAGGAGGAATCCATTTGAGAGAAAAGTTGTCGGTGTCTTGGGTTGATGAAACCTGACTTTGTGTTTGCTTAATAGTAGACATGTCGTCGGGAGGAAAAGATAGAAGCTTTTACGGAAGAGGGAGACCAGAGACGGGAGAATACATTGTTAAGGATAACGTGGCTGGTTGGAGTTTAAGTGAGACCGTGACTCTATAGATATGCTTTGGAATAGTTGTGTTCCTCTAAAGGGTGTGTCTCCCATCTTCAGGAAGTGCAATTGGGGAAAGTGTTTCCTGGAAGCATCTTAAAAGAGGTTTCAATTGACCGACAATTATCCATTGTGCGGAAGGCGGGGGTTGAATCGCGTCGATCAATTTGCCATAGGTTTGGGAAGCGTGGGAGGGGCTCATTTCTATCCTAGGCATCGACTGGGAGTGCCCTTTGTTGACTAGGACTTATTATTAGGCGGGAGTTTGTTCCCCAGCAAGAAGGAATGTGAAGGATCGGAAGGTTGCACCTCTCTATTTAGTCTGAGTGGTTTTGGATGGAAAGAATCACAGGTCTTGATGATGTGCCCACTTCTCTTTATCGAGGCTAAAAACCTCTTTTGTAAGTATGTTAGTCTCTTGGGCAGGGTCTATTGAGCTAGAAGAGTGCTCTATTGTAAGACTTCTTTTGTACATTTTATAGGTTTTCTCGTGGGAGGTAGGTTTTTTGCCCCTTTTTTGTATCGGCCAGGTTCTTCCTTGTATACTTTGGGGCTTCCTGGCTAACTAATGTTTTGTTTATTTTTACATTTGCTTAGTTTACCTATCAAAAAAAAAAGTATTGAAAATTGCACACATTTTACGATAGAAACTTCCACTATTCATCCTAACGACTAAGGCGTCTGGTTGGTAGCACTTTAAAGGCTTAAAAAAGCACATTATATAAAGACCAGTGGGGGGTCACATTAAGGAAGTCATTATTTCAATACTCAATAATAAAGACCAACAAGTTTCACCCATCTGTTTCTTAACATCAGAAATAATCTAAGCGAAAACATCTCAAGTTAGTAGCCGGTAAATGTGGCGACATCGATGAGCAACTAAATAAGTCAATAATTTGCAAAAATATTATTCATGCGAGAGGAGCTCCCAATCAAACAAAGCGAAACCATGTCCTCGTCACGCTCTCTTGGTTCCTCAGTAGCATTTTGGCAACAAACCACACACGTTCGAGAACCAAAAAAAGCATTTGAAACCCGTAATGAGAAAATGTTGTATACATCAGCAAAAATAAATCAAGGAATAGCTCCTACCTTCTTCTCCTTAGTTGTAGGTGCGGCGGTAACTTTGCTTGAGTATCTTCGCACTAATGAGGTAATGGCGCCATGGTGCGCCACACCACGAGACCGACATTGTGATTATTTAGTGTTTGGACCTACACATATGTGGAAGAAAAAAAGAACCCCATCCTCTCAACAACTAGTCTAAATCCAACATATCCACCTTTTACAAGTGTAGAAACCTAAATCCGCTTCCAATTTACTAGTTTTACGCACAAGAATGTTGTTTTCAATCTTATTTTATTTTTAAAAACTCTCTTACCAAAAGAAAAGAAAGACAGAAAAAAGAAGACAAGTAATGGGTTCTCATTCAATCAAATAGAAAAAGGTATTTAAGAGGTAAACACAGAATTTCTCACTTTTTCAATTCATCTTCCGAAATTTAGATCAAGGAACAAGCATAAATTATCAAGAACACATCTTTCAAACCCCAAAAAGATGTAGAACACGGAACTTAGTCAAAGATATCAAAGCAAATGAAAACGAAAAATATATTATTTTTGCTAAGGAAACACATATTTGTGATCCACATCCATTATTTGGTAGAACCCTCTCCCAATAATCTGTGTATCATAATTCAAAAAGGAAAGAAAGACAAGCAAAAAGACAGGGGTAGAAGAATTGAAAAAAACTTTCGGCAAATGCTGGAATTGATCCACCACTTCCTTTGGCTCACTTTGTTGGATCACGATGTTTCGAGGAAGAGGCGTGAAAGTGAACCTACACACAACTAAAAGCAAAATTCCTTTGATTAATTACCAAAACATAATGCAAATTCACAGTGGAATGCACTCATAGTTGTGAAAGCTGCAAGGCGCACAAAGGCACAAAAGCCTCCAAAAGCCTTAAGGGGCACTTAAGGCACGGGCTTTTTTATCTAAGGCGCACCCATGTTACATATATATTTTTCTAAAATATAATCAAATATAATAATCATTTATCATCAAATACTAAAGCTTGAGATATGGCTTGTTTCCAATTTCTATGTTATTTTTACGCAATTCTTGTCTTTTAGTGTTTTTCTTCTTCTCTTCTATGTTGAAAACAAAGGGCTGGGATGAGCTAAGGTTTTCGTTGAGATTGAGAAAAACAGGAAATAGGTGATTGGAGGTTCAAAACAAGTTAAATCAAGCGTATCTCTTGATCCCAGTAACTTCTTTTTCTTCATCTTCTTTTTCTTCTTCTTCTTCTTGTAGAGCGCTCTCGAAGCCACTAAAACAACACCGGTTTTCTTTGGGTTTTAAATAACAAAGCAAAAAATAGCCTTAACAATCTATTTTAAAATATATATATATATATATATATATAAAGACCAAAACGGCGATCGTTTGATGCATTATAAAAAATTAAAAATTAGGGTTTCTTATGCTTGACCGTAGCCCAACCGAAGCAAAAGCAAAAGCATAAGAGGTGCCTTGCGCTCCACGTGAGGCACCGGGCATGCGCACGAGCAGCTCTTAGAGGGTGTCGCCCGGTCTCGGGCAAGGCATAGGCAGGTGTAGCCTAGCTCTAGGCGCATAGCACGGCTTTCACAACCGTGAATGCACCTACCAGGATTCATAATGCTTGAACAGAATCAAATTTCGTATACCCGATTTGGTTTCTGCAACCATCAGGAGTAAAGAATGTAGAGTGGAATTCCAACAGTAACCAGTGGCAGTGGCATTATTTTTGCAGTTTATGAGAAGTAAATTGGGGTTTATTATAATCAGAAAAGCATACTTATGAGACTAAAATTGCCAAGAAAAGCATTGAACTACAAGGTAGAATTTGGAAGAGAAGCTATAAGAATCCCTAGTGAGGGAGCCTTGGACTGTGGGCTATTCATGTGAGAAACTAGTTCTTGATTACTTCTGAGAGTAACTGGGTCCCATGTTCCAATTTCATAACTTTTATTTAACCAAGACAAGGAAAACAAGCAAACAAAGACACAGGAATTCAAAAGATGGGATGAAGATCATTTAAAGTGAACACAGTGACCAATAGAAAGTAAATTATGCAGTTGGGTATGTATAAGAATTTATAAGTTTAAAATCACTAGTGAACTTATTCAGGCCAATCTGAATGCTGGAAAAGAAAAAAAAATACTAGAATCTGAGAAATTGATACACAGATTTTAATGTTAAAAATGATGATGAAATTATACGAAAAAATGCACCATTTGTCTCAGCCTTTACTTCAAGCAACTTCATTTTACTATAAAAACAATTAGTTCTATAGTTATACTAATACATCATCATAATTTCAATCGTACTAGGAGCCGACATATATGTTAAAAGGAAAAAAAAAAATGAGAATAGGCAAGCTAAAGCAAAAGGGAGAAATAAAATATACCAATGAATACTATTGATGGTGGAAACTATCACAACTACCATAGGATACTACAGGCTTGCTGAATCTAAATATATCAATGAATAGAACTTTTATTTTTATCCTTTAGCTGAACATTCCAAAAATAACCTAAGATAAAATCTCTTCCTTTTGGTAGAACTAGTTTCTCTCCAAAGCAAAACCACAAATTTCTACTGACTTTGCAGGATTTTACCATTAAATTTTGGAGATAGTAAGATAAAACTGGGAGAAAAAAAGAATTTAAAGTAATGATGACAAATGGGATAAAGATAATATCACTGATAAGAACCATAAAAGGTTCATACACTTCAAATCTTTATTTTGTAATTAGAAAAATAGAAAATAATGGAAATAATAATAATCATCTTTCCTAATAAACAAAACATGTCCCACAAGCTTAATTACCGTAGTTGTAATTCAGTAAAAAAAAGTTATTTATTACCTTTCCAGGATATAAGCTAATTAAGAAATCAATATGCCTATCAAGAAACTTAAATAAAAGGTGCACGCTTATCAACCTAAACTCAAACCACACATCCCTCTCTTAATAATTCCTATTTTCCTTGCATTGAAGATTTTATTTTCACATCAAAGAAAAGAAAGAGAGAAAAGAAAAGCCAAGTAAAAGCCCTTTATGCGGGCACAGCATGTAAGCAATTCATCATCTAAAGACAAGTGTCTACAACTTGGGAGTTGGATGCAAAACATGATCTGAAGCTCTTCTGTTTTGAACTGAACAACAAAACTAAAAGATAGACCCAATAGTGAAATGTCACTCTTTATGGGAAAAAGATCTATCTAGGCATAGATGGGCTATTCATTTTCTCACCTAACAAACAGAATTTAGCAGCAATAGTTAGTCATTTCTATGCACAATTCTGAATCCAGCAACTAAATATCCTTTATGCAGGCACAACATGTAAGCAATTCATCATCTAAAGACAAGTATCTGCAACTTGGGAGTTGGATGAAGCTCTTCTGTTTTGAACTGAACAACAAAACTAAAAGATAGACCCGATAATTAGTATTACTCTTACAGGAAAAAAGATCTATCTCGGCATAGCTGGGCTATTCATTTTCTCACCAAACAAACAGAATTTAGCAGCAATAGTTATTCATTTCTATGCACAATTCTGAATCATTCATGGATAAAACTCAAACCCGCCGCTCATTCTATCAATTATATGATTCATTTATGATATGCACCATTGACTAAATTAAAATCAAAATAAAAAAACTCACTATCTAGAAAGAAAACTGAATGAATTAAAAACTTAAAATCTTAAGTTCACAATTATTGTTAAACAGAGGCTGAAGAAAGAAAATTAATAAAATATCAAAATAAAAATGGCATTCCAACCTGGCATAGCTTTGCTGTAATGTTGATGGAATCTAGCCATTTAACTGAATGAGCACCGATGATCCCGTGACAATGACACAACAGAAACCCATGATTGCGTTCAGTGGCTTTGCCATGATAAGAAAGAAAATGAAGTTAAGAATCACTTAAGACATTGTGTACCAAAATTTGAATTACCAAGTATTTAGTAAGGCAAAATAGGAAAGATGCTAGAAAATATAATACAGAAAAAGAGATATGTCTAACAAGATTATGTTATGTGTATATATATATATATATATATATATATATATATATATATATATATATTTATCAACAAGGAATAATTTCTTGAACCCAAGGCTTTTCTCCTACCATCATTCCCTTCCAATCATTTTAAGGCTTCCAAATGACAGAACTATAATTTTTATTTGACCATGGAAGATTACATTCACAATCCATATATAAGACACTTACTGTGTTCATGGGATACAGGAAGGTCAATTACAAAAAAAGTAACATAACTGTCAAAATATCTTACTAAGATGAATCCAACCAGAGCAGGAGCTCCAACCTGTTATTAACATTGGAGAAGATGTCCAAAGAAAATGGCTCACTGTGATGCACCGAGTATTTATATAGAAGTAGAGATACAGAGCAGTATAATGACTCAGAAACAAATTGTCTTCACCAATAAAATGGTAGTGTGCACTTTATCAAAATTGAAATTCAAAAAGAAAGGGATTAAGAATCTAGAATCAATCAAGGTCCATTAAACTGAAAGGCAGAGAAAGATTTGGCAGAAAGTACAACAAACACCAAATAGGTATGCACCCTGAAATTTCCTCCATAAAAAGTATGACTTTTTTTATAAGCTTTGAATAACTTAAAGCTTGTCAGAACTGAAAAAAACTCAGGTAGTATTACTAATTATTATCAGAAGCCCAATCAATCCTGCAAATATCTTCCACCCAGTGATTCCATTAATAAATCCTCTGTTTTCTTAAGAAGTAAAAAATCAAACATGTAAATCAGTGGGAGGTTCTACAACTAGTTTATTTGAATTGAGGTCATTTTCCTGCCTATGGAATTACTTGGAATTCATGGTAAAGAAACTCTTTTCAACAAACATGGACCGAATTTATCACAAACTATATGTTCTCACAATCCAGTAGAAATGGAAATAATTAGAAAAACAAAAACAAAAAAAGCCCTGAAGCTGAATATAGAAGCAATCAAATGCACCTTGTATTTGGCAACTTCTTCGCTCACTTCCTTCAGGTCACCTTTAGTAAAAATCAGCCCCACGTTGCCCTAAATCAACCAATTCCATCACATGAAATTATTGGCTCAGTTTGCCTCGATAATTGAAAACAAAATTACAAAAAAAAAAGAAACAATTTTTCCCTCAAAAACATTTTCCATTTGTTTAACTTAAAAACAAAAACAATTTTTCTCCCAAAAAGCTTTCCAATGAAATAAAGGCAAGAGAAAGTGAAAACGTACAACAAGCAGAGGAATGAGATTGAGGAAAATATCGATAGACGATTTTAGGGCAAAAAGTGTTTCACCATCGCCCAATCTCTTCAGAGGTGAAGATGAATCAAGAGGAACAAAAATCACAACATAACAAACAAAGGAACATCACCATGACATAAAAACTGCATCAAATCAAAAGCTTATAATGTTGAAATCGAAACAAGGAATTTCCTTCGCTCACTATTCAGCGAGTGTCGTATCAAAACCATCGAATCTACCATTTCACTAAGCACAGAGAAAAAAAAGGGCGCCAAATCGAGTCACAATCAGTGCCTCTTGTTGCTTGACTCATTGACTGACAAATTTTCCAAACGAGCCGTAGAGAGTGTTTGAGTCAAAGGTCCAAATTTCATTGAGGAGAGATGGTGAGCATGAAAAGGGCAAAGATCTATGGAGGTATTAGCTTTATGATAGAGGCCAAAATTACACGTGTATATTGAGCTATCTATGGTAGCGGTTGTATGTTTTATGCAACTATAGGACGGGTCACTGAGAACTTTTTTTGCCACATGAATTCAATAACTGTGGCAATAGGTATTTTTAGTTTCAAGTTTTAATGACCCTTGCTATAGTTATGCCACTATAGCTCATTTTTCTAGTAGTGACTTATCCATTCTAAAAGATATTTTGGGTGCCTACAAGGTGGGCTTTGGCCAAAGCACCAAGAATTTATAAGCTCAACTATCAAATATGTAGGTTTTAAGACTCAACTATCAAATGGATGCCAGTTCTATCTTACTATATTAATTAATATCGTTTATCTTTTACGATTTTTAATGGCTTCGATTATATGTTTATATCAATATATTAGTAGTTTGAATGAATGAAATTAATTCTCTTTTAAAAAATAGAACTATTGCGTGAATAAAGAATGTCGTACGCTTATCGTCATGCAAAAGATTGAAAATTTTAAGTTAATACCGCAATCAGTGACTATGACATTGATTTAAAAAAATAAATAAATAAATTCAATGTCGTAGTTACTGATTACAGCATTACAAATGTTTTGAAAATTTTTTAAACTAATGCCGCAATTATTGACTACGAGCATTACCGTGCTCATGTACTTCAGTTTGAGACATTTTCATTTTCAAACAATTTTAATAATTTTTTAAAGCTATTTTGATTAAAACTTAAGAAAAGATTTGAGCGCGAGCAGCATTCTAATACGAACATGAGTCTATTACTGTGTTATCCATCATTTGCCAAATTAGACGCAGAATAACATTAAAGTGACTTAATAGTAGCCAAGAAGTTTTCTATCTGGGCCAGACACAGCAAAAAGCCGAATGAGTGAAGGGTCGAAGTTTTGGTAATATTTAGTTGTTGCACTAGAAATCCGACCCTTCACTCATTCAACTTTTTGCACTAGTACGAACTAGATTAAAAAGAACCTGCTACTTACCTATTAAGTCCTTCGTGGTTATTTGTCTGTCCTAGTTGGCAAACACGATGCTTTTGAAATGAAATAGAGTTCATGACTTACATGCATCTACTTTTACTTTCACTATTTTCTAAGTTTTTGTCAAAATAGCTTTAGTTCTAAATTAAAAACATTTTTAATAATTTTTACAAACACACGCTCAATGTAAGTTGCAAATTTTTATTTCTTTTGTATTAAAACCACAATTGCTAATTCGATTTCATGTTTGTACTAAAGTCATTGTTCTAAACTACATATTTGAAGGGTTTAAAATGAAATTGTAATTGATAACCACTAGCTCGAATTAGATTAAAAATAAAAATATTTGAACATCTCTTATGTGGCATCATTTAAACAAGGTCATTTTAACAAAGACATTTCTTTCTACTAACACCGCACTCTTCGAAAAGGGACGAGCTCCCACTAAAGAATTTTTGAAAACAAAATATCTTTTTTTTTTTTTTAAATTATAAATAATACATGCTTTCAAATAATCATACTGAATTCTTTTTCGATCATTATCATCATACTAATTCAAACCACATTCACCAATTACAGTTTTAAAAATTAACCTTCAAACCACAATCAATGAACGTGGTTTTAGAAATCAACCTTAAAACCGCAATTAACCAATACGATTTTAAAGACTAGTTAAATGATTAATTTGAAACATGTATTACTTTAAATTTTTAAAAGAAATATATATATTTTGAGATCAAATACGATTCAGAACCAAAGCCCCACACTTTTGCTATTGTCAATTGACACCCCATCAAACTACTAACCTACCGATGTATAATCGAGGCAATGAATCACTTTTCTTTTTTTTTTTTTTTCCCCAAGGAATTGAGATTCCGAGAATGGACTTACGATGCCCTGTGACAATAATGGAGCATTAAAGAAGTTAAAAAAAAGCAAAATCATTTTGTTATATATATAGGAACTTTGAAGTAGACATCTCACTTTCTCACTTCCCTGGTTATATATCTACAATGATTAGTTGTAATTAAAAATATTCTATAACAAATGACCCATCTCCCGATTTCTTGTTTTCATTATCACGGATCCAATTTTAATTATCTCATCTCAAAACATCCAACAAAACTAGTTAGGATAAACATTTTATATACAACAATGGAGAATATCATATTATGTTCAACTAAGAAATTTTTACATCCAAATAAATAAATAAAATTTTTGGTTTTATTTATTTATATACATTAAAAAAACAAACTCAACATATTGTGAGTTAAATTAATTTAACTCTACGCAAAAAAAAACTGGTGATAAGCATTTATTACCGAACGAGCACTAAGAATAACACCTAAGAATGAGTGGCCTTTATCACCCTTGTTCATGCATTTTTAATGGATGTCTTTGTTCATGCATATCACATACGTGAGCGAATTCCTCTTCTTTATTCGGGGATGTTATCTCCTTAGCAAGGAGGTAATAAGATGCATATTTGAAAAAATTCCAAAAAATAAGGCTTATCAATTAATAAAGACTAGAGAACTAAAACAAAATAAATATTATTACCAAGAGGAATAATGGCAATGGCACCGGTGAATCTGTCACCCCTTGATAAAAATAATTCAATACCGCTATTTCCTGGACGTTCTCAAGAATACAGATATTATAATTTGCAAGCAACAAAAGTTCTGAACGCCTATTCATTTTCCCCGAGACAAAATGAAAATAAAGGAAATAAATTACATCTTCAAGTCAATACCTAACCTGAAAATAAAGGTAAAACTTTTATTTTACATATTCCACACTTACCACCACCCACGGCAATCCGTGCATTTGAAGAACATGATTAAAAAATAGAAACTTCATATCAAGAAAAAGAAAAAGAAAAATGTCAGAAAACACCTAAATTTGGGAGACAATCATCCTCATAATAGGTAGAAGTACTAGCAGTACACAAAAAAGGCAGAAAATAAAAAGAATCAATACCAAGGGCCCAAGCCGCCCTTTCCCTTTCACATTCCCTCAAATATACAAACATATCTCCAAAGACAGACACCTCTACAGCATGAATTGATTTAATAAACTTCTTTCTTCTATCATTAGCTTAATCTCGAAAAGCTTGCAACCACATTCCCCTTGCTCAATTTCATGATGGATATTTTGCCAACACACCTCTCCTCTTAACAAGATCTTTTCAAATTCTGCTTTACAAAAACCCTTGAGGGTGGGGCATGGAGGAAGAAAGAAAAAGAAACACCCATTAGGTTTCCAACAGAGCAAGAGTCTAGATTTTAATGTAGAACACTATTTCCAAAACGTAACTAACATTTATCAAAACAAAAAACAAACACTTACGTTACACATTCCCAGCAAGTAAACTTTACAATGCTTCCAGGTAATTCTCTGCAATGCATATATGCCATGATAAAATTGACATCAAACTCATTGAATAGTGAAACACATTTTATGAGTGGATTTCTATCTTTATGTCACATAGAAAATGGAGGTTTAAGAAATCACTCGAAAGAAAATGGCAAGCCCATGGCAAGAGATCAGAGAACTAATCACAGCTTCTTGGTAAGCCAAGAGTTGGATCCAACCAAAAGGATAAAAATTATCGCTAAAGCCTGCAATCCAAGCAATGCTTTTGTAGAAATAATGGATCAAATAAAACACAAGGTTAGCCAAGAAGCAAGTCTTATTTAGTTATTTATTCTGTGCCAGAACAAAATCGGGCTATTGCATAACCATGTCTTTTCACATCAACAACCTAAAAATAGCATAAAGGTATGAGTCACCAATGTCAGATAACATAAGCAAAAATATATTACTCCATCTCACATCCACAGATAACATTTCACCCAATTAATTCTAGAGATATTTGTCATTAATGGATCTAAAAAACATTTAATATTACTCATTTAAAGATTTCAAAGAAAAATCCCATCCTCCCAAATGGACTCATCATAAAAATGAAGAGAACTCAAAAGGTCTATCAATCTAGTGTGATGCCTCACATACACGAGCACTCATGACTTTGCAAGTAATATTGTACACATTGTAGATAGTGTAAAAGGTCTTGAATTCAAGAAACTCACTACAAGGAAGTGAGCTTTTAGTTGGGATCACTGATCCCAACCAAAAGTAAGACCAAGTGCAACCATATGATATAGATGCAAAGAAAATAGGCCACAACAAGGCGTTGCTATAGGGGGCATAACTATAAGTTATAGCTGCAATTTTAGTCTTGGCCATACTAAAGGTGGTTCGGCCTATGGATGGGGTCATTTCAGCCGCAACTAAAAGAGATGACTATAGATGGGGGTCATTTCCTGGCCGCGACTATAATAGATGATTATGGATTGGGCTATTTCCTAGCCGCAACTATAATAGTGACTATGGGTAGGGCTATTTCCTGGCTGCAACTATAAGGGGTGGGGCTATTTCCTGGTTGCAACTGTAAGGGTGACTATGGGTGGGGCTATTTCCTAGTCGCAACTATAAAGGTGACTATGGATGACATCTTTACCAAGAGGGGAGATATAAATGGGGTTTGTAATTGGCCACAACTATAAGGAGATATATAGATGGGGTGTTTTATTGGTCACTACTAAAGGGTAGATATAGAAGGGGTTTTTTATTGGCCGCTACAACAAGATGTTTTATTGATGAGGTTTTTCTTTTGGCTACTACTAAAAGGTTTAATCTAAATATGACAATTTTTTTTAAATGAATTTTGAAAAACAAGTCTCAAAATAGTTATTTGATGTATTGAAGTGGTGAAGTTTGCAAACATAAGCCGTTGTAGAAGGTTTTCTCTCTGGTTTTAAGTTGCAAACATAAGAGGTGAAGTGGTGCAGATTACACACCTACTCTTTGCAAACGATACATTGGTGTTCTGCAGGGACTCTAAGAAGCAAATAGCCCATCTGAGCTGGATCCTTTTATGGTTTGAAGCTTTTCAAGTCCGGCCAATTTGGAAAGCTGTGCCATGCTTGTGGGGAATGTGGAGGATATTGAGGGGTTGGCCTTAGAGTTGGGGAGCAAACATAAACCCTTCCAACTCCTATTTGGGTTTACCCTTGGGGATGCGCCATAACTCAACCTCAGTATGGGATGGAGTAGAAGAAAGATTTAGGAAAAAGTTAGCCATTTGGAAGAGACAATATATCTCGAAAGGGGGAAGGTTGACCCTTATAAAGACCACTCTTTCTAATATGCGGACTTGCATTATGTCCCTTTTCCATTTACCAAAGGTGTAAGAATAGACGGGAGTATCATTCAAAGGAATTTTCTATAGAAGGAGGTAATTTGATGTGAAAATCCATTCAATTAAATGGAATATCGTGTGCTCGGGTAAGGAGAATGGTGGTTTGGGCATTAGAAGCCTTTCTGTTGTTAATAGGGCTCTGTTAGGAAAATGGGTATCGATATTTGCAGAGGAGGAGGAATCCATTTGGAAAGAAGTTATTAGGCTGAAATATCAGGTTGAGGAAGGGGATCGG
This sequence comes from Tetrastigma voinierianum, assembly GCA_016808115.1. Lineage (NCBI taxonomy): Eukaryota > Viridiplantae > Streptophyta > Magnoliopsida > Vitales > Vitaceae > Tetrastigma > Tetrastigma voinierianum. The sequence continues at coordinate 384,646 of JAEQBH010002511.1, forward strand.
TTCACCAAAAATCCAAAGGGTAGCTTTCCCTAATCTCTACAACTTGGTTGTCACAAAAGGCAAAGACAACATGTGTGATTTCTCTGGTATGAGATTTCCAAGTGAGGAGGAGGAATGAAGGGGTTATTCACTAAAATCCAAGGGGAAGTTTCCCCAATCTGTACAAATTGTTTGTCACAAAAGGAGCAAAGGTAGTTGATGTGTGGGATTTCTTGGGGAGGGGGGGGGAGGAGGAGGGGCTTGGATTCCTAATTTTGTAAGACCCTTAAATGATTGGGAAATGGATGAAACACATAACCTTTTGTGTTTACTTAATAGTAGACATGTCAAGCAAGAGGAAAAAGACATACTTTTCTGGAAGGGGGACAAAGAGGGCAGATACACTATTAAGGATAACGTGGCTAGGTTGGAAGAAGTTTCTGCAGGATACCCTATGAATATGCTTTGGAATAGTTGTGTGCCTCCTAAAGTGTGCTTCTATGCTTGGAAAGTCTGGTAGGGAAAAGTGTTTTCCATGAAGCATCTTAAAAATAGAGGTTTCCAATTGGCCAGCGATTATCCGTCGTGCGAAAAGGCTAAAGAGGAGTTGAATCATATTCTGATCCATTGCCACTCAGTTTGGAGACTGCGGGAGGGGCTCATTTCTATCCCAAGCATCGACTAGGAGTGCCCTTTTTTAGCTAAAGACCTATTATTGGGCAAGAGTTGTTTCCCCATAAGAAAGAGAGCAAGAAGGATCTAGAAGGCCGGCACCTCTCTCAAGGCGAATTCACTGCGCTTGATGGAAAGGAATCAGATTGTCTTTGATGATGTGCCCTTTCTTTAACAAGGCTAAAAGCCTCTTTGTAAGTATGTTAGTCTCAAGTATGGTCTATCGGAAACAGAGTGAGTCATTTCATTGTAAGAATTCTTTTTTGCATTTTATAGGTTTTCTCGTGGGAGGTAGGTTTTTTGCCCCTTTTTTGTATCGGCCAGGTTCTTCCCGATATACTTTCAAGGATTCTCTCTTTCATGCTCTAATGCTCAGCTTCATTGTTTGTGTTTTGCCACCAAATTGGACATAACAGTTGATGAAAACTGACTTGGAAATATCAAGCAAGTCTAAGCTACATCAAGCAAGCCAGAATATTGCCCACTATATGTGTGCATGTACAAGAACCATAGAAGAGATCTGAGCTAAATTTCAGGATGCCAATGTTCACATCAACGAGATGCAGATGAAACCATTTCCAGTAACATTTAAAGATCAAGCAAAGACCTGGTTCGACGCCTAAATAAAGAAGTATCAAGCAGGACTGGTGCACATGCTGCATTTTTTCATAAATTCTTCATTGGTCTTGGAAATATTGCTCTCTTTTGAGAGATCTCAATTTTGGGAAAATAGGAGGAAATTTTGTGCTTTAATCAATGGTTCTTTAGGATTTGAGGGGCATATTCAACCAAATACAAAAAAATATATATTTTGCAAACCAAGTCTCCCGTTAGTTAAAAAGTATTTCCTTCTGTTAAATATGCCACACCTATTGTCAGGTGATGAACATCTTGGAATAATTTTAGATATCTTCTTAGCAAACAGCAGTGGTCAATGGTCAAGTTAACCTCCTGAAGACTCTAGTTACAAAGAAACATATCTAATAAATTGGAGAAAAGTAATAGCAGTAAAATATTCCCCGTGAATTACAGAAAATGCAAGTTCCTCAATTTGTATTCTAAGACACATTCCCAGGGAACTAAATACTACAATTTTTGTGTGGCGCTATTGAAAACCACCAAGCCCATCTTTGTTCATCAAATTATTTGTGTCTATTAATGATTTCAAAATCCTAGGAGGGAAGACAAATAAAATAAAATAAAATAATTATTGTGAATGCAAGAACTAATGGGGAATTACCTTTTAGAATCTGCAGTAAAAGTCAGTAGTCCTTCATGGATAAATACTCTCATGGGGAAAGTGCATTCTCAAAATATAAGGAAATTCAGCATCATCATCAAAATTTCCAACTGTTCTTTCCTGTTCTTGAAATGCATTCTATAATACAATCACAGTTCATAGTTTGAAAACAGGGCCGAGTCCGATACAACTCGGCCGAGTCGCATCCACCTCAAAGTTGGCCACGCCGAGTTCGAACGTAGATAAAATATAGCAGTAAACTCAGTCGTAACTCGGCAAAACTATGATGACTCGGTTGAGATTCCGAGTTACCTCGTTCAACTCGGTTAGGTTTCAGAATGAAAACACGATTTCACACCATCTCCATACTTTCTTAACTATAGCAACAAAAAATTAATAATTGTTTTTCAGAGAAATCAATGATTCCTCTTCAAAAGAAGAGGAAAAAAAAATCATTGCCTTGCAACTAAGTTTTCCAACCTTAGTGCCGCCATGTCGATGGAAACTCAAAAGGCAACTTTCACTCTGAGAGGGCTTGGAGGCGACGGTGTTGCGGCGGCTACTGGTGACTGTGGAAAAGGCGAAACAGAAAGCGTGAGAAAAAAAAAGTCGAAACGAAAGAAAAGAGAGAGGACTGCGAGAAGAGGGGATGACCGGGTGTCACACCATCCGGTCATCCTCTCTTCTCGCAGTCCTATCACTTCGTTTTTCTCATTCTTTCAATTTCTCACGCTCTACTTAGGGATGGCAATGGGGCGGATTTGGGACGGACATCCCTATCCCATTCCCGTCCCAAACCAAAACCTCATATTCTGATTACACGCAGAGAGTGAAAAAAAGACACCTCCTGTAGAAATTAATCGAATGAACCACAGAAATGTCGAACGATCTGTCTAGGGCTTTGCTCTCTCTAGGCTACCACTAGAAATGAGGAGGGAGGAGGGAGATCATGGAGGCGGGAGTGATATGAAACCTAGAGGACAGAAATTAGATAGAAAGAACTGAAAATTTTTATATATGAAGGCTATTTGTGTGATTTTATTATCGGGGCGGGTAAAATATTGGAAACCCGATACCCCTCTTAAACCCGTCCCAATATGGGCGGATTGGGGTGGGGCGGCTTACCCGATAGACCCGCGAAATTGTCATCCCTAACGGTGTCTAAGTTTATTGGCAAAGTTTTATCTTCGTATATTTGATAAATTATTTGTAATTATTTGATCAAGTTTATTGGTAAAGTTTTTTTAGTGCTGTAATTTTTTATTCTGTTACTATATTATTGATTTTCTGAAGAAAAAAAGCCCTAGCTAAAGTTCTGGATGAGACGAAAATCAGATTAAAGACTAGTACCCCTTTCTTTATATTTTGTGCGGCTTGGAGATTTTCAAAACTGACAATCACATGGCCATAACAACACCTCACTTAAAGGATGAGACACTCTACATGCAACCACATTTTGCTTTTGCCCTTTATATTTTCAACATGATATGCCATCTGGTGTTAAAAATTCAAGAGGTTTTTTTTAATATCTATATATATATATATATATATATATATATATATATATATTGTATTTTATGCCTAAAAAGTAATAAGGAAATGATGGGTAATTGAACACCATATGGCATGATGGGTATGTGTTCATTTGAAACGACCAAAGTTCTACTAATTGAACTAGACATGATGGGTAATCCATGTATAATTTAGTGCAAGATATTATTTGAATAATGTTTCTAAAATAATTTATTCTTTTATAAATATAATTTTAAACTATAAAATGTTCTTATTGATAAGTAATTTATTGGTATAATTATAAATTTTATGTATTTTGAATTTCTTAGATAAAAATTAATTAATTTTATAACACGCATTTATAATAATTATATTATAATTTTTAAATTCTTTAGATATAACTATTTAAACAATATTAAGTATAAGAAAATTTTGTTTTTAAAATCTTTTGAATTTATTTAATAGTATCTATTTTTCTAGTAATTTATATGACATTTTTATATATATTTTTAAGGAAAAAATAATTTCATTGATTCAAGCTAGCAATACATAAATAGAAACACATAATCAAATTATTTAAAAACATAGAGGGTGAAACAACATTGAGGTTAATAACATAATGAATTAACTTAAAGCTTATATATTTGATAGTTGAGCAAACATGCTTGTTGTCTTTGACAGGATATGTTTTACTCATTTGAATCGCTTACATACAAATATCTGCTACAAGAAAGACAACGAAAAACAAAACGTCTTACCGAGAAAATATAATCACACGCTGTAATAAGATGACGACAATAACACGTCACAACAAAACGACGACGAAATCACAAAAAAAAACCTAATGAAAACTAGATGTATAGATATGTGCTTAATAACATGATAGAACCTAAGAGAATAATGTATAGATATTTGAGAGAATAATTTTGATACAAAAACTCTACCCTTCATTAATTCATTCCCATGATTTAAATACTAGAACAAAATTTAAACATGTCAGTATAACATAGTCATTTCTAGGCCCACTAACTAAATAAAATAAAGGCATACGCCTAACTCAATCAAGCTGCAGATTCAACGTTTAAAGGCAGGACGAGGGGAGGGGTTCAAGTCTACTACATTGTATTAAAAAGTGATTAGCTTTAAAAAAAAATGTTATTGACTCCACTATCTAAATAAAATAATATCGATTCACTAACTGATTAAAATAACTGCAAAGACTTTAACTAAAACGTTTAATCAATAAATAAAAATAAACAAGGGAAATGGAAGAAAAAGTAATTTTATATGATATTATATATATACGTTTTTATATTTTTATATCCTTTTAAAAAATATAAAATAAAAAAATTTATTGAAGTCGCAGAACCGAAAAATATACATAAGATTTCTTATTCTTACCTTTAAATTTTGTATGAATAATCTAAGAGAGAATTTCTATATCTGCTCTCTCTTACCTTTTATTTCCTTCGATTTTTCCTTTCAAATTTATTTTATTATCATTTTTTGAGAACCAAACATATTCTTAGGTTATTCTCAACTAATAATTTAAACCATAGCCGCCACTCATTTTCTTCTTTGCCAAAGCCTCTTTTTCTTAAACAAAGATGAATGATTTTTTGGTTATTTTAGCCTTAAACATATTGTGGCATATGTTGTGTCATCTTGGTACGATGGTGAGCGATTCAAATAATAAAACATATTCGATTTGATAGAGATATCAAATCATGATCGTCAATATATCGCGTAACTAATCATAGTATTATATATGTTAGGTTATACTTATTATGAATGTTTATTTTATTTTAATAAAATTCTGTTATTTTATTTCAATGAGTAGTCAACACGTTATCTTTTGCATTTAAATATGTACGTATGCTCTTTATTTCTTACATAAGAATGATTGTTTTCAGAAAGCTCTGCTTTACGCACACAAATCATCGGTTCTTGTGAAATATAATAGCTGGTTCACAGCCTAAATGGAATTGACACACCATTGGTAAGATTGCAAAGCACAAGACTTCAACAGGCATGCTCCTGACTATGGGAGCCGAAAGCTAGTTCCTGTTTCTGTTAGTGACATCATGTGTAGTTGAATGCACCAATCCTGGGGTACTATGACACATAAAAATAATTACCCTAAGTTGGTCCCTAAGAATACACACGAGTGTACTAGCATAAGAAGTAGGAACTAAGCCGACACATAAAATAATTACTCCTAAGTCGGGTCTTGTTCAATACACACGAATGTACTAGCATGTTAAGTAGGAACTAAGCCATTCCACGAGTCAAGATGCACCTATTGAAGTCTTGTGCTACAATCTTACCAACGATGTGTCAAATTCTATTTAAATCGCGAACAACAGCTTATATTCCACAAGAACCGATGATTTGATCTTGTATAAGCCGAACTCTTACATCACCAAATCATCTACTATGTAGAATAAAAGACACACATGCATAATATTTAAATGCAAAGATAGCTCATGTAGATTCTCATTGAAATGAAATAACATAATTTTATTAAAATAAAATAAACATCCATAACAATAAAATGGCTTTTAGTATATATAGCCTTAACATTATAGACATTATATAATTATCAAATCTATAGGTTTTGAGCCGATTATTTATGGTATTAACCTAGATGCTATTGTTGGGTTACGGGCAGAATATCCAATCTTATCGGAACATAAACGCAGCGGAATTTAAAATTTTTTATCCCTTAACCCACCAAGGATCACATGCGTTTCATAAAAACCGAAGGAAGGGTAAACGAAACTTACCTCTTGTAGATCGACCACAAGTCTTCAAAGTTCTGCATCTTGGTTTGTTCGATCTTCAAAGGTGTCGCCTTCTCGAAAAGCGACCACCTCTACAAGTATCCACAATTAACAAATAATGAACGATCTTGTTGAATGTTAGTTCAGTTCGTTTTCTTAAAACTAAAATTTAAATTCTCTATTTTAGTTGTTCTTAGAGTAAAAGACGACAACTACAAAAATATATATGTCTCACATATATATATCTATATAAGTCTGCTTAGGTTTTTGTCAAAGTTCCTAATTCATTATATATTTAAACTCTTTAAATAATAACACTTAAATTCAAATCCTTATCGATAAGGAACGAATTTTATATAAATAATAACAATTTAAATTCAAATCCTTATCAAATAAGGAAACGAATTTATTTATATTATTATATATTTAAAACTCTTTTAAATAATAACAATTTAAATTCAAATCCTTATCAAATAAGGAAACGAATTTATATTATTATATATTTAAAACTCTTTTATTAAAAAAAAACCCTTTTTACATTATTTCCTTATCCAATAAGAAAATATAACAAATTAATTATTTGTTATAATTTCTAAATCACTAATTAAACTTTCAAAATAAATTAAATTCGAATTTAAATAACAATTAATTAGTTATTTGTACTTAAAATAATCTCATCATTTTAAATTACTACAGAGAGTGAAAAACTATAACCGTTATTATTTGTTCTTAATGTGCGACCCTATAGGTTCAATTAACATTGGCAGTAGGCCTAAATCACATTTTGATCCTACAAGTCATAAGTGGCCTCTAGCAAGACATTATGACTACCCAACTTAAACGGTGTTTCACTTATCCGGAGACAACCTTAATATAACTAATGACATAATCCTTGGTCTCATGATATCTTGATAGAATATAAGGCATGGACAAAGTCAACCTTATATCGTTCTATCTTTGATTATCGAAACCCAATTAGGGATCGGATTTCAAACAAAATGACATTGATCTCCATCAATTCATTTGAGCACTATGCATTTCGCCTCAATTGTCGAGGGACCCGCAGATATCTCTCTTATAATAAGAGGGGCAAATTCCATCTTAATCGCTCATATCTTACTACATAATTTTGTTATGTTCAAGTATAACCTTTATAGTCATCCGATTAAAGACAACGTTTGATTATATCAAAACACAATATTCCTTATGTTGAGAACTATAACGATCTCAGGTCAAAGGATTTAATGACACAACTATTAGATATTAACTTATGACTTTGATCCATGTATTAATCTCAAGATGGGTCTATCCAATATTTGTTCTCAACAAATAGATATAAATTTGATTTGTATCTCATACACATATTTATCCTATGAATATCAATCAAACTTTATACTAATCTTAATTTATTGTTATTCCCATAACAATAACCGATTAGGGACATTTAGAATAATTAATAATATTATTTAAGGACATTATATATAATAAACATGCAAATCATCATAGTAATAAATTCTCATAAATAGTCAAAATACCATGTTCATACAATAGGCCTAGAGCACTATTACTAACAGCTATGTCATCCTCTAAAGTTTTTATATGTTCCTATCAAATGTATTACTAGTTTGAATTATTAAAAATATTTCTCTCTTAAAAAAAACATAGTCTTAGGTTATCTTTGGGTCTTGAAAAAATTGAGGGAAAACGATAGGAAAAGAAAGTAGGAAGAAAAAATAGAAGGAGAAAAATGAAATAAGATAAAATTAGAGTTAAATCCAAAATATTATATTTTATTTGATGTTTCAAAACAATTTTATTTATTTTAACTCATCAATATAAAATTAAATAATTTAATCTTATACTAATATAAAAAGTACAAAGTGTTTGAGGACAATTTTGTTTTGCAAATACCCTTAATATATTTGTGACGTCCATTTCCCGGGGGTCCCGTTGACCACCGTCAACCTACGGAAACCTATGAGTCTTATATCATGAGACTCATACGTGAATAAAAATGGCCACATTGGCTCATACATCCATACTCACCAAAATATAATCAACTACATTAAAATAGTTTCAAGGGTTGTTACATCACTCTTAATACAAAACATATATTAAAACTACTTCGTTCTAATATATATATACATAAAACATGAATCAAGGCCACAGACCGGCTCGCTATAATCCCGACCTCTAAGGAGCGTCGTCTTCCCGAATACTCCTTGTACCTAAAATAATTTTCCCTCGACAGAGTGAGCAATGCCAGTTAGTGATGATCCCCTACATGGGTTACTCCCCACCTAAGTGCTCATGCAATGGAAAAACACACACATTCAAGTGAATTCATGATTCCTACTCGAATGTCTACATGCCCAATCCCATGTCTCGAGTCCTCACTCAACTCCCTCACACATGCTTATGCCATGTATGAAAACCGTTTCCAAACAAAATATTTGTTTTATTTGTGGGCAACCCTCCGATATAAATACGTTGGACAATCCTTCGAAGTGAATTTGTTGGGTAACTCTCCGAAACAATTCATGGGCCCCTTCGACGTGAATTGTTGGACGATTTCCAACACAATTCTTCGGACAACTTTCCGATATAATTTTATTATTTTGGACAACCCTCTGATTTATTTCATGTCATGCACTCACACCTACTGTTTTAGGATGCCTCTATGCATATAAAATGCATTATGCAATTTCCATACAACACATGTTAATATATCAAGTATGCATATATTAACAAAAATTAACACACAACAACATGTTGTTCTTTCATGGAAATAACACCAAAATTAGCTCACATGGGCTAATAAACAATTTAAGCAATTCATTTTGAACCGCCCAAGCAACACAAACCATACACAAGATCACGTGAACAGTACAACCCTAGGTCTCAAACTGTCCAACGACCACTCTAGGGATTTCCTCACTCAGTTCCAATCTTTGGAATCGAAAACACGGCCATCCAGGCCTCAAGATATCTCCATCCATTAAAATGGCTCTTAGCCAAAGAATAAATCAAGTAGGAGAAAACCCCTACCTCTCGGAGTTGTCGAAACTCCACAAAATCGGTACCCACGCATAGCCCTTGCAGCGTAGACCAACTTCTCCTCTTACTCTGACGAGAACCGACGGTCCGAACACCATAGATTTTAGAGAGAATGTAGACTCTCTCTCTCTAAACTCTATTTTCTCCCCTCACTGTCGGATACCAAGCCAAAAAAAGAGAAGATGTTCTTTTTCTTTTCATTTTATTCCCTTTTTGTCCTCTTAGTTTAACTTTAAGGACCATTTGACATATGACTTAATAAAAACCATTTCTTTATCCTCTCACTATTCATGTGACATGTGTCACATGGATACATGTAGTAGGTGGCCCTTGTCACACCACCTGCCTCTCATATCATGTGTACTTCTCACAAGCTGTCATATGGCACCCGACACCCGATGCCTCGAAAGACGTGAAATTCCAACTGTCTCGGAATTCGACAAAATTCGACGTGGTAGCTAGATTTCGTGAGACGATTCCAACGGTGAAGTTTGTTTCGTCATCCGAAATATAGAAAAATTCCGGATTTTGACTAGAAATTACCATTTTACCATTTTTTTTCTTCAGAAAATTAGAATTTTCTCGGGTCTTACATTCTTCCATCCTTAAAAGAATTTCATCTTGAAATTTTGTACAATCCTAACAAATCACATGCAAATGCAACGTGCACTATGCCATGCCAGAACTAGTCATTTAAGCATTAAACGACTAAACCACGTACCTTCATCCCTAAACAAGAAGGGATAGGTGGCCCGCATCGTATCCTCGCACTCCCACGTTGCATCCTCCACTCCATGGTGTTGCCATAGCATTTCACCCTCACGGCTCTCAAGGTGGTGAAACCTGATTCGCTATCCATATCGCGCATTGGTCCCTCCTCGAAGGTCCCATATGTGTCAACCGTAATCTCTCCCCAATCCACTACATGAGCTGGATCTCGGGAGGTACTGAGCATGGAGACAAAATACCTCATGGACACCTCGACATGTCGGGAAGCAGAAAGCCAACCTGCACGCCATAGTGCCTCACCCTCTCAAGTATCCTCCCGGCGGGTCCAATGAACTCGGCGATACTCTCGCGTCACGAACCCTCGACCACTCATCTCTAGGGCATCACCTTCAAGAAGACGTGGTCTCCAACCTCGAACTCTAGGGGTCGACGTCAGATTTCAAAGATAGTTTCGCTTCACGGCCCGAGCCGAGAAGACACCGCCATATCAAGCTCACCTTCCTGAGGTGTCTCTAATTAGATCAGGACCAGGATGGAGCTCTCTCCCACCTTGGTCTAACATATCGGTGACCTGCATGGTCTCCCATACAATGCCTCATATGGTGTCATTTGTATACTCGCCTGATAACTGTTGTTGTAGGCGAATTCCACTAAGGGCATGCTCTTAATATCCAAGACGCGTGCTCGCAGCAAGTCCTCTAACACCTGATGGTCCTCTTTGATTGACCATCTGTCTGTGGGTGGAAGGTTGTATTCATGGTCAGTCGTGTGCCCATAGCCATTTGGAAGCTTTTCCAAAAGTGTGCTGTAAACCTCGGGTTTCTATCCGACACTATGGATACTAGTACTCCATGTAGCCGGATGATCTCTCGAATATATAACCGACAGAATTCCTCCAATGTGAAGGTCATCCACACTGCTAGGAAATGTGCCGACTTCGTGAGTTGGTCTACTATCACCCACACCGCGTCATGCCTCTGCGGCGTCCTTGGCAAGTGGGTCACAAAATCCATCATGACGTGGCTCCCAATTTCCACCACCACCCAATGGTTAAAGCAGCCATGTTGGCTTCGTGCTCAGCCTTAACTTGTTGATACGTGAGACATCGTCGAACAAAGTCCCCTATGTGTCTCTTCATTCCTCCAATAAGATCGATTTACTCAAGATCCGTACACCTTCGTACACTGATGCATCATAAATCGAGCAAAGTGAAACTCCTTGAGGATCTCTCTCTCAAATCGTGAACTCGGGAACCACTACCCGTCCCTCTATATCAAGACTACCCTCGCTGATGGTCCAAATTCTCGCTACCGCGATCTGACCGTACCCTGGCCACCGATGGATACTATCTCCGTCCCGTCCCTAGGACTCGATCACTCGCTTCAATAGAGAGACGTAGCTAATAAACTCCCCTAACGTACTCTCGAGCCTACCGCCGTACTATAGCCCAAACTGTCCCACAGTCCTTAGCATCCGCCATTCCCGGGAAGTTATACTAGCCAATGCTCCCTGTGACTTCCGATCGAGCAGACAACTAATTACATTTGCCTTTCCAAGATGGTAATGCAAAGTGAAGTCATAATCCTCTAGGAACTCCATCAATCTGCATTGCCTCATATTGAGGTCCCGCTGCGTGAAAATATACTTCAGACTTTTGTGGTCTGAGTACATCTTAAACTGCTCGCCATATAACTAAATCTTCAAGGCGAAGACTACGGCCGCTAACTCCATATCTTGTGTGGGGTAATTCTGCTCATGATTCTTCAACCGACGGAACCATAAGCCACCACTCGACACATCAAAACACATCCCACCGCCTTCGAGGCATCACAATACACTCGTGGTAAATTCCTCGTCCCTCCCGGGACTATCGCACAGGTAGAGCCAGCAAGCCCCTTCTCAACCCTAGAATGCCTCCTCGCACGGTCATCCTAATCAAACTCGACTCTCCGGTCAATCTCACATAAAGTCGCTAATCTGAGAAACTAATGAATCTCCTGTAGTATCCTGCCAATCCCAAGAAACTACATATCTCAAAGACTGACTTCTGTCTCTCCCAACTCATCACAGCCTCGACCTTCTCGAGGTCCATTGACACGCTTGATGCTGACACTAGGTGTCCCAAAAACCTCACCTCAGTAAGCCAAAACTCGCACTTATTGAACTTGGCGTACAATCGATGGTCTCTCAACCGCTGCAAAACAACCCTCAAATGATCCTCATGCTCCTCCTCAGACTGGGAGTAGATCAAAATGTCATCCACAAAGACTACGACAAACTGATCTAGATAGGGTTGGAACACCCTATGCATGAGATCCATGAATGATGCTGGCGCATTCGTCAATCCAAAGGGCATCACTGTAAACTCAAAGTGCCCATAACATGTCCTGAACGCTGTCTTAGGGATATCTATCTCCCTAACTCTCAGTTGATGGTAACCAGTGCGAAGGTCTATTTTGGAGTAGACTTTCGCTCCTCTCAGTGATCAAACAAGTCATCAATCCTCGGCAATGGGTACCAATACTTGATCGTAACCCCCGTCTTCAACCGCTTTAGTCAATGCACAAATAAGGGTCCCGTCTTCTTCTTCACAACAACTCGGAGCGCCCACGGTGAAGTGCTCAGTTTAATGAATCCCTTGTCCAATAACTCTTGTAGCTAGACTCTGAGTTTCTGCAACTCAACTGGTGCCATCCTATGCAGAGTCATAGAGATGGACGAAGTACCAGGGTGTAACTCGACATGATGTTCATAACCTCCGCGAGGCAATCCCAAGAGCTCAACGTACATCCATTCATAGACTACTCGAGGTAGATCTAAGTCCGGGTTCACTGCCTCCAAGGCTTGCTAGTTAACTCCGCCTAATCGTCTATGCAAAAAAAATGACACTGACTCGTACACCGCTTTGGGGCAAAATTATCATGCTTCGTCTCTGAAACCCAACACGAGTAATCGGGCTCCCACGGCCGCAACCTCCTACGTCAATAGATGACGACTGGGCATGGGCTCGTCAGCCAATCCATCCTAAGGATGACGTCGAACTTTGACATGTCCATGACCTCGTCCATCAGGATAATCCCAGATTCTAACTCGCCACCAACATATCTTCCTAGTCCGCCTCTAATCCTGTGGGAGAACTCACATACAAGGGCCCTGTTCCCGCTTCCATCCATCAACCACAACAATGAATGAATGGAGTACCGTAATCAAATAACACTCTTGCTTATAAAGCAGATGAAGAACGCACTCGATGACTAGGTCGTTTACGGCTCACTGGATGTGGACGGCGTGGACACGCCCTCGAATCCTCGACGCCCACGATGGCCTGGCTCGTCAGGTCACGATCTGGCCCTCCGCCCGTCTGTAACGGAGGCGCCCGTGCAAACCCTAGGATCGATATCGGGCTTGACCCTATTAGGGTGCGAGGGAATAAATCAGATCCGCCTCGCCCCATTAACCGATCGCAGAATCGTCATCCAACTAGGATTCGCTTCGGGGCAATCCTCCTATATCCGGCTGGGCAGGCCGGAAGTACACCATCCGCCTACTCGACCGCAACCCCGATCCGTCCCTCGCCCGATGGTCGCGCTCGAACCCATCAACCAGCTCTCTCGTTTTTTCTCCTAACCAAAGAAGATCGACTTCTTCCTTTCATGACGCACATCCAGATCCCGAAACTTCGGTGCATCCTCTATCTCCTCTCTATGGTCATGGCCGTCCCAACCAGCACAAGATCCACAGCTCCCAGGGCTGAAACCCATAATCCCCGCCCGAATGACAATCTCAAATTTATCTCCTCACCCCGACCTCACAGACCGTGGCCACATAATCACCGCCGGCTGTGCCAACTCTTCAATCTAACACATACCCATCATCATCATGGTATTCCTCGCTTCAATCTAGGGAACTCTTGAGCCTTTGTATCTAAGGGTCGGAACATCAGGTCGGTACCATGGAACTTTGCTCCATGTCATTTCCTAGGACCCTAGAGGTCTCGTCGTCACCACACACTGTGGTCCGGCTTTCACTGAATACGCCTAGTCTCGATCTTGTCGCATCGGGAGGCACCTGGCCACTCCACATCTTCTCTAACTCCGGCACACCAATGGTCCGCCAACATCTGGATCTCCCTCCCCATGAACGAGGAGGGTGACGGGACTGAACATCCTGAGGTGACTCTGACCTCCTTGTCCCAACCGCGCTAGTCTACAAGAAAGGCAAAAGAATGCAGAACCCCTACGCCGCAAAGGCCCCGTCGATCAAAAGTCGAGGTGCCTGACTAGCACCTCGTGGACGACCTCTAATCCTCTCCCGCGACTAGCCATCTACAGCGTCGTCAAATGGCAAGTCGAGTTTTAATGAAGTATCTTTAAGGGGCATAAATATGCCCCAAGACACTTATCCACATACCGAAAAATGCACCACAATAACGTCAATGTATCTATAGGTAACAAGATAAACATTCCATATATTAAGTCATACATAAACAAAAATTTTATTTTTTTTGTACTTTTTTTTTTTAAACCCCGTGGAACAATGTCCATAAATGCGATTTAAACAAGGACCCTAAATGCAGAATCGCCTAGAATTGGGTCGTGCACGCGACATCTAGAAATTCGTGTCGTCTCACACAAATACCAGTTGCACGCACAACGCCCAGGTCGCACGCACACAACGCCCGTGTCGCCGCGGTCGCAGCGCATGTCGCACACTGCGGTTGTCACAGACGCCGCCCTTGTCTCGACACAAAAATCCGTCACGAGATCCAGAGCAAAAGTTGGTCCAACCTCAACTATGTCGCCGAATAAAATTTGATGTCACGACCGCGACCAAAATCCATGTCGCATGCGCTTCGTCGCCCACGCATCGTCGCCGCTGTGGATGCGACTGGGTTGTCGCCTAATAGCGCGCTCAAATTGCGGTTCCTGTGCTTCCCCGCCCGTCGCGATAATGACCGGCCGGTCACGATCAGACTGGAAAAACGTAGTAGCCCATCCCGCTTTCTCTCGTATTATTCGTAAACAACATCTTAACCATTGTTACCAGAATATCTTCTATTTTTTCGTAATCCCCTAGTAAAACTCTTAGAATTTTTATTTATTTATTTTTCTTTAAAATTCTTCCAATAGCTCACAAACCCTTACCCTAAGCATTTAGCTTGACTCTCCAAACTACCAAAATATATAAACCTGCTGTTTATATATATTTCACAATTTAAAGAGCTTAATTACAACTCTTTTTCCTTGTGTGAAAACTGGAATAATCTTCTAGAATTCTACAAAACACAACATGTTTATATTAAAAAACTGGAACAACTATCCAGAAAATTTTTTTTTCTTCATTTAATTTTGAATTGTTTTGCCCAAAATTCTTCAAACTTAGGGGTTATATTTTCTCGACCCCAGTGTTCAACATTTTCCTATATGTTATTTACTGCCTACCCACACAACACTAATCACGCAATGCTTATGAATGCACAATGAATGCATGATCAACTCGTGCCTACTGGAGTTCTAGGTAATCGTGATATACCTAACTTGTCGATACTGGGCCATAACCTAGTATCCAACATCAAATCTAGGTATTTTTAAACTTAAAGTCCATATCCTCATCACACCCCATTTCTCGGGGAACTGACCACCCTCCGCCAACTCGCAAACCTCGGTAAACCTATCATGAGACCCATACGTGAGTGTGTCACATCGCTCTTATATCCATATCCGCTAAAATATAATCAACTACATTAAAATAGTTTCAAGGGTTGTTATGATCACTCTGATTACAAAAACATATATTAAACTAGTCTGCTCTAATATATATGCTACATAAACATGAATCAAGGCCACGTCAGTTTCGCTTTTATAATCCCGCCTCTAAGGAGCCGCCGTTTCCGAATACTTCAGACCGAAATAATTTTTTCCTCAACAAGGTAAGCAATGCCCAGTAGTAAGGATCCCCACATACTACCTCATCCAAGTGCACATGTAATGGAAAACACACACATTCAAGGAATCTATGATTCTACCGAATGTCTACATGCCCAATCCCATGTCTCGAGTCCTCACCGACTTCACATGCTTATGCCATGAAAACCGCTTCCAAACAGACGAGCCGATGTGGGCAACCCTCCGATATAAATACGCTTGATTAATCCTCCGAGTAGGAATTCGGAGTTTGGTACCGAAATAATTCATGGGCCCCTCCGGGCCGTGAATTATTGATTTTATTTCCCAACACAATTCTTCGGACAACTTTCCGATATAATTTTATTATTTTGGACAACCCTCTTATTTATTTCATGTCATGCACTCACACCTACTGTTCTAGGGTGCCCCGGTGCATATGAAATGCATCATGTCATTTCCATACAACACATGTTAATATATCAAGTATGCATATATTAACAAAAATTAACACACAACAACATGTTATTCTTTCATGACAATAACACCAAAATTAACTCACACAGCGATCAAACAATTTAAGCAATTCATTTTAACCGCCCAAGCAACACAACCACACACAAGCATCACGCGAACAGCATAACCCTGGGGTCTCAAATTGACCAATGAATTTGTGGATTTCTACTTAAATTCCAATCTGAATAAAAACACTACCATCCGTGCTCAAGACATCCCCATCACGTGTCATCAGCCACAATCAAGTAGGAGAAAAACCTCAAATTTCCTGAGTTATCGCAAACTTCTCTACACAACTTATATCACGCCAGAAATTTCAGCACAGATAATTAACTTCTCCTTCGTCCACGAGATCAGACGGTCCGACCAGTATCTTAGAGAGAAGGTAGACTCTCTCTCTACTTATCTTCCTCACTGTCGGATACCAGGACAAAAAAAGAGAAGATGTTATTTTTCCTTTCATTTTATTCCCCGTCTTGGGCCACTTTGGCGACTATCTAATGACATGACTTAATGTAAACTATATTTATCTCTTTATCCTCTCATCTATTCATGCGTTACATGCGTCACATTTACATGTAGTAGGGGAGATCTTTTGTCACACCACTTGCCTCTCATCATGCATTCTCAATAAGTCATTATATGGCATCCGACACTCGGCGCTCGAAGAACACATGAAATTCCAACCTCCGTCTCGGAATTCGACGAAATTCAACGTGGTAGCTAGATTTCGATAGACGATTCCAACGGTGAAGTCCGTTGGCCATCCGAGATCTAGAAAATTCCGGATTTTGGATCGGGAATTACCATTTGGCTCATTTTTTTTTCCCGTAGTGCACTCAGGGACTCTTTCTCAACCTGCATTGATACAATACCATTATTATACTTAAATTTTCAACCAAAGCTTAGTCTTTTTTCCTAATTGATTGTCCTACCATTTCATCCTTTTTTTTTTTTGCCAAAGACCATCATCTCTTGAACTGATTGCCCATTTTGCTTCAACATGGTAAAGTTTTGTTCAAGATTGATTGTTTGAGTTTATTCTGAATAACTATTTTTATCATTTTTTTTTTTGTATTTTGGTTAACTTATTAGTGGAAGAATTGTTTGGAGTTTATTCTAAAATGAGCTCAAATTAAAGAGTTACCACCGTAAGTTATTTCAAAATTAGTCTTTCTATTTTTTAATTTGAATTTAAATAATTAATTTAAAATTAAATGTTTTGAGAATTTTTATATGTTTTTGTCTTCAATTTTTTAAGATGACTTATTTTATAATTAAAGTTTTTTTTTTTTTTTTAACTATAATATTAGTCGTATAGCACATGCATGCCACATGCAATTTTACTAGTAATACATAAGATCCAAGTAATTTTATTTATATTTCATTTTCTTTAAAATTTTGAGTATACAATCAAGCATAAGAAAAATCATTTTCTATCTCAGAGGGGTGTTTCGGGAAATGGCATACAGCGACAGAATGTTTGTTTTCGGCATGATTTCACATGTTCAATCTATATATTAGTAGTAAAGATAGACATTTTGTATTGTCCTTACTCAACTCACACATGTAAGTTTGTAAAACCCAACAGCAATATAATTTTTTCGAATAAAAGGTAAACGGTAATTTTAGCTAAAAAATACGAAAATTTCAGATCTCGCACGACCGGCGCACTTTACCGTTGAACTGCTTCTAAATCTAGCTATCACGCCGACCGCTTGAATTCGAGACATCGAACTTTACGTTGTTCGAGACACCGAGGGTAGCATCGGGCACTCGCACGTAGAGTGGTCGATAATCGGGCCGTTAAGTCAAACAAAGAGCTCATAGACCTATAAGAGACATGTGGCAACACATGATCGGGAGAAATCTGGGCGCATTCGACAAGGCCATAAGCAGAATCAAGGGGAGCTAATGGGTATTGACATGTATAAGTGCACTTCCAAACCTTGACTTAGGACCAAACAATCTCTGAGGAAGACAAAAAGGAAAGAAAGGAAAGGGAAATGGAGAGAAGAAATAGCCAGAACACCCTCTCTCTAGCTTTTCCCCTGCTGATTCAGACCACTGCTCGGGCGGATTAAGAAGAAAAGTAAGCTCAGATAGAGAGTTTTCAGTAGAGACCGAAAACGGGAAGTTTCGACAAACTCCAAGAGGTATGTCTTCTCCTACCTGGATTATTTTCTACCCTAAGGGCCGTGTGGTGGTGTTTTTCCTGGTGGAACGCTTGTTGTATTTGAACCATGGGTGGTTACCCTAATTCCTTGACTATAATACATTAACTGAGACTTCTAGGACTGTTTGGTGGAAAATTAAAAGGAATTTGGTGAGTCCCTCAGTAAAATGTAGCCAAGACATAACGATGTTAAGCTAATTTCCCAACTCCACCTCCAGCCCAAGTTATGGTCCCGTTTACTCAACAACAAGTGAAGGTTGCTGAACGCCAGCGGCCAGTCTCCTAGCTAAAGGTTAGAGTCACTTAATTAGTGGTTGTGGTCACGATATTATAGTCGGTTAAATAGGTCACTGGCCACCCTGTGTCACCGTTGTGGCTACCGGCCAATACTAGAGCTACCACTAATGGTTAGGGCTACATGGTTAGGGCTGGGCCGGCTAGCGCTAGACAACCAAATCATGGTCGTGGTCGCTGGGGCCATGCTAGAAAGCAAAATTCCTGCTAATCCGCTAGGGTCACCGACACGGTTAGCCACCACTAGCACAGGTCAAGGTTCATGAGGCCTCCAACTTCGATGACCATAACTTCTTCGGTTCGAACTCCGCTTTCGGTATTCTCAGGACTATGGAAAGCCCATTTGAGTCAAGATTCCAACCATATGCCCTCAGGATGATAGGTGATACAGGTCACGAATATATGTTTTCTCAGTGGTCAGCCGAATCCGGCTAGGGTCAAGATCATGCAGACCTCCAACTGGACGAATTGTCTCTCTTCGTCCGACCTATTTGCGTTCTTGGACTCTATGGAAAGACCATTGAGTCAAGATTCTATCCATATGCTTGTGGATGACAGTGGATGAGCATAACTCGCCTGAAATATATAAGCTTCCAGTAGCCGGGACGAAATGTCAGACTGGGAGTTGGCTGGCTTATGTGACCCAACTTTGGATAATCATAACTTTCTGTCCGAATTGCTTTATGTCTGACTCTATGGAAATCCCATTGAGTCAATAGTCTATAAGTATTCCTGTAGATGATAGTGGGTAAGCATAACCTACTAAAATCTATGTTTTTCCAGGGCTTCTGGATGGCTAGGGCTGGCTATTCATGTGGGGCCTCCAACTTCCGACGACCATAACTTCTTCGTCCGGACTCCGTTTTGGGTGTTCTTGGACTCTAGCGAGGCCCTCATTGAGTCACGCATTTCAGTCATGGGTTTAGATAAAAGTAAGTGACCATATCATTTCTGAATCATATGTTTTAACACAAAAGGTTTGTCGTGTCAATGAATATCGGCTGTAGATTAAGACTATCGTATTGGCATACAGAAATATTGTATTGCAGAATGCCACGAGTTAAATAGTAATTTCTATGACATTATTTGTTTAGTCATGATTGATAAATGCCAACATGTTTGATACAATATATATATATATATATATATATATATATATATATCAGTATGAAGTATATGGAATTTATATGTCAGATATATGTTTGCATGGTAATTGACATGAAGTAGTAACCATGTATTTGTCTGTAGTGTAATTATACATGTAACATAGAATTAGTGGCATAATTGCATTGCATATGCACTAGAACACGCACATTACGGGTGTGAGGGCAATGTAGATCGATATCAGTCTGTGTCTATAGTATGTCGAAATACATGTCACTGAAGACATGTTTGTGTTCGATGGGGCTCGGTAACATTTCCGGACAATGTCCAAAATGAGTCGCACGGTTTTGAAAATGAAAATGAAATGTGTGTTTGGCGGAGCAAGTTTGGGTAGATCCCCCCCAAGATGAAAGACCCAAATTTTATTCGCTGCTAGACACGATGTTCTACATGTAAGTTCAAAATATCGAAAGACATAAGATATCCTCGCGGTAAACCTAAAAATATGTGGCCCACAAATGCACAAACACACACAACTTGGGAAATGCAAGTTGATATTGGAAAGCGTCTAATGGTTTTGGCTTATAAAACAAAAAGGTTTTGTTTTGAAAAATGGTAATTTATGGAACAAAATGACGGTTGGTCTTTTTTCACATTTGGAATTTGCATGTGTGAGGGAGTCGGTGAGGACTCGAGACATGGGATAGGGTGAGTCATAGTCTCATTCATGGCATGTAGACATTCGAGTAGGAATATGCATATTTTTACTTGAATGTGTGTTGGTTTGGTCAACACATTTAACACTTTAAAGGGAGTAACCCTCAGGGATTATCACCACTGGCTTCGGTTTCACCCTACCGTGGGACCCCCTTGTGGTACACGAAAACGACGCTCCTTCAAGGTCAGGAGGCTGAAGGCCTGGTTGTGGCCTGAGAAGCATTTTGTAAAATATAATAGAATAATCTAGTTTCAATATTACTTTGGCACAAAAGTAAAATGAGTTAAAGGAATACATAAAAGGGCAACATTTATACTCCGATTTTAGTACTTTCACTCATATTTTGCTCTCATTTTGTATAAGAATAGGTGCCTTTTGATCGTTTCCTTCAGAAACGTGTACTTGGGCAGTTCCTTTGAGTTTCGTGCACTATGTGGGTTCGGCCCGCAGAGCGATCATCAGGTTGATTGGCGCACCGCTGAGAAGTCCCGGTCTTACTCGTGAGGAATGTTTGTGCTGCGTGGGTAATCGGTACCACTCCTCACCTGACCGTACCCCAGCGTAAAATCACCAGTTAGTCTAGTGGCACTTTCGGCACTCACTTCTCACCTGGCATCGTACTCCCTGGCGTAGTAATCTAACAGAGTTTTATCGGGTACGGCAGACACTTACTGCACGGCACTAAACATGCAATTTTGCGGATTTATGTAATTCCAACTTGGTAGTGTCGTGTCTTTTTGTCCACCACTTCAATATGATGAAGGAGAAGGGTATTTAAGCCAAAGACAGCTTTGAGAGGAGTGCTTTTGATTCTCTAGGGGTTTTGTTTCATAGAAAGAGCTTTTTTTTCTCGATATTTTTGCTAGGGTTCATAGAGTAGAGTAAAACTACTTAACTTTTCTTCGATCCGGATTTCAATTACGTAATCTTTTCGCTAGTTCACGCCAACTGCTTTCTACAAAGATTTGTGCTTTGATTCTCAAATCTTGCAATTAAAGGATTTTCTGCTCTCTTTTTATGAGTAGTTTCATCATGAATCAAGCTTCCGCTTCAATGAAGTTCTAAACTCTTATGATGGGGTTTTAACGGTGGCAATTCCTTTTGTACCAACGTGATTCAGGATGATATGTTTAACCAGAAAGATCTTATAAAACCTTAGTTGGCATCTTCGACAACGTGTGAACGAAATCCTGTGTACACGTCAGGTTTCGACGCAAATGCAAGTTAAGAGTCTCAAAGAAATCGTTTTAACAAGTGTTTAACATTGCTCGATCATTTTTCGCCTAAAAGAGCTTTTAATGTAAAATTACGGGTTAATTCATTCATCAATGGTTCCTAGATGAGATTGTGAATAAGAGGTGGGAATACTGATCTAGAGTGAGTGGGAACCTAAGAACTTATCAATCACCTTTCCCGTTTTAAAATACCAACTTAGTCACCAATTAATCACCAACCACAAAGGATCATCTAGAAAACCACTCCCTGTGCAAACGAATTGTGGACTTCCACAGTATTAAGCCGACGGCCTTAGTTCCTATGTCGGGGAATAATTTCAGCATACTAAATAGATCGGCATTTGCGCCGTCAGGGAGTGGCGAGTAATCTAGTTGGATCTAAAGAGAAAGGAGGTAATTTGCAATTGCATTGCAAATCCCAGACGTTTCTACTTTTTCTTTTAATTTGTTTTTAAAACGGCTGGTGGTTCAGCAAGGAGTAGATTGGTGCATGTCCTGCTTCAGTCTCGCAACGAGCAACGCGACTATAAGAATTATACCCAAGAAATTCAAGAGCCCATAGTAAGTCAATTGTTTCAAGAGAATCCATATGCCCAAATGCACCATCCTGATTCAAAGAACTTCTTAATCCAAATGTCTGCAAAATTGCAACCCACAAGGACTCTATGAACCTCCACAACAGATGGAGATGGTGCTGCACCCCAAAGAACTCCCAAAGACAGGAGGGGGAAACAGCACCTTTCAATGGAATCAATATCAGCCTCTCGCCTTTACCTAATGAGAGAACTCTCGAGAGATTTTGCAACCCTCAAAGAACCCACAACAAATCTCCATGTATTTGCTCATCCAAGAGATAACTGTTCCTCATGAGCCTGAGATGATCCGCCTCTCCCCTGTATCATGGGCCGATTCTCGAGAACCCTACTCATTCATGAGAGACTTTGAGGATGCTTTACAGCAGCGCCCTCCTCACTGATCGCTCCACATAATTTGCATGGTTTTGTTCCTATTTTCAAAGGAAAAGGCTGTATATGGTTTCATTCGCTGTACTCCAATTCAATCTTTACCGGGAGTGATATAAATGAATTCCCTTAATGTTCTTCCTCCCCGCACGCATGATTAGTGCCCAAAAGTGCTATTTGAGCCCTATTCAAGATAGGTTTGGCGCGGCAAGACTAATCATATCAATTGCCAATCGATGCAAAGTAGTCCACTTAGTTTCACTAATTCCATTTCTCGAGTTTGTTTTTGTACTTCATTGCGTTTTCTTTGCGGTTCTCAACGATTGTCTGCTTGATGTCAAGATTAGTCGAACGTCGAGGATTCACAAAGGTTTCTGTAACCATCAAAGATGAAGAAATGTAGCATGTGAAGAAAGAAGGTTGCAGGATAATGCAGTAGCCAAACAAAGAAAACAAGGATTTTCGTGTTTCATGAAAAATTCTCATTGATTATGGAAATTTCGCAATCATAGCAAAATTTCGCATCCTAGCTTAAATTTCGCTATCTAGCTTAAATTAATCGTTCCTAGCTTAAAATACCCATTTCGCTTCAATGTAATTTTGCCAGTTAGCGAAATTCAACGTCTTAGAGAAATTTCACTTTCACTATTCGTGACCATATTAGCTGAAATTTGCCACATGAATAAATTTATGTTAGCGAAATTTCTTGTATTTAGCAAATCTCTAAATTCCGGCGTGTTTTTGAATTCTCGATACAACCATCAATGCTACATATTACCATTTTCATTCCCTTTACAGTTTCATATTTTAGCATTTTGTATTTTCAATACTTTGGGGTTGACTATATGGCTCCCTACAACTTTGTAACTCCAGGTAGAATCTTTTTCATTAATACAGCTTCAGTTTTTCATTTTAGGGACATTTCATTTTCTTCTCTTCTTTTCTCTCATTTTCTACGCCAAACACACCCTTGGAGTGATGACAATCAGTGGGATGCTTGCTGCCCTCATATAGCCTTGAAGAGGAGTGGTTGCTAGCTTGGTTTTGGGGCTACGCAGCTGTCCTCATGCTTCAATGATACATGTACGTATTTATGGTTCTAAATTTTCTTCCAAATTAGGGTTTAATGCCATCGTCTTTCCTTTCGTCAATACTTTATGCTTTGTGGTTCAGCAGATTCTAATGGTAGATGCACCGACATTCTTTGATGTCATTTACGAGCCATGGGAATGAGGGTTAAATGTTAGGGAGCCAACTGAACGGGACCTGAATGCCATGACTGGTCGACTCCAAGCAGGAGTGGCTTTGTGGTTAGGTTTTATAGCTAAACACAAAGATCCGATTTGGCTTTGACTATGTGTCATTCGCTCTAATGCGAGGAAATAACCCGAGGACACCGTAATACTCCATGTTGTCAAGCTAGTGACCTAAGCCTTCAAGGTTACCATTTCACTACTTTATTTAAGCCATTACGCTTAACTAAAGTGAACAACCACCTCCCCTGTTTAACAAAACCGAAAATCCAAAACTAAAGCCTCACCAATTTTCAAACACCAATCAAATCATTCGCGGGATGAAAAACCTATCCCCGTGTTCGATCCTAGATCGCCATATCAAGAAGAGCTTGACTACGGCAAAGAGGGAAGAATCCAGGAATATAAATTCGTTGATTCCGCATTCTACCGTGGCACGATCAATGGCGTCGTTGTTTGTGATAGTGCCAAACCACGATGATGAGTTGATGTGTACTTAAACCATTACAAGTGCTGGTGACCTTTCAAAATTTTTTGACTATGTGCGAACCCAAGTTTTCTTCACTGCGCTATCAGACCGTTTTGTATTTCATAAATAGCTTTGTTTGGCTAACACGACCTTTCTTTGGCAAGCTTTGTTCTTTGTTTTGTTCCATTGTGTAATGTGTTTATGCAAGACTCGACAGAGGGATATCAGGTAGATTGCCAAGAGTGAGTGCACCAATTGAACAAGGCTGTGAAATCAGTGTACACAGTGATCAAATGGATCCTCTACCTGAGGAACAGCAGAGTCAACAGGGTACCCTTATGAATCCAACAACATACATGTCTATGAGGGATCACATGCAACCCCCTAGGGTGAGTGCACCTTCCTGCATCATACCACCAGCTGATGATGTGGTGGTAAGGCCCTATTTGGTGCCCCTGCTCCCCACATTCCATGGAATGGAGAATGAGAGTCCTTATACTCATATCCGGGAATTCGAGGAAGTATGCACAACTTTTAAGGAAGGAGTGTCCGACATGGATTTGCCTGTCAAAGTACTTCGGAGACCAAAGATAAGGCCAAAATATGTACTAATTCATCGAGGCCATGGACAACAGGAATCAGTCGAACCTGCCGTAGAGTTTGAAAAATTCTTCAAACAGCACTAACAATGAAGAGACAGATCTACACCACTGGGGCTCGACAATGAGAAGTTTTATCAATGTTGGGAAAGATTCATGGAAACCATCAATGCATGCCCACACCATGGTTTTGATACATGGATGCTAGTGAATCATGTTTATGATGGTATGTCTCCAACCATGAAGCAACTATTGGAAACCATGTGTGGAGGTAACTTTTTTGAGCAAAAACCCAGATGAGGCCATGGACTTTTGAACTATGTGCGTAAAACTCGTGATATGGGATGAACCGAATCCAAGGAAGTCATGCTTCGATCCACCGTGAGGTATTTACTTCCGAAGACACGGAGGTGAAAGCAACCGACTACTTTGACTCAAGGTTAGAGGAGTGAGATGAGAAGCCGCACGTAAATGCAAGTAGTAATCGAAGCTACCGTATCTCATCCATCTTGCTTTTATTGTCGTGACAAATAGTCATCCCGGGAGCACTACTGCCATAGCTCAAACCCGAATCAAAATAAGCCACCCACAAGTGCTCATATGGCAACACCTATAACCCTAATTGAGAATCACTCAAACTCCGTCATAGCCAAACCCCCCAACATACATTTTGGCTAGTGGCACAAGAGCATTCCTTTGGCTCCACTTAACACACGCAGCCCGCTCCACCTTCCTTCTTCTCCCGCTGAAGCAGTAATCCCGAATTTAAGTAAAGTGGTAGGCATCAAGCCAGAGAAGAACGTATGCGCTGAATGTGCGTACTCAATCGTAAAATTGAAGCAAATAAAACTCTCTCATCAGAAACTGACAATGTGCACTCGAGATTTCAAGGTTCAGCAACCAAAGAAGAAGGTTCGAAGGGGAGAAATTTCTTCCCAAAGAACATCGAATGAATGTATGAATAGCTCAACCAATGATCCGAATGTAAGAATTGATGAAATCAAGCAAGGGTGACATTAAGAAGTGGTAAAGAACCTGACCCAGATCCCAAATTTCTAATTAAGTCACCCACAAAAGAGCCGACCCGCCACAAAGAACAATCAAGAAATAGGGAAGAGGAAGACCATAATTCCTCCATTCCCATTGTGTCTCCGAAAGAAAAATTACTAACCAAACAGAATGCTAGAGGGCCTTACTAAGTGAAAGTTAAACATTCCTCTCCTTGACACGATCAAACAAGTCCCCACCTATGCAAAATTTTCAAGACTTATGACGGTAAAAAGAGGCCTCAATGTAAATAAAAGGCCTGACCGAGCAAGCGAGCGCGCATCATCGAGTGCAAGACCCCATTGAAATACAAAGACCTCGGATGTCCTACAACTTAATATTGGAGGCATTAGCGTAGAGAAAGCACTTCTAGACTCGGGAGCTAGTGAAACCTTTTCACGTATTCCATGTACAAGCAACTTGGTTTAGGTGAATCGAACCCACGTCCACTACACTATCACTAGCCGACAGATCTATTAAAATACCGAAGGACCATTGAGGATGTTTTAATATATGACAAATTTTACTATCCAAAGAGATTTTGTCGTACTGATACGTAGCCGGCTAGTAGATCCAATCATGTGCCCATCATATCTGGCGCCATTCTTAGCTACTTCGAATGCCATAATAAATCACTGAATGGGGTTATGTAATCACATTTGGATATGACCTTAGAACTCAATATCTTTCATTTGAGTAAAGGCATATGCACTCAGAGGAAGACGACTGTGAAGAAGTCTGTATAATCGATGCAATTCTTGAAGAACAGGCTAATGAGCAGCAGGAGCAAGATGCATTAACCCCGGAGTTATCTGAATGCCTCGGAGAGCAAGAAGAACCGCAATGCATGAGCTTAGGGCAGGGTTACTGGAGGAGAAAAATAGAAGTTCTACCTCTATTAATTGGTGATGAACCAAAGGAACCTCAACTGTTAGAGCTCAAACCTCTCCCGGTTGAGTTAAAGTATGCATTCCTGGAAGAGAATGGGCACGCCCAGCTTGTGATTTCATCACTCGTGACCACTTTACAAGAGCATAACCCGGGCCGTACCTTCTCAAAGGGAACAAGCAAGCATCAGGAAAATTTGATTTAAGGCATAAAAACCCATCAACTGCACCCATCACATTTATCTAGGAAGAGGGAGTCTAAGGTCAGTAGCAGCCACACGAGGTCAACCCCACTACAGGAAGTAGTTCGTATCGTCCCAAATTGCCCAGCTTCCAGATCATTTACCCCATTTCTGGATAAAGACTCCTCGTAAGCCCAACCCAGGTGGTGCCCAAGAAGTCAGGAGTGACAATTGTGAAAAATGAAAAGGGTGAAGAATTGTCTACCCGACTTACTACCGGTGGAGAGTGTGCATAGATTATAGGAGACTCAATGAGGTAACCAGAAAAGATCACTTCTGCCATTCATCGATCAGCCTGAGAGAGTTTCCGGCATCCATTCTATCGCTGATGGTTATTCAGTGGTACTTTCGCATAGAGATTGCACCGCAGGACCATGCTACCACTTTACTCGCCTATTCGCACGTATGCTGATAGGAGAATGCCTGCTTTGCAACGCCCCAGCCCAATTTTCGTAGATGGCTTAGTATGTTTTAGCGATATGGTGGAAACGATAACAAAGTATACATGGATGATATCATCGTGTACGGGGCGATTTTGAAGAATGTCTCGACTAACTGAGGCCAATCCTGCAGAGGTGCATAGAGAAGAACCTCGGTGCTCAATCGAGAAAAGCATTTTATGGTTAACTAAGGAATTGTAATTGGGACACATTATTTCGGCGAGGGGGAATAGAAGTCGACAAGCAAAGAATTGAACTCATCTCAGTACGCCATCTCAGCAAATGTAAACGGTTAAGCGATTCCTTGGTCTGTACGAAGCCTACGAAGATTCATCAAAGACTTCTCGAAGATTGCTAACCCACTCTAAGCTCCTAGAAAAGATGCTCGTTTGTTTGGGGTGAGAATGCCGGGAGAGAGCTTCGAAGAGCTGAAGTCCCATTTGACTCTTTGCAATGGTACAGTCTTTGGTAGTTGCCTTTTGAGGTGATGTGTGATCTGAAGTGATCTTGCTGCGGAAGGTACTCGGCCAAGAGAAGGATGGAAAACCTCATATAAACTATTATGCAAGCAAAACCTTGAATAGGCTTCAAAGGAATTATACCACGGAGAAGGAATTGTTGGCGTAGTCACATGGAAACCCGAGTTTCGGCGTACTTGGTCGGTCGAGATATAGTCATCTTTACGGACCATTCCGCTTTGAAATACCTCCTGACCAAGCAAAATGCCAAAGCAAGGCTTATCAGGTAAGGTTCTTCTACTTCATTAGTTCAACACCAAATTAAAGACAAGAGGGGGTAGAGAATGTTGTGGATCATCTCTCGAAGGCTGCGATAGCCGAGCATGCGTAGCGCCCATCAATGATGAATTTCCTGAAGAATCCCTAATGCAGCTGGAAAAAGCTCCCTGGTATGCTCACATTGCTAACTTCCTCGCCACAGGAGAAATCCCATCTGATTGGAAAGAACAGGATAGGAAGTATTTCTTCGCGAAGATCCACTCATATTATTGGGAAGAGCCCTTCTTGTTCAAATACTGTGCAGATCAAATAATCAGGAAGTGTGTACCTGAGGAGGAGCAATGGGGTGAGGCCTTTGCCATGAAAGGTGCACATTGGTGGTCACTTTGTCGAGCGCAATGAAGGTGCTACGATCCTAGTTTCTCTTGGCCTTCCTTGTTTAGGAAGCACACAAATGTCATAGAGTGTGTGATAGATGCAGGCTGGGAGTTGTCTCGCCGTCATATGATGCCCATGAACCCGATTTTAGTAGTCGATCTTTTCGATGTTTGGGGCATCGATTTCATGGGACCTTTCCCCACATCTTATGGTCATACATACATTTTGGTGGGAGTGGACTATGTATCCAAATGGGTTGAAGCAATCCTCTTCAAAACCAATGACCACAGGGTGGTGCTTAAATTCTTGAAAGCAAACATCTTTTCTAGGTTCGGGGTACCAAAAGCCATTTTTAGCGATGGAGGTTCACATTTCTGTAACAAACCTTTTGAAAACCTCATGGCTCATCGATTGTGAAACTTATGAGTGGCCACCTTACCATCCTCAAACAGTGGTCAAGTAGAACTTCTTGAAGTCAGGAACCATTTTAATGAAGATTGGTAAATAGTAGCGAAGACTTGGTCCATCAAGGCGATTGATTATTTGTTGAACCTCTGAGCGGCTTTCAAGACAATCCTTGGAATGTCCCCTTATCGTTTGATCATAGTGACGTCACCTCAAGTGCGATCAAGTAGATAAATCAAATGTATAGATCTAAATCGATCCCGATGATCTTGATCTCAGCGGATTTTGGACAAATCTGAGATACCACGAATTAAGGTATCAAAATAAAAATAACGTCGATGTCATGGGATCAGCGTGGAGTAGAATCCTCCACATGATAAACTCATCTAACCCAGCCAAGTCATGACAGCGTCATTCTGCTGTTGTGATATTACCCCAATGGTGCGGTGGACCTCACGCCCAATCAAATGATAACGGGGTGATCAAGTTAATGGACGGTGAAGCCCTATGTTGTGCAGCAGACCGTCAAGGATGAAATTCTCCTCTGGACCCTCCCTGAGTCCTCACAGTCCACACGTTCCAGGGTGGCTCACCTTCAGTCCCAAAAAACCCGATCTTATTGTTTAATTTTGATTAAATTTCTTTTTGTTTAAAATTTTTGCTTGATTTCACTTCCTGTTAATACCTGCAGTAACACTAACAAATGGAAATGACCTCCCTTCCAACCTCCATGTTTGAGGAGGTACAGTTCCATCCTTTAGTCTTTGCATTTCCATGCCAAGCCAGTTAGAGGTAATTTTTACATTTTTGAATTTAGTTTTACTGGTAATACATGTCCTGCAGTGACCAAATTCGTTTCTCTTTAATTTTTAAACTACATTTTGCATTTATACTCTTGCCTTTAGTTGAAAAATTGAAGCCACAGATATTTACCTTAATGTTAGAACATTTCCATGCATGATTTAGTTTTTGGTCAGCTGAGGTTTCAGCATATTCAACCTTGAACATTCCCCCTTTAGCTAATTCACACACTGCACACCAGGTTGTACCAATAGGTTGCGAAGCTATATACCTCTTTTCACTTTGCAAAGCCGGCCTTAGACTTGTTGACGACCCATAATAGTTCTTGTTACCGTGTATGAAGACCAATGAAATTCTTCCAAGGAAAAGAAAAGCAAAGAAAAGAAAGAAGAAAAAGAAAAATAAAAGCCGTGAAGCTTTGCCTTGAAACCCGAACACAGTCCGAGGGGTATATGGCGAAAGCCTTCAAAGCCAGATGCCCTAAACCTTAATTGGTTGGGAGTCATCGACTTTGTGTTCGCTACACGGGTGGAAGGGTGAAGTTTAGCGTGTTGTAGGTGCTTAATTCTTGAAGTCATTCGAAGTCCGGGGTGAAGCCTGCAAAGTTTGTGGTCAAGTGATCCTTTTGGCTTGATGCCCTAAACCTTAATTGGTTGGGAGTCATCGGTGGACCCCCGTTACACGGACTTTGGTGAAGTCGGTTTTGAGCATTGCACCCTACAGCAATCAAGGGAAGAAATAAGAGCGTAGCTAGCCCTATTTAGGTTGGTCAACAGTTTAAGGCATGGCAGTAGCTAGGTTGGGGGGAGGGAATAGCTTTGCATTTTATTGGCTCAAGCTGGTTACATTAGGAACAATTAGATTTTGGTGGAAATTCAGGTTGACTTCCTTGGAGCCGATGTTGCCTAAACTTGTTCTTATATATGGTTTTTGTTCTTTCATGATCGGTTTTCATACAGGGTGTAAATTATTCATGCTAAAGGTAAAGCTTACCTGTACATACGCTTTTTGAACCACATACACTTTTTGTAAAAGCATAGCATGCATCACATTATTATTTTTAGCATTGCTAAGGGACTAGCAACGTGTCGGTAGGGGGGTGTGATTAGTGCCCAAAAAGTGCTATTTTGAGCTCTATTCAAGATAGGTTTTGAGTGCTTTTTGCGCACTAATCATGCTCCAAATTAAACACGATTGATGTGTGCGGGTTCACTTGTTTCACTAATTCCATTTCGAGTTTTTTGCTTGGTAATTTCACGGGTTTTGCGTGCCTCTGACCAATTAAGTTCAAGTTTGATGTCAAGACATTTGCCGAATGCTGAGGATTCACAGTGTTTTCAACCATCAAAGATGAAGAAATGTGAAGTGGATGTGAAGAAAGAAGGTTGCAGGAGGATGCGATGGCCAAATAGGCCAAAGCGAGGAGTTTAAACTGTGCTTCATAGAGAATTTATTTAGGATAACGGAAATTTGCAATCATAGCGAAATTTAAATCTAAGCGAAATTTTAATATGTGAAAATTTGGCTAGGCTAGTAAATTCGCTATCATGAAATTCACTGTTCTAGAGAAAATACCCAATTTAGCTATCTCTGCAAAAATTTATTTAGGCTATGCGAAATTCAGCACATTCTTGAAATTTCTCAATTCAACTATCTCTTGTGAATTTAAGCTAGGCTAGCGAAATTTAGCTAACATAGCGAAATTTCCTGCATAAGCGAAATCTCATTTTGTGTTTTTGGAATTCTTGATGCAGTGACCACGTTTTGATATATTACCATTTTGTCCCTTATGTAATTTCATATTTTAGGCATTTTTGTATTTTCACACTTTGGGGTTGACTATATAAGCCCCCACAACTTTGTAACCCGAGGTAACTTTTTCATTAATACAGTTTCCCGCAGCTTTTCATTTTAGGGTTTACTTTGCTCTCTTCTCTCTCTTCTTTCTCTCATTTTCTCGGCTGCCAACACACATAGAGATGACAAACTCAAAGGATGTAACTAAACCTCATAATATAGAGGAGGTTGCTAACGGTTTTGGGGCTCTTCTGCAGTTGTCCTCATGCTTTAGACCAATCACAGTCTTGCATTTATGGTTCCCATCTTTCCAAACTAGGGTTTAATGCCATTTAATGTCTTTCCTTTGGTCAATACTTGCCATGCTTTAGGGTTCAGTGCATTCTTAATGGTAGATGACATTCTTTAGATATCATTCTGAGCCATGGGAATGAGGTTAAATGCTAGGGTTTCTCAAAGCCCAGACTGGGACCTTGAATGCTTAGTACTTGGGTTGACTCAAGTAGGAGTGGTTTCTAGAGGTTAGGTTTATAGTTAAACAAAGATCCAGATTTTGGCTTTGACTATATGTCATTGCCTGTGCGAAATAGCAGGGACCGTAATACCCCCATGTTGTCAAGCTAGTGACCCAAGCCTTCAAGGTTACCATTTCACACTTTCATTTAAGCCATTACAGTTAACCAGTGAACAACCAATCTCCCCTGTTTTTAACAAAAATCCGAAAATCCAAACTAAAGCCTCACCAATTTTCAAACACTAATGCAAATCATTCGTGGGATGAAAACCCATCCGTGTTCGACCTTTAGACGCTATCTTTGCAATAGCTTGACTCTGCAGTAGGAACAGGAATATAAATTTTGTTGATTCCGGATCACCCTCTGTGGCACGAATCAGCGTACCAATCTTTCTCATGTGAGCAATCTAAAACTTTTGAAAAGCCTGGTGAACCTTTTGTTATAGTATGGGAAAGATACAAGGATCTCCTCCATGCTATCCCTCATCATGGTTTAGATGTTGGACAAATCTGTGTATATTTTCATCAAGGGCTATCTTTGAATAATAACCAATACATCTAAATGATGTGTGCGGGAGAGTTTTATGAGAAAAGTGCGAGGGAGGCAATTCAACTCTTTGATACCATAGCAGAAAATGCTCGAACAAGGGAGACTAATACCACCTTGGATATTGCTAAAGTGCATAGTACAAACGGGGAGAATCCATCACTTAAGAGAGAATGATGACCCACAAGCGAAAATAGGCAAGTTAACAAGGAAGTTGGAGGCTATAGAATTGAAAAAGGTGAATGAGGTAACTAGTGTGCCTCAAGTACCCTCAGTGCCTATGGGATCTAGAGTGGAGGAGCCATGAATCATTTGCGATGACTCATACTCAACTATTAGCGCCCAGAGCCCATCAAGTTAAGGGAGCAATCCAAATAGAGCAAGCTAATGCTATTAACTACTAAAGGAAGCCCTTCAATTCTCCATATTCCGAAAAGTATAATCCAGGGTGGGGTAAGCACCCGAATTTTAGTTGGAGAGTGGGGAGGCCCGCCTGACTTGCAACTGACGAGATACTAAATATCGAAACGAGGTTTCAAGCCAAACCCCTGAGTTTAGTCAAAGGTCCTCAAGTTTCTTGTGAACCCTAACCAAAGGTTTTCATCCGTCAAATCAAGGAATCCAAAATCCACGGCCATATCAACCTCCACATAAAAGAAGTTTGGAGGATATTGTGACCACAGTTTGTGAGACAACAATCCACCAACATTGAATTCGACGCCTTGAATGATGTGAGATCCCAAATCACTAAAGCTAACCTCTTCTATAGGAAATTTTCAAGAAAGAAAAACTCCCTTCTGTAAGCCATCAAAACCCCCGAGTCAAAATGAGTGTTGGGTTTCAGGTCAGTGAGGGCACCGAGACATTGCAAAGTCACCACTCTTCGAAGTGGCAAGGTAATTGACAAAACCATTCAGCCCATGGAACCGATGCAAGAGTTGCAAAATGAACCAGTCAGGGATGATGAGGTGTTTGACAAGCCTCATGTTCCTAGGACAAATGTTCTTGATGGTGGTGGAACAAGACAAGGCGCTATGTCCACCTCTGCTCCATACCACTGTCAAATTGAGGCTCCAAAGAAAGTAAACAATCATTCTAAAATTTATGAGTTGTTCAAACAGGTAAAGTTGAACATTCCCTTATTAGATGCCATTAAAGCGATTCCGTCATATACTTGAGTTTACGAAAGATTTGTGCCTGTAAAAAGCAGGTGTTAACAAGCATTATATTGAAATCCCACCTGTATGTCAAGTGCCTACCTAAATAAGCCAGCCACCTTTCATAATGTAGAATTCAAAGTTAGGTCATGCTCTAGTGGATTTAGGGGCAAGTGTTAACTTGTTGCCTTACTCGGTCTATGTTGAGCTAGGGTTAGGAGAATTAGAACCAACCAATATCACCCTCCAGCTAGCTGACCGTAGTGTGAAGATTCCTAGAGGGATAGTGAAGGATGTATTGGTGCAAGTGGACAAGTTCTACTTTCACGTAGTTTTGTTGTGTGACACTCAGCTGTAGTGGTGAGGAACTCAATTCCCGGTGATACTTGGTAGGCCATTCTTATTGCTTGCTAATGCCATTATACCTTTGTGGGGAGGACTAATGACATTATCATTTGATAA
Source organism: Tetrastigma voinierianum (assembly GCA_016808115.1). Taxonomy (NCBI): domain Eukaryota; kingdom Viridiplantae; phylum Streptophyta; class Magnoliopsida; order Vitales; family Vitaceae; genus Tetrastigma; species Tetrastigma voinierianum. The sequence goes on from JAEQBH010002511.1 coordinate 419,261, forward strand.
CATGACCGTTAATTTGAACATCTTTAATGTTATCAAGGAAATGGGGGATGAGGAGGATGTTTGTGAGGTAAATATAATAGACTCTATGGTGCAGCAATATGTAGATCATGTCTCATATGATGATCCTCTCATGTCTTGTCTGGTAAGCCCGAGTTGGGTTGAGGAGGTGACCACATATGAATCGGAGTTTCTACACTTCATAATTGAACATAATGAGGTATTGGAAGCAAATGGGTGGGCACCTAAATTTGAACCATTGCCGCAATCGGGACGAGGGGGTATTGCAGCCGGAAGAGAGACCACCTAAACTTGAGTTAGAGCCACTTTACCGTCGCATCTCAAATATGCGTTTTTAGGGGTAGAAGAAACTTTCTGAGTAATCATATCTTCCTCTTTAGAGTGGAACAAGAAAATAAGATTTTGGAGATATTGAGAACCCCGCAAAGAAACCGCCATAGGATGGACAATTGCGAGGATATTAGAAATTAGCCCCTTGATGCGCACACACGGGATTCATTTGGAAGAGGATGTTGACCCTCTAGACAGCCACGGCTGACGACTAAACCCGATCATGAAAGAGTGGTCAGAAAGAGGTTCTAAACTCTTGGAGCGTAGGTATTGTTACCCAATTTGCGAATCATGATGGGTCGATGACTCGGGTAGTCCACTAAATGTAAGATTGCTGTGGTAGCGATGAAAACAATGAGCTAATTCCCACTCGTGTTACCTTAGGTTAGAGGGTGTGCATAGACTATAGGAAACTCAATGCAGGTACTAGGAAAGATCACTTCCCTTTACCTTTTGTCGATCAAATGTTAGAGAGAGTTGCAGGGCATGAATTTTATTGCTTTCTTGATGGAATTTTCGAATTTAATCAAATTGAGATAGCTTTAGAAGATTAAGAGAAAACCACATTCGCGTCGCTTTTGGCGCTGTTTGTCTTTAGGAGAAAATGTACTTTGTATTATGTAATGCCTTGGGAACCTTCCAGTGATTGCATGATGGGGATTTAGTGATATGATAGAACTCATTTTGGAAATTTTCATGGATGACTTCTCGGTTTTGGAGATTCATATGAGGATGTGCGGAGATCTACGTAAGGTATTGGAGAGATGTCAAGAGAAGAACCTAAGTGTTAAATTGGGAAAGTGTCAACTTCATGGTGACCTGAAAGTTGTCTTAAATACATAGTATCGAAAAAGGAGATCGAGGTGGATAAGGCTAAAGTCAAAGTTGATCTCAACTTTTCCTACTTCTAAGTGTGTTAGAGATATATGGTCTAGTTCTTAGGACTATTAAGATAAAAGGGAGTTGAGAAATGTAATTATTGACCACTTGTCTCGGTTAGTGCCGGAATCCATTTCTCACGGCTTGCCCATAGGCGATAGTTTCCCTAATGAACAACTTTTTGCTCTTGTTCACTGCTCATGGTATGCGGACATAGTAAATTATCTAGTGACTGGTCAAATTCCACCCCAATGGACCTCGACAAAGAAGAGTTTTGGCGGACATTAGAAATATTATTTTGATGACCCATAGTTGTTTAAATACTGTCCGGACCAATTGATGAGAAGGTGTGTGCGCAATGAAGATCAGGTGGGGTGCTCGCCTTTACCATTCGGAAGCTTGTGGAGGGCATTTCTGAGAAAGCTGGAAAAAAAATCTGGTAGTTTTTCTTGTGTGCTTTTAAGGTAACTTTGAATTTTGCAAACTTATGCTGATTGCCAGCGATTGGGAGGGTCACAAGAAGGAACATGATGCCTCTTACACATTTTAAACTCATTTGAAAATTTTGATTGTTGGGGTATAGACTTCATGGGGCCTTTTCCCCCCTCTTGTGGGTACCTTTACATTTTGTTGGCCGTTGACTATGTGTCGAAGTGGGTGGAGGCCATTCCAATGAGAACTAATGACCACAAGGTTGTTTTGAAATTCATAAAAGAACACATTTTTTCTCGCTTTGGAGTGCCTCGTGCAATCATTAGTGATGGTGAGCTCCATTCTGGTAATCAATCTTTTGAGAATTTGTTGAAAAAGTATGGAGTCACACACAAAGTTTCCACCAAGACCACCACTACAAACCAATGAAATTAGAGGCGAATTAGCTAATAGGAGATCAAACATATTTTGGAAAAAAGCGGTTTGCTTTAATCATGAGGATTGAGGTAAACGAATTACAATGCTCTTTGGGCTTACCGTACTACTTGTAAGACCATTCTTGGTATGTCCCCTTATAGGCTTGTTTATGGCAAGGCCTTTCATCTGCCGGTAGAAATGGAACACATGGCATATTGGGCCATTAAAACTCTTAATTTTGATTTGACTCAAGCATGTAAACAACGACTGCTGCAGATGAACGAGCTTGATGAATTGAGACATGAATCATATGAGAGCTCCCGAATTTACAAAGAGAGGCTCAAGCTGTTCCATGACAAGACCATTGTTCGGAAGACTTTTGAACCTCACCAAAAGGTATTACTATACAGCTCTCGTTTGCACATGTTTCCAGGAAAACTCCGTTCTAAGTGGACTGGTCCGTTCGTTGTCAAGGTCGTTTACCCATATGGTGCAGTAGAAATTGAGAATCCGGAAAATGGGAAATCCTTTAAAGTCAATGGCCAACGCTTAAAGCCATTTCTAGAGCACTTTGTAGGCAAAGAGAGTGATGAGAGCTGGTAGATCCGGCTCTACGAATACCCTTCGAGTAATTTCTATCCTACCTTGTTGTATATAGTTTTCTTTTTCTTTATTGCATTTTTTTTCCTGCTTTATTTTCATTAGTTTGCTTTCCTTACAAAAAAAAAAAAAAAAAAAAAAACACCACTCCTTCTGTTTCCTTGATTCCTCTTCTGGGGGTATCCTGTGTGCATTGAGGACAATGCTTAATTCTATACTGGGGGTGGGCATACACTGGTTGGAACCAATTATGCGCATGTTACATGTTCAGTGTATGGAAAATTTTTCGATTTGCGGCTCTTTTGGGTATAGTACTTGACTTGTGATGTATGCAGCCGCATGACCTCATGTATGCACTCCACGTAGTCTCAATGCATCTATACAATAACAAGCATGCATAAAATTCTTTGTGTTCATAATTGGGACCTTATTCCCCCAAATTATGTTCTAATTCTCTACACAAGCCATAGACTTTCTGCTTCAAGCTCATGGCTGCTGCTCTAAAAACCATTTGTCTTTGTTTTAGCATTCCATGTTGACTGTGTGCATCATATTCTCTGAGGAACATCCATGTATAATTGGAAGATGATTTGAGGCCATTATTCTTGTTACATTTTGAAATCATTTTGAATTACCCCTTTGCACCCATCTTGAGCCTTGAGTTGCCAATTCAGTTCAAACCTTAAGAATCTTGATCACGAGAAGTATAGTGAACTGATATGGCGTCTGGGGTGTCAGCCGAGTGTAGTCCAATTTTCAAGTTCGCAAACACAAGTCAGGTTGGGCGTGTTATGAGTAGGAAAAGAAATGAGAATTCAGTGGAATCCGAGATGGACGACATTCGAAAAGGGTATATTTATATATTAGCCTTCTTTGTTCAAAATTAAAAAAAAAGAAAAAGAAAAAAGAAAAAAGAAGAAAAAAGAATGAAAAATGGGACGGTGGTACGATGCGCTCTTCTTGTTACCGTACCACCCTAAAGAAGCTGATGGCCTTTAGTACCCGGTACCACACTTATGGAATGCCGTACCGCCCCAGCGTGCTGGGGCGATTTGGGGCTTTTACGCCCAATTTTGAAACACTTCCATGTTTCTGCTCTCCGTCGCCATATAAAGACAAACCTGGGCCATTTATTATCTCCGCGAGCAAACCCGAGAGATCGCACGTTCACCTTGACATTTTCGCGCTACGACTTGGATTCTTCTCGGTTCGTCGCACAGGCGTGGTAGCTTCCAGCATTTCTTTGAAAGCATCGTTTCTGTGGTATTTCATTGTGTCTCCATGGATTTGTTTGGGTGAAAGCAGGTTGAGTAGTCTTGTGTACTTGGTGGATTAGGGCATTTCTTTGCAGTATGGGGAGGATTTGTCGAAGCCCAGACGGGACTGGCTAGATATATGGAGGCATTCTTTGGGATATTATTTTGTGTATTTGGGGCATGTTTGCTATATTTTCTATTCTTGCCGTATCTATGGCAAGATCGAAAAATATTGGAAAGGGCAAGGCTCCTAGCTCTTCTATGGAGCGGGCTGTGAAAAAAGGGAAAGTCGATACCTCGCAGACCATAAAGAAAGGAAAGGGAAAACGAAAAGATTCCTCATCGAGAGCGGAGGCGTCAGGAAGTGAGAAGATGAAGAGATTGAAGCCATGTTTGCCGAGTCTTAGTTGAGCCCGGGAGAAATAGGACGGTCGATTGCCAAGTGGGATTTTCGTGCGGCGGGGTGTGAGGTGGACCCCATTCTTGTTCACCCATCCTATCAGGGCGGTTATTCAGGAGTAGAATTTGTAATTTGTTTGTGCTGAAGTACAAGAATCTGAGCCTTAATTCGGGGAATTTTATTCAATTTGAGAGAGAAAAATCGGCATGTAGATGCTAGAGACCTTGGTATGATTGAAAACGGTTAAAGGTCGATACGATTGATATTTCTTTCGTTGCATTATGTTATTTCGGCCCCACATGACCAGGCCTTACCTCTCGGGGCCATTCTGCGAGTTCAATGGCGGGTTGTTTGTTGATGCCATGTGCACTACTCCGGTTGCCATGGGAGGTTTATCGCCCAGGAGTTCGTTCGGGAGCTCAAGCACGAATATGCATTAATAGACAAATTATTCACAATATGATCGGATCGAAGGGGAAAGAGAATTGCCCGAGCAAGGGAAGAAATTCGGTTTCTATATGGGGTGATGGTAGGTAAGATCATTAGATACGCCTTGGTTATATGGTGTGTTATGAGAGTTTTCTACAGTCCCCACAGCAGGCATATCCATTCCAGACTCTGATTCACGAATGCGGGTGGGGCTGCGGGGATAAGAGTTGGTTAGAGAAAAGCGAATTCTTCCTAAGTGGGATGTCACAAACCAAATGGAAGCCCAGCGAGTACATCCCACAAGACCTTAGTCTTCACGTTCTCCTTCGGTTATTTCTGGGGCCTCTTCGTCCTCAACTCAGGGGTCGATGATCACATCTCCTTTGAAAAGGATGGAGCGCACGATCAAGGGTTGGTTCAAGTGCATATTGGGAAGCGAGAAAAAGCTGGACCCGCAGTCTCCCGGGCTCGAGAGTCCGCATCCTAGGAGAGACCGGCGGTGGGAGATGAACCTCCTCCTGACTTGGAAGGAGATTCTGATGAGCTTGACGACTGTGTTGATGAGGACGCATTATCTTCGACAGATGATGGGGAGGATGTAGAGTAGTAGCATGGTAGGTTAGAATAGGGTGGTGTTGGAAATTGGGTAGAGACCTGTGCGTCATGCAACACCCATTTTGTTCATACTAAGCCCCTATTTGTGTAGCCCATGGTGGATTTAAGCCTAAAAAGACCTTTTGATTTAGTTATGCTAGTTATTCCTCTTGGCTTTTATGCTTTTGGTTTGTAGTGATGTTAAATTGTTTGCTTTGATAATATAGTTCATTTCAGTATTGGCAATCTCATTGCAGCCCGTATTTTACCAATTCCATGGTCCCTTATATGAATATCTCGGTTTTGTAATAGTTTGTTATTATGTCTACTACTTGAGACCATGGTTTCATTTGAGTTCAGACGATTGCATATTACATCGGTTAGCACAGTATACTATGCTCCAATTTGTTAGCCCTTTGTTACCAACAAGCGCACCTAGCGTATTTGTTGGAAATCACAATGGTGGTGTTTCTAATTAAAATCTTATTTAGGACTGGAAGATGTAGGTTAAGGGGTGTGTTGAATACATAAAAGAGGCGACATTTATATCAGATTTTAGTACGCTGAGCTCATATTTTCGCTCTCATTTTGTATAAGAATGGTGCCCTTTGATGATTCCTCGTGTTTTTGTACTTGTGCAGTTCTTGAGTTTAGGTGCACACTTTTGTAGGGGTTCGGTCTCCGGAGAGCGAATGCGGATCATTGTGGTTGATGGTAGATCTTTGTTGAAGTCCTGAGTCTTAATGTGTGAGGAGCGTTTGCAAAGTGGTGGTAGTGAGTACATCTCACGGTCTACCGTGCAGGTACCCCAATGAAAATCACCGAGTAGCCTAGTGAATGCCAGGTACCACTCTCATCGGTACGGTACCCTTAGCGAGAAAATCAACGTTAGCCTGTTGATGCAGGTACCACTCTTTGGTACCGGTACCGGCATGTAATTTTGCGGGTTTGAGCGGGAATTCCAGGCAAGTGCGAGGGTATGCGTGTCTTTGTCCACCACTTCGAGATGATGAAGGAGAAGGGTATTTAAGCCAAAGACAAGGTGGAAAGGGACAGCTTTGGATTCTAGGGTTTTGGTTTCACCTGAAGAAAGTTTTTTATATGATCTTTGCTAGGGTTCATAAGTAGAGAGTAAACTACTTCTTTTCTTGGATTAAGTTTCAATTCACGTGTAATCTTCCGGTTAGTTCATCTGACTCGGTTTTCTCTTCTGATTATTTTGTGCTTTTGATTCTCAAATCTTGCAATTAAAGTGGGATTTTCTCAAGTTTCTTTTACGAGTAGTTTCTTATCAAATATGAACCGCTTTCCAGTTTCAATGAAGTTCTAAACTCCTATGATGGGGTTCTAACGGTGGAAACTCATCTTGATCAAGGTAATAACCCTCAATTCCTCTTTTGTACCTCAACGGGATTGTATGATGCTAAGCACTTGTAGAAAGATCTTATAAAACCTTAGTTGGGCATCTTCTTGACAACGTGTGAACGAGAAATCCTCGGTACACGTTGTGCTTGATCGCAAATGCAAGCTAAGAGTCTTAGCAAATCGTTTGAACAAGTGAGCAACATGCTTTCGATCTTTTTCATTCTAAAGAGCTTTTAATGTAAAATCTTCCGTCGAAGACCATTCATCAATAGTTCCTAGATGAGATTGTGAATAAGAGTTGGGAATTACTTGATCGGTAGTGAGTGGAAACCTAAGAACCCTAATCTCTACATTTAAAATAGTCAACGAGTCACTCAATCAATCGACCAACCTGACAGGTTTATTTTTAACCGCACATTCTTTGGAGAATACTCCTTAAGGATCATCTAGGAAAATCACTCCCTGTGGAAATGACCTGTGGACTTCCACAATAGTATAATGCTTGACGACCTTAGTTCTTACGCTTGGGAATAATTTCAGCATACGAAATAGACGAAACAAGTTGTACATCAAACTCTTGTGGAATATTATAAGGAATTGGTTAATTGTAAGAAAATTATATAGAAATGGGTCTCGATATATGAGACATGTAAGTGTGATATCAGAGCTCCCGATATCCATAGGTTTCCGGGGGTTGACGGGTTGTTAATGGGACCCCCGGGGATAGGGGCGTCATAGTTTGTACATAAAGACAATACAAGTACCAAAATTAAAAAGGAAAAAAAAGGAGATGCCCATAGAAAAAAACAAGGCAAGTTCAGTGTCAAGTTTTTTATTTTATAATTTATATTATTGATTTTTGTGAAGAGCCTAACTAGGTCTTTGGATGGAGATGAAAATGGAATGGCCCTTTCTTTATCTTTTGTGTGACAGCGATTTCATGAGTAACAATCACATGGCCCTAACTGACACCCTCCTTAAGGGGCCCATGAAACTATATTTTGCTTTACCCTCCTATATTCTCAACATGTATTATACCATGTGTGTGGTCTCTGAACTTTCTAAATCCTTCAAATCATGAAGCATGAATCATTGCGCGAATGCAAAAAAACAAGAAGAGCGGCGGTGGTATACTTGCAAGCTCTCGCAAATCTTAAGTTAGATTAATCGAGGATTGGAGAGTGAAATGCCTTCAATGATGCGGAATCACATACCTTTCCTTGTGTTACTTATAACATCAGGAGAAGAGAGACGATCTGTTCATGGAAAGTAGATGATATCCTTAGCGGAAGGGAAGGTGCTTTTCGTGCGTTATGACTGTTCTTCCTTTTAGATAGCTAAGTCGTCCGCATTTTTTGCCCCAAGGAATGTTTGACCACCCTCAGAGTGGTTATGCGCGCGACTTATACTTGTTCAAGTTCAGAGAGGTCATCCGAATGCCTCTATAAAGATGATAACCAGCCAGGAGAGACTGTATCTAGGTGGTATATGCCTTGCCGGTTGAGATATGCGTTTGGACTGGCTGTAAATAAAAACGATTGGGCCGTGGGTGGGCCATCATCCACGTAGTCCTCGGTCAGTAGGGGCTGTTAAATTTAGTAATTGATGCAAACTATGGGTACCCACAATGTCCCCCTTTTTCCTACTAGGGAGGGCGGTTATCCCCGACGGAAAAAAGAAAACGTGTTTGACTAGCCTAGTATGGGGAACAACGGACAATCAATGTTGGTATGTTCCAACATGAATTTTCTAACTTTTTGGGATTCACATTTGATGTGGTCGCTTGGGATACCCTTGAGGCTGGAGGTCTTTTTAAAAGGTTTGAAGGGTGGCAGATTCCTTTATGCCATTGGTAATCCCTGGTCTTTCAGCCAGAAAGGTCGGTTAGGCGTTCTCGAGAATCAGACTTGGAGGATTGCTGAATGAAGGATGATTACAATAGATGGTTTGAACATGATTTCCATTACATGAGCGGATCGAGATTGCAAGGATTGAAGCAGTCGAATATCCCCATATACTTGTTCTAGTTGCGCCTTTGGGTGGTTCTAAAACTTGAATGGAATCCTCTGCATCCAAGGACACCCCCTCCCAAATCAACAGGGTTCTTCGTGTTCCTTTCCACTTCCATAGGACCTTTCTTTTTCAGCTTCTACTTCTTTCCTCGTTTTCGGCCTCCGCACCCATAATTGCTTTTGTTTGAGCTCTGTATTTGCTCCAGATGGATCATGTAGTCATAGTATGATAACTTTGTAAAACAAACGATGCCGCATAATTACGAACGTCTTTTGGCATGATTAATGAAATTATATTTCTTGAAATTCCTGTGTACTTGCATGCACTGTCCCTATGCTTTTCCAATTCTTGGATAGCGACAAGGATTGATTCTTATGGCCGAAGGCTATGGTATTTGACATGCTTTGATTGATACTAGCCGATCTAGGAATAACATAGTGGGTTGGCGCTCATTGCCTCTACCAAGGAGACACAAAGGCCCACGAGTTTGGCCTATGTTTGTTTACGGTGCCCTAATAGGCGAATCGTCACCAAGATTCAAACTGGCAGTGGATGTGATAAGTCAACGGTGCATTTAATGTGTCCGCAGGGCCTAGGCTTTTGGTATATAGGGAGCCATCATTGAGTTTTGCCTTCTCCCGTTCCCGTCGCATTTGTGTTTACTAGCTTTCTTCTAGTTCAAGGTTTTCTGTTGATACGATGGTGTGACTCTGCATTCTTTCACGAGCCGATTTTCCAAACGCTTGCTCAACTTTCATTTCACAGGTAAGCACCGTTTACCTCTTGTCGTGTTGTCAATGGTCAGTTTCCGGCTGTAGGAAGTTCCGGGGAGAGGGTATGTTTAGAACCTTTTATGTCCGGGTGATCCTTGCTCAGGCTTGGAGATTTTGCCTTTTTACCAGTTTGGTATATGGCTTGGGGTTGACTTTTGTTATCTCGCCCCTCCTTTGGTCTGCTTGTAGAATGGCGAGAGGTCAGGAAGTGACTTCCGCGGTAAGGTGGGTGGCGAACCTGCTCGGGGACGCCTGCTGGCGACGTATCTCATCACGGCGATGGAGGAGTTGAGGGCCTATTGCGATGTCCTTGATAACATCGACCTCAAATTGATGGAGGAGTCGGATGAGTCCACCCTAGGTGGAGAACCTTGTTGGGTTATGGGCAGAATATCCAATATGATTGGAACATAAATGCAGCGGAATTTAAGATTTTTATCCCTTAACCCACCAAGGATCACATGCGTTTCATAAAAAAACACGAAAAGGAAGGGTAGCGAGCTTACCTCCTAGTAGATCGGTCGTTAAACCTTGAAAGTCTGCGTCTTGGTTTATTTGGATCTTCAAAGGTGCATCGCTACGGCGACCGCTATCTCTGGTATCCACACATGAACAAATAATGAGCGATCTTGTTGAATCTTTAGTTCGGTTAAGGTCTTCACCAGCAGAAATTAGGGTCTCTACTGTTTTGGTTTTCTTAAGGGAAGTAAAGAAGCGTGACCACCAACTAAAATATATATGTCTCACATATATATATCTATATAAGTACGCTAGGTTTTTTAAATCAAGCAATTTTATTATTATATATTTAAAAACTCACTTTTAAATAATAACAGAATTTAAATTCAAATCCTTATCGAATAAGGAAACAAATTTATTTATATTATTATATATTTAAAACTCTTTTAAATAACAATTTAAATTCAAATCCTTATCGAGATAAGGAAATGAATTTATATTATTATATATTTAAAACTCTTTTAAAAAAAAAAAACCCTTCCTGATTATTTCCTTATCAATAAGAAAAATATAACAAATTAATTATTTGTTATAATTTTAAATCATGAATTTAAACTTTCTCCAAAATTAAATTAGAATTTTAAATAACAACTAATTGTTATTTGTAATTTAAATAATCTCATCATTTTAAATTACTCACAGTAACCATAACCCATTATTATTCGTTCTTAAATATGCGACCTATGGGATTAATTAACATTGGCGGTGAAGCCTAAATCACATTTTGATCCTACAAGTCATAAGTGGCCTCTAGCGAGATATTATGACTACTACGAGTTAAAATGAAAAGTACCGTGATCAGAACTGACCTTAATATATTTAATGGCATGTCCTTTCTCATGTCTCTTGATAGAGGAATATAAGGCATGGACAAAGTCAACCTTATATCATTATATCTTTGATTCTTTCGAAACCCAAATTAGTGACTAAACAAATGACATTGATCCTCCCATTAATTCATTTGAGCAATATTCATTTCTCGATCTCAGATTGTCGAGGACGAGAGATATCTCTTATAATAAGAGGACAAATTCTAAGCAATGGCTCATATCTCATTACATAATTCTTATTATGTTTCAGTATAACCTTTATAATCATCCGATTAAAGACAACATTTGAATTATATCAAAACACAATATTCCTTATGTTGAGAACTATAAGCGATCTCAGGTCAAAAGTTGTAATATAACTATTAGAGATTAACTTATGACTTTGATCCATGTGGTAATCTCGAGGCAGTGCATCCCGATATTTGTTCTCAACAAATTGATATAAATTTGATTTGTATCTCATACGCATATTCATCCCATGAATATCAATCAAACTTTATAGTAATCTTAATTCATTGTTATTCCCATAACAATAACCGATTAGGGACATTTGGAATAATTAATAATATTATTCAAGGACATTATATATAATAAAACATGCAAATCATCATAATAATAAATTCTCTAAATAGTCAAAATACCATGTCATACAATAGGCTTAGAGCACTATTACTAACAAACCAGTATGATGTTTTTGCAGAGAGCGCACTGCGGTCGAGCTTGGCTTCCTGTGCACGCCATTGTGGCGGTTTTATATTTCACGAGAATACCGCCGGCCTAGATCCATCGACACCATTGATTCCTAGCAAGATACAATGTCGCCCGAACCTCTTTGTACCAACTTGACCTTTCATTGGTCGAGATTTGTTTTACTTATTCCTTGAGGGTAGTGCAGGGTGGCAGGATGTTCATGTTGGCCCAGAGTTCCCGACTGCAGTTTGTTAATGGACTCCCCGATTCACCTAAGATGGAGGCGAAGGGTGTGATACTAGTAAGGGGACCTTGGGATGAGACCGGGTTCCCTTGGGCTTCCATTTGATGTTAACTCGTCACAGGTTTTCCCAGGTTTGTATAGGGGGCAGGTTGAGTTTAACAATGTGTGTGTATACATATGACTTTTTATGCGTAATTGATTGTGGATTATTGGTGCAGGGAAAAACCGGAGGGGTAGGTTAGTTTACTGGGTGGAAAAGGCAAGCCTTGAGAAAATCCAGTAGACTATTTGGAATTTACGACGGGACGCCATTCTACGAGGTTCTTCTCATTTTAATGAACTTAGCAGATTTGAGACAGGAGCAGGCTCCTACGACCTTCAATTATCCGCCTTGCCTTAAATTGTGGATGGGGCATTTTAGCTACTGTGACTTGCTAAGTGTAGGGAGGTGTGTCTTCATCCAGGGATTTGGATGCTGAAACATCGAGTCGAGAACTAGTGTCTTGGACCCACAGTGAGGTCATCAGCCTCTGCCGGTGGGGGTTCCGGCTGCTCGACCCTTTTTAGTCGGGCGAAAGAGGTGGCAGCAGACAAACCTTCCTTACCAAGAAAGGGGATATCCTTGAGTACTAAAGATTAAAGGGAGGAATGACAAACGTGAGCATCTAGGAGCCCCAGTGAAGATTTTGTGCCTTGGGTTCGTCCTGAATCTAGTCGGCCCTTGGATTTGGAAGAAGGAGAGGAGGAGGAAGAGATGTGGTACTTGACATTATCTTGCCAAGAAAAGAGCGACATAGAGTTCGAGAGGGAGCTCGATCGAAATTTGAAAGGATTGAATCGGCCTACCACGGATGAGGATTCGGAATGCGGCGGTGTGTTGGACTCTCACGAGATGGGGTGATGACCCGGCCAGGTTCGGAGGATGTTGTTATGGGAGCGAGGGGTCGCTCAGGTTCCGCCCGCCTTGCCGGGTGATCCATCCTTACGTCGAGTTGCGGCGGGACATGCCCAAACTTATGAGAATCGGGCTGGGGCCGTTGCTGCGGTCGGATCTGCTGGTGTACATCTTCCCCCTCGTAGCTCGGCTCCCCTCGATGGAGAAGTAAACGTGCAGGGCCGAAGACATCAAGCATATTATCCACTACTGGAAGCCCTTTAGGCTTATCATTTGGATGATTTGTATCTGAGAATGCTATGAATGCCTGTGGCCGCCTGGGTCGGTGGACTGGGCGAAGAGTATTCTGTTGCTATCCCTACTGGTATTATAAAAGAGGATCTTCAGTGAATGTCGAGGATGAGATGCAAGTCCATGTCGAACTTCGTCCGTCGGTAGGCCCCAGTAGATAGTAATATTCATAAAAAGTGCTGACATCAAATCTTGGCATATTCTTAATATGCTTCTTTGTAGGCAATCGCTGCCATCCGGAATATGGTCCTCCAGTATCATGAATTCCAACTCCCAGGTAGGGGCGAGAGAGCAATTTGTATGTTGATCGGGGGCTTTCGATCGAAGTGCCTTAGGCATACCTCTTTAAAGGAGGCTCGGTGAATGCCAGGCCATGGGGTTAGAGGCTAGGAGGTTGTGGATGGGGCGGCTGGTGAGGTAGAGAGGTGCGCTCGACCTGACGGCGATGGCTCGGTTGGAGGCAGTCTGAGTAGTGCCCGAACACAGATCTGGATCCGGATTGGCCGAGTCAACATGCCTTAAGCTGCTTTAGGGTGTCGGTGAAGGCAGTCGGAACCTTGACTTTGTTAGTGACCTTAGCTGCCAAGGGGCTTGTTGGAAGGCGGATGAGGAAAATTGCCGTCTAACAAATGAGCGACTGTCTTTAATCACGGAGCTCGGGGTTAGTAAGGAGGAGCTCTCAGCTTTCCAGGCAAAGGTGACTAAGGAAATGGAAGCGATGGAGGAGGAATTTGACACGAGTAGCAATGTGATCTTTAACTATGGTTACGGCTGCTGTGCCTTTGCGCACAATATATGCGGGAGTGAGCCCATGATCCTAGTCGGGATGCCTGATACGACAAAGCTGCTACCTCCAGAGTTTTTTATCAACCCCCGATACCCCCTAAGTGCTTCCTCTGACCTTCCCACTGCTGCAGCTATTAGGGAGGAACCCCCAACTAAGAGTCCTTCAGCCGCTGGTGATGGAATATACATCCCACTAGAGCCTCCAGCCATAGCGGATGAGGAATCCCACGTTGCTGCTGAGGGCTAGGGTTTAAATTTTGTGTTTTCCGGTTGAGCCTTTTTATTTTGTTTCTTTTGCTGTATCTTGACATTCTGCAAGACCTCTTAATTTATGTTTTTATCAAATGTGCCGAATTTGGTTGTGGATGAAATAGTTTCATCGAATATAGCTGTATGGCGTAGATGGATGGCCAATTAGGCTTTGGGCCGGACGTGGTATCATTCGGGCTTTAATTATGAACCAGCTAAGAGTTAATCATTCTTTTGGCGGGATAGGTCATGTAAGGCCTTATCAGAATTTATGTGGAGCGGGGTGGTTGTTATGTCACGTAATGGTAGGATAGGTCATTTTTTGCGCCATCCGGACTTTTATGAGGACCAGTTAGATGCTATTTATACTAGGCCGTATAGGTCTTTTATTGCGCCATCCGGACTTTGATGTGGACCAGTTAGATGTTATCTATATTGGGCCGAATAGGTCTTTTATTGCGCCATCCGGGCTTCTAAGTGGATTAGTTAGATGTTATTTATATTGGGCCGGATAGGTCTTTTATTGCGTCATTCGGACTTTGACGTAGACCAGTTAGATGTTATATATACTGGGCCGGATAAGTCGTTTATTGCGCCATCCAAGCTTTTATGTTTACCTTGTACAATGAGAAGTATGGACAAAAATATGTGTAAATGTCGAGTCATCCTTTATTGATAATACCTTTTAAGATGTATGGCATTCCACATTCTAGGCACAAGGGTTCCATCAAGCTTATCTAAAAGTAAGATCGGATCGATGCGACTCGCATTCACGAATCTTGTCCTTCCAGTTGGGTTGGAACTTTTCGGCCCCTGGGTCGGTAGTGTTTTCGAATACCTTTCTTAGGACTAGGTCTCCCGGTTGGAACATCCGGGGCTTTACCCGTTTGCTGTAAGAATTTGCCAGGAGCGCTTGTAGGACGCTATATGGACTGCTGTTGATTCTCGCAGTTCATCGACCGTGTCCAGGTCCTTGATTACTAACTTTGCATTTTCTTGGTCGAGCATCCCTGTCCGGATGGTGGGCATGCCAATTTTTGTAGGGATTATGGCTTCCATCCCATAAGTAATCGCAAAGGGGATATACTGGTAGATCTGTGAGCAGTAGTTCTGTAAGCCCAAAGTACCTCGAGAAGTTCATCCACCCATTTATTTTTAGCTGAATCCAACAGTTTTTTCAAGGCATTCAACAAGGGTTTATTAGAGGCTTATGCTTGTCCATTGCTTTGCAGATACTGGGGGGTGGAGTATATACTTTTTATTTTTAATTCCTAGCAGAAGTTTCGATAGACCTGACTATTGAATTGGGGACTGTTGTCAGATACAATTGATCTGGGGATGCCAAAACGACAAACGATATTTTTCTAGATAAACTGAGTGACATCCCTGTCTTTGATTGATGGAAGGCCTCGACTTCTACCTATTTGCTGAAATAGTCAGTTGCTACCAATAATAATTTCTTCTGAGCCGGGGCGGTGGGTAGCGGCTCGACTATATCTATCCCAGATTTAGGCGAGGGCTAAGAATCGAGATGGAGATCGAGGTCTTGCATTGATTCAGGGATAGAATAAGTAGTTTAGCCCATGAGTAAGAATTTTAGTATAATTAACATCGGCTCTCATGGTCGACGATAGTACCCTTAGTGTGGGCCTATGTGCGAAAGTTCACGCCGCTGGATGATTTCCACATATTCCCTCATGTAGTTCAGCCAACACAAAATGGCCTTGTTCTGGCGTCAAGCATTTCAGATATGGACCACTCAGGGATCGTTTGAACAATTGGCCATCGATCAAGGAAAGTCTAGCTGACTGGACTTGTACCTTGTGGGCCTTATCTTTCTCACTAGGGAGTTCTCCTATGTTGATGTAGTGTATTATGGGGTCCATCCATGAGGGGAGGATCTCTTCTACATGGCTTACTTGGGAGGGAGTGATTGAGGAAAACGGTTGATGGTAGATGGGCAGGAATATTGTTTCGGTTATTGGCAGAGAGGTGGCCACCGTGGCCAAGGCATCTACTTTATCATTGCAGTACCTAGGCACATGTTCTAGTTTCCAGATCGAAAAACTGCCCAAACGTTGTTTTACCCAGAAGACATGTTTTGCCATTCGGGGGGTCTCGGGATTCGAATTCTTCGTTGACTTGCCCGGTACTAAGCGGGAATCACTCACGAGCCCAGGCTTGTAGCGGTGCGGAGCGGCGAGTTGATTTCGGATAAGAGGGCTTCATATTCTGACTCATTGTTGGAGGCGTTGAAGCCTAACTGGATTGCTTGTTCGATTCATTCCCCGATTGGGGATTTCAAGCTGATTAATTCCACGGTTGTCTCGGCCCCATTGATAGCCTCGACATGCTTGGTTCCGTACTCGCTTAGTTCGATCACCCAACAAGCCATTCTACCAGAGAAGTCAGGCTTATAGAGTGTGCTCCGGAGAGGAAGGTCGGTTAGTACCACAATGGGGTGTGCCTGGAAGTATGGGCGGAGTTTCTTAGCTGCTATTCGGAGGGCTAAGATTGCCTGCTCAAGGTGACTATACTTGGTTTTAGCGTTGGCTAGGGATTTTCTGACTAAGAACACTAGCTTCTGCCTTATGTCGTTATTTTCTTTGAATAGGGCGACACTTACGCGCTACCTCGGGGCGCCCGTATATGAAGGGTGTCTGCCGGCGTCAGGGCTAGCGAGGGTGGAGGCAATGAAGTGTGATCGGGTGGCTTCGATCCTCGCCGTTCCATCCGTCTCGGTTGGCTTCCTTAAGGATGGCGAAAAATGGATTTAGGCGGTCAGTGAACCGGGAAATAAACGGCCCTAGGGTAGCCAACCGACCGGTCAGTTATTGCACCCCTTTTCTGGAGCTTGGAGCTGGAGATTCTAAAATAACTTGAAGCTAAGCGGGGTTGGCCTCTATTCCTCTCTGAGTCATCATGAATCCTAGAAACCGGCCTGCACTGACCTCGAATGCACACTTTGTAGGGTTGAGTTTCATGCCATAGGCCCCTTGAGCTCAAATGGTAATTTAGGATCACGTAATGTGATCGGGCGTCTTTGGACTTTACTAACATATCATCGCTATATACTTCCATAGTTTTTCCGAGCAGCTGTGACGCCCCAATCCGGGGTGTCGGGTTGTGGCTTCGTCGACACAATGGAATACTCATGGATCTTAGGGTAACGGCGCGGCTCACGAAAATGGGCGGAGTGCCATTTGTACGGGGAGCTCTACCCAAATACAAAACCTATCCCAAACAGTTCAATATGTCCACACAGGGTCCACATACAATTAAAATGAGTAAAAATAGCCTCTTGGGCCCATAAACCAATACTCATCAAAATATACACAACTATATTCCAATAGTCCAAGAGTTATAACATTTCTCTTAATACGAATACATATTAAAATCTGATTCTAATACATATTATCTAAAAACATCAAAGCCCGCGGCAGACTTTCTTCAAATCGGTCTCTAAAATGAGCACCGTCTTCTCAGGCCGCTCCATGTACAGAAAAAATATTCCCTCGACGGGATGAGCTATCGCCAGTGGAATTGGAAATCACCCTAAATGGGTTACTCCCCGCTAAGTGCATATGCAATGCTCAAATTTAAACACACACTCAAAGTAAATACGTGATCCTACTTGAATGTCTAAATGCCCCATTCCATGTCTCGAGTCCTCACGCTCCCTCGCATGACTAAGCCATGTATGAGAAAAATACTTTTTCAAAACAAAACTTGTTGTTCTTGAAAATACACTACCGAGCTTCGGTAAAAATAAAGGACTACCCTTCGAGGTGAATGTGTTGAGCTTCCTAAATAGTCATGGTCCCTCATCCAGAAATGATACGTTGGACCGTCTCGACCCATTCTCGGAAAATCATCACAATGAAATTCCTTTTGCAATCATGTTCGTTTTCCAAAATTCGTGTCATGCACTCACTTAATTTCTAGGTTACCCAGTGCATATGAAAAATACATTATGCCATTTCAATCAATATATATATCGTATACAGCATTCTCAGTTTTACTCACAACACATGTCATTTCCTTTATTGATCAACCATCGCTAGAATTAGCTCACTTGGGCAATTCACATTATCATCTCCAATGACTGCAAACACGATTACAATTTATATAATTATGTCATTTGTTAACACGTTAAAATCATGTATTAACTTATTGATTTCCTATACAACTCGAAGCCATTCTCTTAAACAATTTCTCAATCCATTACATAAATTAGCTCGCGTGGCTAATTAACGATACCTGGCAATTCAATTTGAATCCCTTTCCAATGACTAGTATTTTCTCACAAAATATTTCATGAACACTATTCACGTGAACAGTGAAACCCTCGGGTTACTGTTCATGGCCAATCACCCAACATCGGTTCCACTTTGTGAACCCGAATTCCATAGCCATTTCCAGCCTCATACACACCACAATACAATTTATAGCATAAATTATGCACTAGCAGCCCAAAGCAGTGTACGTGGGCGCCCACGGACCCATCAATTTGGTTCCATAAAATTTTTTTCACACTTAGGTCCCAAATTTTGGAAGGATCGATCAACGGCCGTTCAGGCCTCCAAATACTTAAAATCATCAGCAAAAACGCCGACAAAGTGGCGCTCAAAGTAGGATAAAACCCACACCTCACGGGTTTGAAACTCCTCAAAATCAGTGCCGCAGCGTTCTTTCGCCGCGTGGGAACAACTTTTTCCTTCTTATCAGAAGAAATCCATTGGTCCAATTGATCGAAAATCTAGAGAGAAGGAGGTCCTTCTCTCTCTAAAATTTAAAAACTCCAGCCACTGCATCCCCTCCCCAGCTGCTGCCCGTTTCTGCCTTTCATTGGAGAAGATGAACTGTTCATCATTTGTCCTTATGCTCATTAACAATTTAATAATTCCATCTATGTCCCTTCTTCTAGATTTTTGACACTTGGCACTATCTCGGCCGTCCATTTCCATCATCTCTCTACTCATGCAACATGTGTCACATGAGTACATGTTATAGGTGACTTTTGTCATGTGTCACATGTCATTTTTATGGCACGATGCCGGTGCCTCGAAAAGCCTGGGTAGGGCGTACCGAGATTCGACGAGAATCGTGTGCTTCGTTCATGAGGCGATTTCAACGGTGAAATCCGTTTCATCATCGAATTTAAAAAATTTTTAGTTTTACGAAATTCTGATTTTGCTTTTGGCGTGAAATTTTCTTGGGTCTTCTTGACGAAACATCTTAGTTACCGATTACGGTGGTGGCTCGACATTATTTAACTCGAATGGCATTACGTTGTAGTAAAAGAGCCCATGTGGGATGATAAAAGATGTTTTCTACACGCTCGGTAGTGCGTAGGGATCGAAGTACCTTGAAAATGCATCGAGAAAGGACAACATGCCATGCCCGGCTGATGCGTCAACAATTTGATCTATTCGGAGTAAATGAAAACTGTCCTTAGGACACGCGTCATTAAGATCCGTATAGTCTACGCATACTCTCCACTTGCCCCCTTTCTTAGGAACTACCACCACGTTGGCAAGCCATTCCGGGCATTTGACTTCTCTAATAAACCCAACTTTCAGAAGATTATCTACCTCGGCGTGGATGACTTGATGGCGGTCTGGGTGGGAGTGCCTTACTCTTTACCTGACAGGTCTGGCGGATGAGACAACATTTAACTTGTGGGAAGCATGCACGGGGCTTATTCCTATCATATCTGAATGGGTCCAGGCGAATACATCGGCGCTAGGTTGTAGTATTTGTTGCAATCATGCCCTTTCCTCTCCGGACAGGAGGGAACTAACATAGGTGCACTTACCGAGCCTGCCTATGAGTATGGACTCGGAGGATCGCCAGCGCTCCTGTGTCTTCCACAAATGCGAGACGTGATATGTGATTGCTATTTAGAGGGTTGAATTTAGTAATTTGTTAGGTTTTGTTGTTCACGCTCACACGTGTAGCTGATAACAACGACGGGTAGCCAATTGGCTACCACTGGAGAGTCATTGCCGGATGCGGTGAGATAACTATAATAGTTTGGTGAGTACGTTGAGAATTTGCTTTCGCGGCGTGTAACCATGCGGGCTACGATAGCATTGTACGGTCCCGAGTCACTTAACCGCGAAACAATACACCTTTATGTTCTGGGACACCTTGACGGAAAGAACAATATCGTCGACCATCAGTGTGGTGGCCCCGTTGAACCCAAACAAAATTCTGCCAGCCGAACTGAGATGGTTAAGTGAGACTTTCATCTGCTGGAAGGCTAGAAGGTGTAACAAATCAGCCGCGCTGCCAGGATCAATAAGGACTCTGTGCACATCAAAAATGTTAATACACAAAGTAAGTACAAGCGCATCATAATGAGGAGTGATGACCTTGGTCAAGTTTATAGGAGGAAAGGATATGGGGCCGTCAGTAAATTTGAATTCTTCCTGCGCCCGCTCTCGAGTCTTAGCCCGGTGTTCTAGGGCTCTAGCGAGGCACGCACGAGCATTTCTTCTTCTACGAATCGTTTGGGGTATTGATCATCGACGGGCCTCGATATGAAGTTGATGGTGGGCTGGGGTTCAGATGAGTGTTTAGCTCCAGCAATTGCTCTATCGGTTGTGGGGGTAGTTTATGTTCCGCGGGTCGGCTCCTGAATGTACCTTCTGAGGTGCCTAGCCCGAATCAATTTTTCTACTAGGAACTTTAGGCTTTGGCAGCGGTTGGTTTGATGGCCGTGGTCCCTGTGGTAATCACACCTCAGGGATCAATTGCATTGGTCCGGACTCGCCCTCATTGGCGGGGGCCATTTAAAATCGGGGTGATCCCAGATGAGAGGTAGGAGGCGGTTATAAGGATATTTGAGAGGGTGAGATTAGGGAGCTCCCTCTTTTATTTGCTCTTGGGAGAGCTTTTGATTCTTGCTTTGGCTACCTTTCTGTTTGGGTTGGTCCTTTGCGGCTGCCTTGCTGTTTTGAGCAGTTATCATTACTGTCGGGAAGCGGCCCGGATATTATCCTCCAATGTGGAATACTTGTTTGCCCTCTAATATAGTTCTTCCATCGTGGCGGGTGGATCCAGGGATAGAGACTGAAAGAAAGGGGTAGTCGGCCCGAAGCTCCTTCGGAAGTTCTGCAGAGCTACGTCCATGTTGTAAATATCAATTTATTGGATGGCTTGTCCAAATTTGCAGGTGAAATCCGGATGGATTCATGCTTAGGCAGATGGCACAGGTGGTTGATGTTTCCTTTTTGTCGGACCGAACATAAGTATTGGGAGATGAACACTGCCCACAGTTCGCTGAATGAGTTTATAGATCCTCTCGGAAGTTTGTTGAACCAGGCCAGAGCAGGCCCCTTTAGGCTGGTCAGAGATACCTTGCCTGAGGCGGTGGGTTTCCTCTGTGCAGAGATCATCGTTTGGTT
Source organism: Tetrastigma voinierianum (assembly GCA_016808115.1). Taxonomy (NCBI): domain Eukaryota; kingdom Viridiplantae; phylum Streptophyta; class Magnoliopsida; order Vitales; family Vitaceae; genus Tetrastigma; species Tetrastigma voinierianum. The sequence continues at coordinate 440,683 of JAEQBH010002511.1, forward strand.
CGTGTAGCATATGGTCGTGCAGGTCAATGGGAGCCATTGTACGCTACAAATGGCGCGACATAAACCACGAGGAGGGGGGTGGGGCTCGTAACTTAAAATATGTGGGCTGGGGGTAGGGATTGCCCATATATCACCTCCCAGCCGGGACAGCGGAGAAAGAAACCAAATGCGGGATGGAGGCTGCCCCGAATGGGTGATGCACGAATTGGGCGGGGAGCCTTTGGCCAGAACATGCACATATTCGGGGGCCATTTCCGAATGGCGTCTGTCTCCATTGGCCTCTCTTTGTACTTGGTGGCGCGCGCCATTGACAGATCTACTAGATCGGCGCGGGGGCCTCTTTTTGGATTCAGCCTCTGCGTTGTTCTGGGGTGGTGAGCGGTCAAGGAGCGGAGAGCTACTAGAAGATAATTCGTCGTCTACAGGGGGGTCACTTTCTCCCATGAGGATGGGTTCTTTACCTTTATTTGGCTGAGCTAGGGGTGCAGGATGGATAGGCCCTCGTAAGTTTTCACCCGGTTAGTCTCCAAACGGGTTTGCAGGCGTTCATTCTCTTCTTTATGCTTGAATTTGCTTGTTCATATGAATTACGGCCATATGCCTTTTGTTCCTGCTGCCCGCCTCGTCTTAGCCCCAGTGGAGAAACTGATCTTCGATAGGCTGGTTCGCCGGGTTGCTAGACATGGCGATAAACTCCGATGGTCTTGTGGAATGATCGGGAACTACCAAAGCTTCGGGGAACGGGAGATCACTTGGGATAGGGTGTACCCAAGCTCTCGCGTATCGCCTATGAGATTTCTTGTTTGGCATTTCCCACAGACGATGCCAGTTGTGGTCTCCTGAACTTTATGAGTCACTGAATCGTCGAAGCATAAACTAGCTAGCGAATGCCTACAAAACAAACAAGAGAACGGAGGTGGTATGCGCGCTGCCTCTTCGATGCTTAAGTTAGATTAATCAGCCTGAAGAGTGAAAATGCCCCTTCAGTAGTCTGGAATCACATACCTTTTCCTTATGTTACTTCCCTCTTTTATCCAGAAGAGAGACGATCCTATTTCCATGGAAAGTAGATGATCTCCTTCCAAAACGGAAGGGGAAGGTGGCGCTTTTCTCGTGCGTTATGACCTGTTCTTCCTTTTAGATAGCCAAGTCGTCCGCATTTTCTGCCCTAAGGAATGTTTGTAGGGGGGTCACTTTCTCCCATGAGGATGGGCTCTTTACCCTTAGTTGGCTGAGTTGGAGGTGCATAATGGATAGGCCCTCGCGAGTTTTCACCCCGGTTAGTCTCCAAACGAGTTCGTAGGTGTTCATTCTCCTGCTGCAAGTGGTTTGCGTGTTCACATAATTCGCCCATCCGTTTGGCCTGTTCCTCTTGCTTCGCCTCCATCTTTTGGCGCTAGCAAAGAAACTAATCTTCGATAGGCTGGTTCGCCAGGTTGCTAGACATGGCGATAAACTCCGACGGTCCAGTGGAATGATCGAGAACTACCAAAGCTTCGGGGAACGGGAGATCACTTGAGATTGGGTGTACCCAAGCTCTAGCGTGCTCGCCCTGAGATTTCTTGCTTGGAACCTACGGGACCGGCGCCAATTGTGGTCATCATGAACTTTTCGAGTCAGATTTTGAAGCATGAACCGGCTAGCGAATGCTTACAAAACAAACAAGAGAGAATAGCGGTGGGTATGCACGCCGCTGATCGATGCTTAAGTTAGATGTCGGCTGGAAGTGGCTTAGCCCTTCAATAGTCTGGAATCACGTACCTTTTCCTTGTGTTACTTCCCTCTTTTATCCAGAAGAGAGACGATCCTATTTCCACGGAAAGTAGATGATCTTCTTCAAAAACGGAAGGGGAAGGTGTCACTTTTCTTGTGCGTTATGACCTGTTCTTCCTTTTAGATAGCCAAGTCGTCCGCATTTTGCATTACACGAGAATGTTTGACTCGGGGTGGTTATCGCGCCTTGACTTTCTCTGTTGAAGTTCGAGAGAGGTCATTTGGATGCCTCTCTAAAGATGATAACCGGCCAGAAGAGACTATATCTAGGCGGTATATGCCTTACCCGGTTGGGGATGTATGTTTGGACACGACTTGTAGTAAAGCAGTTAGACGCCATCTGTGGTCCTCAGAATCAACCGGGACTGTTAGGCTGGAGTAGTTAGACCCAAGCCCATGAGCCACCCATAATGTGGTGTTCAAAAAGCTTAAGAGGATTTTTTAATATATATATATATATATATATATATATATATATATATAGCATTAAAGAGGTTGTAGTGCTAAGTTGTATTTGGTGTTCAAAGAAAAATGATAAAAGAAAATGATTTTCTTATGTTTTAGTATCTCTTGAAAATCTCAAGAAAATTAAATATAAATAAAATTACTTAGAAATATATATATATATTTGTGTGTGTGTGATTTTGTGAAAATATTAATGACAAACTATTATTTTTTGATGCAATGTTTTATTTTTATATATATATATATATATATTAAAGGGTTGTAGTGCTTTAAGTTGTATTTGGTGTTCAAAAAGAAAAATGATAAAGAAAATGATTTTCTTATGTTTAATTATCTACTGAAAAATCTCAAAGAAAATTAAATATAAATAAAATTACTTAGAAATATATATATATATTTGTGTGTGTGATTTTTGTGAAAAATATTAATGACAAACTATTATTTTTTGATGCAATGTTTTATTTTTATTCATTTACATATTCATATACATTTAAAAAACTAATAAAAATAATTAAAGTATACTATATGAAAATGTCATTTTTTCTATTCTTAAAAATAAAGTTGTCAAGTTGTTCAACTTCATGTCCGTGTTGCAAGGGTGGACTCAAACATAATGAGAAGGCAAGGTGTCCAAGACTTGCCCTTAGTCGTGTCGGCTAGTCGACTACAAGCTGACCTCTTTCTCTAAAATTTTATTTGTGATTTTTTGTTATAATAATTATGAAAAGGGCTTGGATATTTGAAATTGATAAAATTTGTGTACGTGTTTTATTTATTTATTTATTTTTGTTTTTCGATTTTTTGTTATTTGGTGAAGTCGTGAAGGGACAAGTGAGTCTACACACCCTGAAAACTTGTACAAAATTTTTTCTTTTCTAAACTTGTAATTTTACAAAATTTCGGCCGCATAACAGCTGCATATAGGACATGTCCCAAAACCTATAAATACAATTTATACTTCTAAAATATGGCAACCAACAACACTTCTTCAAAAGAGCCTCAGGCTCATCACAATTTCATAAAACAAAACTATGTACATACATATGCACAACTATACAAGTTCAAAGTATTTTCTAACAAAAGTTAGTTACATTTTCTTTACAAATATATACAATAGTGAGTAAATACAACACATATATCTAGAAGTCAGGAGGACCCTGATATGTCCCAGCATCCGGTGTACCTGTACCTAGAAGATAAATTTTAAAAAAGGAAAATAATGAGCTAAAAGAGCTCAGTGAGTGTATGCTTTATAAAATGCTTGCTTTTTCTGAAAATGTCTCAAAATTGTAAAACTATCTTTTACAAAACACTTTCAGAAAACCTTGCTTATACTATTTATAAAAGTTTCTAACACTTTTCGTAAAAATGCCCCTTGCTTATGAGTGATTGATTTTAAAAGTGTATGTAAAAATGCTTATAAATATAATTATCAACCAGAGGCCTTTTTGTTCTTGTACCAGTAAACACGGGGAAACTGTGTCTCTACGATGCGGCGGAAGGACCTCGTGTCCACATCACACCCTATTCCAGGTGAAATACGATTGGAATGTCCATCACACCACATAATAAGCTAGCGCTAACCCTATATACTCCGATTATGTGCTACGATCCTCTCTAATATGCCTAATGCATGAGCTAGGTTAGACAGACAAATATGAAATCACGTAAAAATCATTTCTTAACTTCCCGGGTACACGTCTGAAATACCTCGACATTAATGCTTGCTTAAGACTAGGGAGTTCTTAAGGTCTAACTTATAAAATATAATTTTTTCTTGTTTAATAAAACATATTGCTTGATTGCTTTATAAAATATGGTTTAACAAATCAAAACCATAAGCTTTAAAATATGGTTTAACGATTAAAACCATAACATACAAATGGTAAAACGATTTATAAACAATACACTAGTATTGAAAAATGAAGTTTAGAACACTCACATTTTCGTTTACAATAGTTGAGCACGACTTCACAATTTCTTTGCTTCCGCTTTTACCTTACACACTCAAGAGAATACGACGAAAACATTAATTGCTTGCGTAATCGTGTAAAACTTAACGTAGGCTTACAAAGCGACTATTTTGAAACAGATTCAGATTTTAACGAAACTTCACACGCAAGTCACATTAGGGTCACACAACATTTATATAAAGCCAAAATGACCAAATTACCCTTGAGCACAACAAGCCTCTTAAAAACCACTCATTTTGGCAAACTTTTCCATAGCGACCTTAAGCTATCCTTATCCGTTTCAAACAAAATTCGACGAGGGATCACGAGTCAGCCTAGAATTCAAGTCGAAATGACCCACTACCTTCCCACTCTTCCCCACATACCATTCGGCCAAGAGAGCTCAAAATTTTCAAATTTGCTACGATGCGTAATAAATTCAACGCTCGCCACAAAACACTCTCTTAAGGTCCTAAACTGAGACTTTTAAAGAAAAATCTGGAAAAGAAATGACTGTTTTACCCCTACGGCCAAAAACATGCTTACTAGTAAATTTGGAATGAAAATGTGGTAACTCTTTGTTAACCACTTCAATTCCTAACGATTCCGGCATCAAATCTAAGCATTAAGGACCTTAAATCGGTGCCTAAATGGCACTCTAAAGGAAAACCTCAAAATGCCCTTCAACTTGACAAAGTTGGGAATTCCAAACCAATCATATTAAAAATTACAATTAACCACCTTAACAGCATTTCAAGCCAACCACTTAACTTTTAAGCTAAGATTTCACTTAGGCCATAAATCAAACACATGGTGGGCATCTATGTTCCTTAAACCCTAACTTAAGATTCACTTACAAATCATGCCCAAACCATGAAATCAACCACACAATCAAACAGATAACATCTGAGGAGCAAAACCTATGCATTAACTTTCAAAAATAACCAAGTTTTCATGGTGAAATTACCAACCTTGGTTTTCCCTTGCTTGATTCTTGCCCAAATGAAGTAACTCTTGGCCCAATTGATGCACCAACCTTGCTCTCCACCTTCCAGTAAAACCCTTGCAAAAGCACAAGAAAAAGCCAAAGAAATCGTCACCTTCCTCTAAGTGAAGCTCACGGCCATTTCTTTGATAGTTCGATTTTTGGTTTTAATTTTCAAGTCTCAAGAAAGCAGCAAACTTTAACTATTTAAAGTTTCCATGATTTGTACTTTCACCCCTCCACTTTTCTTAATTGCAAAGTGCTACAATTCTTTGAAAACTTTACAATTTCATCCTTAAAAACAACTTTAAAAAAATACTACTATGACACTCAACTAATTAAGGAAGCCCTTGGTGCACATATGCGACCCTACGGTTACACGTACCGTACACCCTCTCGGGACAAGGCATTACACTAATTACTTGCTATTTTCGTTTGAAATATTATGTTTAACAACATCATGTTTAATTCGAGTAGTAGAACGTTCACAGTTAAAACAAACAAAGGGCATAATGAAGGGGTTCCAATTCGAGTCACAGTAGGGATAGTTTACTACCTATTCATTCAACTTTTTGCATAATTAAGGCTTAGATTAGAAAGAACTTGCAGCTGCTTACCTATTAGGTCCTTTTTTATTATTTTTTTGTCCTAGTTTTGCAAAATGATAGATGATCCTTTTAGTAAATAGAGGCTCAAGTTTGATATCAAAGTAATTCATTTTTTTAAATAAAATGACATATTGACTTTTTTAAAAAATATTCACCAAATTAATATTTTTTCTTTTTAAAACCGCATTCACCAATTGTGATTTTGAAAATTAATCTTAAAACCACATTTATTAACTGCGGTTTTGAAAATTAATCTTAAAACTGCAATTGGTAAATGTGGCTTTAAATTTACCTTAAAATTGCAGTTGGTGAATGCGGTTTTAAGGTTAATTTTGAAAACTGTGATTGGTAAATGCGGTTTTAAACTGTAAATAGTTTTGTGAATATTAAAAAAAAAGAGTCTACATGTGTATTTTTTTAAATAAAATGAGTTATTTTTATTTTAAACTCATAAAGTCCTAGAGCTCATTATTCCCATACTAGAGTACTATTATCCCTGGTCTATTTTCTTTGAGTTTTTGGTCAAAATAGTATAGTTTTGAAAAAAAAAAAAATTTCTTTTAATCTTTTTTACAAACACATGTTTATTGTAGTCCTTAAAACCGTAGTTGTTAACTACGATTTCATTTTTGTATTAAAAATGTAATTGCCAACAACGATTTCATGCTTATCCTAAAGTTGTAGTTCCCAAAGGTTTTATTTTTATACTAAAGTCGTTGTTCCCAAATGTTTTATTTTTATACTAAAGTCGTAGTTCCTGCTTGACTTTACTTTAAAAATGGCTATGGTGTTTATAACTTCTCTTCTAACTTAGATTAAAAAAAATAAAAAGATTTGAACATCTCTCCTATGTGGCATCAAAAGTGTTAGATTGGTCATAGTTTGAGATGAGATCTAAAATCAATATTTATTTTAGAACAAGGTCATTTTAACCCAAACCCATTTTTTTTTATAACTAACACTCCAGATTTTGCATTTTTGAGACGGTAGGCCTGCCTCTAAAATAATTTTTGGAAACAAAAATATCTTTGTAGATAAAGTGATAAAAAAATTATCTTATTTTTTTTAAAAAAATTATAAAATAATTTATGTTTCAAAATATAAAATCATAATAGTCTTGAAAACCGAATTCACCAATTACTGTTTTAAAAATTAACCTTAAAAACACAATTGATGAATGTGGTTTTAAAAATTAACCTTAAAACCGCAATTGATGAATACGATTTTGAAAACTAGTTTAATGATTTTTTTAGATATACATTACTTTGGATTTAAAAAAAAAAATCATTTTGAGAAAAAACTCATGATTTGTACCGAAGTCCTACACTTTTGTCATATTCAACCACTAAGTCATAGCTATTACTAGTTGACACCAATGTTTTAAAAGTTGGACCAAACCGGTCGGTGCGACCGCTTGGACTATGATTCGACATCAAAACCAGTCCAATTCAAAGGTTAAAACTGTTTTTCTTTGAATCGATTATGAACCGATAGAACCGACGATTGAATCGGTCAAACTGGTGGTTGAACTGGTCAAACCGACGATTGAACCGATCAAATCAATTTATAATTATTTTTATTTTTAATAATATAATAATTATCTATTATTGGGGTAATCTGTTCAACCACGGTTCGACCGTCGGTTCTTTTTCTTCTATTCGTCTTTGAATTTGAAGCCCATTGTCCTTCTTGTGACAACCCAAAACCCGGGGGTTCCGTTGACAATCCGTCAACGCGCGGAATACCTGCGGGTATCGCATATCTCGATACCACCATATCGCGTCCCATTCACCAGGATCCATTCATGCATATATATTTTAGAAAAATATACAAATTTATCAAAATAGTTCATAAGAGTTCGAGTTACAACTCTCTTATATACAAAATATTACATGTAAAATCTAGTTTTTTTATAAAAGGATTCTGAAGTCACGGTCAGGTTTCTTCCACCTGCGGTCCGGATGAGGTCCACATACATAACACACATGAAAGGGGTTCCCACGAAGGGGTGAGCAATGCCCAGTAAGTATAACTCCTACAAGGGTTACTCTCCACCTAAGTGCACATGCAATTCCATGTTCACACAATAATACACACATCAACATTCCAATGAAGAATAGGTCAATTCTAAATAGAATCCTATATGCCATGACATGAAATGAGATGCGACTCATCATGTACCATACACCCGAGTCCTCACTGACTCCCTCACACAAATCCTAAGCTCATGTGTGAAAAACTGTCATTCTGGATGACATCTAATGATAATTTTGAAAACAAATTTCATTTGTTTATAAACCAAAAGCTTTTTGGATGATACATCATAATGATAATTTTATATTCAAAATCCATGAGCCTTTTTGTGGGTAGCAGATTTTTGGTGTCTCACCGCGGGCTTATAAACTAAACACTTTTACGACCTTTCAGCGGGGACTATATCGACCATAGTGGCGAGTTTTCCCTCGAGGGGATCCCCATCCCTTCTTGTTGATACCGTACATATTTTCTTTATCACATTTCAATCAAGCGTCGACTCTATTGGACGTTATCCATTTACCAAGCCTAATCCCAGCATAACGGTGTCGATTTACCAACCATGCACTCACACCCAACTCAATCACGATACCCCCGTTGCACTTATACAATGCAAATGTCCTTTGCATGTTATCTCATGTTACATGTATAATGAACACTATGGAACAATTTATAAACCGTACTTTATGCAAGTACCATGGATAATTATATAAACATACTAATTTACATCCATTAATGCTAATATATATAACACCAATATATCAATATATTTACAGCACATTGACATGTGCATAAAATTTTTTGACGTAACACTTGAAAATAGTCCACACAAACTAGCCATTATCAACCATAAATTTGGCCATACTCGGCCTTAGAAATAATCTGGACTTAGCCCAGAAATTTCACTTTTTGTTTTATTTTATTTTATTTTTTTTACAACTTTCAAGACTGTCATTAACGGCTATAAATTCAGCCATGAAGTAGTCCTCAAACAATTGTTCCGAAAACTTAGTTCCATGGTTGGCGACCATACCCTACCTCTTTTTGTTCTTTTGGAACCTACTCGTAGCTCACGGCGAGTAGACTAACTTTAATTCTTGGCCTATTGTTTCGTCGTGAAACGCAGGAATCAGAGCCATTTTCCTTTCTTTCCCACGCACGTATTTTTTTCCTCTCATTTTTTTTTATTTTTTCTCCTTTCTTTTATTTTCCTTCCCTCCACCGAATTATTTCTTCTCTCCTAAGCTATTCTTTGGTTTGATCCAAGTGAGAGTGTAAAACCCGATAAAATTCGAACTTTCTGAAAAAGGGTAAAATGGTAATTTCGATCAAAATCCGGAATTTTTCTAGATCTTGGATGACAAAACGGACTTCATCGTTGGAATCGTCTCACGAAATCTAGCTACCACATTGAATTTCGTCAAATTCCGAGACAGTCGGAATTTCACTTTTTTTGAGGCACGAAGAGGAGTGCGGGACACTTGACACTTTATGAGTGGCTCAAGGAACTACGTGTCTGGAAGAATGGAGTCGAGCAATGGGCGAGTGGGGCTCACATGAGACACATGGCATGATGCCATTGGATGAAAATCCCAAAGTAGAGGGATAAGTGGATATGGAAATCCAGGCCAACCAATAGTAGGTTGACATGTGGCAATGAGAGGACAAGTCCTCTTAACCCAAGTTCTCCCAAACGATTTTAGGAGAAGGAAAAAGAGAGAGAAAATAAGGAGATTTTTTGTAGAGAGTGAGTATCCACCTTCTCTCTAAATTTCCCGACGATCGGACCCACGGTTCCAAGCGGAGTAAGAGGAAGAGTTTACCCTCGTAGCTAGAGCTTCGCAACAAGACCATATTTGAGGAGTTTCAAAAAATTTCGGGAGGTAGGGGTTTTCTCCTACTTGTTTTACTCTTTGGCTAAGAGGCATATTAATGGATAGGGATATCTTGAGGCCTGGATGATTGTGTTTTCGGTTCCAAAAGATTTGGACCGAGTAAAGAAATCCCTAGAGTGGTTTCTCACAGTCCCGAACAGACCGTGGATTGTTTGTGTGTGACTTTGGGTGTGGATATGTTATTGCTTGATTGAATAACATGTTGTGTTATTTGTGTTATGCTATGGGCGGTCGAGACGGTTGCCCAAGTTTATATTAGCCCATGTGAGCTAACTTTATGTTATTGCTATGTATGGATGAATATCATGATGATTGTGTATAAATTCTATTAGTATATGAATGCTTAATATATTAACATGAATTGTTGTGAAATGGCATATTGCATTTCATATGCACTGGGATAACCTAGAATAATAGGTGTGAGTGCATGACATGAAAAACGTGGTTACTAAATGGATTTCAAAGGAAGATTTTCCGAAGAATTGCCTTGGAGAGTTGTCCAACAGTTCATCTCGGAGGAAGACCCATGACTGTTTCGGAAAAATATCCAGCAATTCACCCTCGGAGATTTATCAAATAGATTTTACGAGCTTCGGTATTATGTTTCAAGAACAAAACGCTTTGTTTGAAAATAATGTTTTCTCACACTTAGCTTAAGCATCGTGAGAGTCGATGAGGGGCTCGAAGTGGGAAAGGGTGAGTCACATTCTCATCCATTTCATGTAGACATTTGAGTAGGAACATATATATTTTGCTTGAATGTTTGGTTTTCCATTACATGAGCACTTAGGTGGGGAGTAACTCATGTAGGATAATACCACTACTGGGCATTGGTCACCTTGTCAAGGGAAAATTATTTCAGGTACAAGGGGTGTTTGGGAAGACGGCGCTCACTAGAGGCCGCTTTTGAGAAGAAAGCCGACGTGTAGCTTTGATTCTATATTTTGTAGAACATGTATTAGAATGATTAATTTTGATATATGTTTTGAATAAGAGTGAAATTAACTCTTGAAACTATTGTAATATGGTTGATTACATTTTGATGAGTATGGATGTATGGGCCCAACGTGACCATTTTTACTCATGTATGGGTCTCATGACATGAGACACACAGGTTTCCGCAGGTTGACGGTGGTTAACGGGACCCTTGGGAATGGGGCGTCACAGAGAGGAAACTTCCTCTCACTTTCCTATTCCTCTCACTTTCATGATTCATGTTCCCTGTGCCATGTGTCACATGGACACATGCACTAGGTGGCAAATGCCACACCACATGGCTCTCATGCCATGTGCACTCCTCTAATCTTGCCATGTAATCATCCATGGTCGTACCCATCATGAAGCTATACTCCGCGTGTCATCGGAGCACTCGTGCCTCGAAATACGTGAAATTTTATTGTCTGAAACTTAACAAAATTCATTTGGGTGGCTAGATTTCACGAGACGACCCGAAGCCCGAGGGGGTCCTAGTTGACAACCCGTCAACCCGTAGAATTCCTTTGTATTTTGGGTGACCTTATACCACACTGTTGTGCCCCATTTATCGGGATCCATATTTTCACAAAAAATCGGGCAGAGTCTTCTTTGTTCGGGGAGCTCTACCCAACATATAACTTGTATAACAGTATAACCATAACCCATCCAGGGTCTCAACAGAAGTAGTAATGACTACATGGGGTCCATCTGTTCATATCTCTAATATACAATTATATCATTGTATAACGATTATAACATGCTCCGTCAGGTCTCATGAAGTAATGTGACTACATGGGGTCCATCTGTTCATATCTCTAATATACAATTATATCACAATAATCCATAAGAGTTTATTACAACACTCTTATACAAAACATATATTAAAACTAGATTGTTCTAATATAATTTACAAAAATATTTATCAAAGCCACATCCTGGGTTCCTTCAAAATCACGCCCTCAAGTGAGCGTCGTCTCCCTTCACACTCCCTATACCTGAAAGGGGGTCCCACGACGGGGTGAGCAATGCCCACTACAGAGTACCTTCTACAAGGGCTACTCAGCTGAGTACACATGTAATGGCACCCTATAAGTAAAAACATCGCATTCCTACTCAAATGTCTGTGTCATGGATAAGAATGTGACTTCCCTATCCATGTCGGTCCTGCGACTCCCTCACATACATATGCAGTGTGGCATCGAACCCGTCATTATGTTCCATCAATGACCATTTTTAAAAATAAAAGCCTTTTGTTTTATAAATCAAAATCCATTGGACGGTTCTCGATATCAACTTGCATTTTCCAAGTTCCGTGTGTTTATGCATTTGTGGGCCACGGATTTCTGGGTTTATACCGCAGGACACCGTTGATGAGTCTTAAACTAATCTATTTTTAATCCATTTTTCTGGCATGTTTTTAACAGTTTTAGCTCTATTTGTATGCCAAATTATGGAACATTCACCAACTTTGTGTTTTGCAGGTGTTAATTGAACAATGAGAAAAGCAATGACGAGAAGAAAGCTAGAAAAAATGGAAATTACAGCAGTCTTTGTCATGACATAGTTTTTGTATGTCGCGACACAATTTCAAGTAGGCTAAAAGAACTATGTCGTAGCCAACAGCTATATGTCGCAACAAAGTCCAGGATAAACTTCAGGCAGAAATAGAATCTTTGTTACGATAAAGAGTTCTATGTCGCGACATTGCTAAAGAAGAATGAAAAGAAGACTGTCATGGCAGTCCTTAACTTTGTCGCAACAATGATCAAGGCAGAGAACAAAGGAGCTATGTCGTGACAATATTTCCTCTGTCGCAACATAAAGCACGAAGATTACAGATGAACTCCGACGAGACAAAAGATAATTTTGTCACGACAGAAAATGCTAAGAATGCAACACAAGTCAACCGAGACAAGTGCTTTTATGTTGCGACAAAGTTTTCATAACCAAGCCAGCTCAAGGAGGAATTTATGTAAGTGAAACGACAACAAAGAAAATCACATTGCAACACTAACATTCAGAATTCACAACTAAAACAACAAATCTTTGTCACAATGAAGATTATTTTTAATCGCGACAAACAAAACATGAAGGAGGTGAATTCTATGTCGTGACAAGGAGTTGAAGAGCAACACAAAAGAATAGCGAAAAAGAAACTCATGTTGCGACATAGTAAAGTGAAGGCAGAATCTTTGTCGCGATAGAGAGAAATTTTATGTCGATGATAAAAGCTATGGAATGATAGAATTACATTGCGGCAGAATAAGAATAGGCCATGGCCAATAGAAGGAGAACTAAATTATCCAAGTCAAGCATGTCGCAACAAAGATTTCTATGCCGCGATAAACAGCTCAACAAGCGACAAGAATCAGAGAAGAAAAGTTTGTCGCGACCAAGGAGTTTCCTGTCGTGACAAAAATTTCTAAGGACTCAAAGAAATCCTGTCGCGAAAGAGAAAACTCTGTCGCGACAGAGTTGACAGGTTGAAAAGGAAAATGTTTATCACGATAAGGAAAATTATGTCGTGACAGACTCTAGAAGCAGAAGGACATGAGAAGCTGGTTGCAAACAAGTTTGGTGTCACGACACAATACATTCTGTTGTAGCCAATAAAGCTGCTACACAAAATTCCGTTGCGACATTATCAAAAGTGCATCGCAAAAAAATCGAAGAGCTCGAGAGGGTCGCGACCCAGTCTGCGCATGTTGCGATAGGGGCCAACGACGGTGAAACTCTGTGCGTGAGCGGAACTTTCTATGTCTCGACATAGTGATAACTTGGGCCGAATTTTGGGGATCCTGAAATGCGATTAATGATGTGTGAGATTGGGAGAATGCAAATAGACGCATCTAGGGCACTATCTTGCGACTTCATGATTCGGGATGTTTGGGTAGTTGAATGCTCTTGTATATTTTATCTTTCTTGTATTTTTCTTTTATTTTCTTTTTAGTATAGTTAGTTTCATTAGAGTTTCAATGTAGATTTTAGTTGGTATTCTTTTAGATTTTTGGATTTGGGTATTGAACTAAAGTGCAGCTTCGAGCTAGAATTTATTTATAAAATCATCTTTCTCATTACTTTCTGATTTAAATTGAGGATGGAAAGTTTCTGGAGTTCATTTATTTCAGTTTGTTTATGATTTCAGTGAATTTTCTTGATCAGTTAGTCAACGTATGAGTAGACGGTTTGAAAAGTTGAGCTCTCTAGAAATGGGTCAATGATGATAGTCATCTTTATGCACAAGGTGGAAGAACGCCTTAATTAGAATTATTGAATTTATTTGATTGGTATTGTTTTTGAATTTATTTGTTCCCAGTACCAGTACCATGTACCCAAGCAAGGTCCTGTATCTTACTCTGATTTCCAGGAGACCCTTTGCGTGACATAGAGATGGAGAATCCTGAGAGTATAAAGCTGTTATTTGTGGGTATGGTAGACTAATACTAAGGAACTAATGAACTCTAATGGGTTACTCAAATAGATCACCAACTTGCTCGTAATTTGAGGATAGTTGGATAAAATATCGAGTTTAATCACTCGAGAGGGTCTCTTCTTTTTCTCTTTGAATTGATTCTGATCTGTGTTAGCAAAGATCTAATCAAGGAGATGGAAATTTTCATCGAAATGAAGGATGAGGTGTCACGATCAAGAATTGGAGAGGCTTCATGAGTATTCTGTCTATGGGGCGAATTCTCCGGTCTAAGATACGGGTATGAAGTACTAAAAGGAAAAATACTTAAATCTTAGAAACAAGGTTACAAATTACAAATGTGATTAGAATCATGTCTCGAGAAATGAATATGAACCTTTAATCGGAGTGAAAAGTATGAATTAAGGGAGAAATCAAACTATACTATCATGCATCTTTAATGACTAGTTTTCCAATTTATATTGAGCTATGAATCGATAAGATTCGAGAAATTGATTATTACCCATTGATCTATATTCAGTTTTGTCTCTCTCAGTGAATTCTCAAACCCATTTTTTATTAAAAATTATTTTCATGAATATTAAAGAATTGAATCTAGGATTAAAATTCTTTTTAGTCATCTCATCATCATAGCAGTAGAGTTGAGTAAGTAATAATCTTGAGTGAATAGGGTAGTTAGTCTTTTGATTTATCATCTTTCGTCGTGGGAACGATATCTGGACTTTAAATATCAACTTTTATTACTTGTACGACCTGTACACTTGCAGTAATAAAGACCAACTCAAATTTTAATGAATACATTTTACAAAATGAGCCATCCAGGTCTTTCATCTACCACGAGCATCTAGCTAACAAGTTTTTTGGTGTATGGATTCTTTGGGGATTGAATAGTTCTTAGTCGGTACGAGTTTGGCATGCACGGATCGCATCGCACGGTTTGATGCCTTAACGAGTTTTAGAGCCGTTGTGAGGGGATTAGCTAATAGTCCTTTGGTAATAATGTTATTAATTTGTATATATATATAATCTGGTCTTAACAAGTTTTTGGCACCGTTGTCGGGGATTAGGTAATAGTCCTTTGGTAATAGTGTTATTAATTTGTATATATATATATATATATATATATATATATATATATATATATATATATATATATATATATATATATATATATATATATATATATATATATAATTTGGTCTTAACAAGTTTTTGGCACGGCTAGGGGATCGAATGATGAATTTAAGTCGATATTCTAACCAAAGGATTTACTAATTTGGGACATTTTTCTTTGTTATTATAAATTTCGAGAAGAAAATGCAAAAATGAACTTTAATATTGTAATTTGAAGAAACCCTGCGAAATTTTCTATGAGCTTAAATAAAGATAATTGTCTCCCACTTAAATTCATTTGATCTTAGTGTGTTTCTATTTAGGAAGATTTTAAATGCATAGAAAACGGCTTGATTTGCTACCTCTAGATATGAAATTGAGAGAACAGCGAAGAATCATTGGAAAATCCACAAGTGCGATCGAAGTATGGAAAATCAAAGAAAGACAGCGAGGCTATTCCAAAGAAGAAGAAGCCCAGAGAGACCTTAGAGGCCTAATAATTATGGAGGACTTTTGAGCTATTATCGAGAGGGAGTACTCACGAGGTGAGACAGCACATACGCCAAAGCCAACAATTTTGAGTTGATGCTAGCACAGTTACTATGGAATTACGAGCAACACCAGTTTATTGGTCATCCCTCTGAAGATCCCAATGAGCATATGGGAAGATTCATGAGGATGGCCAATACAGTCAAACTCAATGAGGTGAGACCAGAAATGATCAAGCTACAACTCTTCCCCTTCTCACTGAGAGATGTGGCAGTAACTTAGTTTGACTCATTGCCAGTGGGATCAGTGAATAGTTGGGAAGAGTTAGTGGAGGCCTATATGAGCAGATTTTTTCCTCAAGCTCTAACTTCTAAGAGAATAGGAGAAATAATTGTCTTCAAGCAGGGGGAAGATGAGAGTCTCTATAATGCATGGGAGAGATATAAGAGACTGTTAAAAAGATGCCCTATGCATGGAATAGATCTGACCACTCAGATGGATATATTCTATCATGCTATGAATTATGCCTCAGAAAGGGTATGAATTGATGCATCTAGTGGGGATTTTAAGAAGAAGTCTGAGGAATGGCGGTTGAGGTGAAGACCTTGCCAAATGCAATTCTGAGGCTCCATACGAGCTTGGTGGTAGCAACGGTGAAGGGAAGTGGTTTGATTGAGTTGAACAGAATGACTGCCATAGAAGCAAAGCTGGGTGCAATGATGAACAAATTGGGAAGTAATGAGAGAAGAATGCATACTGAACATCAAGTGGGAGCAGTAGATGAAGGAGAAAGAAGAAAGAGTGTTGAGAATGACCAACCATGGGGTTCTTACCCGGGTTGAAGGCCTGATTACTTGAATGCTAACGAGGGCTACACTTTCAAGCGAGCCCCAACTTGCCCGCTCACTATACACCTGACAACGAGGAACATGAAAACTTTTCATATGGTGGAGGAGCACAACAGGGCCCCGGACCAGGACAGAATTACCATTAGGCTCATGCTTAGCCCAGATTCCAAGAACAACAACAACATAGGGACAATAAAGGAGAATATCAGGGTCAGAAAATGACTCAATCATTGGAGAGATCCCGAATCTTGTTTCATGTCGAGAAAAGCGAGAAATTTTGAATTTACATGGGAAAGATTTTGGTGGAAAATTTCAAGCAAACACAAGCGTGTTTTAGGATAAATACTAATGCTTCATTGAGGAACTTGGAAACTCAAGTAGGGCAGCTGGCCCTTTCCTTGCAAAACCAATCAGGAATTATTTCAGTAGTACGGAGATAAATCCAAAAGATTTCACACCTACTTCATTGAGAGGTGACAATGAATTGCAAGGAAACAAGAAGATGTAGGTTGAAACAAACATTTGAAAGAAATTGAGGTAGAACAGCTCAAACTAGAGTAGCATATAAGGAGATGCTGAAAATAAGAATTTATCAGAAATGTCTAAGAATTTATCAGAAATGTTGTTAGATTTTGTGTGTTTGCTTTTCCAGTTTTAATTATGTTAGAAGTTTTATTTTTTTTAGTGGTTGTTGATTTTTCAGGACAATGAAACTATATTAAAGAGGAATTTTATTATGAAGCACACTGTCTCAAATTGGAAATAGAAAATAGCTACAAAGGGAGTATTTCCTATTTCTCAATTTGATTTAATGATAATGCATAATTGAAGTTTGGGGGAATGTGATTTTATTTTAGTTATTTTGAACATAATCTTTACTAATTTTCTTGAATAAAGAAATGAAATGTTATTGTTCATATTTGAATTGAGGGTCTTTGATGATTAAATGAGTCTTCACAAGTATGTTCAGATGGGTATGAGTGAATACTCCTTGTTTTGAAAGTGTTTGGAGTGAAAACTGAGAGTGATGCAATTTTGAAATTAAAGTTCAATGTTGCAACATAATTTCTTTGTGTCGCAACATAATCGATCTTGGACTCAAATTGAAAAGGACTTTTTCTGTCGTGACATAGATTTTCATTGTTGCGACATAGATTGAAATGAGCATAAGAAATAATGTCGCAACATTTCCTTTGCCGATTAATCGACATTTGGCGACTAATCCTCAGTGATTGCAAACTCTATCGTAATGATTATTTTGAATGTCGCGACATAGTAAACAAAATGGAACAAACCTAGGTCATTTGTTGTATGACATTTAATGAAGGCACAACAAAGCAGGTTGACTTATAAACAAAAAATTTTAAAGCTGGAAGGCCCAACTTTCTCATAAACCATCAACCCTCTCGACTTCCTTGTAATCTCTCATCTTGCCTTCTAAAACCCTAGAGTTCGAAAACCCTATTTCGACCATGTTTGAGCCGCCGCACCTCATGCCGAACCTGAACAAGGTGGTGGAAGCATACATAGAAGTCGAGGAAGAGATTGTTCAAGAAACTCAATCAGGGGAAATGCAAGCTGAAGAAAGAGCTGAAGATAGAGGAGAGTTTGAGCCGCTAGATAGGGAATTAAGAAAAAGGAAGAGGGGAGCTGAAAAAGTAAGAAGCTTGATCTCAGACAAAGCAGCTGCTCTAATGGAGAAAATTCTGAAGGACAGAGGATTCATTGTTGAAAGAGGATTCAGAAAGCTAATCTCCCATTTCGCTGAAATGCTTGAGAAGAGAGGATGGCAATCACTAGGTGAGCATAAGGAACCTGGTTATGCTGCATTAGTGAAAGAATTTTTTGCAAACATGGTGGAAGAGGAAGGAAAGAAAGTATATGTCAGAGGATAATGGATAGACTTCAACAAAGAGAAGATAAATATATTGTTCAATCTGAAGGTGTAGAAAGATGGCTCAAAGTTCAAGAAACTACTAAAGGAGCCAGAGTACCAAAAGATAGTAGACCTACTTACAGTTGGAAAAGGAAAATAGAAGGGGACAAAGAAAACCCTTTATAAATCCATTGCTAGAGGTGATTTAACTGAAGAGGCTAAGGTATGGTTCTATTTCATTAGCTTGGTCCTTTTGCCATCAAAGCACCTCAGCACAATGAGAATGGACGAAGCAATCCTCCTCTATGCATTGCTGAAATGGTATAAAATAAATCTGGGGAAAATAATTGAAAAATCTCTCTTGAGCTACCCTAGAAGCAAATGCAGGGGATTGATGCCACACCCAGCTACAATAACAAGCCTTTGCCTTTTCGGGCGAGTTGAGGAAGAATGGGGAAAAGAAGAAGCATACCCTAGGGCATCCCCTCTGACCTTGATAGGTGACAAAGGTCTAAAGCGGAGGAAGGGGAAAGAGATAGAGGTGGAAGAAGAAAGGGGGTATGAAAAGTGCAATGAGCCAGAACAATGGGAAAGTCCACCCCAAAGACAACAAGATTTTCAGGAAAGCTAAAGCCCCAATTGGAATGCATTCCCAGACCTGAGAGAAACCCATCAAGAACAAGTTGAAGATTCAGGGCGCTAATGTAATAATGCAGAACTGATGGAGATGCTGAAATCCATGAAACAGGAGATGAAAGAAAGGGATGATCAGTTAAAAATGAAACTTCAGCTTAGAGATGAATATTTTGATGTAGAGATCAGAAGAAGGGATCAAAATTTGGAGGATGCATTGAAACAAAGAGATGAATGAAGAGCTGAATTGGAAAAAAGGGACCAGAACTGGTTGAATAGTCTGGCACATTGCAAGCAAAGTTTTCGCCTAATGACTTATAGACAGTCATGACAGAACCTCCTTGAATCACGTGGCTAAAGGCAACGAACTGATAAGAAACCAATGCAAAAGATTTAGACTGGGCTATAGAGAACAGTCACCTCAAAACAAGAAAGAAGAAGTACCATTGCCAAAAATTAGAATTTCGGATTATTGTGCCTTAGATAATAGTCCCTCGAGGTGTAACAAACCCTCGATACCATTCTCTAACCCCAGTCAAATGAAGAAGGACCTTCTAAACCTTGTAAAACACCAACTCAAAAATAAAACCCTAGTGAAACAAAGAAAAAAAGAGAACCTTGATGGGAGGTTGAAGAATACTTAAGAATGGAAGCTGGAGTTCAAATAGTAAGGATCTTGAGTCGTTGGGGTAGTTAGTTTTATGATTCATCATACATCCTCATGGGAACGATATCTAGACTTAATGAAAATCCACTTTTATTACTTGTACGATTTGTGTACTTGCAGTGATTAAGACCAATCAAAATTTTTAATGAACCCAGTTTACAAAAAGGACAAACACATATTTTCATCAAAATCAAGCAACAAGTTTTTGGCACCGTTGCTAGGGATTAGATAGTAGTTCTCTGGTGGCAGAGTCATAACTTTGTTTGCATAGTTTGGTCAACAAGTTTTTGGTGCCGTTGCCGAGGATTAGATAATAATCCTTTGGTGGCAGTGTCATAAATTTTTGTGTGTGTCTATATATATATATATTTAGGTCTATCAACAAGTTTTTAGCGCCGTTACCAGGGATTAGATAATAGTCCTCTGGTGGTAGAGTCAACTTTGTTTGCATTGTTTGGTCAACAAATTTTTGGCGTCGTTTCCAGGGATTAGATAATAATCCTTTGGTGGAAGTGTCATAAATTTGTATATATATATATTCAGGTCTATCAACACTACTCCCCACCTAAGTGCACATGCAATGTCCACTCACCATTTCACAATCACATTTCAACAAGAACATACCAATTCTATACGGAATCCTACATGCCATGCCATGAAATAAGATGTGACTCATCATATACCATGCACCCGAGTCCTCATCGACTCCCTCACACGTGTGAAAAACCGTCATTTTGGATGACATCCAATGATCATTTTCAAAACAAATTTCATTTGTTTATAAACCAAAAGCTTTTTGGATGATACATCACAATGATCATTTTATATTCAAAATCCATGGACCTTTTTGTGGGTACCAGATTTTTGGTGTCTCACCGCAGGCTTTGCAAACCTAGACACTTTTATAGCCTTTCACCACTGGGGACTTTGTCTGACCATAATTGGCGGGTTTTTTCACCCAAGAGGGGATCTATCCCTTCTTGCTGATACCTGACACATATTTTCTTTATCATTTCAATCAATCGTGCGACTCTGTTAGACATTGTCCCATTTAACCGAGCCCACCCTATCAAACACCAAATGCAGTGTCAATTCATTAACCATGCACTCACACCCATTTAATGCGATGTCCCCGTGCATATGCAATGCAATATGCCATTGCCTATTTGTACCATGTTACATATATGATGAATGCTATATGAACAATTTTATTAAACATGCATATCACTAATGCATCCTAGGCAAGTATATCAAATTTCCCCACATTAACTCATTCATGTCAATGTATCACACAAGCATATATCAACATCACATACAAATAATTACTTAGTCAAGTAATGAAGCACTTTATCCTCTAGGCTAAATTACGACATAACATGTCCAAAAAATAGCCTACAACATGCCATGTAATGGTTGTCCGAAGTTGGAGTACACCAGGAGCCACCTTGTGCGCTGTTCCTGATAGTGTGCCCGGGGATTCTGAGAGCATTTGTGACTCCACAGTAAATGCAATTTTTCAACCAAAGTTCACTTCGGAAGAAGCCCTTTAAGCAGGCTACAAACTGTCCATGCCATTAACATGGCTGTACGGTTCAAAATCAGCCCAAAACAATAGCCCAAAGGCTAGGAATAAACCAAACTAGGAAGAGTCCCTACCTCTTGAAGTGTAGCCCCTCATCGAATCTCCAAACTTTACTCCTTAGTCCAATGAGTTCCGACCGTCAGGATGCCAATGAACTGAGGAAGAAACCGCCGACTTCCTTCCTCTTTCTCTCTTTCTTTTTCTTTTCCTTTCTTTTCTCCTTTCCCTTTCTCTCATTTCCTCCATTTCTCTTTTCCTTTCTTTCTTTTCCCTTTTTCTTCTACGAACACATCCATTTATACACAATTTCACATCCATGCAAGTTGACATATGGTTTTCCATGTGTCACACACATGGCTTGCCATGTGTCTTGTAAAGACATGCACTTTGACACATGGCTTGCCATGTGTCACTCCCATGGCCTGCCTTATGTCACTCACATGGCCTACCTTGTGTCACTCACATGGCTTGCTATGTGTCTCCCAACCCCTGATACCTCGAAAAACGTGAAATTATGAGTATCTCGGAATTCAACAAAATTTGCATGGGCAACTAAATTTCACGAGACGAACCTAACGGTGAGGTCTGTTTCGTCATCCGAGATCTAGAAAACTTTCAGGTTTTCAACCTGTACGTATCGACAAATCACTATTTTGCCTTTTTTTTTTCTTTCAGAAATTTTCAATTTTTTTCTCGGGTTTTATAGTTAATTTCAATTCTGCCCCATAAGCTCTTTTTTGTTATTTTTGTTTCAGGTTTGGAGTGGTGCAATGTTTTACCTTTTTAAGCTTTCTACTACCCCTTAACAAGCTTTGGGTCAATAACTCCCACACCAGTTGACATTAGGGTACTAGGTGTAGAACACCCCAAGGACTTAATTGCTCAAGGTTTGTAGGCTACAAGGTAAAACTCACTCCTTAAAAGTATCATTCTTTTTTCTGCTTCTCAATTTTATGTTTTGCATCTCCTTTAGTACAACTGTTCTCAATTGTTTTCCTTTCTCATCTTTAATTCTCCTCCTTCATTTTAATTCAAATTTGTACTCCCCTAAACTTATCCTCTTGATCATTTTTGCTGCTCTGATTTTCAGTTTTGGGTAAATTCAGGGTTCTTTACTGTAAGGTGAGACTTAAGGAAGAAATCAAACCCTAGCTTCCTTCTTTTGTGATTTTGGTTTTGGGGAAAAGCCCTAACTTGGGAAAAAGAGGTTTTTATTGATTCTAAACCACTTTTGGAGTTGTTTTGGGTGGATTCCATGGTGGGTTTTGATATAGGATGGATTTGAGGGGGTTTATTAAAGAAAAAATGGGTGAGAAATGGAAAAATCACGCCATTTACAGGTGAGACCCAGCACATTGGTACCGGTACCAAAAGTGGGTACCGGTACCCATTGTGCAGGGGATTTGAATGCTGGTACCAAAATTTGGAGTCTCGGTACCCCTTCACAGTGAAGGTGATATCGAGGTGCGATCTTTCTAACAACCCTATTTTTGCATACTTTGCAATATTAAGTCCCGTATTCGTACACCGATCGTTTAGGGACCCTAATAAAGGTTTAATGGGGGTTCATATAAGAGTATACGAGAGAGAAAACGTACCGTACCTCACCGCCTCGGCGAAGTGATATTCGTTTAGTATGATTAATTGTTCAACCACTAAGAGTGGAGAATTTGTATTTGAGTAGGTGCGGGTGAAACTGACGGCGACGGGGTAGGTATCGAAAGAGACAAGGGATCAATAAATTAGTGTTCTACGTGACTCAAAATTCCCATTTCAAGTTCTATTTGTGAAATACATACATACATACATACATACATACATACATATATATATATATATATATATATATATATATATATATATATATATATATATATATATATATATATATATATATATATATATATTGATTTGAATTATTAGTATTCGAAATGTTTGTAAAATATATGCATGTGTGCGTGTATTTGAACTATAAGTGAATTTACCTGCGCTGTAGGTAAATTGATTTGAAATGTATTGAATGACCAACATGACGGGATTCACCAATTACATTCGTCATGAAGGTAACCGTATTTGTTCAATGTGAAATCACATTACTACTGAATGACAAATAGGGCGGGATTCACCAACTGAATCCATCGTGAATGTTAATTTCTATAGTCCAATGTGAGATTGTAATATTGAATGTGAAATAGCAGTACTGCGAAGGCGGCAAACGGGGCCAGGATTCACCATACGAATGCGTAGATGTTGACTCATAGTCATATGTGAAATCATGAGCCAGAAAATCAAAATGATATTAAAAGAAGTGTATTTGTATAAGTATCTTTACATTACACATAGACGTAATATAAAGGCATTATTTTGATAAATCATGATTCGTATATAAGCGAAATGGAATAGAGAAGCGTATAGAACCCTTTAAGCATGAAAATGCTTAGCGTATTATTTTTATCAATGGGCAGGTACCGAGTGATAGATAGTGATTGAAAGCGGACCCGATGTCGAGGCTTAGAGTCATTAGAAGTTCACGAGGTCATGCTCAGATCACGTACATCCTCACCATTTTTGAGCATGACATTGTTTTGTAAACAAAAGGAGTTCAACTCCGAAATTATTTTTGTACCTATATCTGAATATGATTTTGGATATCATGTTATAAACGGAATAAAATGTCATTTTTGGTTAAATGCATATTTTGTAAAGGAATTGCATTGAATTTGTAAATGTTTATGGGCTTTCCCAGCGAAATCGCTTTACAAAAAGATTTGAGAAACCTTTAACATATTAATTTAAATGTATTTGATAAATGGATTTGATTAATGGCTTGTGGTGTCCCGAGTTTGGTTCCGGATCTGCCAACCGAGGCCGGAGCTGGGCTCGAGGTGTTGCTACACCCAGGGAGAGCAACGAGTTTGCCTCTGCGTAGTCTTCAAAACCCCCCCTTTCTTCGATTTCTGGTTCTTCCTCAACTATAGGGGTTGCCTCCCTTGGAAGTTCTATAGCTACTCTTTTTCTCTTTCTTGCTTTCTCTACCTCTTCACCCTGTGCTGGAGTTTTGATTACCCTAGTGAAAGTGAGAGGAGAGGCTCTTAGGCACTTTTCCTCTGTCTCGTTGAATGTTACAGCCCCCTTGATGCACAGGAGAGTGATCAAGGCAAGGTGGGGGATGTTCCCTGAGAAGCTGTTCTCAACGTAGTCCAAAATGGATTGTTCCACTATCTTCCCCACATTCAGACTACACCCCTTGATCAGTTCATACAATAGTATGGCACGGTTTCCTCGAAATCCGGGCTCTCTTGGAGCTAGTAGTACTTTACGCATTCACCCGCTGGTCTAATCTCCAGGAGTTGAGAGATGGCTCTTTCCCCAAAAAGGATCCATCTCCCCTTGACATAACCGCGTCGGGCTCTTACGCTTACCCGGATTAGGCGTGGAAATTATTTGGCTGAGCCCTTGCCCTGGTTCCCCTATGTTGACTCACCTTCTCCCAGTCCCGTCACTCGATTTTCTCCTTAAATGGTGACACCAGCTGCTTGAAGCCTCTTTCCTCCACAAAGCCCTTCTTGGCCAGATGCTTCTGGAACGCTTATGCTCCCTTGTTGGAGTAGAAGACTTGGCTTCTCCTTCTTCCACCACCACCTCTATCTCCTCGGGAACCACTTCTATTCCGGTTTCTTGGTTCCCTTCCTCTGCCATTTCTCTCAAAACTTCATCCACCACATTTTCTATCACTTCATCTAGGGTTGGAGAGTTAAGATTCGACATGGTTTGGCTTTTTGTGAGATTTGGAGAAGGTTAGGATTCGAAAGTTGAGAGATTAGGTTTAAGAACGAAAATCTCTCGAAGTGTTCCTTTGATAGGTGGGTTGCCCTAACTATAATGTCGCGACATTGAAGTTATGATGGTGCGACATTGGAGTTGTGTTCTAAGTAACTCAGTGCAATATCGCGACATTGAAGTTATGATGTTGCGACATTTACTTGATGTCCCGACATTGAAATTGCTATGTCGCGACATTGCTTAGGTTCTCAAGTTAGCTTTTCTGGATGTCGCGACATTAGCCAAAGTACACTGTCGGCGCATTTAACTCGAGTCGATCTTGGTCTTTGCTCTTCTCGTGCGTCGCCATTGACATTAACATGTTGATGTCGAGCCATTGGGACAATGTTGCGATGATGTCGCGACATTGGGGAAATTGTTGGAACCGGTGTCGCGACATTGTTGTCGATGTCGCGACATTGAGAAGGAGTTTTTCTTTGAGTAGAAAGGGTACGCATTTCCCACTTTATTTATGCAATTTCAGTTCATGCTTGTGAATGTAAGTCTATCACTATTGAAAAAAATTCTCAATTCAAGAATGAATAGTAACACTCAAATTTTCAATTCAATCAATTCAACATACAATCATTGTATTGCAGAAATTTTCACACAACTATTCAACAAAGGCACAATCAAGCTACTATGCAATTTCTAACTCAGATAAATTACACTCCCCTAAACTTAGTTATGCATTATGTCCAAAGAATAAGAAATGGAAGTAGACTCCCCTTTGTGATTAAACTCTACATAACTCAATATGGTTGGGGATGCTTAAAAAATGACCTTCATATATCCTTGTAGCTTCATTATCCTGACATTCAGCAGATTGTAAGTAAATAAATTGAAAATAAATTCTAACAAAACTACTCTACTTCTAAACTATTAAAAACACACTGAATTAAACAAAATCACACTAAAAGAAAATGGAAATTGCTTGGGTTACCTCCCAAGTAGCTGCTCATTTTCATGTCTTTAGCTAGACATTGCTGCAGTGTGTTTTCATTTAAGCAATTCTATTGATTTCTTCAAATCTAGGACTGTTCTTCATTTTGTCTTCTTCCTAGGTAATGCTTAAGCCTCTGACAATTTACTTTGAATTCTTCTCCCGAGGAATTGATTTTTTAAATTATTACTGCTCCAAAAGGGGGTTCTTTGTAACCTACTTTGTGTCCACTCCACCTTGACTTGAGTTTTCTCGGAAACAATTTCTTTTGCTCGAATTGTACAAGAGGACTAGCTCTCCACTTAAATTCTTTCCTTAGAAATCTTGATCATTTTGCTTCTTTAGTCTTATATTTGTAGATTCTCGCATTATCATAGGTTCTATTCTCTCCTCAACTCTTCCAGTCATTCACGCATTGGGAGTAGTCTCTTCTCTCTTTAAAGCAAAATTTTGAAATCACAGCTCACTTTTATGCCCACAATAGCTTTCTTATATTCTAGCTTCTCAAGAGGGAGATGACAAGGTTTTCCAAATACTATCTTGTATGGGGACATTCCATACAAGAGATTTGAAAGCAATCTGTAAGCCTCAATAAAGAATCTATCTATCTCGATTGACTCAGCTCCTTCCTACTGGTGCTTATTGTCTTTTCCAATATGTTCTTTATCTCCCTGTTGGATATTTCTTCTTGTCCATTTGATTGAGGATGATAAGTCAATCCTATAACATGTCTGATTCCATATCTGCTCAGTTTGTTTGCAAAATGGCTCCCCTTATCACTGATGATTGCCCTTGGGGCTCCAAATCTGCTCATGATATTTCTTTGAATGAACCCTACCACAGTGTTGGCATCATTCCTTGGACAAGCTATAGCTTCCACCCATTTGGATACATAGCCCACAACTAGGAGAATGTATTGATTTCCAAATGACGGTGGGAAAGGTCCCATAAAATCTATCCCCCATACATAAAAAATCTGCACCACCATGATCCGTTGCAGAGGCATTTCATTTCTTCTGTTTATGTTGCCCATTCTCTGACATCTATCACAATGTTTAACCCATTTAGTACAATCTCCAATAGATAGGCCAAGAAAAACCCGATCGAGAATTCCTCAATGCTCTTTCTCCCCGCAGTGTGTCCTCCTTATGGTGATGCAGTCATGACATTTATCAATTATTCCACCTTGCTCATTCACACAGGTTCTTCAAAATAAAGTCAATAAATGTAACGTCAGTTTTTCTTGACAACTGAAAATATGAATGCTTTCTAAATAATTGAGGCATTTATTGAACACCTATACTAAAAGCACGCCAATGTGAAATTATTCACTTAAAACCTCTTTCTCTATAATAAGCTTTTCAGATCTTAAGGATCACCCATCATTGTACTCCTCTTTGTCCTGATTTCAAATCAAAATTTTGCAGTAGTAGTACCCAATCCCGATCAATCTTGGTTTACATCTTTCTTGGTGCAAAGTGTAAGGCTTCTGAGGAGGTTAAGGATCTGAGATTTTGGGAGGTACACACCGTAACATAAGGGAAGGCGGATTGGGTTTTTTTTTTTTGAGAGAGAACAAAGCTCCCTTGGGTGGAAACACCCTAGGTCTTATAATTCTGGAGAGATTTAGGTTCGTTCTTAAAAGAGGCAGCCAAACACTGAGAAGAAGAAGATAATGGAGAGTAAGAAGGAGCTAATGCCAAATTTGTTTTCATTCCCTTTTCCAGTTTTCTTTCCTTTGATGGTTGTATTTACTTTTCCCCTTATGTTTTAGTTAGTTTTCTTAGGGTTTAGATGTAGCCAAAGACATGTTTGTATGAATCTCTCCTAATTTATATTGATTGATGTTTTATTTCATATTTATGTTTAATATTTCATTTGGATCTTAATGCTTGTGGGTATTTGGCCAATATTTACATGAATTGTGGTTTGATTCAAAATATGAGAAGTGAGAGTTAAAATTAGACCATGGATGATTTACCATCTAATTATCATGAGATAAAGATATAAGTGAGATTAGGTGTGGTATTAAGATTTACGGTTCAATGCATCCTGGCTATGATGGTTCGAGGCGCAGGATGCAAGACAACCTTTTAAGGGTAGTGTGTGATGCTCGAGAGAGATTCGAATACATTAGTGAGAAATCACCACTTCATGATGAAATTGATCATCGATTAATTGGGTTAGAAGGTTCATACATCATTGTTTAGGTGAAATCTATGCCTTAAGGCTTTTTAGTCTTTATACAATTATTCTTGCATGCCTAGATTAGTGTCTTTGAGTTTTTCTATAGATTTTCCACCATCCAAATAGAGCATAGGCTAGATTAGAGTCGGTACTTAGTAACCCGGGGCTCCATGGAACGATACCACTTATCATTATATTACTGAGAGATGACAAGTGTGCACTTGCGCACATAGGTGTACACATTTTACATAGCACAAATCACCCCCAAACGTAAATTCTTGCTTGTCCCCAAGCAAGAGATTGACTCAAAACCAAACAAAAAATTGAAAATGACACGAACTAACAAACAATGAGATGAGTATGATAACATGATGCCAAGTGGAAGAATCACTATGAACATAAGTTAGCAATATTAGCATTTTCAACCAAAGTTTAGGATTCTTACAATTTTAAACTCTCTAAGGAACATGGCAAAGCAAAGCATAGTGAGCAAAGCAAATCAACCCCCCAAGTCCTCAATGACCTTTCCCAAGGAAACTAAGTGTAGGTGATAGCATGATCTCCAATGTATATTGTAGGTCCCAAGACTCCTAAACTTAAGCTCAACTCACCTATTTGGAAGAAGCTAACTAAGAAAGGATAAGAACGCACCACACCCTTTTATTCACCATACCAAAAATACCTAAAAATTACCTAAATACCTAAAAATGAAAGAAAACCAGTGTCAAGAAGTTTTAGATGAGTGTTCTTGTAGAAGGGATCCATTGATGACTCCTCACCAGTTGGTTAAGGGCACCAGACATTAAATTCCCTTCAAACTTCACCCTGAACACTCAACCAAACTCAAAGGCCTTAAGTTGTGGAAGATCCATCTTCATCCTATGTATGGCAAAGGAAGCCACGACTCCCCTCGGCTAGTTGGCTTAGGGCATTAGGCTTTGAAAGGCCCTCGATTGTGCTCTGATTATCGATGATCCCGCTTATTCTTATTCATACTTATTTTTGACATTTTTTCTTTTCTTTGCTTTTTATATTCTTTTCACTTTTCTTTTCTTTTTGTATTTTTCTCTTTAGTTGGGGCTCGGCGGCAATCCTCTTTTGATTAGGTGTCCCATCACTTAGGGGTGGCTGTGAATCCCCAAGGTTAGTTGAATTCAAGGCAAAGGATCTGGGACCAAGGCATACAAGGGAGACCAAAAGTGTGTGTGTGATAGATTCCTTGAGAAATAGCTTCTTGTAGCACAATGGAGGTGACTAAGCTAAGTCACCTATACCAAGAAAGCAATACACCTGCATCATTTAAAAAGCCTATGAACTAATCCACTTTTGCACTTGCCCTTTTCAAATGTTTGTGTTCAAAATGACCTTCTACTAGCCAACAAGGCATCAAACTCACTCATATGAGACATGAAACAAACAAAAGAAAGAAAGAAAAACTCATGCAAACAACCTAAACAAATACAACAATAACTAAAATAGGTAAGGAAATACAAAAGTTGGAGTTTTTTGAGAAAAAAAAATTGAATTCACCCTCCTAAACTTGAATTAAACATTGTCTTCAATGTGAAACAAAAGCAAGAATGGATAATGAGTACTCCCCTGAGGTTGATCAAGTCTCCCGAAGTTGCTCCAATGAATATGGCTTGCTTTGGAGGCAAACATGTTAAGAGGGATTAGAATTTAGTTCCAAATAAGAGGAGGCTTGAAAATAGGAAGCATACATGGACTGAAATTAGGGAGGATGTTGAAACTGATTTCCTTGTTCAATTTTTGTTCTTCAACCTCCAGAGCATTTTATGGAGATTTCCACTTTTCAAGATTATCCACCTCCATAGCCAACTTTGGAACTCCAAAACCCAAATAGAACACTAAGAAACATAAGATCAAGCAAGAACATTTATTCAAAAACAAACTTAAAAGTAACTAAAAAAGAAAGGGAAAAGAAAAATTTTTTGAACTTGGGTTGCCTCCCAAGAAGTGCTGCTCCCGCTTTTCTCGAAACTACAACTAGACTATACCAACTACGGATATGCTAGTACTCGCCTCCATCATTTTATAGTGATAATTAGCAAATCAGCAACTTGAGAACATAATCTTCCCCAAGATCATTATTTTTTTTATATTTTCTATTTTTTCTATTTTTTCTTTTACCATGATTCCTCTCAATTGTTAAAGTGAATGATGTACCTATCCACCCTAAGTCAGGGGTTTTATTTTCATTTTTCACTTCCTCACATTGGAAACCCAAAGAGTCATCTCTTAATAGTTCAACTTCATAATTTGTCTTTTTCATGTGGATTCTGAGAAGTTGGCTCATCTTCCTTCACAACTAAGGTTTCCAAAATTTTTGCATCATTCTCCACTATTTGAAACTTCTCAAGTTCTTCATTATCCTCGAGATTTTCCATTATATCTCTCAAGTTTCTTTCTTCTATATATTCACCCTAGAGTAGATGGCTAACTCTCATGTTGTCCTTCAAAGGACATTGTAGCCATATTCTCTTGTTCTTTCATATATTTTGCCACTAGTTCTCTCTATAATTTCATACTCTCCTCTTTCTTTTATATGCCTTTCTCGAATCCAAGTTGAGCATAAGAAGTGTGTCCCTTGAAGCTCTTTGAGCTCCTCGGAATGGTGCAAGCTGAATTTGAACATTAGCCCTTGTCAATTCCATGAATTGAACTTGAGATGTTGCGCATTTAGCATGAACTCTTTTCAATTCAGCCATGGCTGCCTCTAACTTTGTCATTCTCTCATGTGGAGGTTGACTTATCTCATTTGGATCAAGAAGCCTAGGCAACCCAACTTGAGAGTGGTCCATTTCAGCCATTGATCTTGAAAATTTAGGTTGTGCCATGGTAGATTCAGCTTGAGTTCTTCTTAATTCATCCATAGCTTCTTCTGTAGCTTTGATCTTTAGATTCTTATGGAGTAAAAGGAATGGTATAGCTTGTATTCCATGAAGTGTTTGGGTGGTGGCTCCATCCATAATTATGATTGCTCAAGTATGGGGTACCTCCATATTGAGCATAATCCATTGATGCATGTGGTTTCCACACTTGACTTCGCACTTGAGTTGTCACTCTTCTTTGATGCTCATCAGCCAATTGCCGTATTCTTAGTTGCTGCTCAAGGTGAGCCAATGCATTTGTCAACTCGATGATAGGATCCATTGTGATTGAAATGCTATAAAACAAAAATAAAATTCAAAAGTAAAATGGACAAAAAGGAAAATAAACAAGACTAACTATATCCTAAAGTAGGTAAGGCTATTTCAAATCAATATTAATAAAAACACCACCTCCCGCACGCTCAAAACTCGACAGCCGTAGTCAGGTTATAAAATGTGTACGCCTATGTGCGCAAGTGCACGCGTTGCCTCAAGTAATATAATGATAAGTGAGTATCGTTCCCACGGAGAATTAGGTTACTAAGTACCGACTCTAATCTAGCCTATGCTCTATTTGGATGGTGGAAAATCTATAAAAAAACTCAAAGACACTAATCTAGGCATCCAAGAATGACTTTATAAAGACTAAAAAGCCTTAGGGCATTGATTTCACCTAAACAATGATGTATGAACCTCCTAACCCAATTAATCGATGATCAATTTCATCATGAAGATGGTGATTTCACTAATGTAGATTCGAATCTATCTCGAGCATTCGCACACTACCCTTAGAAAAGGTTATACCGCATCTCTGCCTCAAACCATCATAACTAAGGATGCATTGAACCCTATAAATCTTTATACCACACCTAATCTCACTTATATCTCTATCTCATGATAATTAGATGGTAAATCATCCATGGTCCAATTTTAACTCTCACTTCTCAGATTTTGAATCAAACCACAAATCATGTAAATATTGGCCAAATACTCACAAGCATTAAGATCCAAATGAAATACTAAACATAATATGAAATAAAACATCAATCAATATAACTTAGGAGAGATTCATACAAACATGTCTTTGGCTACATCTAAACCCTAAGAAAACTAACTAAAACATAAGGGGAAAAGTAAATACAACCATCAAAAGAAAGAAAATTGGAAAAGGAATGAGAGAAAACAAATTTGGCATTGAAGCTCCCTTCTTCTCCTCCATTATCTTTTCTTCCTGGGCTACCTCTTCCAAGAACGAACCCTAGAAATCTCTCCAAGAACAAGCCCTAGGGTGTTTCCACCCAAAGGAAGCTTGTTCTCCCTCAAAAACGCCCAAAATCTGCCTTCCCCTTGTGTTCAGTGTGCCTCCCAAAAATCTCCTATGAATCCCCCCTTTGCCTCGAAATCGCCTTTATACTGAACTCTGGGCCCATCAATGGCCCATAAAATCGTAACTTTTAGAGCCTCGCTTTTGGAATGGAAACCTCGCACGCCATGGAGAAGGGAGCTTCACAAGGCATACCCGAGGCAACCATACCTGAATTCAGTTCTATGGCAGAAGTTCCTTCTCGTCGCGCTGTTGAGTTTCGCCGCATCGCACTGAGGTCCCCCGTTGCCTCCAACTCTCGTAAGACCATAACTTTATCATCCTCACTCCGATTTTGGTGTTCTTGGTGCCGTTGGAAAGCTCTTTGAAGTGTCAAATCTAGATATTTGCGGAAAACACTTTGGAAATCATTATAAATAATCGAATGTACAAAAATTTCCAACCCGGTCACTTTTCAAATTCTTATCTTCTTCCTTCAACTACTAAGAGTCATAACTTTGTCATTTGAAGTTCAAATGGAGTGAATAAAGTCTCTTTGGAAAGCCCGAAATCTCCTATTATCCATATCAATATTGTAGTAATTGGGGATCATTGTGCAGCTAAAAACATCAAAACACAGTTGTTGCTGCTACATGTGTTATTTGCTGATTTTTGGGCTTTATCTCTTTGTTTTTGCTCCATATTGGCTCATGGATGACCTAATCACAAAATTGAACATTTAGAGCATTAGATCACTTATTCATATAATAAAACTACTAAAATATAAGTAAACATAGGATAAAATAAGTATAGTATACTCATCACCATTAGATACTTAATCACGTGATGATCATGTGTATGATGACATGGGACCCCCATAAAATATGGCCTAAATTTTTCACAAGCAAACACTATCAAGAAGAGATCCCATTTTCTCTCAGGTTGAGGTTATCTTATGCCTCATTTAAAGTTTTGTTGGCATAGTATATTGGTATGAAAATTTTCTCTATTCTTTGTCCCAAAACTACTCCCATTGCATAATCACTGGCATCACACATGATTTCAACTCCTTGTTCCAGTCTGGTGTTGCCATGGTGGGAGTTATAACCAATATGGATTTAATTTCTTCAAATGCAAACCTGCATGATTCATCAAAGTCAAACTTTGCATCCTTTTCCAACAGTCTGCATAATGGTTTAGCAATTTTTGAGAAATCCTTTATAAATCTTTTGTAAAATCCAGCATGTCCTAGGAAAATTCTTATCCCTTTTACTGTTGTAGGTGACAGTAGAGTTTTTATGACAGAAACCTTAGCTTGGTCAACTTCTAGCCCAACTGCAGAAATTTTATGCTCCAAGACAATTCCTTCTTTTACCATGAAATGACATTTTTCCTAGTTCATAGCTAAATTCTGTCCAAACTCCAAGTATACTTAAATTTTTCAGCAATTCTCAAAACTAGATCCATAACCAAGTTATCCATAAAAGCTTCAGCCTCTTCCACCAAATCTAAAAATCGACATCATACAATCTTGAAGTCAAGTAGCATTCTTCTGGGGTGCAAAGGTGCCATAAGGACATGCAAAAGTAGTTTTCTCCTAGTCCTCTGGGGCTATGGAAATTTGATTGTATCCTAAATATCCATCAAGAAAACAAAAGTAAGGGTGTCCAACTCATCATTCAAAGATTTGACTGCCAATAAAGGGTAAAGGATAGTGACTGGTCGCTGATGTTCAGCTTTTCATAATCAATGCACACCCTTTATCCTGTCATAGTTCTTGTTGGAATAAGTTCATTATTCTCATTTCTGATGAATGTGAATCCATAATTTTTGGGAACCACATGAACTGGGCTCACCCATGGGTTGTCTGAGATTGCATAGATAAACCTTGCATTCAGCCATTTTAATACCTCATTTCTGACAACTTCTTTCATCATCAAGTCTTCTCTAATGTTCAATTGATGTTTTTGCATTCTCCTCCAGGAGGATTTTATGCATGCAAATTGTAGGACTGATCCCTTTCAAGTCTTCTACTAACCAAGCAATGGCTTCTTTATATTTCCCGAGGAAACTGATCAGTTTCTGCTTTTTTTCTACTATCAAGTCAGCTGCAAATGTTTAGGTAATTCCTTAAGAATTAGCCCTTCATAACTTTTTTCACTTCTTGTCCCTTCTCTTCATTGCTGCTTGACTTTTCTGTATTGATTTCTTTTAGACTAGGTACTGATTCTCTAATTTTAAAACCGAAATTAAGATATTCAACATCATGTGCCTCAATATACTGGAAATTCATCTCATTCTCATTCATTGAATTTTGGTTTTTACAATCATTGATCAGTTTAGTACCGATGGGAATAAATTGTTCTACAATCATACTTTCAGCATTGTCACAATCAATTGTTTCGTACCTTGATCCGTATTGAAATGTATTGCTTCATCTCCTACTCTAAGAGTGAGTTCTCCCTTCTTAACATCTATCAAGGTAGCTCCTATGGCTAGGAAAGGCCTTCCAAGCAGTAGTGGGACTTGTGTGTCTTCTTCCATGTCCATTACTACAAAGTCCACAGGGAAAATGAATTTTCCTACCTTGATGAGTACATCTTCAAGGACTCCCTTTAGCTGAGCCATATCTTCCATCCGCAGGGTCATATTTGTTGGAGTAAGCTCCCTCAAACTCAATCTCTTCACTATAGATAGTGGCATCAAGTTGATGCTTGCCCTTGAATCACATAAAGCCTTCCAAAATTCAAAATTCCCTATAGTGTAGGGGATGGTGAAGCTGCCAGGATCCTGCATCTTCAAAGGTAAACTCTTCTGAATTACTGCTGCAGGTGGCTGTCAAGTTTACCACTCCTTCAGCAAATCTCCTCTTCTTACTTAGAACATCCTTAAAAAAATTTGCATAATTAGGCATCTGAGCCAATGCCTCATCAAAAGGTATGTTTATATCTATCTTCTTGAACATTTCCAAGAATTTAGAGAACTACTCTTCCATCTTTGCCCTTTGCAACCTCTGAGGAAATGGAACAAAGGGCATATATGCTTGCACCTCTTCTTTCTTCTTCAGCTTCTTTCTACTGGTTGGCTGTTCTTGCCGTGACATTTTCTTCTTTTGCTCTCTTTAGTCTTTCTAAACCTGGTCCAAACTTGATTTCTTCTTCAATTTATGCTTGCTTTTCTATTTTAGTCTTCCTCTTTCTTTCTTCTTTTTGTTTTCAAACTCTTTGCCACTCCTTAGAGTTACTACCATACAATCCTTAGGATTCTTCTTGGTATCACTTGGGAAGGCATCCTTTTACTAGTTCTGCATTACTAAGGCCAGCTGCCCCACTTGTGTGTCCAATTTTTTTAGAGATGCATGTGTATTAGCCTGAAACACAATTGTGTTTGCTTGGAATGCTGCTAGCTCAAAAAACTTTTGTTCATGAATGTTCATCAGTCTTTTGTTCTCTCACATGAAGCTCAACATCTGCTCCTCAAAAGAATGAAACCTTTGGCCCCGTCCTCGGCCTCGTTGCTCGTCGTCGATGTCCCTAGAACCCATGTGGAGTATATTATCGCTGGAGTGAGCCCCGCATGTGTCTTTGGCCTTGTCGTGCTCCACCTATATAAGAAATTCTACTCTGCCTGTGCTAGTGTGTAGTGGGTTAGAAGGTCGGGTGTTAGGCTTGAAATTGCACTTATGCTTCCTCCCACAAACTGAAAGCCTCCACCCGATATAGGGACCGCTATGAGCAAGTCCTCATCGCTGATAATTCTTCACTCATTTCCTTCCACTTTTCCCACTTCATGCATAGAACACATTCTTTTATCCGAGTTTGCCAACTTGTTCATCAATGCATCAAGCTTTACCTTTATAGTAGTCATCCTATTTAGCTCTATTACACCACCTCTTCTTAGTCTGCTCTTTGCTCCCGAAGTCTCGGATGGGCTACATAGTTGCTGGCCAAATCTTGATAAAGTGGTTTGCTTCTTCCACCTCTTTCTCTTGAATGCTCATGGCGGCATCTATTATCCCTTAGAGGGTATAATTCTTGGCATGGTAAAGATGTTCATGTGTAGTCGGATCGATGCCATACATTGGGGGCATCTCTTGAGCAACCTCTTGTATCTTTCACAGGCATTGAAAAGGCTTTCATCTTCTCTTGCTTAAACACAATGAATTTCTCCTCTCATATAAAGTAGGCCGGGTGCGGGAAAAATCTACTCATGTATGCCTCCACTGCTCTTGATTGTTTCATGATCCATAAAGCGGTGGCTTCCAGGCAGTTGTTGCCACATCTCTTAATGAAAATGGAAAGAGCTGCAACTTTATCATTTCAGGTCTCACCCCATTCAGTTTCACTGTGTTGGCCATTATCAGGGATCTACCCATATGCTCATTGGGATCTTTAAACCAGGATGACCAGTATGCGATGTTCTTTGCACCGATGTGATAGGCGGCTTAGGCTCATAGTTCTTGGCATCTATGGCAGGTTGCCTCACAACAGAATATTCATCTTTGATGATTGGTCTCCAGAAATATTTTATCGTTCTCTGCCTTTAAGGTCTCTTAATTACCAAAGCTAGGATGTTCTGATGTGTTTCTTGTTGCTCTGCCATGTTGATGATTCGCTTTACTTCTTACTTTCTTCAAGATTTCTTAGTGTCACTCTCGATTCGGTGTCGATGGTAGTAGTTTTGTTTAAAGTTCTATCGTGTGATAAATTCTGAAATGGAAATACAAGCGAGATCAAGTGTGATTAATGAATGTACCCATAAATATATTTTATGATATGCTTTCATAAAGATTAATAACTTAGTAAGCTCACGCATTTTAAAACTATTTTGAATATTTTTTAATAAAGTTAAAGAAAAATGTTCAAACTAGTAATTTTCTCTTTGGTAAAAATATTGATATTTAAACTTCACTTTCATTTCAATCCCCGACAACGACGCCATAAAGTAAATTGAACTTATTTATAACATAGACCAAAAATTAACTGAGTTATTGCATAACAACAAAAAAATTATCAATCCCTAACAATCATTCCAAAAACTTGTTTGATTGAATATATACAAAATCTATTTTTTTTTGTTGTTGTTTAGGTAATAATTTGCAAGTTAAATTGGTTTTGGTCTGAATCACTGCAAGTGCACAAATCATACAAGTAATAAAGAGAACAAAATAAGTCTGGATATCATTCCCACGAGGATTGATTTTGAAAATCTAAAGATTATGTCACGCCCGACGGATCCGTCCAGAACTTAGATTGGCGGATCGAGCGAGAGATCGAGTAGCGATACTATCTATACTATATCTTGGGACTCCATTGACTGTTCTTTCCGAGCTGAACTTGTACTGTGGGTATCCTGAACAATTTACGTAATAAGCAAAAATCATTTTACATATACAAAGAACTACCAGAGTGGTGTCCATCACAATCTATACACATATCTGAGGTCCGTTTACTTACATGTACAATTTCTATTGAAACATCGGAGATTGACGGCGGCTGGTGAGCACCTATCGAGATGGCCTCACTATGCTGATGTGGGATGTCACGTCCTGCAGCCTCGCTCGCCGGTACCTACCGCAGTTGACACTTAGTGCTAGACTGCGCTTAATTGGGAACATAAGCATGAATGACCACCAATGGTATTTGTCACAAGCTTATATATCTTTCATCTATCTATACACATTCATATAACTTTAATTACTTATCATCTTTACATTCTTTTTGTCCATGTTAATCTCTTTCGGTACATGGTCTATGTCTTTGGCATATCTTTTATCTATACTTTTACTGTATTCCTGTTTCTATACTTTACATATTCCTATACTTCTCATCTTTCAGTCTTATGACTTATTGCATTCCATGTACTATTACTTATATCATTTCTTAGACTGTGTCTATATCATGTCTTATTTCATGTAATGGCTACACGCCCATGCTATACTTTTCATGTGTTGACTTAAAGCCAATGCTTTCATAAACTATACTTTTCATATACCTTTCTCTTTTATCTACTTTCTGTACTTTACTTGTTCATATCCTTTTCATATACTATACTTTGTACTTTCCATATACTGTATTCATGTACTGTTCTTATACTATTTTTCATATATCTATATTCATGTCTTTGTTCATTTCTATCTTGTTTTCTGTTATACTTTTTCATATGGCTTTCTCTTTTATGTACTTGCATATGTTGTCATATACTTTCATATGATATTCATATATTGTGCTTTTCATATACTATACTTTTTCATATACTGTACTTTTCATATGCTTTTCGTATACTATGCTTTTCATATACTATACTTGTTCATATACTTTTCATGTACTATGTACTTTTCATATACTGTCATATTGTACTTTACTTCTTGTTCTTGTAACTGTCTATACTTTCATCGCATAGCAGTGCTATGCTTCTCATATCATATCATATACTTTTTACATTTCACGTACATATACTTTCCTTTTCTTTTATGTTCGTACTGCGGAATACCTTAGGAGCGGATACGGGGAAATAACTATATCAACCACCCAGAAGGTACACGCACTATCAGCCCATGCGAGATAATGATCTATCTGTGTATGCAGGGACTATGTATGCAACTTGATGTACATGCATAAGCTGCAGAAGGTATCATCACTGTACGAGACAGTGACCTATGCCATGTACTATGTAGTGACCCGCTCGGGGCCCACCCAGTGATCAAGCGGGATCTATGTCATCGACAACGGGGCCTCGATGTCTGTCTATGTGTATATCTTGCGGCAAATTTGTGTATCTTCCACAATAGGCATGCTATCTATCCCTCTACCGGGTTCTAAGCGAGACAATCGGCTTTATTACGTTTACGTACATATCTCACTTAAGCGAATAACTATTGTTATCATAATTGCTTTATGCAATATATGCTATCATTACTTTAATGCATGACGTTCTCATATACGTAGCTTCATATTATGGTTCTCATATTTCTCTATAATACATATATTCATATCTTTTGCTATCATTTAATTTGTCTTAGAGTATTATATATGTAATCCTATCATATAAGCAGATGCATCTATGCACTCTTGTATTCATATATTCATATATATCTTTATATCATTTATGCATCATATCCTTTATGCGTTTCTATCATGATTTAGCTATTCATGTACTTTCTATATTTCTATCATGTATGCTTTTACTCATTCATATATTCATATATGTACATATCATTCATGTACATGTACTTATTCCTATGCTTTGTCATCTTTTGCTTATCTCTGTCGTTCTTATCATTTATGCCTTTCTATCATGTGTTCTATGTTCCATGTATTCATTTCGGTATATCTATCATATTGTATATCATTCGTATTAGTATTCTGTCATGTCTTTATGTATTCATATACTTTCTATATTTCTATCATGTTCCATCTATTCGTTTATGTGTAAATGATCTTGTTCACATCATATAATCTTATATTCATATGTGCCTATCATTTGTGTACTTTAGACTATCATATCTTATGACATATCCCTATACCTTTCTATATTTGTACATTTTACTTGTACTTTATCAGACTGTCCTATCTCCTGTAGGAGTAAAGAACAGAGACTCTTCCTTTGATACCCGTAGGTACTTTTCTTACCTAAATCTACATATATTTCTATTTCTTGTTCATATCTATATCCTTTCTTACCATGTATTTCATTTAACTTTAACCAAGCGATTAGTACACTTGGTACAACAATTCAGTTTTCAGACAAGATATGGGCACCAAATGCCATTAAATAGCATATGGTTAGATTCTAGACTCCATGAGCTTTCCATAAGTCGAGAATACCCGTGTGGAGTCTTGAGAAGGAATTATGCAAGTTACCAAGCGTGAAGAATCGACAACTTATAGCACACAGCCAATGCAATGGCGATGCTTGTTTTGTCATTTTCGGGGATCTTAACTTCATATTTGACACTAGGTCTTTGTACTCATTTAAATCTAAGGTGCTAAGGGTTCTACTCCAACTGGAATCACCCAATTCGGAGCACCGAAACTCAAGATATGACCTAGACACCCGGGACTACTCTATGTTCAAAACTGGAACTAGAATTTGGCTTGAACATGGCCCCACTTTGAGTGAATTTTTGGGCCACTTAGAGGCAGAATTTGACGATGCCTATTTCTGGATGTTTGGTTCTCCTTGAAGTCTAGTTTAATTATCCACTTGAATCACTCAAATAGGATAAGAAATGAGCAAGTTATGGCTAAAATACGAACACTGGTCAAAATAGAGCAGGGTGTGCGGTGCGACTCGACTGTCTGGAGTGCAGCTCGAGCACATCTTGGAATCTGAGGGTTGACCAAAATCGACCCGGAGACCCAAAGCTGTGCCGGTACCACTCTATTCGGTGCAGTGGGAATCTTCGAGAATAAACCAGAAATGTTGGTTTTCTCCCATTTTCCATATTTTGCTAACTTAGATCAACTACATACTTATCTTACACCAAAAACTTTATCATGAATTCCTCCCCAGAAACAACTATAATATATGGGTTATAACCCTTACATAAATGATATAAAGGTTAATTAGGGTTGGTTCTAAGCCCTAGCTTCAATTACTATCTGTTTAACCATGAATCTCTCCTCAAAAGGAGGATTTCATACTTATCTTGTGCCATTTAGAGTTTTACCAACCCTACTTTCAAGAAATCTTTGGTTAGGATGAAATCCTAACAAACCCTAGGTTTGGGGCAAGCTACTAACCATGCAATTGTATGGAAATTCATACAAGAATTCATAGTTCCATACCTTTTTCACCTTGCTTGAACTTCTCTCCTTCTTCCTCTCTTCTCTTCTTCTTCTCTTCCTCTTCCTCTTCTTCTCTCTTTTCCCCTTCATCTTTCTCTCTACGGTTTTGCTCTCCACAAATGGGAACAAAAAGACATTTTGGGAGACCAAATTGTTCTTATCCCTTTTTCATGGGTAAGGCCTTGTTTGGCTACCATAACCCATTTTTGCTTTTAACTTTCTCATTTTTACATCTTGGTCCCCCATTTCTCTCCTATTTGCACCATAACTTATTCCTAAATTCTAGTTTGGCATATTATCTTTAGGCTTTATTACCTTTGGGTCCTCAAGTAGTAAATTATCACTTTACCCTTGTCTCTAATATTCATTTCGGGTCTCTTATTTTATTTCCGAAAAATTCCATTTAGCTTTTAATATACCTAAACAAGTCAGCGCTGGGAGGTATATTTCGGAGTGTTAGTTAAGCGCCCTCGCTACTAAAGTGCTCCTTTATTTGAACCTCTGATTTCTGTAAATATTATCTGTCTAAAAGAATTTGAATAAAAAGATAAAGAAATTTCTAAAAATACATGAATTAGAGTTTATTAGACTGAAATAACACTAGGAATTAAATTAGTGTTGTGACTATCAATTTGCAAGTTTCCAAATAAAATAGAGAGTATTGGACATGAACTTTGAAGTTGACCAAGAGCAAGGTAGTGTAGCAAATGGATTTCTACTCACACCACATATTTCACTCTCCAACTTACCACATTTCTATCTACAGACAATGGACTGAAAAGCTACTTAGCAGGACTTGATCCTCTTTAGATACATTTATTTTCCTTCTCGATTGCTTCATAGCCATCTCTTAGGACTGGAAATTGCTTGTCCCCATATACAAGTTAATACAAGCCTTCTCCGATATAATTGGTACCTCATCCATCAATTAGACAAGAATCACCTATCTCCTTGATTAGAATCTTAGCTAACATCGGATTGAGTTTATTCTTCTCAATTGAGGTTAAACCTCTCAGAATTAAACTGCTAGATTTGTAAGTAGATCTTATTCCTCGGGAACACACTCCTGCTGTCACCTAGGAGGGAACCTTGAAATTAGAGGTTAGATCTTCACCTATGATATATCAAAGTGATCCAAATAGTTCATTAGTTCACATAATATCAGTGCAATTTACCCCCAAGTAATTGCTCTTTACTCTCAGGTAGTCCATCTCTATGTCACTTAGAGGGATTCCTGAAAATTAGAGCAATGATATAGTTCTTTCTAAGTACCAAACACTAATATTCAGAACAGTTCAATATAAGTATAGTACCAGTTAAATCACTCCAATTTTCATACCCAAAACAACATTATAACACTACAAACAATAATTCCAACAACAGATTCTTCTCAGAGGGAGCTTAGCATCTCAAATCTAGATCACAAATGACAATGACTAGTTGATCAAACAAATTCATTGAAATTGTAATCAAAACTAAAGAAAAATTAATTACATAAAATTCCCATTTCATTGATCGACATAAATTTAAGCCAGTTTACATTCATCCAACTGCGAGATCAAGTTCGGATCCTTTACTCTAATCCCCTAAAATAAGAAAGCCCAAATCTAAGAACAAAGATAAAAATAAAAGCCAAAAGAAAATTATATACAATGAGACTTGGCTCTCCCGAAAGCACAGGACTTGATGAAGCGGTTGGAAATTGCTCACTATTCCTTAGGAGCTTATATTTATAGGATCAGGTCTTGGGCCCTAAAAACGAGACTAGAATCAAGCACTTCGAAAAGCCTAGAAATTCTACCCTAGCTACTGATGTCGTGGTGATGTCGTGACATTGGAGTTGTCAATGTCGTGGATCGAATATGATGTCGTGACATTGGAAGTCTACTAGGAAAATCTCAATTTTCAATGATTAGTCACTGTCGTGATGATGTCGCGACATTGAGATGCAGTGTTGTAGATCAACTCTGATGTCACGACACTACCTTTCTGGTGTTGCGACATTGAGTTGATGTCGCGACATTGAGTTGATGTCGCAACATTACTCTTGATGTTGGTAACTATGATGTCAGCGACAGCGCGCTTTTGCTCTACTCCGCCCGATTGATGTCGAGACATTACATTAGTTCTTTGTTTTGATGTTGAGACATTTAGTTGATGTCACGACACTGAGTTGATGTCGCGACATTGTTAACTGATATCTTTACTCTTACGTTCTTTCTCGATGCCATGGCATTGCTTGTAGTTCGCATTTGATATCCGATATTGCCTACGCAATTACGGTCATTTGATATTCGTGAGCATGGTTAGTTAACTTCCACCTTGTTGTAGCCAGGCTGATGACATTCTTTGAGGTCCAATCATGCGACCGCATCTTGATTTTCTGAGTGTTTAAGTTGATGTCGCGACATTGCTTTGATGTCGCGACATTGAATCTTGATGTTTTGAAGCTTTCTGTCAATGTCGTGATGTGATCTTCGCCGGCATTAGTTGATCCAACTGCCACGCTTTGGTCT
The DNA here is from genome assembly GCA_016808115.1 of Tetrastigma voinierianum. NCBI lineage: Eukaryota > Viridiplantae > Streptophyta > Magnoliopsida > Vitales > Vitaceae > Tetrastigma > Tetrastigma voinierianum. The sequence goes on from JAEQBH010002511.1 coordinate 484,459, forward strand.
TATGTTCGCGACGTTGCTGTTGGTCACCGCTATCGATGTCGTGACATTACATTTGATGTCTCAACTATGTGTGGCGATATCCTACATTGTTGAGGTCAACTTCACCTCGAAATTTAATTTGATCCCAATGTCGTGACACTGAGTTGATGTCACAACATTGTTCATATGATGTCTTCACTGGTTGAGGCTTTGTTTTGATGTCACCATGATGTCGTCGTGATGTAGCGACATTGGTGTATCTTTTCCTTCCCCTCTTCAACTGATGTCGCGACTATGTCACGACATTGCAGTAACTAGCATGATACTCTCCATATGATGTCGCGACATTGTTCTTCTACTGTCGCGACATTGCTACCTTTGCTCCCTTTTCTTTTGGTTTTTGCTACTTTTTTGCTTATTTTCTTCAAATTTTTGCAACTTGATAATCGGGTAAAAATTCCTGAAAATTTTATTAAATTGGCTTTTAAGCGAAATATTCTTGAAAAATGGGCTTAAAATGGATGAGTTTTAGGCTATCATTTAGTTCCTAACTGTGCTCAGTCGAACCTTACCCGATTACTGCTTTATGCTCGGGAATCTCATCTACCATGTCACTTAAGGGGCCTCTTTAGAAATGAGCACAAATACAACTATTTGGGTGCCAAAATACGTATTGTCGGGTAACCTGAGGGTCCGTTGACCAACCATCAACCAGTGGAAAACTTATGGATGTCGGGGTGCTTTGATACCCTGCTTGTTGTGTCCCTTTCAGGGACCCATAATTTAACAAAAATCGGATAGAGTCTCCCTTTGTATTAGGGGCTCTGCCCAATCGACTGTAGGATATACAATAACATTACCTATCCGAGGTCCAATATAACATAATGACCGCATAAGGTCCATTTATGAGTAAAAGTAGCCCAACTGGACCCATTTATCCATACTAAAAAATAAGTAAGGCTATATTACCATAAGACTGTAGGTTTAATTACAACACTCTTATGCAAGTATGCTAGAACTAGTTCATTTCCCGACATCTTACAAAAAATGATTTTCAAAGCCACAGCTTGACTTTCTTCACAATTGCGACTCGGTGGCGTGATCTGGTGCTACTCTTGCACACGAAGGGATCTATAAAGGAGTGGAGTTACGCCCACTAGAGTAAACTCCTACAAAGGCTACCTCTTACCTAAGTGCACATGCAAAGTCGTGTTCACAATTCGCATTCACATTCAGTAAGCTGTGCAATTTCTATTGGGTCTACATGCCATGACATGAGATGAGACTTAATCATGTACCATGCACCTAAGTCCTTACCGACTCCTACCACACCATGCGATGTCAAAGTGTGATAAAACCCATCATTTGTGGATTACATCCAATGATCATTTTACAACAAAATTCATTTGTTTTCAAACCAAAGCTTTTTAGTAGTACACCTTAATAATCGTTATAATTCAAAATCGTATGTCTTTGTGAAGCGATGAATTTACGGGGTCTCACGCGCGAGCCATGAAACCTTCCTACACTTTCACGGGCTTTCAGATTGGGCACATGTATAACCAAAATAACGGGGATTTTACCGAGTGTCCCATCCTACTTGCTAATACCAGACACATATTTTTATTTGTATCTATTTATTGAGACCTTGTTGGGCAGTTGTCCTCTGCGTAAGGCCTAATCAAACACAAGCGGTGTTGATTATAACCATGCACTCACACCCATTTCATGCGATGTGCCATTTCATGCCTATACCATGTCACATATATGATGAATTCTATATGGACAATTCTACTCATGCATATCACCCATGCATCATGGACAATTATATCAATCAGTATAAAATTTCCAAACGATCGCACATTTCATGTCAACATATTTGCACACACACATATCAACATCAACAAGTCATCACCAATCAAGCAATGACATACTTTATCCTCTGACCAGGTGGCGACGCAACATGTACAAATAGCCTACAAACGAAGCCATGCAATGGCCTTTATCCACCTGAGCTTCGTCCATTATCGATACATTAGGACACATATTGACCTCTAATCAATTACCACGAAGCTTTGTGCATCACTCAGAAACTCAAAGCAATGACAACTTGATCCTCAAGACCAGTTGTGGCATAAAGATCTTACAAAATATTCACGCAACAAGCCATATTAGACCACCTTAATAGTTTCGAACTCGATTCGGAAACTAGTTCCTGCCGATTAAAATTTGGACACAAACCATTAAACAACCTAAGTTGTAGCAGTCCTTGGAAATGGACCATAACTTGAGCTGTAGATGTCCAAATTGAGTGATTCAAAAGCCAACATCAAGTTTACAGATGCAGCTATAATTCCCATGGAGAACACTAGTCCAAATTCCCTATTTTTCCCAATCTGGATAGTGTATGGGGTCATAACAGGGCAACCTATGGCAGTCCCGAAAAATGGACCATAACTCGAGTTATAGAGGTCCAATTTGGGTGATTCAAAAGCCTAACATCAAGTTAACTAATGCAGCTACAATTTCCATGAAGGACACTAGTCTAAATTCCCTTTTTTTCCCTTCAGAAAATTTGGGCAGGTATGTAAGGATAAAATAGAGGCGACCTATGTGGAGTCCTAGAAAAATGGACCTTAACTTGAGTTATAGAGGTCCAATTTGAGTGATTCAAAAACTTAACATCAAGTTCACAATTACAATTACAATTTCCATAGAGGACACTAGTCCAAACTCCCTCTTTTGCTTAGAAAATCAGTCCTAAATCTAGACACAAGCGATCCCGACAACCTAAGCTATGACAATTAGGAAGTAAAAGCAGGACCATAACATGAGCCATAGAGGTCCAATTTGAGTGATTCAAAATCCTAACATCAAGTTCACAAATTTAGCTACAATTTCCATGAAGAACACTAGCCCAAATTCCCTCTTTTTCTAATTGAAAAGCAGCCTAAAAAACTGGACATCATATAGGGTCAAAACAGGGCACTATTCCCACATCACCAAACTTTGCCAAACATTTGCCAGGCGAAGCCGCGACTAAACTTGGCGCCCAGGGCGCTAAGTACCAACCAAACAACCCTTGGAGTAGAAAAGAAACCAAAGTAGGAAGAATCTCTACTTCTTGGAGCGTAGAAGAAACTCTAGGAAGTCCCGTGGACACTTCTTAAACTCGAAACCATTGATTTCGAACTAACCGGTTGAATCCTTGGTAGGAAATCCAGTGTTTCGGTACGTGTAGCCCTCGTCAATTAGATGAAGTTTCGTTTGGCAGGCGAGTCGACAATGAAGCTGTAGATCGAGAAGAAAAAGAAGTTTGGATATATTTTTTTTTCTCTCGGCTCTCTCATGACCGGACAACATAATCGATCTTTACGCCCCCAAAATGATTTTTAACCCTTATTCCAAATTTTAAACACTTGGCTTATATCGCCAGCGTGTGCGACTATATTCGGGTCCATTTTGCCAGAAATAATTTATTTCATCAGGTTCAAGTTCAATTCATTTTAAATGAACTTTACTTAATTTATTTTCCACTTTCGATTTTCTCAAAATCTCATTTTACAAGTTCTGGCTTGCAGACCTTAAAAATCGTGAAAATCATTGTCTGGGAATTCAGCCAGTCGTTTGGGTAGCAATTTCCGCAAAAGACAAATCGATAATTGGGGTCTGTTTCATCATCTGAAATCTATAAAAATTCCAAGTTTGCAACTTGTATTGTAGCGGCAATTTACTGTTTTGCCATTTTTCGGAAAAATTCAAATTTAGCCCAGGAGTTTGCCGTCGTGGAAAGAACGCCACAAGAACAACACCGATTGTAAATTCAGTTTTCAAACCCACAAAATAAACCATAAATCTGCAAATTTGAATGTTCAACGATTGTCCACACACCCTAGAGGGTGCTTAATGTTCCATTCTTGAATTCCTATAATCACGAATCGAAAGCAAGTGGAAAAATGAAAGCGAGAAATCAAGGAGGAGATTAGGAGTGAGAGAACAAATTGTGATTTGAGATTCAATCTTTGTCTGAATAGTAATGAAATCTGAATATTTGAGTAAAACACTGAAATCTCTTCAATACAAATAAAAATCTACTCTAAAACTAATCTCAGATCTACTAAAAATCAAAACCTTAAGCTAAACTGAAAAATGGGAAGGTTTTAGAGAGAGAAACCCTCATGAGAGGTGTTCTACCACCTCCTTCATTGCCTTAAAAATCTAAAAATAGTATTTATAGTCCTCGGTGAAAATGGGCAACGAGGCCAAAATAGCAATTTCGGGGCTTTACGGTTTTCCGGCCGGAGTCAGCTGACATCACTTTTCGGTTACAACATCTCGGCATTCAGTCGGCGACATCCGCACCGGTTGCAACATCGGCGTGGTAAGGCTCGGCTGAAATGTCGCGGCAGTATTTTTGAGTCGTGACGTAATCTGGGTCGATACATCACTTTTTAGTCGCGACATCAAATTCCACAGTAAGACCTAGCATAATGTCGGTATTTTTTGGTCGCTGACACGTGTGCGGTCGCGACATCACTTTTTGAGTCACAACATTAGCATTTTGGTAAGGCCTAACACTTTGTCTCAGGCTTTGTCGTGACAAAGTTTGTCTCTAGCTTTGTCGCGACAAAGTTTGTTCTTGGCTTTGTCTTTGACTTTATCACGACATAATCTGGGTTTGTCGCGACGAGGACCGCACCTTTCCGTGACTTGTTTTTTTTTTTTTTCCAACTTGTCGGAGCCCGCGCTTCTTCATTTTAACTTCGGTTTGGGCTTGTGAGGTGTTGGTGAAATCTATTTGGAATGTAGAATGTAACTATGGATGAATTTGAACCATTTGATGTTCTATGGTACGCCATCTTCCTATTGATGCGTTGTGAGACACCCAGTTAACTCTCCTTTTGGAAATATATTGCTCATTTCTTGCCAAATCACTTGCTTTTCATCAAGAATCCTACAAAACCAAGTTTAGAGGAACTTGATTCGTGCCACAGTAGGCTGAGCTAAAATCAACAAAATTTATATACACCTAAGTTCCTGCGCCGTGGTCGACTACTTTGCCAGGTATAGTGAGTCTAGGTCGAACACGGGGATGGGTTTTCATCTAAGAATGATACATGAGTGTGAAAGGCAAGAAACTTCTATTTGGACTTTTGGTTGCTTCAAAAGCGATTGGAAGTAGGTTGAAAAGCGAGGGTAAAAACTGAAAATGAAGTGTAAAAAAGTTAACTTTGAAGATTTAGGTCACTAACTTGGTAAGTTAGAGGCGAACAAGTGTCCTCGGGTTTATCCTCGCGTTATGACATACAACCTATAGTCGAGGCATAACGGATCTATGTTTAACTAGAAAACCTCACCCTTGAAATCAACTCCTATTTGAGTCAGCACAGGTACTTGCATGCATATATGGCCGCTTTCTTTATTTGAAACCTAGCATTAAATATCATTTAGAGGCTCGTAAAGACCATCTAATGAACCCGCAGTGCATCTAGCAATAAGTATGCACTGTATCCTAAAGCATGGAGAGTATTGGCCAAATCAATAACATTCAAAGCTACTCAACCCTAATTTGAGAAGATGGGGGTCATAAACACAGTACCTATGGCTTTTAATACAAGAGGACAACATGCATGTACTTGAAGCTACCAAGCTAGCTTCCTTATGCTTCAAAGAAAGAGGTTTAGCCAAGCATCTCTTGAGTTGTCATCCTCAAGAGGGGTGTTTGGCAACCAAGAAGAAGTAAGAGAGAGAGGAGAAGAGAAAAACAAAACTGGTAAAATACGAGACTTTATTTACAAAAATGAAAACTTACAAATTTCTTCTCCCCAAATTCTTGCTTAGGGTTACAAAAAGGGAGGGGTTTATATAGGCCACCTCAATACATGAAAATACCAAAAAGCCTACAAATTTGGCTAAGTTAAAGGACAAGAGAGTAATACACCAAATTTGGAGTCGGTTAGCATTAAATACAAAAACATGACGAGGCAGTGAATTTCGCTAGGAGTGAAGAATTTCGCTAGGTAGCGAAATCACCATGCATAGCGAAAATAGAAAATTTCGCTAAAGCTTGGCAATTTCGCTAGCTAGCGAATTTAGCTAACAGCGAGGGTATGTGATAGCGAGAAATCATGAATTTTCGCTAGGCAGTTCCCTACCCAGAAAAATTTTGAATTACGAAAATTGGCAATTTCGCTAAGGTTGCGAAATTTTCGCTAAGGTTGCGAAATTTTCGCAATCCTAGCGAAAATTTTCACAACTCTAGCGAAAATTCCAGGCTTTGTTGATCTCCATTGCATTTCATCCTGTCTTCAAATTTGCATGTTTTCTTCACTTTGCCTTCAGTTTTTCATTGATTCTTGGGCTGGTTGATGGCTGACACTTGAGTTCAAACTTCATGATTCGTCATACATCTCGATATTGAACTTCTAAAGTGTGCAAAAACCTGCAAAACAGCCAAAAATAACCTCTAAATGGCATAAGTGCTACTAAGAAGACTTGAACACTTCAATTGGTATAAATGACATGATTAGCGCACTCAAAACCTATCTAATATAGGGTTCAAATAGCACTTTTTGGAAGGGCTAATCACCCCTAACCAAAACGTTGCTAGTCCCTTGGCAATGCAAAAATAAAGGAGATGCATGTAGTGATTTTCAAAAGTTTATGATTGAGTGTATATAAACATAATAGCAGTGCTAGAATTGAAAAATTGAAATAAAATTTAGCTTAAATGTAAGAAAGAACCCAGAAACCATACAAAAAAACAATTTCGGTCAATATTGGTTCCATGATTCTCAACTTGAATTTCCACCTAAGTCTAATGGTTCTTTATATAACCAGATTAAGCCAATAAATTGAAAATTTTGTTTCCTCCCCCCAACCTAACACTGACATGGCCATAAGTTGTTGAACAACCTAGATAGGGCTAGTTACACTCTTCTTGCTTTATTCAACTATATGTAGGATGCAATGCTTCAAAATTCGACTTCACCAAGGGATCCGTGTAGCGGGGTCCGCAGGTGACTCCCAGCAGTGGGTTTAGGGCATGTCGAGCGGATCATGACCCTGAACTACAAGGCCGCCGGACTTCGTATGACGAAAATCAAGCACCCACAATTGGTTCAGCTCTATATCCACCCATTCTGCTTGAACACAAAATTGATGACTCTGACCACTTAAGGCTTAGGGCATCGGGTTTCAAAGGCTTCGCCATATACCTAAATGCCCAGGTGCTCGGGTTTTGAGCGAAACTTCCGACTTTATTTTCTTTTCTTAACTGCTTTTTCTTTTTCCTTTTTTTTTTTTTTTTTTTTTGCTTTTTTTCTTTTCTTTTCCTTTTTGGGAAGACAACATTGGTCTTCAAATGTGGGTAATTAAAACTATCCTAGGTTGCCCCGACATACCTAAGGCGACTCTGACGAAAGGAGGTATCTGAATTCCTGACCTATTGAAGCGATCTGGAGTCTTTGTGTGTGAATTAGCATAAAGGAAAATTTTCAAGTTGAGCATCTTTGGAGCGTAGGCGATCAAAAAATTGACTCAAGCATGGAATTTGTTCTAGCATAGAGGTGACAAACAGTGCTTCAATTTCCCGACTAAAGCGATTGATTGTCCCAGGTGCTGCTTGATTCAATTGTTCGATTGAAAAGAAAAAACAAATACCCCGAAATGGAAATACAAGAAGTACTTCACACCAGATAAAGATGGGCATACTTACACACGCAGCGCTCACTGTTCTTGCCCCGAAAAACAAATCAATCATTAAGCTCTAACTGATATGTATTTTTAAACATACGACATTTTAAATAAGTAAAGAAATAGAAACGAGTGGCTGCGGAACGGCGGTAGCACTACGAAATTACAAAACATGGGATTCAGGGAGGGTCCATTAGGAGAATTTCTTCCTTAATGACCTGCTGCATCACATATGGTTTTACCCTCTGTCCATTGACTTTAAATACCCTGTCATCACTTGGATCCGCGTGTCCAATGAACCATTTGGGTATGCTTATTTGGACAATGAATGGACAATCCATGAGATTTGAGCTTGCACGGAAACAAATGGAGTTTGGAGTCATATGAAGGACTTGGTATCCCTCCCTTGAAACTCTTTCTAGTTATCATTTGGTCATGCCATTTCTTTGATCTTTCTTTTCGATCTTGGTATTCAAGTATGCATTATTGATATTTCTTCAATTCATTAAGATGTCGCTTCTCTCGACTCGCTTAGGTCCATGTTTAGCTATTGATCGCTTCATCATGCTTTATACTCAATCTCTTGGAAGGTGACATGCCCCTACCATGAACCCATTGATAAAGGGTTCCCCAGGATTGTCTTGAAGGCGTTACATGGGCATATGAATCAAAGAGTTTAATGGACCGGTCTTGTTGGTATTAACCACCTTCATCAGTATGGATACTTAATTTCCTTGTGCTTGAGTTCCACGGCCACTTGTTTGAGGATGGTAAGGGTAGCCACTTTGTGTTTCACACCATGTTAGCCATGAGGTTTTCAAGTGGTCACATTACGAAATACGAACCTCCGTCGCTAATAATGGCTTTCGGTACCCCCGAGCACAGGAAAAAGATATTGGCTCAAGAATTTGAGTACCACCATGGTCCATTGGTTTGCGAGGATCGCTTCAGCCCATTTGGAGACATAGTCCCTCTCCCTTTGAAAATGTATGTATGACCATATGAGGTGGGGAAGGTCCCATAAAATCAATACCCATATACATCGAGCAGTTCGACCACCAAAATTGGGTGCAATGGCATCATATGTGGCGAGACAATTTCGAGTCTTTGCTTGCATCTGTCACATACGGCACATTTGGTATGCTTCCTTGAGCAAATGAAGGCGATAGAAACGATTCGCAGTACCTTCATTCTTTGTCTTTTGGGAAGCAGCAGCCACCACTAGAAGCACTCTCCTTGTGGTTTAAAATTCCCTTCTTTGTTCCTCCTCGGGTACACATTTTCGATGATTTGATCTGCACTGATGTTGAATGGGAAAGGCTCTTCCCAATAATAGGAATGGATTTAGCAAAGAAATATTTCCTATCCTGTCCTTTCCCGCTCAATTTGGGATTTCTCTTTGTAGTGAGGAAGCAAGCGATGTGAGCATACCGGGGAGCTTTCTCCAATGCATTAGGGATTCTTCGGGAAATTCATCATTAATAGGTGGGCTGGCGTGAGGTGTCGTGGGCTATAGTTAACCTTGACGGATGATCACGCCACCACATTTTCCACCTTTCTTATCTGGTTACAGGATTGAACTCTTGAAGTATGAGACCCAACGGATGAGTCTTGCTTTTGCATTTGTTTTGGTTAAGAGATATTTCAAAGCGAGAATGATCTGTAAAAATGACTATATACTCCCGGCCCAACCCGAGTATGCTCGAGATTTATCTAAGGCATATACCAGCACTTGACAACTCTTTCTACGTAGTGGTATAATTCCTGCGTCTTAGATTCGGGGTTTTGCTTGCATAATACACCACATGAGGTTTCCGTCTTCTCTTTGGCCCGAGTCTGGCTCCTATCGCGAGATCACTCGCATCACACATCACCTCAAATGGTAGCGCGATTAGGTGCTTTCAGTAATGGGACGGTGGTCAAATGAAATTCCAGTTCCTCAAAACTCTTACGGCAATCTTTCTCCCAAGCAATTTGGCATCTTTTCAGAAGCTTGTACGGGGTTTAGCGATTTTGAAAAATCTTTAATGGCTTAGTCGGTAGAAACACTGCATGACCAAGGAATTGTCTAATTGTTTTCACATTTGTTAAGGGGCGGCAATTTAAGATAATGTAGATCTTTGCTTTATCAACTTCAATTCCCTGCTAGAAATAATGTGCTATTACAGTTTCTTGGTTTACCATAAAATGGAATTTCTCCCGGTTAACACAAATTCTTCTCTATACCTACGCAAAATGGCTTCCAAATTGATTAAGCATTAACTTCCAAATCGCCCTTCATATCTTTGTGATATCATCCATGTATACCTCCATTATACGGCTCTACCGTAATCGCGAACATGCAGGCACTTTATGTTGAAAAGTGGGCGGGCGTTACAAAGCAGGCATCCTCTATAAGCATACGTGCGAATGGAATGAGTAAAAAGTAGTCTTTTCTTGATCTTAAGGCGATTTCTATCACGGAAGTACCTAAATACCCATCGAAAAGCAAGTGTCGAAACTCTTTCGGAGCGATCGATGAGCGACCCGATGCGGAAAGTGGTCTTTAATGTCACCTCATTGAGCCTTCTATAATCTATACACACTCTCCAAAGCGGATTTGTAAGTCGGGTAGACAATTCCCACCCTTCGTTTTTTGGGTTCTTATCACAGTTTCTTGAGCTACGAGTTAGGGTACTAACCATGTGCTATCGAAATAGGATAAATGATGCCGACTTGGAAGCGATTTCAAGACCTGCACCACGAACTACTTCACGTAGATGGGTTCAACCTCCGTTAGAGTACGCCCTAACGACTTTAGACTCCTCTTCTAAATAGATATGATGAGTGCAAATGGCCCAGGTTTATGCCTTTGGTCGAAATTTTCCATCCATTAACTTGCTTGTTCTTTTTGAGAAGGTGGAGGGTATATGCTCTTGTACGTGGTTATGATGAAAAGAAATCACAAGCGGGCACTGCTCATTACTTCCAAAAATGCATACTTTAAATCGGGAAGGAGTTTGAGTTCTGGCTGTTGAGTTCATGGGTTCAGTCTGGTCAATAGAGCAAAATTTCTATTCTTCTTCTCCAGTACCCCTGTACTAAGCTCATTTCTTGAAATTCGTGTTGCTCTACAAGGCAATCGGATAACTCTGAAGTTAATATATCTTGCTCTTGCTGTTGATTAGCCTGTTCTTCCAGAATGGTATCTAAAATACAGACTTCTTCAAAGTCATCCTCCTCCGAGTGCATATGCCTTTTACCCATATGAAAAATATTGAGTTCGAGTCATATTTCCAAATGTGGAGTTGCATGACCATTCGACAGTGATGGTACATTTTCAAGTAGCAAAAGCAGTCTCCTAATATGATAGGCACCTGATTAGGTCCTATTGCAACTGAAGTTACTGTATCAAGAAGTACAACCAAAAATCTTTGGATAGTAAAATCCGTCGCAGCGTAAAACGTCACCAATGGTTCCTTTGGTATTTTAATGAGACCTATCGGCGAAAGTGTAGTGGAAGTGGGTTTCAGTTCACCCGAGCCCAATTGCTTGTACATAGAATACGGCAACGATTCACACTGGCTCGAATACAACGATTAGCACACCCTGTTGATGCCTCGATATTCCATAGGAAATCGTAGGACATCCACAGGTCCTTATACTTCGGAGTCTTGCTCTCTATAATAGCACTAACTCGATTAAAAGGCCTTTTTATTTACATTAAGACCCTTTTACGTGCACAAATCCTTTAAGAATTTTGCGTAAGTAGGAACTGTTTAATAATATCAAGGAGAGAATATTGACTTTCACGCATGACTTCAACATTTTGTTGAGTTATGAATGTTTCTTTCTTGAGGAGGCACAAGAGCGGAGGATATTCTAATCACTTACCTCTTCCTTGTCCAGGCCCATTTCTTCTACGAAATTAGCTCGACCTTAATACATTTGACTTGGTAGTTTGATCTTGTTGGCTTTAATTCCCTACCATAGTAAAAGTCATATTTGCCTTAACTTGTCAGTTTTGCATTTTAAGTCCTCGATCAGTCCTGTTTCATTCACCACTTTCTGATATTTGTTATTACTGGAAAGGAGCATTCCCTTTTCTGAACTCACCTTAGCCGTGATTAGACAATTTGAAATCTCCAAATGCATATTGTCAATTTCTGGTAGTGTGAACTTTCTCTTTGCTTCAATTTTCTGACTAGTTTGGACATTCAACACCTTCTGTTCTTCTACAAATATGCCTACCACCTTACTTAAATTCAGGATTGCCTGTTCAACAGGAGAAGATAGTGGAGGCATCTGTTGTATTGAAGTGGAATAAGCTACTCTTGTGCTCTTGAAGGCGTAGCCACGGGGTTTGGATTTGCATGACAAATTTGGACAATTTCTCCAGTTAGGGTTATTGGTGTTACCATATGGATGGTTTATTTTGACTTATGGCATGGGCATGCTCTTGGCAGTGCTCCTCAGGGTAATTATTTGACTGAAAATTGAAGCAAGAAAATTGGGATGAAGATAGCTCAATTACTGTTTGCATTTCTTGCTGGTTTTTCATTTCCAGATCATCCAATCTTTAGGTTAAAAGCGGTCAATTTGAAACATCTCTGTGTCTTCAGGAAATGCATACTTGTCTCCCCTTTGGTGGTTCGATGGCCTTAATCTTTGACTGTAGGACTAGGTTCATCCCGAAGTTTTGGAGGTTTATTTCAGTTCATAAAATCCATAGCCTCATCGGGATGCTTACTCATAAAGTTACCCCCATGGTTTCCAACAATTGTTTCATAGGTGGGGACATTCCATCATAGAAATGGTTTACCAGCCATGTATCAAACCCGTGATGTGGGCATGCAACGATGGTTTCCATAAATCTTTCCCGACGATAAAACTTCTCACCATCTTGAGCGCAAGGTGTAAATTTGTCTCCACAAATTATTAGTCTTATGAACGAAGAACTTCTCTTCAGGGTGCACTCTTTGACTCGACCCGATTTCTAATGGTTCCTAGGCCTCGGTGAGTTTAGCGAATATCTTGGCCTTGTCCTTTAGAACCGATGGAAATGCTTTAGAGCTTTAGCAAATCCATGTCCATCATACCTTCCTTAAAGGTAGTGCAAACCTCTTCAAAATCCCTAATATGAGTGTATGGATTTTCATTTTCCATACCATGATATGTGGGGAGTAAGGGTACCAAATAAGGCCTCACTGCTACATCTTCAGCAGGAGGAATGATACAGGATGGGGCATTAACTCTAGGAGGGTGGATGTGATCCCTCATGGTTCTATAAGGCATTTAGTTCGTGGGTTCGCAGTTGGCTTCTGTTGTTCCTCGAGGTATAGGATCCATGGTATCAGTATGTACCCAGCTTCTTGGCCCCAGGTAAGTTGTGTATCGCGAATTCTATCTGTTCTGATGTGTGTCTACATCCACTTCTTCGCATAAACACCTGTTGCAAAAATTTATAGAGACAGCAACAACTCTGTTTAAAGATTAAGATTAGTAACAAAAATTAAAAACTAAGCGAATGAAAAAGCGAAACGATGCGATTCTTGCTAAGTCTTTGGCGCGGTTCTACTTGAAATTGAGTGACAAAGAAGTAAAAGAGTTACCTTCACTTGATGTTAGTCACAGAGTACATGACTACCATTAGTAGTTTGCTTTCATCCGACAACGGCGCCATTTAGATTAGATGCCACAGTAGGCTGAGCTAAAATCAACAAAATTTATATACACCTAAGTTCCTACTCTTGCATTGGTGAAACTCTTCTTGATATAGTGGTCTAAATTAGAACAGGATAGGTTTTCATACAGAATAAATCTGCGTAGTGTGAAAAGGTAAGACTTTCTATTTGGACTTTTTTGGTTGCTTCAAAAGCAGTGGAAGTAGGTTGGCTTGAGAAGTGTAAAAACTGAAAATGAAGTGTAAAAAAAAAAGTTAACTTTGAAGATTTAGATTTTCTTGGTTAGGATTAGGGCAAACAAGTGTCCTGGGTTTTATCCTCGTTATGACATACAGCCTATAGTCAGGCATAACCGGATCTATATTTAACCTTGCAAACCTCACCCTTAGAAATCAACTCCTATTTGGTCAGCAGTACTTATCTATGGCCCCTTTCTTGACTTTGAAACCCTAGCATTAAATATCATTGGAGGCTGTAAAGCCATCTAATGAATTCTGAGTGCATCTAGCAATAAGTATACCTTTGTATCCTAAAACATGGAGAGTATTGGCCAAATCAATAACATTCAAGCTTCTCAACGTTTGAGAAGATGGGGGTCATAAACCACGGTACCTATGGCTTAATAAGAGGACAACATGCATGTTATTACCAAGCTAGCTTCCTTCCTGCTTCAAGAAAGAAACGCTGTGACATCTCTTGAGTTATATTCCCTCAAGAGGGTGTTTGTGGCAATAAGAGAAAGGAGAGAGAGAAGAGAAAAACCAAACCTAATTAAAAATACGAGACTTTATTTTAAAAATGAAAACTTTAAAATTTCTTCTCCCCGAATTCTTGTAGGGTTACAAAAGGGAGGGGTTTATAGGCCACCCTCGATACATGAATATAAAGCCTACAAATTTGGCTAGGATTAAAGACAGTAATACACCAAATTTGGAATCTGGTTGCATCGAATAAAAAACATGACGAGCGGTGAGATTTATTCATTGAAGAATTTAACTAAGATGCTTAATCACCATGCATAAGCGAAATAAAATTTAAGCTAAAACGCTTGATTTCGCTAGCTAACATGAGAAATTTCGCTATTCACTTGAAATTTATGTGAGCCGCGAAATCATGAATTTTTAAGCTAGGCGATCTGTGAAGAATTTGGGTCTAGCGAAATTGGCATTCAGCTCAGGTGCGAAGCTTTCGCTAAGGTTGCGAAAATTTTAAATCTGAAAATTTCGCAACTCTAACGAAAATTCAGGGCTTTGTTGATCTCAACGCATTTCATCTGTCTTCAAGCTGCATCAATTTTCTTCCGCGCCAGTTTTCATTGGATTCTTAGGCTGGTTTATAGGCGACACTTGAGTTCAAACTTCATGATTGTGTACATCTAGATATTGAACTTCTAAAGTGAAATGCGAAAACTATGAAACAGCTAAAAAAATAATATACAAATGGCATAAGTGCTACTAAGGGCTTGAACACTTCAATTGGTATAAATGAAGACTGGTCGCGCAAAAGCACTCAAAACCTATCTAATATAGGGTTCAAAATAGCACTTTTTGGGCACTATTGGTAATTATGAGTTTTAAATAAATACATATATAAAATGTTATAAACACCATGTGAAATGAACTCAAAACATAGATGAGTTTTACACTCATCAAAGACCCCAAAACTTAAAGTTTTGCTTGTCCTCAAGCTAGAGAAAATAAAGGAGTTGCTTGTCCCCAAGCAAGGGAAGAGAAGAGTTCATTTCACCCTTTTTATGTAACCAAGACTGAGTAATGAAGCTTGCCAATGGGTATGTGATATGTGTCTCAAGAATTACCCTTACCAAGAATATGGAGAATATGATCAAGATAATTTATTTATTTTAATAGTGAATTAATCTCATAATAAGCCAGTTTAGACCATAGTTTCTCACTTGTGTGTGTGTGCAGTCCTCCCTAACCAAATCAATTTGCAAGCTAGATGAGTTTATGAGAATTGAGATAGTATGCGGATCTCCCCCCAAGATAATATATATAGGTTCCATAGGCTTGTTGTTCTTGTACTCTTAAGCTGGCTGTAGGCACACACAACTCTCAAGGTCAAGTAGGTCATTATAGGCTTGTAATGTAAGGCCTGGGTAAGGGGTAGTTAAGTAGTCATTTTAGGCTAAAACGTACCCAAACATACATATTTTTCTGCATTGATAGCTCCTACTCCATCCTGATTCTCACCATTAGCATAGTGATAATCTCAAACACCACAAAATTGTTTGGGTGCATCTCATTCGCCGCCCTCATATCAGCACACTCACAAATGCATCTTTAACAAACACCAAGAAGCCTTTATTATAAGACAAGGTTATAAGAGTGGTGCAATGTCAAACCCCCTTAAGCTTTCTATCAACCCTTAGCGAGCTCTAAATTACTCCAGGGAAGGAAGACTACAAGGCTAGACTCACTCCTTGACTTTTATTAAGTTTTGCTTCTTTTCATAGTATATATATATATATATATATATATATATATATATATATATATATATATATATATTTTTTTTTTTTTTTTAATTTTTCTCTCCTTTCACCCAACCTCTTTTTGATTTTCAACTTAGCTCAACTCAACCAATTTGGAATTATTTTTCCTTAGGAAAAATAACTCCCCCAAACTTGCTCCTCACTCCATTTCTCAATTATGTTCAAGTCCTCATGTCATGGGTAAGTTTGGTTCTTTTCTGGTGGGTAATGATGTATAGGAAGGTTATTGGCTTTAGACTTGGTTTTGATGAACAAGTTCTGGCTCTTTAAGGCTCAATATTTTGGTACTAGAGGAATATGCATATGCATATTAATAGGGTTAGCTTGAAAGGCACAAACTTTTCAAGGATGTCCTATATCATTTCTCAATCGTTGTGTTGCCTAGGATTTCGCCTCAAGGGATAATAGAATAAGTTCTAGAACCTCCGGAGATCAATAGATAGATTCTCATAAACCTTCTCTAACCCAAGCAAAAATTGCTTTTCAAGTGTATTTAGTGACCAAGTGCATGGATTTTGAGAAACCAATGACTAAATGGCCTATTAGAGAGATAACCCATGAAGCTTTAAGTCTTATTATTTGAATCTTGTCCATATCACCAAGGGTTAATTATGATCCTCATTGACATCACAACTACTTCAAGCAAAACAAAATTAACTCAATAAACCTAACTAAGATGCAATTTGGAAAGCATCAAATACAATCATTATCCAGAAAAGTACCAACAATTTTCATCCTCAAAGTTATCATGTGCAACATATGGGGTGTGGCATGATAAACTGGCAAAAAATCGCTTTTGAACTTTGAGATGAACATTGTTCTAAATGTCAATGAGCAAAGGCTTAATTCGAGTGAAAGGAGTAATAAAGAGAGTTGGGAAAACTATAGACTCAACCCCATAGTCATCGGTCACTTTGAATAGGAACCTTGAGGATTTTTGGACCTTGACATTGGTGTACTACCCCTTGATATACTCTTTTGCTTCTTTGGATCCATGAAAGTGGCTGTGGCATTTTCTCAAACACTTGGTGTGCACCAACTTCCTTCACCTCAAATGAGTGAGTTTTGATTTCTAAGCCACTCATTCCATCTATGCAAATCACTCCACAATCAACAATGATCCACAAAGAACCACTCCGACAACAAAGCACAATTATTTATTTATTTTATTGTAACTCCTCTTTGATGCTTGGAATGATGATGGAAAGTTGGGGTTCAAGAATGGTAAGTTTGTGGGTTTGTGATGGGTTTTGAAGCTTGGAGATGATGGAGATGGATTAGGGAGAGATGTGATTGAGGATTTGAGTGGATGGGAGATGAATTTAAAAGTTGTTAGAGTTACAAGGTTGGAGGGAATAGGTGTGGCTGGATAGTAAAGTAGGAAGAAAAAAAATGGGTTTCAAGGTTTGGAAGCCTTTGTTTTCATGATTATGGGTTTGAGTCTATCAATTCTCTTAGCAGCCCTTGTTCTTCCTCCAACTTACTATACTCATATCTCCTTCATTTAAGCTTAGAATTGGATGTGTAAGGACTCCTTGGAAACTATTCCAATGTAGAATGTGCTCATGGGCTGAGGTGAACCATTTGGAGCCTCAATCAATACAGAAAAATTAGAATGTCTAATGTTGTCCGGTGTTATGATTTCTTAACTCCTTAGGTTCTCCTTGCTTTGTCTCTTGTCTGTATCACTTGCTATCCTTCATAAGTCCTTCTTGTTTATATATTCTCTCAAAATTCCTCCAATAGCAACCCTTAATGCTTTCATTGTCTTAAACTCCTCTTAAACTAATATGTACTACAATCGTATAAGGCAAACGTATTTAATTCTCCCTCAAGCATGATCGTGAACCTTCCAACTTTATATTTCAATTCAATTTGGTTCATTTCATCTCAAAAACTTCAAATTTTCTTAACATCTCAACTCCATCATTTTCACACTTCACGCACTATAGAATTACATCAACCACTTTCCAACTCTTACTTTGCTCTTACAAATAGTCGCAACCAACATGTTGAGCTTCAAACCTACTTTATTCACAAAGCACTAACAAACAAAGTTAAAACACCATTGGGATTTTTCAACCTAGAACAAAAAAACATAAACAATAAATAATAAAATTAATAAGAAAGAGCGATGGATGAATCTTAATAACTGAAACTTTGGTTCTTTGAAGTGCATCGGAAACAGTCAGTTTGGAATCGTTGAAAAGTACTGGAAACACAACCGTTGATAATCATCATCTTGGAACCAACATTTCTCTGCAACATTAGCTCCAAGACAGTTTCTTTATAGTTTGAATGGGGAAAAGAAACACATAATCCTTTAATTGTGGCTAGTGGATTTAAACCACAATTTCTTGCATGATCCCTTTGTGATGCAAATGCAAGCACATCTATGATAAAGGGGGACTCTTCGAACATGTGCCCTTTTGATGGAAATAATTTACAAATCTTTATGCACATGGTTTTTTCCTTTTCCGTCAAAGGTAATGGTTGGTTGAGATTGAACTTTGCTTTCTCCTCACCCATAAGAAAGGTGAGCTCACATAATGATCTCTCATACTAAGCAGGAAGGAAGTAGTTTCTTAGTATATGAGAATTTTATAGATCCCCTTCAATGCCCCAAGTCACAAAATCCATGGGGAAGGTAAATGTGTCAATCTTCACCAAGCCTTTTTCAATAACCATCACTTGACTTTCTTCTTCAACTTTCAGTTCATCCACTATGGGCTCTTCATCCTCTAAGTTGTTTAGGAGTGCCTTGTTCTCAATTTCCAGCTCATTTTCACTTTCTTCCAGTTTCAAAATGAAGTTCTTGAACATTGATTAAAGGTCTGTGCATTCGTGGGATTTGCAAGTATTACTAGGAGAGATACGAAAATTGTTCCTTGAATGTTTGGACTAAGTGTCTATTTGAACTTATAATTTTTTTCAATCTGTACTTCTTGTGACATGGAAAAAATCTAAATCTGCAATTCTGCTCATGAGGAGAGCTTATCATCCTCTTGTTCTACTCATCCATGTTGGTCAACATCTGCTCTTAATAGACAACTCTTCTTCCTCCTAAAATGTGGGGTTTGAACTTCCTTGACAAGGCATATGTAGAGGGGTAATTGGCATGCAACTCGAGTTCTCATAGACAAGATCGTCTTGATACCAAAAACCACCATCATTGAATACTCCTTGTTCCATGAGTATTCTTGGTGAATAAGTAAGTCAAGCTTGGCTTCTATGGAGGCAAGTCTATCTACTCTTGAATATTCCTCCATAAGTACTTACAAATAAGAAGAAAAACAAAATAAAATAAAGTACAAAATACTAATAAAAAACTTGTAATGAGAGAAAGTGAACCGTGCTAATCCCCGGCTTAGCAGCGCTAAAACTTATAAAGATTGGTGATGTATATATGATAATATGGTCAAAGGAAGTGATAATGGTAGATACTCAAAACGATTTGAAACAAGTAAGTGTCTTTCAAAGCTGATATGAAAGTATTACCAACACTCAACCCCTTTATGATGCGAAGTCATACAAGTAATAAAGTGGACTCTAGGAGTCTCAGGATGCTCGTACCCGCAGTTGGAGGTTCTCTCTAGTGGAATTTGAGAGCATCTAGATTACAGGCTCACACATGTTTAGCGACCAAATAGGATGGGATTAAAATCAATTGGAAATAAAAACTGATTAAAACTAATCCTAAAATCTACCAAACAAACAACTACTTAAGTCTAAAATGTATATGAAAGCTTCAGAATGAGGATAATTATTTTAAAAACCAATTTTCAATTCCTTGAGATTACAACATTTGTGAGTTGAATGCTGGATTTTTCAGAAGCGATAGTATAGCCTTGGAATACCTCTGACACTATATTCACTATTTAGATAACCATATTCCCAGGCGAGGTCGATGGGTTAAATAACTACTTTAGGATTTATCTTTTTTAAGATTTGGCTATTGCTCTTGGCACATACTTCAAAACCATTTCTTGCAGGGTGAAAGCTGCCCTTATGACCAGAGATGTGAGCCTTTTCCAATGCAATTTCGTACCTCAATCTGCAATTCATTAGAATGATATATCTCCTTGATTAGAATCTAAGCTAACACAGGATCAAGATTATTCTACCAAATTGAGATGAAACCTCTAAACATTAAATTGATAGATTAGTAGGTGGTCTTATAGAGGTTAGAACATCACTAGTGATTTATCTTAGTGATATTTAAAGTTCATTAGTTCTAACAATATCAGTCCAGCATACCCCAAGTTACTGCTCTATGCTCTTAGGAATCTCCATCTCTGTGTCACTCAAAGGGCCTCCTGGAAATAGAAGCACATATACAACTATTTTTTAGTATAAAATACTGATATTCAGTTTTCAAACCCATAAGGTAAACCATAAATCTGCAAATCTGAAAATCTGAATGTCTAACACTATCCTCACCCCTGTGAGGGTGTTTAATGTCCTATCATGTATTCTTAATCATCACAACAAAGAAACAAGTGAAAATTAAGAAAGAAATCAAGATTATGAGGAGAAAACAGACAGGATTTGAGTTTCAATATTTGTCTAGCCAGTAATGAAATCTCGAATATCTCGAGTATAACAATCGAACATTCCTTCAATACAACAAAAAATCGCTCTAAAACTACTTTTCGACTCCACGAAATCAAAACTCTAAGCCAAATCTGAAAAACGGGCTGGGTTTTAGATAGAGAAACCCTCATGAGAGGTGTTCTCCCACCTCATTCGTTGCCTTAAAAGTCTAAAAATGAGAATTTATAGTCCTCGGGTGAAAATGGGCTTGAAAACAGGCCAAAAATAGCAATTTTCAGGGCTTTCTGGTTTTTTCAGCACTAGAGCCGTGACATCACTTTTTTGAGTCGCAACATCAACATTTTGGTAAGGCTTAGCACATTAGAATTTTGGTAAGGCCCAGCACAATGTCGCGACATTATTTTTTTGAGTCACAACATCAACATTCGAGTTGCAAAGATCACTTCTTTAAGTCGCACACGCATTCGTAAGGCCTAAAGACTCGTCTCAAGCTTTGGCTGCGACAAACCTCGGGCCTTTGTCTTGGCTTTGTCATGACAAAGTTTGTCTCTGGCTTTGTCGTGACATAATCTAGGGTTTTCGTGGACAAGTTTGTCCTGGTTTTATCTTCCGCTTTCTTTGGTCACTTACATAGTATGGGTTTGTCGCGATAAAGTTTTCGCTTCAAAGAATCTCGTTTTCTCCAATTTGTCGCACATAACTTCTTCATTTCACCTTGGATTTAAATGGTGAGGGTGTTTAGAAAGATCTTTGAATGTAAATGTAACCATAGATGATCTGAACCATTTATGTTCCAGATGGTACATAAAAATTCATCTTCCCAAAGGACGTTGCTACAGACACCCGACGACTCTCCTTTTTTGGAAATATATTGCTCATTTCTTGCCAAATCACTTGTTTTTCATCGAGAATCCTACAAAACCATGTTTAGAGGAAATGTTATGAGTTTTACATGAATACGGATATAAAATGCTATAAATAGCATGTGAAATGAACTCAAAACATAGATGAGTTTTACACTAATCAAGATTTGATTGATACGTCTTTGATGAATGCCATGGAATAACCGATAAGTTCGAAAATTTATTTCAAGAACCAAAGAGAAATTTAACTCTCAATTTTATAAATTGTAATGCAAGAATTAGGATAACACATATAAATAGCCCAAAAATATAAAGAACAAAACAAAATTAAGCACAAAGGAAAGCAAATATTTGACCTAAATTAGAAAGGAAGGTAACTATTCTCCTAAACTACGCACAACACCCTAAACATCCAGCTGGCAAAGGAAACTATATAATTTAGGACAAGACTTGGTAAGCAAGCCACAAAATTAGCAACAAATTAGCACCAAAATAAGAGCAAATCAGCACCAAATCAGGAACAAATCAACACTAAATCAGCAACAAATCAGTAAAAAATCAGCAGCAAATCACCAAATCAAAAACGCCCTAGCTCTTGGTCCAAGTCCAGATTTACTTTGATGACATGGACCATCTTTGTTTCTTCTTTGGAGTTAAACACATGAGCTTCTTCCACTTGGGCATCTCGAATTAAAACATTAAGGGTTTCTTTGAATCTCTTAGCTCAAGCTCGTAACGGCATAGATTTCATGGATCCCACTCCATTCCCTAGCCTTGCCTCCACAAGGGTTGCCTTGGATGAGTGTAGTTTTTGTAAGAAGAAAGTCCATTGGAAGGCTTTGTGTCCTAAGCTGAGAAACCAAAATCAGATAATAATCTCGCCAATCTTGGCAACCATACACAACCCAATGCTAACAAACCACCTCAGGGCTACAAACCACCATAATTTGATACTACAGCAGTAGCCACATTAGTTTCTTTCCCCGATCCTTGTACCCTAGCTAAGCAATTTCATAAGTTTCTCTCTCTACAACCACAAGTTGTGTCCACCTCTTCTTCCGTAGATCAATTGACTCACAATTCTTCAAGGATTTCGTCTTCTATATGGATCTTGGGCTCTTGCTTCTCATCAAATGTCTCTAGATTCTTGTTTTAATTCTATGTCTCATTCATTTTCCTGCTCTCAAGTATAACCTGCCGATGGCACCCTATGCCTTTAGCAGGTGTTGGTTCTGTTGTTACCCTTAATCTCTCTCTCTCTCTCTAATGTTTATCATATTCTGAACCTCACATTGAATCTTGCTTCTATTGGTCAATTGTGTGATTCTGGTAATTTTGTCACATTTTCTTATGTTTTGTGCAGGATTTGTAGTCTCGGAAGCTAATTGGGACAAGCCATAGGAATGAGGGATTATATGTTTTGGATGAGTTAAAGGTGCTTCATATCGTTATCATTGCTGGTTGCTGCCAATTATCGATTCATATCTTTTCTTGCTGAGCTATTCTCTTTCTTTCTAGTTTTTATTTATGGAATTCTCGCCTTAGTCATGTTTCTTTTTCTTGTTTGAAATTTTTAGTATCCACAAGGGCTTTAGGAAAGTTACAAAATCACAATGTTTCTTATTGTAGTGGATGTAAACTAGCAAAATTTTCAGCTTTACCTTTTAATCGAAGTGTTTTTGTCTCTTCTTCTCCATTTGATCTTATTCATTCTAATGTATGGGGGCATTCTCCTGTTCCCACAAAAGGAGGGTCTCGATTTTATGTTTCACGATGACCACTGTTATTGTTGGTTTATCGACGATTTAACATCAAAGAATTCTGAGACATACAAAGCCTTTCGTATATTGTAAAACTTAACATTATGTCGTTATTAAATGTTTCAAGTGTGATTTGGGTGGGGAGTACACTTATAATAAATTTCTTGAGTTGCTTGCCTTAGATGAAACAAGACAACTGACACACCCCCACCCCTACTAGCAAAGTTGTGCTCTACACCCCACGTAAAACCCCCATCCGTTACTCCAACGACTAGAGAACTCGGTGAGCCAGGGGTCGTGTTGTCATTGAAACCTGTATAATTTTTTATTTTATTTTCTAAACTTGTGAATTTATAAAATTTCGGTAGCATAACATCTGCATACATGACATATCCCAAAACCTGTAAATACAGTTTACACTTTTAAAACATGGCAACCAACAACCATTCTTCAAAAGATCCTTAGGCTCATCACATTTTCATAAACCAAAACTATGTACATACATATACAACTATACAAGTTCCAAGTATTTTCTTACAAAAGTTAGCACAAAGCACTTATACTAGAAGTCGAGAATCCTAATATGTCCCAAATGTCATGCCCCAGACCTAAACAGTTTTAAACAAAGAAAATAATGAGCTAAACGAGCCTGATCGTATGCTTTATAAAATGCTTTTTTCTCAAAAATGTCTCAAACTATAAAACTACCTTTTACAAAAAAAAACATTTTCAAAACTCATTTGCTTTGCTATAAAGCTTTACAAAACTTTTCAAACCGCTTGTCAGCTTTTGAAAGTTTCTAAAACTTTTCATACTATGCTATTGGCCGCTTAAAAGTTTCTAAATTTTTTTCTTATAAAATGTTTGTTCTAATAGTGGTTGATTTTAAAACTGTATGAAAAATGCTTATAAATCAAGATCAACCACTAGAGGCCTTTCTTGCTTGCTGTACCCTAGTAAACACGGGAAACCTGGGCCTCGACCGTGCCGGCGGAAGGACCTTGGTCCACATCATTTTTTCCGGGAAATACCTCGTGTCTACGTCACCATACTCTAGCTAACGTGTGATTAGTGCCCAAAAAGTACTATTTTGAGCCCCATTTATTGGTTGTTTTGAGCACTTTTTGTGTACTAATCAACCGAATTAACCCGATTTGCACATTAAGGTCCCGGCTATTCTACTAATCGCATTTTGTGGCTAATTTTGTAGTTTTTGCAAGCTATTAATGCCAAATTTGTTGAATCGATCCAAGCATGAAGAATTCGAGTGGAACTTAGCATTACATATCAGAAATCAGAAGGAAAGAAAAGCAAAAGAGGCAAGAAAATGAAGTAGTGCAGATTTCACAACCTGCCAAAATTTTCGTAGGGTGCGAAATTTCACACCCTGCATTTGTGATTTTTGGCCCTTTTGACTTCCGGTTGACCCACTTTTTGCATTTTTACCATTTTACCCTTCATGAATTATGGGTATTGAGGGTAATTTTGTATTTTTGCTTATTTGAGCACTATATAAGCTTAAAGCAAACCTTGTAAAAAAAACTTTTGATTTTTCTGCTGGAATAGAGACAGTGCTAGGCGAGAGTTTTCCCACAATTTTTCTTTTCCTTCATTTTCTTTGCTTTTCTTTCATTTTCTCGGCTGCCAAACACCCCTTGAGGATGACAACTCAAGGGATGGTTGGATAAACTCCCTCCATCCTTGAAGAGGAGGGCTACTGGGCTAAGGTTTTGAGGTAAAATGTTGGTTCTCTGTTTTTAATGCAAGCATTTATTGTCATTTATGTTTCCATCTCTCACTCTAGGTTTAAATCTCTTAAATGTACCTTGATTAACCTGTATTTGGCAATCTTTTAGGGTTCAGTGGATGCTTATTGCTAGATCCATTGAGATTCATTAGTTGCCTTCTATTTGTTAATGTAGGGTAGATTTAGGGGATGTGTTTTTACTGTCCGGGAGCATTTATGCTCAATAAATGCTATATTTCAAAAGGAAAATCATTAGGGTTCAGTTCTTATAGCCAAATGAAGATCCGGATCAGGAAATGACTATAGGTCATCCTCCCCAATGCGAGGACAAGGACCCGAGAACCTCCTATCACTATGACCTCAACCCTAGTAGCCTCCGATGCTTCAAGGAGTTCTTTTCATATTTTACTTTAGTTTATTTTCGCGAAATCACCAACCTCACCGCTTTTACAAAACCCCAAATCCAAATTGAAATCCACCATTTTGAGCCAATTGTTAATCATTTGTGCGAAGAAAACCCATCCATGCGTTCGACCCTAGAGTTACTATACTGTAGTAGCTAGGCTACGTCAGTAGGAGGAATTTAGGTTATAAATTTTGTTGATTCCGGCACACCCTACCACACGCGAATCAAATGGCGCCGTTGCCGGGGATGGTGCCTTTATGCAAATGTTGATTTGTTAAACTTGTGATCCACATCACAAGTACTGGTGAAATTTCAATCCTTTTTGTCCTTACTTTAATTTTTCCTAGCAATTCACTGTTAGGTTGATTCAATTTTTATACTATCCATATACAATTTATATCTTCATTTTTTTGCTAACATTAACCTTTTTGGTAGCCTGTTTTGTTTTTGTCTCTTGTTGTGTTTTGTGCTGTTTTCATAGGAGTTTATGCACCACTAGGATAGGAACACAGCAGGCAGATTAGAAAGGAGCAAAGGCTCACAAAGAATGTATTGTGAATCGAGCATACACAAAGGGTTAGATGGAGCCTCCCACCCGAGGAGCAAAGACACCCAAATGTGGGGTTCACAGAAATCCCAATGCATATAGATCAATGAGGGATCATATACATCCTCCAAGGGTAAGTGCACCCTCCTGCATTGTGCCTCCTCTAGAGGACATAATTATCAAGCCCTACATTGTGCCCCTGCTTCCCACTTTCCATGCAATGGAGAGTGAAAATCCATACTCACACATCCGAGAATTTGAGGAAGTATGCAATACCTTCAAAGAGGACATCTCCAATGTGGATTTGATGAGACTGAAGTTCTTTCTCTAACTCGGCTTATTGCCAAAATCCGGGCTCCACTCTTCCGAGGCTAAGAACTATTAGAATCGGGGGAGATATGCAGGTTGAATTTTTAAAGAAATTCTTCAACACCTATAAAACCAATAATTTGAAGAGGCAGATTTACACCTTTGCCGCCTAAGAAAATGAGAAATTCACTTGGCCGGAAATGTACCTAGAGACCATCAATGCCCGCCCTCACCATGGCTTTGATACTGGATGCTGGTTAATCACTTTATAATGGAATGTCCCCGCTATGAAGCGCTTGTCGGAAACTATGTGTGGAGGGGATCGCCATGAGCAACATCCAAAGGAAGCCATGGACTTTGAAATGCTGGCAGATTTCAAAAGCTCGGGATAACCCAATCCCAAACAGCTGTAGCGCGAGGCTCCGTGTACCAATCAAAGGGGAGGCATGCACTCACTCCCAGAGGATATGGAGATGAAGGCAAAGCTATCTACCTTGGCTAGAAGACTGGAAGAGATTGAAATGAGAAATCAACATGAGGTACGCAAATAGGCCGAGGCCCTGCATACATCCAAATTTCGCTTCATTCGCTACCCATTGATCACTAAGGAGAGTATCATTGAATCGCTTCCTTTCCAAGAAGGGGATTTGATAATGAGCATATTCAATGTTGTGGGCCAATACAAGCCAACAACCAATGCCTAATACAAAGAACACATATAACTCCTAATCGGAGAAACCATCCTAACCTCTCCTAGAAAAACCAAAACCTCCAAAGATATGTACCCCCTAGCCGCACAACAACAAGATGGTTCCTCATCTCAACGATAGCTGCCACCATCCTCATCTCCAAATGAGCAAGCTATTCTAACCGAGCAAGGTGGTAGGGAAATTTTGTAAGAGGAGCGTAAGACCATCAATGTGCAGCTAACTTAGAAAATTAATACTGTAGAGCACTCTTAATGTTAGAATGGATGGGTTTCAAAATGAAATGGCTCAAAAATTTGACACCCTGCAATGTTCAATTTCAAGGTTGACTAACAGTTGCAAGTACAGAAAGGGAAAATTCCCTTCCCAAACATAGCCCAATCCTAGGGGGATCCATGAGATAGCCTCTACTGAACCTGCCCCTAAAATGGATGAAGTAAAGGCCATTATCACTTTGAGAAGTGGTAAAAAAGTTGAGCAGCCAGTGCCTAAACCTGTTGAGGAGACCAAGGAAGAAAAGGAAGTGGAGCTAGAACGGATAATTATAAAAAAAGATTCCATGAAGAAGAGTATGCCTCCTCTATTTCCTCAAGCATTAAAAGGTAAGAAAAAGGCCTCCAATCATACTGAAATTTTAGAGGTGCTAAGGCAAGTGAAGGTCAATATCCCATTGCTAGACATGATTAAGCAGGTCCCAACATATGTTAAATTTTTAAAGGACCTATGCACATTAAAGAGAGAATTAAATGTGGTTAAAACAACCTTCTACAGGTAAGCTCCATCATCCAGCATAAAACCCTAGTGAAGTACAAGGATCCAGGGTCCCCCATCATTTCAGTGAACATTGGGGGAACTTGTGTGGACAAGGCACTATTGAATTTGGGAGCCAGCATCAACCTGCTACCATACTCAGTGTACAAGCAGCTGGGTTTAGGGGAATTAAAGCCTACCACCATTACCTTATCTTTAGCCGATAGATCCGTGAAAATACCCAAAGACATAGTTGAAGATGTTTTGGTGAAGGTGGATAAATTTTCTTACTATCCTAGACTTCGTCAGTCCTTGATATGTAGAGTCTATGAAGGTACCAATCATACCTATCATACTGGGAGGCCATTTTTTCGCCACATCAAATTCCATTATCAATCACGAAACGGGAGTCACGCAACTCACATTCGCAACATGACATCGAGCTCAACATCTTCCATCTGGGCAGCTAGCACAAATCAATGGAAGAACAAGAGCCGATGAAGTCCTGGCTCCGATTAGCCCGTAGGAAAACACAGTGCCTACAAACCAGGAGGAATCAACATGAAGAACAATGAAGTGTCTGATGGAGAATCTAAGGCCTCGCCATCTAATACCACTCGATTCCCCAAAGACTACCCAGAAGGCGCAGTGCTTAAAAAAAGGGGCGTAAGCTAAAATCACATGTACCACCTCACAAACATACTGAGGACCCTCCTCCTCGATCCATAGCGAACCCGGGTGGTTACCGAGTAGAGTTGTTTCGCAAAGAATCTCTAGAAGCCACTCCAATTTTTGTTAGACTTTTATTTGCTTTACTTTAAGTTTAATTTGTAGTTTTACATAATTTTCTTAATTTTAGATTTGTTTTCTGTGTAATTTTTCTTATTTTCAATTGCACATTCTCATAATTTTTGGTATTTTGGTTTACAGGTGTAGCAGAAACCCTTTACACCCTCTCCGTCTCTTCCCTAATCCAAGCATGGCTTGGACCCGTGGAGGGCATAATTTTAGGCCTCGGGTGCGCCCTTCCTCTCCACCCCCTGCCGTTGGGCAGAGCACTCCTCCTTCTGCAGTCGTTGTTGCTTCTCATGCCCCTGTTCTTGTTGCTCCAGCCCCCCGTAGTATGATACACAGGTTGGGCCTACTCCGACATCTCCTGCTCACTCGCGACCATCCCGGAGGGCCTCGCCCCCAACCTGGGCCAGAACTTTGGACCCGGGCGAGTCATCTAGTTCGAGGCCAAATGAGCCCCATTCCCCACCTGTTCAGGGTCCAGCTGATGACCTACCCTCGGATCTATCCCTTGCTTCTATTATCCGGCGCCCCTTCTTCCATCGCGGCCTTATTACAGGCAATTCAGATTGGCAAGTATTCGTGGAAGTGCACTGCGACATATTATGATTTTTCAAATTACGCTAATCCCGAGCTCGTAGATTCCATGAGGCTTCAGGTACGCAGACTTCTGAGCCTTTTATGACTCCGCACGGCTCTTCTAATTCTCGGGTGGTCATCGAAGTTCTACCATACCATGACATCCGTGAGAGTACCTCATCCCATCGTTATCCATTTTGATCGACGGCCACGAGGGACACTTCAAGCCACCGGCACGCAGCCCACATTCCATTTCCTTATCGTCCTAGCCTAACTCGGGCCGACATGTGTCGTGGGCCCTACCCCTGCTCAGTGGAGATGGTTCGCATATTATCTAGAGACGAATGTGTCTATTTTTCCTGAGACTTCCCGAGTATGTCTTTATCAACTTACATATCATGGCCCAATCTTCTTCCCACTCCAACACATACCCCGCATAAAATGGAGAGGAAATATTCGAAGCTCTATATCGCATATTCGAAGGTTTTTGGTTCAGCCTTGCTGAGATTTTCATGACATCCTTGTTCCAAGTTGAGGACAAGGTCCACCGCAAGAACCTGACCCAGGCTGAATCATTACCTCTCTTATTTCCGAGGCTACTATGCCATGTGTTAGAGCATATGGGTTTTCCTGCTGAGCCCCGATTGGAGCGCCGTAACATTGCGAGGCCATTCTTACAGTTGAAAGGTGGCAGCTTCTAATTGTGGCTCAAACCTCCCACCTCAGACATAGCCGGGGGATACAAGGAGCCACCACATCCCGCAGAGGATGTGAGGGAGCCCTGTGATTTCACCATCCACAACCCAAGAATCACTACCATTACCTATGTCACATCCTTCGCACCTCTAGTGCCTCCACCCTATGTATCGGGCTGACCTAAGATATCGCCTCCACCACAAAGATATCTCCATATCCACGGATTTTCTCGCTATTACGGATGTAGTCCGCACCTCTCGCCCACGTCAAGATCTTGCGATCGCCCATACAAATTTTTAGTCGAGATGATGACATGCACAGAAGATGCCGTCACTCAGACCACCTCCTTGCTTGCATAGAACCACGCCATCCTCGTGCAGATTCAAAGTCACCTGAGCCTTCCTCCTATATCTCCATTAGTACCCGCCTGTGCCTCTTTAGATTTCCATCTTAGTGTGCCAGCAAAGAGCAGATTTCCTCCTCCTCCCAAATACATCAAAAAATGGGCAAAAGGCCAGAACCCCCTCGTGGGGGAAGGCCACTACATACATAAAGCGATGGCATACCACCAAATAAGCCACCATTTGAGGAGGGGAAAATTGGCTCTCTAATCCTTTCCAATCCGGTACCCCATCGAGGACAAATGATATTTGGTCGGGGAGTTAGCGGCTGGTATGGCTTTGCATCTATGTTTTGTCGCTATTTTTGAGTAAAGTTTTTCAGAAGATTAATGACTTGTCGTTTAGTTTTTGTTTGTGTAGTTGTTTACTTGCTGTAGTCGTTAGTTTCTTTTTTTGTAAAGCTGAAAATATAGCCATATATCTTTTATACATACCATACACCACACTTACAATTGTAAATTACACCTTTTTTTTTTTCAGAGCCACGAATTTGGCAGCTTTGAAAAATCAAAACATTGTCCAATGTCGTTGATGTTAGATTGGTTCCATGCTTAATTAAGTGGATGATCGCACTCTAGTGCTTTCAACCTTTTTCTTCCACCTCTAGCTAATCACACACTATGCACATATGGTTCCAACAGTAAGCTGAAAAACTGCCTAACCTCTTAAATCTTGCAAAAGCCTATTCTAGTTTCATTTACTACCTTAATAGGTTGAGGACCCCCAGGAAAAGAAGGCCAATGAGTCTTCCAAAATAAAAAGAAGAGAAAAACAAAAACAAAAAGGAAAAGAAAAGAAAAAGAAAAAGAAGAAAATTTCTATGCTTTGCCTTAAAACCCGAGCACGATCCGAGGGATATACGGCGAAAGTCTTTAAAGCCTGGTGCCCTAAGCCAACTGGTTGGGAGCCATCGACTTAGTGCTCGCTACATGGGTGAATGGGTGAGGTTGAGCGAGTTGTAGGTGCTAGAGTCTCGAAGTCATCCGAAGTTCGGGGTGAAACCTGAAGAGCTCAGGGTTAAAAAACTCTTATGACTCGATGCCCTAAGCCTTAATTTGTCAGGAGTCACCTGCGGATCCTCAAGCATGGACTTTGGTGAAGTCGATTCCTCAAAGATTGCACCCTACAACACAAAAAAGAATTATGGAATAAGAGAGGTCCCGATCTATTTAGGTCGGCTTAGTATACTAGGCCAGACAAGAGCTCGGCCGGGGGAGAGTGCGCTCGACTTTGCTTATCGTTGAAAACTAATCATATAAACAATCTAGATTTCGTGGAAATTCTAGGTTGATTCTCTAGAGAGGGAAACTCTTTTGATATTGAATTTTGTATGGCATCCACTCTTTTGTAATGGTTATTGGGCAGGGTTTGGTGATTCTCATTGAGGGTTAGGCATTACTCATGCATATACTTTTTGAAATACCATTTTTGAGAACATAATTTTGTTATTATTTTGTTTGCTCTTTCTTTGTTTCTTTATTGCTAAGGGACTAGCAATGTGTCGGTTGGGGGAGGATTAGTGCCCAAAAGTGCCATTTTAAGCCCCATTTATTGTAGGTTTTGAGCATTTCAGGTAATTAATCAACCGAATTAACCCGATTTGCACATTGAAGTGTGTCCCGCTATTCTATCAGACGATTTTTGTACTAATTTTATAGTTTTTAAAAGGTTATTAATGCCAAATTTGTTGAATCCATCTGCCACTAAGAATTCGAGTGAACTTAGCATTGTAGATCGTAAATCGTAAGGAAAGAAGAGAAGAGTAAAGAAAATTACGCAAGTGCATTTCGCAGTACTGCTGTGGCCTCAAGTAAGGTGCAAAATTTCACACCCTATGAAATGCCAAGAGGGTAAATTTCTCACACCCTACATTTGTGATTTCGCCCTTTGACTTTCTGCTGACCTACTCTTGCATTTTTTACCATTTTACCCTTCATGTAATATGGGTATTGAGGGTAATTTTGTATTTTTGCTTATTTGAGCACTATATAAGCTCAAAGAAAACCTTGTAAAAAAACTTTTGATTTTTCTGCCGGAATAGAGACAATTACATGAGTTTTCCGTCGTTTTCTTTTCCTTCATTTTCTTTGTTTTTCTTTCATTTTTCTACAGCCAAACACCCTCGAGGATGACAACTCAAGGGATGGTCACAACTCCTCAACTTGGAAGAGGAGGGCTACTGGGCTAGGGGTTTGAGGTAAAATGTTGGTTCTTTTGTTTTTAATGCAAGCATTTATTGTCATTTGATGCTTTCCATCTCTCACTTACGTTTAAATCTCATAAACGCATTCTCATTAACTCCGTATTCGCAAGATTTGTGGTTCAAAGATGCTTACGTTAGATCCATCGAGATTCATTAGTCATTTCTATTAGTTAATGCAGGTAGATTTAGGATGTGTTCTATCACGGGACATTTATGCTTAATAAATGCTATATTTCAAAAGGAAAATTATTAGGGTTCAGTTCTTATAGCCAAATGAAGATCCGGTTCGTGAAATGACTATAGGTTATCCTCCCTAACGTGAGGAAAAGGACCAGAGAACCTCTTATTT
Source organism: Tetrastigma voinierianum (assembly GCA_016808115.1). Lineage (NCBI taxonomy): Eukaryota > Viridiplantae > Streptophyta > Magnoliopsida > Vitales > Vitaceae > Tetrastigma > Tetrastigma voinierianum. Next base: position 516,971 of record JAEQBH010002511.1, read on the forward strand.
ACCTTAGGACCTCAACCCTAGTAGTCCGATGCTTCAAGGAGTTCTTTTTCATATTTTACTTTAGTTTATTTTCAGTTTGCAAATCACCAACCCTCACTGTTTTTACAACACCCCAAATCCAAACTAAAATTCACCTTTTTGATCCAACTGTTAATCATTTGTGCGAAGAAAACCCATCCCCTGTGGTTCCCACCCTAGAGTTAATTATACTCGCAAAGAGGCTAGGCTACCAAGTAGTAGGAGTGAATCTCTAGGTTATAAATTCTTGTTGATTCCTAAGACACCTTACCCCACGCGAATCAGCGCGCTAACCTTATATACCCCAGTACGTGCCACGACCTCCTCTAATATGCCATAATGCATGAGCTAAGTTTGTCGACCAGGCAAATTTAAAATGAAATGAAATCATATCCTAACTTCACAGTGCACGTACGGAATACCTCTGACCGGTATGCTTACTTAAACTAGGGATTTTCTTAAGGCCTGATTTATAAAATATAAATTTTTCTTGCTTGCTTTATAAAATATGGTTTAACAAATCAAAACCATAAGCTTTAAAATATGGTTTAACAATTAAAATCATAACATGCTTGCTTGCTTCCTTAATAAAATATGGTTTAACAAATCAAAACCATAAACTTTAAAATATGGTTTAACAATTAAAACCATAACATGCTTGAAATATGGTTTAATAATTTAAAACCATTGCTTGCTTGAAATATGGTTTAATACTTAAAATATGGTTTAATACTTTAAAATATGGTTTAATACTTTAAAACCATTGCTTGCTTGAAATATGGTTTAATAATTTAAAACCATAACATACCAAATAAGAAAACGATGAGTAAACAATACAATAGTATTTAAAAATAGAGCTTAACACTCACTTTTTCCTAAGCAACACCGAATGACTTCGCTGAATTTCTCCCATCCGTTATTACCCTACACATTTGATGTATTAGACCACACATGTCAAGACAACTACAATTCTGTACACTCGTGCTACAATTAAATTTTCTTAAAATATTTGGGCACCAAAGGTCACTGTGCATATGACTATGGACTAGACTCCGCTGACTTTTCCATGTAGCCTTAAAAATACCAGAAAACATTTATGAGAGCCATGTCCTGATGGTCCGAATACAACTTAAAATTTCAACCCGAATGTCCGAAATAGTCCTCACCCACTGATCGTTTGGAAAACAAGACGTAGAATTACTAAAAATTCCTAAACTCACTAAAAATTTCGGGATCGAAATTCTATCGTGATCTCACGCTTCTAAGAAAATTTCAAGCCATTACATAGCCTTTAGGCTAGAAATAGCATAAGTAGAAAAATTCCCTACCTCTTAGAGTTTGACGAAACGCTAAGTTTTTGGTACCCACGCGTAGCTCTTATTGCGTAGACCAATCCTCATTCTCTACTCCGAATTAAAACCTACTCATCCGATTTCCATGTATCTTAGAGAAGTTTAAGAGAAGAAAAAATAAAATAAAAAATCTCTCTTCTACACGCTCTTTCCACGCCGCTTCTTTGACTTTCGCTTTGATTTTATCTTTTTTTTTTTTTAATAATTATAATAATTATTATTATTATTTGGATACATAGCTTATATTGCCTCATTCGGTCCGTTTTCTCGCTCCGAAAATTTATTTCTTTCGCCAATTTATTTTAAATGAACTTAACTTCGCTTATTTCCTCGACTTTAGATTTTCGTGAAAATCTGGTCCCTAGAAATTATCGATTTAATTTATCACCCGTAAATTGTAAAATATTCCAACTGCTCTAATTAGTCGAAATTTTCAAGGCCACTATTAGATTTCATGAGACGAATTTAAAGGCGCAGTCTGTTTCGTCATCCGAGATCTAGAGAATTTTCTAGGCTTCCCTGAACCATTATGGAAATTTATTATTATTATTATCCTTTTGAAATTCCATAATTTGTACTTTCACCGCTCCACTTTCCTTAATTGCAAAAGTGCCATAATGCATTGAAAACTTTACAATTTCATCCTTAAAAACAACTTTCAAACATACTAGTATGACACTCAAATAATTAAGGAAGCCCTCATGCATACATGCGAATTCCTACTGTTAAGACATACCATACACCCTCTCGAGACACATGCTACAAATCCTCTCTCTTGTAACATTTCTCTGGCCCTCGGGAAATGAACAAACTAAACTCAAAGGAAAGGAAAATAATTTCAATCGTAAAACAGCTGAGGATACCGATAGAGCATCCGAACCTCGACTCCTGTAGCCGCTCTCTCTCATGATTCCCTCCACGGTGACTTTAACTAAAAGAATCATCTTACCTCAACACCTGCTCCTTGTGATCTAAATCAGATTGCGTGTTTCCTCATGTCGTTCTCCTTAGTCGAGACCGACCGCTTCTTCTCAAAGACATGTGAAGGATTTGGGATGGTTTCTTAACATCGACACATGGAAGGTGTCTTGAATCCCGGATAAACTGGGGTAACTTCAACTCTGTAAGCTATTTGCCCCACCTCGTCAATAACTTCATAAGGTCCTATAAATCTCTGACCGAGCTCGACTCGCTCCCAAATCTCAAAACACCCTTCCAAGGAAATCTTCAAAAGACTCGATCACCTATCTCAAATGCAAGTCTCTACGACTACTGGGTCTCCTGCAACTTTCTCTGCCTATCTCTTGTCGCTCTCTGGTTATCACGAACAAATTTCACTTTATTTGAAGTGATCTACACTAACTCAGGGCCTACCAGTCTCCTCTCACCAACCTTATCCCAGCACACTGGAGTTCTACATTTCCTACCATACAACGCTTCAAATGGAGCCATCTCTATACTGGCCAGATAGCTGTTGTTGTACGCGAACCTGGGGTCTCGATTTGAAACTATCGAAACTGGAACCCCATGAAGTCTCACTATCTCATCCACATACAACTGAGCTAACTTTTCCAGAGAATCCTCAACATTAACTGGCATAAAATGAGTAGACTTCACACCGATCAACTATTACCTATATAGCATCAGTCGCCTCGAGTCCGTGGAAGACTCACAAAATCCATAAGGATTCCTCCATTTCCATACCGAATAGGAGTAATCAGATCTTCCCCCCACGAGTCTCTCGATGCCTCGCTCTTCACCTATTGACAAAGTTAGGCATCCGGGAGACAAACTCCGCTGATCTCTTTCTTCATCCCATTCCACCGCAATGTTCTTTCAAAGTCTTCAGACATCTGGGTACTACTTGACGCATAACATAAGCAGATGAATGTTCTTCTCTTCCATAATGTCTCTCTTCAAATTCGCCATACTTTAAAGACACATTCTCCGCCCTTTCACTATCATGTCACATCTCGATTTGAAACTCGCTTTCCCCCTTCTTTCGCTTCTTCCTTAAGCTTAATCATCTGTGGATCCTGCAACTACCTTGCTCGAATCTAATCCACTAGGAGAGGTCTAACATGAAATGTGGCTAAAAATGCTCCTGAATCCCCAGCCTTCAATATCACCCCTAAAGCTCTCAGATCCACCAACAGTGGAAGATAACCTGATCTCATATGAGACAAAGAACTCTGGTCGCCACTAAGGCATATGCCACACATTAGCTTTTCCTAGATGGTACTCAATAGTACAGTCGTAGTCCTTAATCAACTCAAACCATCTTCTCGCCTCGTGTTTAACTCCTTCTCGTGAATATAATAAGACTCTTATGATCTGTAAAGATCCTACAAGGAGCACCATATAAGTAATGCCTCCATATCTTCAATGCAAACACGACTGCTGCAAGCTCTAAGTCTTGTGTAGGGTAATTCTCCTCATGCTTCTTTAGCTGCCTAGAGGCATACACAATCACCCTATCATTCTGCATCAAAACACAACCAAGGCCCTACCGAGAAGCATCATTATAAACCACAAACCCATCTCTCCCATTGGGCAAAGCTAGAACTAGAGCAAACAATCTACCTTCAACTCCTCGGGAACTCTACCAGGTATCTACCCAATCATACTTGACATCTTTCCTACCAGCTTTGGTTGGGCTATCCCGAGAACCTTCAATAAACCTCCGTAATACCCACTAAAACCAAGGAAGCTTCGACCTCCGACACATTCTTTTCGCTATTCCAACTTATCACAAATTTCTATTTTTTGGGGATCCACACTCACTCCCTCACCCGAGACTCCATGACCTAGGAATGCCACCTCGTCAAAACCTGCACTGCCCTAACTTCGCATACTCTGGCCGTCGTCCCAGTCCGTAACACAATCCTTAGATTCTCTTAATATTCCTATGGACTACCTGAATACACTAGGATATCATTGATAAAGACTATGACCAACCTATCCAAATACGGCTAGAATACCTGGTTCATCAAATCCATAAAAGCTGCCGGGGCATTAGTCAAACCAAACTAAGATACTAAACTCATAATGCTCAGAAGATGTCCTAAATGCAAATTAGAACATCACTCTTCTGCACTCTCAACCGATGACACCCCGACCTCAAATCTATCTTCGAGTACACTCGAGACCCTTGGAGCTGATCGAATAACTCATCAATCCTAGGAGGATACCGATTATGATGGTAACCTGCTCAAATCGCCATAATCTATACACAACCGAAAACTCCCATATTTCTTTTTCACGAAGAGAACTAGAGCTCCCCATGGAGATATGCTCGACTGAATGAATCCCTTACTCAACAACTCTTCCAACTGAGCCTTAAGCTCCCTCAACTCTGCAAGAGCCATCCTATAAGGAGGAATGGAATGGGCCTCAAATTCTCGGATCAAATCAATGGTGAACTCCACTTCTTATCCGAGGCAATCCCGCAATATCATCTCGAATACATCCGGGAACTCTCTAACAACTCGAATCTCATCCATTAGAGTCCCTCCTTCCCTATCTCCACCACATGTTTGTATAACCTTGACAACCCTTTACGCAAAGATCCTCTCGTTCCGCCACGCATGAGATCATACCGGAAAATACTCTCTCTCACATTCCCTAAACTTTACCTCCAAGCTCTAGCTCATAATAACTTTACTTCCTTTTATAACACCCATCGTGGCCCTAGCGGCGAGATAACCAATCCATGCCGAGAACGTACATCACAATCCCCACACTGAGTGGCCACAAGATCCGCTGAACTCCCGTCCCAATCGAACTCTACGATATCCTCACTACTCATGAGATCAATGGATCTCTCACAGAGGTCCTCACACCTCTAATGGCCGGGTCTCTGTGATTCCCACTCAACAATACATGGCTTCGGGCACCAACTTCTGTGCTCTCTCTATAGACTTCCCAGGCTTTTCAGGAACCTCTCTAGAGGATGGAGGCGGGTCGAGGGTCATGTCACGATTTAGTCGCGAGAAGCCAATTATCCGAGCAACTGTACACCCGCCTACAAGAAACAATCCCGAACTTGAGCTCCATCTGGTGGCCTAGATGGTCCAACTTGACTTGCCGCTGGAGGCCGATTCATGGAGGTGGTAGAAGAACCAACTACGTACTCATCTCCCTTAGGTACGGTAATGCAATATGCTCGAAAGCCTCTGGAATGACTCTCCTAGGACAACCTCGACGTCCTCTGCCTGAAATAGTGCTTTATTCGCAAAAATCAACTGTTTAGTACTTTGAAACACTTAAAATGTATGTACTTTGAATTTAAAAATGTGTGGTTGCCAATAGTGTAAAATAAGGTATAAGAAAACTACTGGCTTAATGACACAGTTTCCTAAGACTCGTCTTAATACCAAACTTGTCACACCCCCTACTCCTTACTAGCAAGGTGCTGCAAAGCTCGACTAACCTACAAATAAACCCCCAAATTAAGCATTTCCAACGACAGAGAATCTGAAGCAAAGCCGTGTTTGGCTACGAAACCCGTATAATTTTTTTTTTTCTTTTCTAAACTCAGGATTTTATAAAATTTCTAAGTAAAGATAACACTTACATACGCACATATCCCCAAAACTTGTATATACAAATTTTTTTACTTTAAATATGGTAAATCAAACAACATTTATTCAAAGAGCCTACGTGCTCATCACATTTTCATAAACCAAAACTATGTACATACATATACACACCATACAAGTCCATATTTTCTACAAAAGTTAGTTAATAAAGTACTTATACTAGAAGTCAGAGAATCCTAATATGTCCCTGGCTCGCGTGCCTCGCACTTGAAAATAGTTTTTAAAATTAAGAAAAATAATATTTAAACGAGCCTAAGAAGTGTATGCTTTATAAAATGCTTTGCTTTTTCTAAAAATATCTCAAAACTGTGAAACTACCTTTACAATACTTGTTTCATATAAAAGTTTCTAAAACTTTTCAAAAATTGCTTGCTTGTTTTGCTTTAAAAAGTTTCTAAAACTTACAAAACCCTACTATTGCTTATTTCTAAAAAGTTTAAAATCTTTCATACTATGCTTCGCTTTAAAAGTTTCTAAAACTTTTCTATAAAATGCTTACTTGCTTGTATCAAAGGGTTGATTTTAAAACCGTATGAAAATGCTTATAAATCAAGATCAACCACTAGGAGGCCTTTCTGTTTGGTCGCACCCCAGTAAACACTCGAAACCCGGGCCTCGACCGTGCCGACTTAAGGACCTCGTCCACATCACCTTCCAAATAACATGGTGGAAAGACCTCGTGTCTACGTCACCATACTCTAGCTATCACGCTAACCCTATATGCCCCAGTACGTGCCACGACCTCCCCTAATATGTCATAATGCATGAACTAAGTTTTCCAACCAGACAAATCTAAAATGAAATGAAATCATGTCCTAACTTCATCGTGCACGTACTGAATACCTCTGATTGGTATGCTTGCTTAAACTAAGGATTTTCTTAAGGCTTGATTTATAAAATATAAATTTTTCTTGCTTGCTTTATGATTTAACAAATCAAAACCATAAGCTTTAAAATATGGTTTAACAATTAAAACCATAACATGCTTGAAATATGGTTTAATAATTTAAAACCATTACTTGCCTGAAATATGGTTTAATACTTTAAAATATGGTTTAATACTTTAAAACCATTGCTTACTTGAAATATGGTTTAATAATTTAAAACCATAACATACCAACAGAAACGATTTATAAACAATACACTAGTATTTAAAAATAAGAGTTTAGAACACTCACTTTTCCTAAGCATAACAATTCGAGCACGACTTCACAATTTCTCCCGCCCACTATTACCCTGCCACATTCGATGTGGCTGTAACACACACGCAAAGACAACCAAGCAATTTGCACACTCGCGCTAAGAATTAAATTTTCTTAAAATATGTGGGCACCAAATGCTATTCACAGCATATGACTAGATTCTAGGACTCAAGGACTTTCCATAGAGTCTAAAACACCCAAAAACATTTGAAAAAATTATGTCTGGGACTGGGTCCGACACAATCTTGAAATTCTAACCCGAACTGGTCAAAACAACTGAATTCACTCGACTATTTGAAAATAGTGCCGAAAAGTCCTAAAAATTCCTAAACTAGTCCAAAAATTTTGGGACAGAAATTTACAGCATCTCACGGCTTCTAAGAAAATTTCAAGCCATTACATAGCCTTTAGGCTAGAAATAAATACGTTAGGAAAATTCCTCTACCTCTTTGAGCTCACTAAACACTGCTTTTGGTACCCACGTCGTAGCCTTGGCCGCTGCACCAACTTCTTGCCTCTACTCCGACGAAAACCTACGGTCCGATTTCCATAGATCTTAGAAAGAAACAAAGAGAAGAAAAAATAAAAATAAAAATCTCTCTCTACACGCTCTCTCCCACGCCCGTCTCTTTTGACTTTTCGTTTTGATTTTATCCTGTTTTTTCTTTCTTTTTAATAATAATAATAATTATTATTATTATTATTTGGATACATAGCTTATATTACCTCATTCGGGTCCGTTTCTGCCCTGAACAAATTTATTTCTTTTTAGTTCAATTTATTTTAAATGAACTTAACTTCAGTTATTTCCTTACTCCTGAGATTCTCGTAAAAATCTCGTCATAGGAGTCATTAGCGACTTATCACCCAGAAAATCGTAAAATATTCCGACTGTCTCAAAATTCGACAATAATTTTCTGGGTCACTAGATTTCGCGAGATGAATTTAACGGTGCAGTCTGTTTCGTCATCCGAGATCTAGAGAATTTTTCAGCGCTCGAACCATTATGGCAATTCTATTATTATTATTATCTTTTGAATTTCCATAATTTGTACTTTCACCTCTCCACTTTTCTTAATTGTAAAAGTGCCACAATGCTTTTGAAAACTTTACAATTTCATCCTTAAAAACAACTTTCAAACATACTAAATATGACACTAAATAATTAAGGAAGCCTTAGCGCACATATGCGACCCTATGGTTACACATACTGCATAATCTTCAGATCTGGGCAAGCATAACAACAAACTTCGTGTATAGATACCCCTGAGCAAAATGGTGTTATTGGAAGAAAACATAGGCATATTGTTGAAATTGCTCGATCTCTCTTATTGTCAGCTTCTATTCCTAGTGAATTGGGGAGAAGCTTATTCCATACAGAATCTCTGATTAATATTATTCTTCCTCTCATATTTCTGTGCATTCTCGAGAAATTATACTGTGATGCCCTGCATTATTCTTTCTTTAGAATCTTTTTGTTGAACTCTTGCTTCGCTCTTAAACCTCATGTAGAACGAGCAAGTCAGTCTCTCTCGATATGTTATTTCTGCCTTTTCGTTATAAAGTGGAAGTGTCAAAAGGGGTATCGATGTTTTGATCCAACTACTCAAAAACTTTATGTGTCTCATCATGTTGTTTTTCTTGAACATATACCTTTCTTTTCTATTCCATCTTCTATTCATGACTTGACTAGATCTGATCTTATTTGTATTAATCCCTAGTACTTTAGATGCCCCTTCTCATGTTCTTCCTCCTTTTCCTTTGCATCATACTCAACGTGTTATTACTAATAGTTCAACAGGTACAAACACTTTGCTCTCTAGGACACCTGAAGCACCCTCTTCTTCTATGGTCCCTCAAGTTCCATCTAAGCTACATCAGTCCACACACATTTGTAAGTCCACAAAATCACTAGATTTTGCCTATTCTTGTTATTCTTCATCTTTTACTTCATTTTTAGCTTCTATTCACTGCTTTTCTAAGCCTTCTTCCTATAAAGAGGCAATTCTTAATCCACGTTGCAACAAGCACACGAGAACTTCTACTTTGCATAAGATGTGCATTTCGGGATTTGGTTCCTCTACCTCTTGGTAAGAGTGTTGTTGGTTGTCATTGGGTGTATAAGATTAAGAGTAATTCTGATGGATCTATTGAGCGATTCAAAGCTAGGTTGGTTGCAAAAGGATATTCACAACAGTACAGTATGGATTATGAGGAGACTTTTGCTCTTGTTGCGAAAATGACTATAAACAGTTCGTACTCTTATTGTAGTAGCTTCGGTTCGATAATGGTGTATCTCTCAACTTGATGTTAAAAATGCCTTCTTAAATGGTAATCTTCAAGAAGAAGTTTATAATGAGTTCTCCTAGTGTTTCTCATTATTTTGCAAGCCTCAAGAAGGCATATATGGCCCAACAATCACCTCAGGCTTGGTTTGAGAAATTTTCACAGGATTCTTGGATTCACAAGCAGTATTATGATTCGCTTCTCTTTTTTAAGTGTACTAATGTCGATCGTATCATTCTTTCTTTATATGTTGATGAAATGATTATTACTAGTGATGATGTTGATGGTATTTCAGTTTTTAAAGCAGAGTTAGCTAAACAATTTGAAATGAAGGATGTAGGTCCTCTACGATATTTCTTGGGTATTGAGGTAGCCTATTCGCCTAGGCTATCTTCTTTCTCAGTCAAAATATGTTGCACATATTCTTGACCCGACTAGACTTATTGATAATAAGACTGTTGATATTCCCATTGAGGTCAATGCAAAGTATTCCTCTTCTGATGGTGTGCCTTTATCAGATCCTACATTATACTGTACTATTGTTGGGAGCTTGGTATATCTTACTATTACTCGTCCCGACATATCATGCATGATGTTCATGTTGTTGGCCAGTTTGCCGCTTTCCTCCCACTACAATTCATCGGGCAATCGTCTTCAGATGGCGATATCTTCGAGGTGTAGTCTTTCAGAGTCTTCTACTTTCATCTACCTCCTCTTTGGAGCTACCATGCATACTCTGATGCTAATTATGGCAGTGACCCCATTGATCACAAATCTGTTACCAGTTTCTGAATCTTTTTAGGTGATTCTCTTATTTCTTAGAAGAGTAAGAAACAACCTATTGTTTCTCTATCTTCTACCTAAGCGGAATATCATGCTATGGCATCTACTACTAAAGAGATTGTTTGGTTACGTTGGTTACTTGTAGATATGGGAGTATTTCTTTCTCATCCCACTCCTATGTATTGTGATAACAAAAGTGCTATCTAGATTGCTCACAACTCAGTCTTTCATGAACGAACCAAACACAATGAAATTGATTGCCACCTTACATGCCATAATTTTAAGCATGGCACCATCACTTTGACTTTTATTTCTTTGTTACAGCTTGTAGATTTCTTTACCAAGTCGCATTATGTTTTTCGTTTTCATTTTCTAGTTGACAAACTCTCAATGATTATAGCACTTGCATCGTGAGTCTGAGGGGGATGTTAAATTAAATTAAATTATTTCCTATTATTGGTAGGATTCCTTTTTCTTAGCACTCTATATTTTGTTTCCTTTTAGGATTCTTCTAGTAAGCTTATGCCTATATAAAGACATTTGTCATGTATTTTTTAATTAACTCATTGGAATAAAACTGAAGGGACCCAACCCGGGTTTCCTTTTCCTAACTCGGGGGACCCTCTTGGCACTCCTACGGATTTGAAAAAAAAAAAATTTTCATTTCTTCTAAACCTTTTTAAAAGTGAATCCGTGGAGCGAACCCATTTATACAGTTACATTCTCCATTAAAATCTTATGAAACATGGTGGAACAATATATATATATATATATATATATATATATATATATATATATATATATATATTTTTTTTTTTTTTTTTTAAACATTAAACCTTTATAGAAAATCGCGCAGTTTCCTCTGCTGCATATGTCCAATTTACAAAACCCGTATTAAAACAATTTAATTTATCTATTATCCAACAATGGGACATCAAGTCCACTCACAACTAATCTCAAATCAAACTTTTAAAATCATTTTCTGAACACTATAGATATATAAACAATCTTTTAAAACCTATATACATTACAAAATAAAAGTACAAGTAGTTATTTACAATAAAACCATACATTTTCAAAAGGTAATGCCACGTGAGGCGGAGCGTCACTGCCCAGGATGCTCGAATCCCACGCGCCCTCGCCCTTGAAAACAATTGGAAAAAGGGTGAGCCAAAGGAGCCTGGCAGAGCACGCTTCATAGGAAAATAATGCTTTCCAGATATGTTCAAATACAATGTGTAAAACAATTGTATAGAGATCTCATTTCCATAAACATTTACTCAGATTCTTTTCCTTTCTATTCAAATACAACGTGTAAAACAATTATATAGAGATCTCATTTCTATAAACATTTACTTTACTTTCTTTTCCATATAGTTCAAATACAATGTGTAAAACAATTGTCTAAACATATCTTTTCAATATACTTTCTTTCCTTTTGAACTGCTATATCCAATGGAACCCGCCTACTGCTAACCACCTGGTCCATGAAAGAACCTCCAATGAAATGCCTTAGCGATCACTAATGGCCCAAAAAGGAACCTTCGAGAAATTGTGCCTCATCAAGTAATCCATCATTGCCCATGAAAGAACCCACAAGGAAACTGCCTTACGATCACCGATGGCCCAAAAAGGAACCTCCGAATAAATCGTGTCTTCTTTAATACCATCGCACTATGGAATAAATCACATTATGCGTCGTAAACTTTCGCATTTTTACACGTGTGTGGCAATATGCATCACTCTTCCTTCCCTCTATAAAAATCCTAACCTCTTCCCATGTACTATGCACGCAGAAGTACTTTAGTCGACTTTCTTTTAAACTTTATCTTTTTGTAACATGTAACCATGGATTCAAACATTTTCATATAAACATGTATATTAAAAATATACATTCATAAACATTTCATTTCATATGGAAACCATAAATAATGCTTTATAAAACCATGGAAACCATAATCATTTCATATTTTCTCAACATAATTTAAAGTCAAGAAAACCACATTTCTTTTTTTCATTTGAACATTTATAACATAGATATGAAACCATATACATCGGGTAAACATTAATATATATTTTTTCATAAACATTTACATTTTCTCCTCACCTTAGTAATTCTAAGCAATTTTTCCTCCTTTAAAACAAAACTTTCCACTTCCACCCTTGCCCTTATCACCTCCTCCTACAAGTCACATTATCCATAAAATCCATTAACATTCATACCTTAATCATGTTCAATTAAACCATTAATTATAATTATACTTCCAAAGAACTTAAGATTTATCACTTCCCAATTGATTAAAATCAATTAACTCAACCTCTTTTGTTCACATGATTTTCTTATGCTAACTCATGGAAATTACTACCCCATACAATAGCCCACAACATTCCATGAAATGGTTATGTGTCAAAACTCCTACTTATTCACATCGACATAACTGAAGCAACTCGCACACTTGGTGCAACCATAAATTTCAGCCATGTTCTGATCATCCCCTGTACTTTACAGGAATATGGATAGAATCTGATTCAATGAGCTTCCATAGAGTCCAAGACCCAAACGGAATTTATCAAGAAGCTACGACCTTTTCATTCAAAATTGGTCAATTTACTCTGTTTACACTGGAAACAGTATGTGATACCCGATTTCAGAAGCCTTAATCCATAATTTGACACTTTTTTTTGTACTCATTTTGAGATACGGTTCTTATGGTTCTTCTCCAACTGGAATCACCCAAATCGGATCACCGAAACTCAAGATATATCCTAAAATAACCTGGATTAATTTCTGCTTTTCAAACAACTTAAACCGGCTTCAAACATAGCTTCCCTTGAATACATTTGTGAGTCCAAATGGGCCTGAATTTGATTGACCTATTTCAAGGAGATATGTTCTCTATCAAGGTAGTTTATCTAGCAATTTGAATCACTCAATTCGATGAGTGATGGCTGCTATATTAAAATAAGGCCATGGAGTTCCCAAAATGTAAATGCAAAAATCGGTTCAACATAACTCCACTTTGAATGCATTTTTTAGTCCAAATTCAAAGAGATATGTTCTCCTATCAGTCTAGTTTATCCATCAATTTGAATCACTCAATTCGGATGAGTGATGGCCAAGTTATGGCCAAAATACAACCGCTGGCCTGAGAAAAACTCGGGATGAAGATCTCGACACACACATGCCCTGTATTTAAATTAACCCGACAGAGAAACCCTACCTCAAATGGCGTGATTTCATGGGACACCACCTTTCTGGGCTGAAAACCCGAACCTTGACCTGGCAGAATCTTGTGATTCTAGCACCACGCCAGAGCCCCTTCGTCGCAGATCAACTTTTAATTTTCGACCTAACGAGATCCGACCGACGAAATCCCGTGAATCGAAGAGAGAAGATCGATTTCTTACACTCTCTCTTACTCTCTTACTTCGCTTATTGAGACCAAAATGAGAGCTTGATATTTTAGATTTTAGGCTATTTAGTGTGTGGACAACGCGGGCCCACGCCGCGCCACGTGTCACACTTCTTCGACCAAGCTGGGCCCGAAACAATTTATTTTGTTCCGATTTTAGTTCCATTTATCTTCAATAGAAATTCTTAAATATTTGACATTTTGGGATTTTCTAAAAATCTCGCTATGGGTCCACTGACGCTTCGTCGCCTCGAATTTCGTGAAAATTCGATCGCTCCCTTTAATTCAATGAAATTTGACTTTAACTAGATTTGTGAGACGAATTCACCCAAGTGAAGTCCGTTTTCATTATCCGAGATCTAGAAAATTTCGTATTTTCTATGGCAAATTACCGCTTTACCATTTTTCTTAAAAAAAAAATTGCATTTTTCAATTTCTAACAACATAATTTCGTTTTCATCTATTTCAACTTCTTTGGACTCAATACATTATTATGAACATTTTTTTTTTCGAGGCTTGTTTTTCAAAAATTACTATTTATTTGACTGTTTCTAGTCAAATACCTAACTGATCGAAAACTAAATTTACTATTCACAAACTTTAAATTTGTGGTCTTACACCACACCTCCTTATAAAAATTTGTTCGAAATTTAAAATATACCCGACTAAAAACAGTGTGGATAATGTGAAATTACATCTAATCTTCACGCTCCCATGCTGCTTCCTCTACCGTGATTCATCCACAGCGACCTTCTCTAAAAGGAATCACTTTGTTCTGAAGAACCTGATCCTTCGACACAATCTGAACCAGTCTTTCTTCATAAGTCAAGTCTTCTTTCAATTCAACCGGTTGATCTCTTAACACATGTGAAGGATCTGCTATATACTTTCGAAGCATAGAAACATGAAAGACATCATGTATTCTGGCCAATTCAGGTGGCAACCTCAATCGATACACTACCTCCCCAATTCTTTCCACAATCTCATAAGGTCCCATATAGAGGGGCCTTAACTTCCCTTTCTTTCCGAATCGCAAATCGCAACACCCTTCCAAAGGTATTATCCTCGCGTACACAGTCCCCACGAATTCAGATCTTAACTTGGGATTGCTCGACATAACTTTTACATCGATCTTGTGATATCTTTAATCTATCCCTAATAACATAACATTATACGTGTGAGCTGAACAATTTACGGACCTAACAATTTTTTCTCCTTACCTCATCCCGACATAGCCAGGTCTACTTCCTTCCATATAAGGCCTCGCGTAAAGGCGCCATTTCAATGCTTGATTGATAACTATTGTTATAAGCGAGCTGTTAATGGTAGATATCTATCCCAACTTCCCTTTAAAAACTCCTAACACTGAAGCCTGAGCATATCTTCCAATAATATGTGGTTCTTTCCGGATTGGCCATGGAGTCGAGGATGGAAAGCCATCTTGAAATGTAACTAGTACCCGAAGCTCTGCATGGCTGGGCCATGTCGGGAAATGTAGTGGATCTCTGTGTGATACTATCGATATCGGCGTGCAGGTGAGAGTCATACAATCTCTTTCACATACAACTCGGCTGACCTGATTGAGTCCAGCATTTTCATGGGCGGGAAGTAGGTGATTTCGGTCGATCTATCGACGATCCACCCATATCGGCGTCATAACCACTTTCTAGCGGCGTGGCGGTCCTATATAAGTACGTAGTGATTTTCTCCCATTTCCATTGAGGGATCGAAGATGCGTAGGCTCTCGCGGTCTTTGATGCTCGGCCTTGACTTGACCAAATGGGACATACGGGAGACAAACTGCGCAACATCTTTCTTGTTACCCTCGCTTTGATAGTGTTCCTTAGGGTATGATACATTTAATTAGCTTCCGGATCCATCGCATATGCAGAAGAGTGAGCCTCTTCCATAATCTCTTTCTTTAATTCTCCCACATCCGGTACACATAATCTGTGACCCATCATCAATGTACCATCTGCTCGTACTGAAAATCCCTTCAGCTGCCCAGACTCAGCTTCCCTTTTCAACTTAGTCACGGTCGGATCTTGAGTCTGTATCTCCCTTATCCTATCTATTAGTATCGGACGAACATGAAATGTAGCCAGTAAAGCTCCATTATTTGTCAACTCTAGTCTCACACCTAAAGACCTCAATTCCACAAGTCCTGGGAGGTGTCCCACCCAAGTGAGATATGGAACGTAGATTTCCTCTGCAAGAGCATCGGCTACCACATTAGTACTTTCTGGGATGGTACTCAATAGTGCACTCATAATCCTTAATGAGCTCAGCCATCTCCTCACAATCTATATTTAACTCATACATTGTGAATAAATATTAAGAGCTCTTGTGATATGTAAAAATTTGCATGGAACCCAGCATGAAAATGTGCCTCCCATATCGTAGAGCAAATACTACGACCTTCTTCGGGTTGTGTGTTGGATAATTTTGCTCATGCTTCTTCAATTGTCTCGAAGCGCATGCTATCACATTTTTCATGTTGCATCACAAGCTTCTGCCTAGAAGCATCCTGATACAACGTATATCCATCGACCCTGATGGAAGTGCAAACGGTGGTCAATTTCCGTTTTAGGTCATCGAAGCTTTGCTGACATACCTTTGACCATACAAACTTTTCCTCTTTCCTTTTCAATTTAGTCAAAGGAGCCGCTAACTTCGAAAACCCCTCAACAAACTTTCGATAGTACCCTGCCAAACCCAGAAAACTTCATATTTCTGTCACATTTGTAGGTGGTTTCCAATTCACAATTGCCTCAATCTGTTGAGGATCAATAGAAACCCCCTCTGCTGAAATCACATGTCTTAGAAAGGCAACACTATCTAACGAGCGGCATTCTCTTGAATTTGGCATACAAGCAGTTTTCCCCTCGAATGCGCAAAACAACTCTGAAATGCTCCTCATGATCTTCCTTCTTGCACGAATAGATCAAAATGTCATCAATGAATACTATAACAAAGCGATGTAATAAAGTGGAAAAGATCTATTCATAAGATCCATAAACTCAACTGGAGCATTAGTCCAAATGGCATGACTAAGAACTACGTAATGCCCATCACGTGTTCTAAATATTTGTCTTGGGAACATCCTGCGTGAATCTTTAAGCGTGGTAACGACCTCGGATCATTTCGAAAATACCCTTGCTTGTATGGTGGTCGAAAAGATCATCCCAATCGGTAGGCGAGTATTGATTTCGTATTGTCACTTTATTCAACTCTCTGTAATCAATACACAATCTCAAACTTCCATCCTTTTTCTTCACAAACAGAACAAGAGCTCCCCAAGGCGAAGTACTCGGCCTGACAAAACCCTTATTCACAAGCTCTTCCATCTGTACTTTCAATTCTTTCAACTCTAAAGGAGCCATCCTGTAAGGTGCCTTAGAGATTGGTTCTGTCCCAGGGGCTAATTCAATCTGAAAATCAATCTCTATGCGGAGTATACTTGGAAGATCCTGCGGAAATACATCCGAAATTCTCCGACTCTTAGGAATGTCTTCGATAGAGCTACTATCCCTCACCTCGATGGCATAAGCTGGTACCCTTGATATGACTTAGAGACATCTTACTAGCCTTCATAAGCGTCATATCTTTGTTAGATAGTGTCTTAAGTAACCCATAGAACCTGACCTCTGTCTCCACAGTGCACGGGAACCTAACCTCTTTTCTATAACAATCCATTGTAGCATGATGTCTAGATAGCCAATCCATGCCTAAGATAACATCAAAGTCATGGATGTCTAATAATATCAAGTCTGCTAGAAACTCCTAGCCTCCAATAATCACCCTGCTATCCATATAAACACTCTGCTATTCGTGAATCCCCTGTAGGAAGAGATACCACTATGCTGCAGTCTATAGGCTGGGACTCCACATTAACATTTGAAATAAACCCCATAGAAATAAAAGAATGTAGCTCAGGGTGCATAAGAATAGGCATACGGTCAGCGAAATCATATCTGTCCATGACATTGGGAGACGATGTGCATCTATTTGGGTAACCGCAAATACGGCACCAGGTCATGGAGGTCGGCTGGAGGTCTCTGGGTGTTGACCTTTACTGTTGGTACCACTTGAGTCTGACGGAGGTAGACCTCTAGGGCGCCTCTACGATCCGACCTCTACAGATTTGAAAATGGCCTTTGTACTAGTGCCACTATAGCTGACCCACTACCGGAGGCTAACTGTGGACATTCCTTTGCAAAATGTCCTGACTGTCCACATCTATAACAAACATCGATACCCCATCTGCATTCCCCTCTGTGAAACCTCCCGCAAATTCACGACACTAGTGTCTTGGGAATTGAAAAGTTCAGGTGGTGGTTTTCTTGAACTCTGAAATTTAATTTGCTCTTACTTGTCTTACCAGCTGCCCATGGTGGTTTCCTCCTTCTTTGACTTTTCTTGGATCCTGAGTCAGTAGATCCATCTCTTTGGCCCTTGTGAACCTGTGCAATTTGAGGGCTAATCCGAACTCCTCTGCATCTGATGGCGGCCTCGTTTACTGTCCATGCGAGTATGAGAGACGCGCGCCAAAATGTTATTAACCTTTTTTCTCAAGCCCACTACAAACCTCTTACTTTTAAATGCCTCGTGGTCCTGAAATAGAGGGAGCATGTCGCACTAGTTCAGGGAACTTCTTTTCCATATGTCATCAGCGACATGGTCCCTTGCTCAAGCTTGAAAAATTCTTCAATTTTATGATCTTTATAGACTGTAGGGTAGAATTTCTCTAGAAACTCCTCTTTAAACTAAGTCCAGGAGGTGCCCTCTGGAAATTGTCTCTGTACTGCCTTCCACCAGTCAAGTGCTCTGTCTCTCAATAGGAAAGCAGAATATGTCACCATCTGCTCATCAGAGCATCCCATAACATTGAACACCCTCTCATTACCCTCTAGCCATGACCATGCCTTTTCAGGATCCCCTATTCCGTCATAATTTCTTGCCCCTAATTTTCTTGTCCTCTCAATGGTTGTCGGCTCCACGGGGGTGACGAGAAATCTTGATGGCTAAAATCGAGCCATCCTGATCAAGCGGTATATTAACTCGTGGCTCACAGGGATGGAGTGGTCTTGCACGTAGAGGCTCACGGAAGGAACAAGAGGTGGAATAGGAACATTAACATATTCATCTATATGTTCCTCAGTTGGAGAAGACAACTCTGCAGGAACTCTCCTCTTGGCTAGACGGCCTCGACGACGCATTTTCTGTAACATTTAAACATATCCTATGTTATAAAGTTCATATGACATTTAAATTATTAAAATAACTCGCGCACCTTTAAATAAAACATTAAATCATTTTAGGATGTGGAAACTTTTCAAACCCTTTAAAACATTTTCAAAGCGGGCTCGATACCATGTTGGAAGGGACCCAACGAGGTTTCCTTTTCACAACTGAGAGGACCCTCGAAACCTCCTACGGATTTGAAAAAAAAACTTTCATTTCTTTTAAACCTTTTTAAAAGTGAATCCGTGGAGCGAACTCATTTATACAGTTACGTTCTCTGTTAAAATCTTATGAAACATGGTGGGACAAATTTTTTTTTTCTTTTTAAACATTAAACCCTTTATAGAAAATCGGGCAGAGTTTCCTCACATTTTTAGGACATGTCCCGATTTACAACACACCCAATAATAAAACAATTTAATTTATTCCCACATCAATCAATGGGACATCAAGTCTACCACAATTTCAAATCAAACTTTAAAATCATTTCCCGAACACTATAGATATATAAACAATCTTTTTTAAAGCCTATACATTTACAAAATAAGGTATGCAGGTAGTTATTTACAATAAAAAACCATACATTTTCAAAAGGTGGTCGTCATGTGAGGTGGAGTGTCAACGCCCGGAGGATGCTCGGGCGTAATTAGTCTGCCTGAAAACATTTGGAAAGGGTGAGCTGAGGCTCGAGTGAGAGTACAGTTCACATAGGAAAATAATGTTTCCGGATATAGTTAAAATACAATGTGTAAAACAATTGTATAGAGATATTCCATAAATATTTACTTTGCATTTCTTTTCCTTTTCTGTTCATACAGCGTGTAAAACAATTGTATAGAGATCTCATTTCTATAAACATTTACTTTACTTTCTTTTCCATATAGTTCAAATCTGATATGTGTAAAGCAGTTGTATCAACATATCTTTCAATATACTTTCCTTTCCTTTTGGATCGTCATATCTAATGGAACCCGCCTACTCGTTAACTATAGTTGGTCCATGAAAAAACCTCAGGAAACTGATCTTACGATCACGATGGCCCCGAGTCTCCAGAGAAATCGTGCCCTACATTAACCGTTGACCCATGAAAGAACCTACGAGAAGCTTGATCTTACGATCAGGTAGCCCCGAGGAACCTCCAATAAATCGTGTCTTTCTTTTAAATACCATTGCACTATGGAATAAATCACATTATGCATTGGTAAACTTTTCGTACTTTACACGTGTATGACAATATGCATCACTCTTCCCTTCCCTCTATAAAAAAATCCTAACCCTTTCCCATGTACCATGCACACGTAAAGTACTTTAGTCGACTTTCCTTTAAACTTTATCTTTGTAACATAGGGTAACCATGGATTCAAACATTTCATATAAACATGTATATATAAAATATACATTCATAAACATTTCATTTCATATGAAACCATAAATCATGCTTTATAAAACCATGGAAACCATAATCATTTCATATTTTTTCTCAACACGGGCTTTATAAAACTATAGAGCCATAATCATTCATATTTTCTCAACATAATTTAAAGTCAAAGAAAACCACATTTCTTTTTCATTTGAACATTTATAACATAGATATGAAAACATATATACATTGGTAAACATTAATATATATATTTTTCATAAACATTTTACATTTTCCCTCGCCTTAGTTATTTAACCAATTTTTGCCCTTTAAGCAAAACTTTCCCACCTCCACCCTTGTCTTTATCACCTTCCTCCTACAAGTCACATTATCTATAAAATCCATTAACATCCATACCTTAATCATGTTCAATTAAACCATTAATTATACTATACTTTTCAGCAACCCTTAAGCATTTAATCACTTCCAATTGATTAAAATCAATTAACTCAACCTCTTTTGTTCACATGATTTTCTTATGCTAACTCATGATGCTATTACCATACAATAGCCACAACATGCCATGAAATGGTCATGTGTCAAAACGACTATTCATCGACATAACCAAGCAACCTGCACACTTGGTGCAACCATAAATTTTTAGCCATGTTATTATCATCCCCTCTACTCTACAGGAATATGGATAGAATCTTGAATCAATGATCTTTCCATAGAGTCCAAGAACACCCAAAATGGAGTTTGGACGAAGAAGTCATGGTATTTTCATTCACAACTGGTCAATTTACTCTGTTTACACTCGAAACAGTATGTGATACCCGATTTCAGGGGCCTTAATCCATAATTTGACACTTTTTCTTTGTACTCATTTTGAGATACGGTTCTTAGGGTTCTTCTCCAACTGGAATCACCGTCGGATCACGAAGTCAAGATATCTAAACAAACGGGATTACTCGGTTTTCAAACGAGAACGAGCTATTCGAACATAAGCTCCATTTGAATGCATTTCTGAGTCCAAATGGGTCAGAATTTGGATTGACCTATTTCAAGGAGATATGTTCTCCTATCAGTGTAGTTTATCTAAATATTTGAATCACTCAATTCGGATGAGTGATGGTCAAGTTATGGCCAAATACGATCCATGAGTCTTAAAACTAAGCAGAAAAACTGCTTGAACATAGCTCCACTTTGAATGCATTTTTGAGTCCAAATGAGTCGGAATTGGGATAGACCTATTTCAAGGAGATATGTTCTCCTATAAGTGTAGTTTATCCCAAAATTTGAATCACTCAATTTGGATGAGTGATGACCAAGTTATGGCCAAAATACGATGCATTGAGTCTCAAAAAGCGAGCAGAAAAATTGCTGAACAGCTCCACTTTGAATGCATTTTGAGTCGAATGGGTGGCATTTGGATGAACTATTTAAAGGAGATATGTTCTCCTATCAATCTGTTTGCTCCTAGCAATTTAGATAACTCAATTCGGATGAGTATTAAGCCAAGTTATGGCCAAATACGATCATTGGGTCGGAGAAAAAAAACTGGACATCATCTCCTTGGACACACACATGCCCTTAGAAAAAAATTAACTCGAGTAGGAGAAAAACCCTACCTCAAATGGCGTGATTTCATGGGACACCACCTTTTCTCGGTTTCTATGAAAGCCCAAACCTTGAACCTTGGCAGAATCTTGTAATTCTGGTACCCACGCGTAACCCTCGTTGCGTAAATCAGCTTTAATTCTTGATCTAACAAGATCTGATCGACGAACTCCCGTGAATCGAAGAGAGAAGATTGTCTTTCTCTCTCTCTCTCTCTCTCTCTCTCTCTTACTCTCTCTCTTACAGTTTGGCTGAGACCAAAATGAGAGCTTTTGATATTTTATATTTTTTTAGGCTATTTATAGTGTGGACCGCGTGGCCACGTCGCGCCACGTCATCACGCACTAACCAGTTCCATTTTCGAATTTGAAACAATTTTATTTCGTCCATGTTTCAGTTCCATCTATCTTCAATAAAAATTCTTTAAATATTTTATATTTTTCGGGATTTTTCTAAAAATCTCGTTTTTAGGGTCCACTCGACGCCCGTCGCCTCGAATTTCATGTAAATTCTACTATCTCGGAATTCAACGAAATTCGACTGGGTAACTAAATTTCGCGAGACGAATTCAACGGTGAAGTCCGTTTCATCATCAGAATCACAGAAAAATTTCATATTTTAACGTGCGAAATGCCGTTTTACGTTTTTCAGAAAAATTGCATTTTCACCCCTTAACATAATTCCGTTTTAATCTATTTCAGCTTCTTTAAACTCAATACATTATTATGAACATTTTTTTTATTTTCGGGGCTTGTTTTTCAAAAATTACTATTCATTTGACTGTTTCCAGTCAAATACCTAACTGATCGAAAACTAAATTTACTATTCATGGAAACTTTAAATTCAGGGTCTTACAAAAACTTTCAGTTTTTCCCTTGTTCCCAATTGAGGTTTCTTGATTTCAACACATATCACATAAAAATGATGAAATTACTTAAATGACGTTTAACAAGGATGAAATTACAATATTGTCCTTTCTTCATTAGGGTTTTACTATCTATTTGTTACAACAAAAAAGAAATTGATAAAATTGACTACTATAGAATTGAGATAAAAATAAGTATTAATTCAATCATTTTAAAAATTATTTTCATATGTAATGTTTTATTTTTAATTATACATATATAATTATTTTGTTTTATAACACTTGAAAATAAGTAAAAATAGATGATAAATTATTTTAAAATGTTAGATTTATTTTTAAAAAGAAAAGTTTTATTTTTGTAATTACATAGCGAGTTTATGAAATTTTAAATGTAACAAATGAATGGTAAAACTAATGAAAGGACATGGTATTTCATCTTATTAAATGTCATTTAAGTAATTTTATTATTTTTACATGATGTGGAATGTCATATAGATCCGATTTTTGCTGATTCAAAGCACTTGATTGAACAAAAATGAAGAGCTTAGACATTTGATTGAATAAAAATAAAGTTGAGACACAAAAATAGAAAAATAAAAAAATTGAGATACCATTTATATAATTAATCCTTTTTTTTATTTTATATCATAATTTTATAAAATAAAACTAGGTAGGGATGGTAATACAATCATTATTGACAGGATCTTGATGCAAAATTAGGCCATTTCAATGTTCCTGTTCTAGTCTAAGGGCTACATGCCTGGTTTTACGTTTTAATGTGTACTAGATCAAAATTAACCTTACAAGATATGTAATAATGGAAATTATGTAGTTAATGAGAAAAACAATATTGCTTCAATGTGAATTTGATGATGCTAAATTAATAGGGACCATTGAGTCATACACTCTATCAATAGCCTTTTTTACCTGCAAGAGAGAGAGAGATGAAATGAGCATCAGTAAATTCAACCAGAAATTCTGAGACACATTGACGAACACCAATGGAAGAACTATACTTCTTTCTCCCAATCAGTGCAAAGAATTATGATAGCAAGAAATGAAGCCTGCACGAAGAGTGCAACTATAATTCCTATCCAGAGTCCCTATGGACCAAGTAGATGTATAAAAGGATTAATTTTTCTTCTTGGGGGATATAAACTAGAACAAAATATATATGAGAAGTGGAAAGAAAGACTAAAGATAGAGTAAGAGTTACCTTTCCTCCAACATGAAAGACAAAATCCAATAATGCACCTGATGGAATCCCAGCCAAGTAATAAGCCCCTAGGTTAACCAAAGCCCCAATCTTTTGTTTGCCACTTCCTCTAACCGCACCTGGCAAATATTATTGGAGCTGTTGAATCGATTACAGTGTTGATAAGCCTTTCCTTATATAATAGGTAAGTATGTTGAGAAGATAAACTTGTAGTTGTCTTTTCTATATTTAGTTGTGTATATGCAGTTTGATGTTTTTAATTGTGTGGGAAATATCCAGAGTCATTCTGATGAAAGCCCAAAAACACTCATTACAAACTCGGGATGTAGCGAGATTCGGGATCGATTTCAGATATATATGACCTTGTTTTGATTACTTTTATAATATTTAGTTTTATTGGGTTTTTGTAGGAGAAATACTGAAAAAAATGCTAGAAATGGAGCATTGCAGGAGTCTAGGAGAAGATTAGTGCAAAAATCCACCCAACGTCGCGACGTTGGGACGTCGCGACATTGCGGGAAAGACTTTACAAACTTTATCTCTTGGAGAAGCTATAAAAGGAACAGGAGAATCCAATTTTGGTGGTTCGAAAATCGTTTGTAGTGCTAGGGTTTGAGGAAAGAAGACTTAAAGGCCGATCTTAAAGAAAGAGACTTGAAGAATCCGGTAGATCGTCATTCCCTAGATCATTGAAGTTTTCTCTATTCTTATTATTATGTATTGCTTTTCATTTGTACTGGAATAGAACATAATGAGGTTCTAATTTTGTGGTTTAGGGTGTTGGTAGTGATTTGGACATAAATACTATGTTAAAGTGTTGACCTTTCATAATTCCATTATCTTATATATATTTGTTTTATCATTAACTCATGCTTGGTTGAAATCAACTTATTAATTTCTTATTAATCTTAATATGTGAGTGGTTCTTTGTAACATCTGAGAAGTGAATGAAGAATTAGACATAGGTGGGTTAACCTAATAAACTTGGTAATATAGGATTATCAATGATTAGGAGGCTTAGGAGTTCTTTGCAATCTATGCACCTTTAATGCTTGGGGTTGAGCCAAGGAGCAAGAAACCTAGTGATAAAGGGAGGTTAATGACCTTGAGAAAGGCTTTAATTACACTAGATAAGAGCCGCCTTGGAGAACACTATATTAGATAATGGAATGGAATCGCAACATTACATAGTAGGATTGTCAATAACATAACACCTAACCCACGCAACTTTTGATCACTTTTACATTTGAAGCGCACGGTTACATTAGTAGTAATTTAAATCTAGTTTTACTTCCTCTTAGCCATCACGATTGCTAGTTTGAATATTAAAAAAGTATTATCATTTTGGTACTTAGCATACTACGATTAAGGTTTTCCCTGTGGACTGATATCCGTACTTAGGTAAACTTTATTACTTGACAAAAAACATACTTCTTGCGATTGGAAAATGCATTTCTTATTACATATCCACAAAAACACAATCATGTAAGCGCCTATCAAGTTTTTAGCGTCGTTGCCTAGGAAAACTCCTATTTTTTTGTGGTGTTTATGCTAATATCAATACTAAGTACTTCTTTGTTACTTCATACATTTGTTTTGATTTAATTTTTGATGCTTTATTTGTTCTTTGTTTTGGCGAAAAACCAGCCAGGTACGTTAGGTTATCACGGCGGGAACACTGCTGAAAATCTTATTCCCTTTAGATCACGAAATTGAGAGACTTTGAAAATAATTAGGGGACAAAGATGAAGCATTGAATGGAACAGCTTTACCTATGGGACGATGGAAGAAAATAGAGACAATGATGTTGGTTGACTAGAGGAAATTAGTATACATCCTAATGCGGCAAATATAGGATAATATGTTACCACGAAGAGATTATGGCCCTTTGTCTGCTTGGTTACTCCACGTGATTTAGGAGACGAAGCACAAATCAGCGAACAATTTGAGCTGAGTCATCCGCTCTCCGATTCTTGTAAGAACCGGTTCAGCTCGCACATGAGACCCGAATGCTCATATCACAGATTTTTGGAGGTGTGTGATACGGTGAAATATAATGGGGTAGCGATGATACTGTCGGCAGATCGTTCCCAGTGCTGTTGAAGGATAAAGCCCGAGCATTGGCTCATTTCGAGAACCACA
Organism: Tetrastigma voinierianum; assembly: GCA_016808115.1. Classification (NCBI taxonomy): domain Eukaryota; kingdom Viridiplantae; phylum Streptophyta; class Magnoliopsida; order Vitales; family Vitaceae; genus Tetrastigma; species Tetrastigma voinierianum. Next base: position 543,073 of record JAEQBH010002511.1, read on the forward strand.
GTTCATTAACATCATGGGATGACTTATTAAACAAATTTCTGGCTGGATTATTTCCACAGCCAGCGGCAAAAGTTGAAATTGACATGATAGCTTTTATGTTGATGGGAGTCACATTGTATGACGTGGGAGGATTCAAAGATTTGTTGAGGAAATGCCACCTTACCATGGATTTCACCAAATGGATCGCAGTCATCCCATTTCTACAATGGTTTGAGTCGTCTCACTAGGACTCTTATTGATAACCTGGCAGAGGAGTGATTATGAGGAAGAACGAAGTGGAGGCTTATCAAATTCTTGAGAACATAGCCTTGAATGATTGTCAATGGCCAGTTGAGAGAGAAGCACCGAAGAAACAAGCTGGGGTGTTTGATTTAGACATGTTCACAAACTTGTTTGCTCAAGTGTCTATACTCTCCAAGCAACTACAAGCTTCTCAACAATTACGTTCTCAACTACCTGTGCATAAAGTTGAAGAAAGCCCACTTGCATGCGAGCAATGTCATGGACCTCATCCCACCTCTCAGTGCCTAATGATGAATGCCATGGGAGATTTGACAATTGAACAAGCTCAATATATGGCGAAGTTCCCTCAAAATCAGAACTTCAACCCATATGGTCAAAGTTACAATCTGGGGTGGAAGAACCATCCTAACTTTTCATGGAAAAATCATAACCCGGGTAATCCCATAAAGCAAGCCAAACCACTCCAACCACCTAAAGAGAAGAAGTCGAGTCTAGATGTGAAAATGGAACAGTTAGCTGATATGCATATGAATATGATGAAGTCACATGATAAGTTCGAGAATAAGACCCTAGGACATCACCGAACAATCAAAAAGCGGCTCAATTCCAAAATTTGGAGGTCCAAATGGAGCCAAATGAAACCCCAAGTTATTGAGCTAGAGGCAACACGAAATCTACAGGTACTTTGAGTCAGCGAGGAGAGTAGGAAAGAACCTTTGTAGAAATTTACAGCTTACTTAGGAGTGGTAAGACTCTAGAACAGTCAATTGAGGCTCAAGAAGAGGATGAAAACCCTATGGGAAATGAGAAAAGCAGTACCGAGATCGCTGAAGATGCTGAAAAGTTAGTAAAGAAACCAGTCTCCAACACACCAGAGAAAGTTGAAGCTCAAAAGCCTATGTATGATGATAAGCCTATTATCCCATATTCGCAGAGGTTGACAAAGAACATATTAGATATGCAGTTTGGCAGGTTCATGGATATCTTCAAAAAGTTTCACATCAACATCCCATTTTCTGAAGCACTTGAGCAAATGTCAGGGATACGTGAAATTCATGAAGGACATCTTGTCTAAGAAAAGGAAGTTGGGAGGCCCATGGGGCGTCGCTCTGTCGAGGAAAGAATGTAGAACTATATTGCAAAAGAAGTTGCCCCCAAAGTTGAAAGATCTAAAGCTTCACAATACCATGTGCTATTGGGAACGCAGTATTTGAAAGAGCCTTGTGTGATCTAGGTTCGAGCATTAATCTTATGCCATGGTCTATCTTTAAGAAACCGAAATTGGGAGAAGCACGTCCGACGACAGTCACTTTGCAATTAGCAGATCGGTCACTAACTCATCCGCGTGGTATCATAGAGGATGTGTTAGTCAAAGTGGATAAATTCATCTTCCCTGCATATTTCATCATTCTGGACATACAAGAAGATAAAAAGGTCCTAATCATCCTTGGACGACCATTCTTAGCCACAGGAAGGGCAATGATTGATGTGTAAAAAGGTGAACTAAGGTTGAGAGTTCAAGAAGAGAAGTGACGAGCTAATGTTTTCCAATGCCATAAAGCATCCACATGATACGATAGTTGTTTCACGTGGATATGCTAGAGGCTATAGTGTCTAATAATTGGTTCGCCAAGGAACCATTGGAGCTAACTTTGACTCATGATGACCCTTCCTCTTATGAAGATGAGACAGTTCAGGAGTATGTAAAATAAATGGATTCTTTCAGCCCGAATAGAAGAAAGTACTTTGAATCTTTGGGAGCTAGCCCAAGCCGATTGACTCCCTCTATTGAAAAACCCCCTATTGTGGAAGAGAAGAAACTCCCCAATAATTTGAGATATGCTTATCTTGGGGAGGAATCTACACTACCAGTTATCATCTCATCCTCCCTCTCTAACATGGAGGAGGAGAAATTGTTAAAGATCCTTAAGGAGCATAAAGAAGCAATTGGATAGTCCCTGGCTGATTTAAAGAAGATCAGGCCATCTATGTGTATGTATAGGATATTATTGGAGGACGACAGAAAGACGACAGTGGATGCCCAAAGACGCTTAAATCCTTAAATGAAAGAGGTAGTTCGGAAGGAGGTACTTAAATGGTTAGATGCGGGAGTGATATACCCTATCTCTGACAGTTCATGGGTGAGCCATGTTCAGGTGGTGCCCAAGAAAGGAGGAACTACGGTGGTAATAAATGAGAAAAATGAATTGCTCTCGACTAGAACAGTTATAGGATGGATGATTTATATTTACTACCGGAGACTGAACAAAGTGACCAGAAAGGACCATTTCCCACTTCCATTTATTGATCATATGTTAGATAGACTCGTGGGGAATGAGTACTTCTGTTTTCTGGATGGATACTCGGGATACAATCAGATCATCATTGCTGTAGAAGATCAGGAGAAGACCACATTCACATGCCCTTATGGCACATTCGCTTTCCGAAGAATGCCATTTTACAGGTGTATGTCTGAAACACTTCGAGGAGATGTATGAAGTGGCAATATTTTACGACATGGTCGAAAAATCCATTTAAGTCTTCATGGATGATTTCTCGGTGATTGGTCTACATTTGATATTTGCCTCCATGTCTGAGGATTGGTGCAGGAAGGTGCATGGAAACCAATTTAGTTTTAAATTAGGAAAAGTGCCACTTTAAGGTGTGAGAAGGCATAGTATTGGGGCATCGCGTATCTAGAAGAGGAATTGAGGTTGACCGAGCTAAGATCGAGATCATAGAGAAACTACCTCCTCCCACATCAATAAAGGGAGTATGTAGCTCTTAGCCACAATGTGCTTTATAGGATTCGCTCATCCAAGATTTCTCCAAAGTTTCAAAACCTTTCATTTGAATCTTCTTATGCAAGGTGTTCCGTTTGGAGTTCAAATGAGCCACAAGAATGCTTTGAGTTGCTGAAAAGAGTTGACCTCTACTCTATAGTGTCGCCCGCATTGGAACCTTCCATTTGAACTTATGTGCGATGCAAGTTTAATTTTCAATGGGGCCGCTGGGGCCGCAGAAAAGAAATGCCTCTATGCCATCTATTGCGCTACCGAATGAATGACGCTACAACTCACTATGCTACAACAGAAAGAATTTTTAGTTGTCATGGTTCGCTTTTTGACAAATCTCGTAATCTTATCTTATAGGAAACAAAGTTATTGTGTTCACATATTATTCCACAATCAAATACTTGATGACTAAGAAAGACGCGAAACCTAGACTTATTCTCTGAGTGCTCCTATTGCAAGAATTTGATGTGGAGATTCGAGATAAGATGGGTTCCGAAAATATGGTAGCTGATCATCTGTTAAGACTGGAAACTCCAGAAACAGTGCAGAAACATCATTTGCAGATTGATGACACCTTCCTAGATGAACAGATACTATCTTTGTCACATGATGAAAAGTTCCCATGGTTTGCCGACCTAGCCAATTATCTGTCTGCCGGTATTATTCCACCTGACTTACTTATCAACAAAAGAAGAGATTCTTTGCATAAGTGAAGCACTATTTCTGGGAAGACCCAATCCTCTTTAAACAGTGTGCCGATCAGATTATTCAAGGTGCGTGTTCATTTCAATGGACAGAGAACAGTGGCCAAGGTACTGCAATCGGGTTTTTATTGGACTTCTACATTCTAAGATGCACACTTGTTGGCAAAGTCCTGTGATCAATGTCAAAGGACCGAGAACATTAGACGACGAAATGAAATGCCATTGACAAATATTCTAGAGGTCAAACTTTTTGATGTCTGGGGCATTGACTTTATGGGTCAGTTTCCATTGTCCTATGGGCACAAGTACATACTTTTAGCAGTGGATTACGTGTCCAAGTGAGTGGAAGTCATTCCAACCATTACTTGTGATGCCAAAGTAGTACTATGCTTCATCAAGAGTAACATATTTTCAAGGTTCGGGACTCCTAGAGTGGTAATCAACGATGAAGGCTCCCAATTCTGTAACAAGCTGTTTGCATTGCTTCTAGACAAATATGGGGTAAAGCATCGGGTGACACTTGCATACCACCCCCAAAGCAATGGGCAAGCTGAGGTATCAAATAGGGAGATCAAGAAAATCTTAGAAAAGACAGTTAATGTGACAAGGAAAGACTGGGCAAACAAAATTGAAGATGGCTTACGGGATTATAGAGCAGCTTTCAAGACCCCATTGGGAATGTCCCCGCATCAATCGCCTACGGTGCGCTCTGCCACCTACTTGTGGTGGGAATCGAACATAGCATACCGCAACTAGAATGCTGAACATGAATTTTGAAATAGCCGAGAAAAAGAGGATGCTTCAGTTGAATGAGCTGGATGAACTTAGGCAGAATGCATATGACAGTTCAAGAATCTATAAGGAGAAGACCAAGGCGTGGCATGACAAGTACCTAATGCATAATGAGCTAAAACTGGACAACAAGTATTGCTATTCAATTAGGAAAACTTAGGTCAAGATGGTCTGGGCCGTTTATGATCACCCAACTCCCATACGGTAGTATCGAGCTAATGCACCCTGAGAGAGGTTGATTCAAGGTGAATGGGCAGCGAGTGAAGATTTATCTTGGCGGTCAATTCGAGAAGCATAAGTCCACCACAAGTTTGAAGCCAACATAAGTAATGTGTGGAATCACGCAATTTTTGTTGGCCAAAAGTTATCTGTGGTTGGGCACCAATTAGGCGGACACAGATTGGTCAAGCTAATGACAGTAAACAAAGCGCTACTTGGGAGGCAACCCAAGCCTTTAAATTATTTTGGTAATAAGTTTTTTCTTGTTTTAAGTTTGCTAAGTTTGATTTTTCTTGTTTTAATTTTAATGTATTTGTGTTGCAGGTTTCGAGGTTCCGAGGTTGCCGTGGCAAAGGAGAGATAGCATGACAAGCTTTGTGCAAGCTTTGGGAGGAGTAGAGCTGAATGCAGGGAGTTTTCTACACATAGAAAAAAAAATTATAAAAATTTCCTAGTTATTGGTCTCGGGAACGTCGTGACGTTGAAAATATACCTCTCGGGCAAGTCGCGACGTTGGTTTCAACGCCACGACGCTGGAAAACAGCGTTTCCTCGCAATCGCCACGACGCTGGAAATAATACTCTAAGGAACGTCGCGACATTGGATTCAACGTCGCAACGCTGGAAAATCGCTTCTCCGTAAAGTCGCCGACGCTGCAATTAAACTCTCGAACGCTGCCATTGGCCGAACGCCGCGACGCTTAGCCAACGCCGGACGCCGCCTCAACGCCGCGGACGCTAACCTCGCTTTTAGACCCAGAGATGTTCATAATCTTACCTCCGTCCTTTTGAAAACCCTAATGCGCTCTCGATTTTTTTGCTGGTACTCTGACCAAATCCTATCCAAGCTCTCCTAAAGATCATCCTAGCCATCCTTAGCAACCTCCAAAGCCCTAGGCCCGTCCCAGCTCCGAAAAATCCAATGTCCATCACTATTCGAGACCCTTCCACATCCCGATTTTTAGCTCCGTTTAGGTCTCGGTTCTGCTACACTCCCCTTTTTCTGGTGGTTTGTGTCCAAGAAGGTCCCCTAGGGTTGGTTAGGTATTCTAGACCTATTTGTCTTGCATCAAGCTCCCCATCCCACTTCGTGCCCACTACGTGTTTGTTAGTTGGCCTGAGTGAGTTTTAGGTGCTTCATGTGGGTATTTTGGTAGAGTGCAATCCCACTAGGGGTGTGGACGCCTACTAGAGTTCCTTTCACCTTTAAGTTCATCCAACAGTGATCCCTAGCCCGTGCCCAATGTCGATCAAAAAGCGAAAAATGAGCTCAAAAAGTAGCCAAGCTAGTGAAGAACCTCTCAAGCCTACGATCACAATAAATTTGTCAATGAGAGCGCGGCCGAGAAGTTCAGCCTCATCTCTGCCAATCGCTCATTCATTAAGGAGAAGGGATTCCAACATCTCGACGATTTTTTCCGAAACCATATAGCTGTGGAAGGGGTGGGTGCACTGCGGCCAACCCCCGAGGCCTACGCCATGATGGCTGTGCGGACTCCCATGCCAACCTAGCAGCTCATGTGCTCAAGAAGGTCCGAGTTTGTGGGGTGTTGGTAGACTTCAATGCGAAGTCTATCAACTGCTATTACAACCTTGAGCTGATTAACCCCGAGGCTTATGATCGGCTTCACGAAAACCCTAACTACCCAGAAGTCCTTAGGTTGCTCACAAATGGGCAGGGCGAGTGGAAATTAAACAATGAGGGGCACGCCATGCACCCAAGGCCAACACTCGCTTATATACTCCATGTGTGACACCATTTTATCATCTCCCGTCTCATTTCATACAAAATAGGCTTAACAAACAATAAATGTGCTAACTAAAATAGAAAAAGGTTGAAAGACTCAACGTAGAGTCACACCTCCTAAACTCATTCAGAAATTCTTTCCTTCTCTTTTTGTTATCACATCATCAAGAGAAAACCCATGGGGATACTTATTGGATCGGAAGACTATAAAACCCATTTATGTTCTTTTTTCATGGATCAAGGTATGCTTCGGTTTTGTTTTTTTTTTTACATGAAGAGTTGAATTTGTTTTTTTTTTTTCATGATCTAAGTTTAAGTATTTTTCCGTTCTGGATCCTACAAAAAGAACTCTCATAAAGTATGATTGATTATGTTTCTTTTAATACCATATTTTCATATAATATTGGTACTTTGTCTTTGATTAACAATATAGCCTATATAAGTCTTGAACATATTGAATCATAGATCTTAATTATATACATTTATTATTTACATCATACCATATCTAATCATTACTATTTTTTTTTTTGATAGATTTTCATGAAACAACAACGGAAAAAATAAAGCCTAAGGTTTTAAAGTAAAATTTATATAATTCCTTAAAAAAAAAGAAAAAAGAAAAAAATGCAAAAGATCACCTTTAAGCCTAGACATGCATGGATGAAATGCATTTGAAAGTGTTTTATCCTAGGTAAACATGAGATTCATCTATAAATTCTAAAACATCTTGCGTTTTCAAGGATCTATTTCTTTATGATGATAGAATATCTTATGAAACTTAACTCAGCTTTTTTAAATTCCATAAACAATAAAAGTAAGCTTTTACTTGACTTAAACAAATTAGCATATTTTAATATTATTTTTCTTATTGAACTAACAACCATAAAAAAAATAGTAATTGTAAAAATATTTTATAATATCTTTATTTATAATTGTAATGTGATACCATGTATGATGGGTCAGGCCCAAAAGGTCTAAATCCATGTTGAAGGCCAATTATAATCAAAGACTCAAACTCATGAAGATCTAGTGGACCCAAGGAGGTCCAAGCTCAATTAAAACTCATCAGCTTGTTACATCACCGGGGAAGCACCAAAAGTTTTACCCTAGCCGCCTTGGAAAGGGTCAGCCCTCTCCTCATCCTTGACCTGGTCTCATGGAGAGCCCCTCAACCACCTCGCCCGTTGAGAAGAAGTCAAGAGCGAAGCCCAATTAAAACTCATCAGCTTACTACATCATCGGGGAAGCACCAAGAGCCTTACCCTAACTGCCTTGGAAAGGGTCAGCCCTCTCCTCATCCTTGACCGAGTCTCATGGAGAGCCCCTTAACCACCTCACCAATGGGAAGAAGTTTCAGGCAGCTCACATAATAGATAGTTATTGCTACTGAGTCACCCAACTGCTAGAGGTGACTATAAATCGTAAGTTCCACTAACGGGGCATCACACTCTACAGAGCACACCCCTCTGCTACTTCTCTAAACCTGTACTCTCTGCTCTTTGCACACTTGAGTTAATAAAAGACCCGGCGACTCTAGCCATTCAAAAGTGGACATAAGTCACCTCGACCGAACCACTATAATTCTCATCTTCAATCTCTTCACCTTAATTACTACATTTATTACTCATTCTTGACAGGTGGTGTGCCAATTTGTGCACCATCAGTTTGGCGCCGTCTGTGGGAAAGACTTATTCTCATTTCTAAACACTTTTTCTATTCAATCAATGGCGATCACAACTCGGTCAAAGAACCAGCCTGAGGATATCCAACCAAGAGAAGAGGAGGTTGCTCCTCCCCCAACCAATCAGGTCCCAAGCACGCAGCAATTGCTGGAGACCATGCAGGAACTTGTGGCCCATAATCAACAAATTCTTCAACTAATGCTCATGTAGCCCACTCCCTGATGTCAAAGAACTCCATATGTTTCCTATCCAGCGCCACCTTGAGCCCATTTGGCGCCCGCCTGGGAGCCCCAGAGCCTAGGAATGGGAGAGCCCCCATGAGGGACCCCCACCTCCTCCTCCTCCGCCCTCGGCCTCATGTGGACCCTTCTCCAAGAGGACGAGGGGTGAAACCAGAGTACGGGCATGGAAGTCATTCACCACACCAAAGAGGAGCTCCCAATCAATGGGACGAGAAAATTAGAGAAGTACAAAATCAACTAGGTGACATCTTGACGCCATGAAGGCGCAAGGACCTGAGATGTGGACTATCTTGTTAGCTGACCGACACGCCTCTTCAAAACCAGACGGCGGTCATTCTTCCCACAAAGGTTTAAAATGCCATCGATGGAGACCTTTGATGGTAAGAAGGATCCTCGGACCATTTGAAACCTATAAACTCTAATGCAATTTGCATAGTGTCCCCGATGAGATCATGTATGCCCTACCACTGCAACCAATACGCTGGTTCGCAAGCTCACTCCAAACTTCCACGCTCCTACGAGCCGAGTCCTTAACTGAGGGCACCGCCACTGTGGTTTCACCACCCGTCAAGATAAAGCAAGACAAAGATGAGAGTCTGAGGAGCTACCTCACTCTTTTTAATGAGGAGGTCCTTCAAGTAGAGGAGCCTGATGACAAGGTCACTATGACTGCCTTCCTGGGAGGCCTCCGTTCATTAAGCTTCCTCTTCTTAGTGATGAAGCACCCACTAAGAAGAATGCCAAATCTTTTAGCCAAAGCCTAAAAGTACATGAATGCAAAGGACATCATAAGGGTCAGCAGGAAATAACTGCAATTGTGTGAGAAGAGGTTATAGACAACACAACAAGAAGGAGACCAACAATAAGCATAGCAAGCATTTTGTAGAGGGTACCCATTGGCTGATGGATCTCTCGTCCCGCTCTTAGAGGGACCGACTAGCCTCCTCTCACTCCTCAACCGTCTAGCACATCCTATTCCAGATCCAAGATGACCCCACAGTAAAGTGGCCTAGAAGGATGAAGTCTCCTCCAAACATCAGGAACCCAAACAAGTATTGTTGCTTTCATCACGACCATGGCGATGACATCGACGACTGCAATGACCTCAAAAGACAAATTGAGGACCTCATTCAACGTGGACACCTACGCTGTATGTTGCTGGAAGGGGGCAGGCACCGCCACCACCTCATAATCAAGAAGATCCACACCCCATTGGAGAAATTCACACCATTTCGGGAGGACTTGCAGGAGGAGGAGAATCCCTCTCCGCCATGAAGGCTCATGCCAGGAAAGCTAGGCACCTTGATGTTGATCAACCATCCAAGGAACCCAAGCATGGGAGCAATGAGGTCATATCCTTCCTAGAGAAGGACTTGGAAGGAATCCAGCACCCCCATGACGATCCTCTGGTGCTCACCATAACCGTTGCCAATTTCCAGGTGCAAAGGATCTTAGTGGACAGAGGCAGCTCTGCGGACATCCTATTCGCAGAAGTTTATTGATTAGTGCCCAAATAGTGCTATTTTGAACCCTGGTTATTGGAGGTTTTGAGAACTTTTTGTGTACTAATCAACTTAATTAACCCAATTTGTAATATCTGTGTCTCTGCTATACTATCGACGCATTTTGTAGCTATTTTTGTAGTTTTTGCAAGCGAAACTCGCCAAAAATTATTGAGTCAACTCAAGCACGAAGAATCCAAATTAAATTCAGTATTGCAGATTAGAAACCAAAGGAAAGATGAGCAGAAAACAAGAGAAATTGGGCAACTGCAAAATTTTTCTGTGGCTGCGTAAATTTCCACCTTCGACCAAATCGACCCCGTTTTCACTCCCTTGTGATTTTCCAAATACCCTTCATGTATAGTGGTATTTGAGATATTTTTGTAATTTTTCTTATTGGGTATATATGCTCAGTTAAGCTATTGTAAAAGACATCTTTCATTTTCTCGTATTTAATACAGAGTCAAGGAGTTTTCCACTTCTTTCCTTTCTCATTTTCTCCCATTTTCCTCATTTTTCTGCTCAAACACTCTGAGGATGACAAATCCTCGTAGGATGGTTGGCTAAACCCTTTATCTCGAAAGGGCTACTAGCTTGAATCCGAGGTAAACTCGTTGGTTCTGCGTTTTTAACGCAAAGCATTTATCAAGAAACCCTTTAGTGGATGCTTATCGCATCCACCAAGATTCATTAGTTGTCGTTTATTTGCGCCACTGTAAGGTGTATCAAGGAGATGAATTTTAATATCCTAGATAGACTTGTCCAACAAAGCCGCGCCGGTGCCGCCGCCTAACTTTGCATCGGCTTAACTGCGGTCAACGTGGCCGGATCAGGTTGACCCACTGGGCAAGATCTGCCGAGCTTCGCCGCCGCTGACTTCACCGATTGGTCCTAAGATGGCCTGATAAGCCCGGCGGTTAGCCGGTCATCAGCCGCAAAGTCGCGCCGCCGGGCCGCGCCGACGAGCCGCAAGCCGCCAACCCATATTAAATTTTTTGTAATTAAATCAATTTTTTTAAAAAATTATATTTAGTTTGTAATTGTATAATTTCAGGAAATGCTAATTTTTTATTTTAAAACCAAGAAAAATATATTTATATATATGTTTTTCTAAAATAACAAAAAATATGAAATATTAAGATAAAGAAAGAAAATATAAAAATACGATTCTTTTATTCAAAATTCTTTTTAGTAATAGTGAGTGATTGATTTATTATCCTTCAAACTATCACTATATAGTTGTTAGAGGGCTATTATAGACATTTCATATGCAAAGACTTTTATACCCTCAAACTACCAAGAGTAATTATTGAGAGGGGTATTATTGACAATTTTATATGAAAATGAGAATTGCATACTGCGGGTGGGGCCGGCACATGGCCTTCCAAGACGGTGGTCGGGCACCTGCTGGCTCGGGCCGCATGGCACGCTGGCCGACACTCCACGCCCAACACGGCTTCGCTTCTGCTGGGTCAGGTCGGCCCGGTCTCGTTGAGCACTAGGCCGTGCCTGGTGACACCTCCGTCTTTTTTCAGCCGAGCCACGTGCCAAATGGGCGGCCCGCCCGCTGATGTGTCTAGCCTATGAGCATTTATGTCCAATAAATGCTATCTCAAAAGGAAAATTATTAGGTTCACTTTAGTGTCAAATGAAGATCCGCTCGGAATGACTATAGGTCATCCTTCCCAACGAGAGGAAAGGGACCCGAGGACCCCTCAGTTAGCTTAGGATGTCAAACCTAATGGCCCGATCCTTCAAGGAGTTCTTTTTATATTTTCCTTCACCTTGTTTTCGCCAACCATTGAAACCCACTCAGATGCATACAAACCCCGAATCCAAAAACAATTAATTGGCTTTGGAATTAACCAAGTCATTTGTACAAAGAAAACCCATCCCCGTGTTCGAATCTTAGGAACCACTCATCAAGCAGTGAGCTATGCTATGGCAGGGAGATTTAGGTTTATATGGCTGATTCGAACACCAAATCTCTAATCTCTAACAAGTGATTCCAATAAATGCTATATCTCAAAAGAAAATTATTAGTGGTTCTACTTCTTTAGTGTCAAATGAAGATCTAGTCTGGGAAATGACTATAGGTCATCCTCTCCACGCGAGAAAGGGACCCGAGGACCCCTCGCTACCTTAGGATGCTTCAACCCAAGTGGCCCTGATAAGCCATGAGTTCTTTATATTTCACCTTGTTTTCAAGCTTAACCACTGAACTCATGTTTTTACAAAAACCTCGAATCCAAAACAATCACCATTTTGAAATTTAACTCGCAAGTCATTTGTGCAAAGAAACCCATTCCTGTGGTTCGAATTTAAATCACTATATCAAAGAGCTATGCACATATAGGAGGTTTAGGTTTATAACCTTTGTTTGACTCTAACACCAAATCTCTAATTTCATCAGATACCACGCGAACTACTTATAACAAGCTCAACTCAAGTGTGAGAGACCTAACCCATAAGATCACCCTCATTAGCTCAGAGAAGGCATCCTTGTGATCCTTATCACCCTACCACCACGCCAATAAGCAAAGCACCCTGCTCTACGATCATGGTCAACTTTCTAGTCATAGACTGTCCATTAGCCTACAATATCATACTGGGGCGACCTACTCTCAATACATTAAGAGTTGTACCCTCCACCTACCACCTCATTCTACGCTTTCCAACCCCGAATGGAGTCAGAGAGATACGAGGAGACCAAATAGCAGCAAGAAAGTGCTATGTCTCCTCCATGAAGACCAGAAAGCCACATGAGGCATTGCAAGTAGAGGTCCTTGACCTAAGGGATGACACCGCCATAGAAAGAGGAGAACCAGTCGAAGAACTCACCCCAGTAGTCTTAGATGAGGAGCATCTAGACAGAAAGGTGTACATTGGCTCTTATCTCTCTAAAGATCCGGTTCGCCAGCTAATAGATTTTTTGAAATACATCATGGATATTTTTGCATGGTCACATGCAGACCTTGAGGGGATTGACCCTGAGGTCGCCACTCACCGTCTCAACGTCGACCCTCGCCACAAACCTGTAAAACAAAAGCTAAGAGGCGCCTCCACTAAAAGGGCCCAAGCAATGGACAAAGAAGTAAGGAAGCTGATAGAGAATGGGGCGGTGAAGGAAGTAACATACCCTGAATGGCTTCAAACAGATGGTAACCAGCCAATGGAAAATGGGCGCCCCGCGGTCGACTTTATCGAGCTCAACAAGGTGACAGTCGAAACGCTGGTGTATAATGAATGCCTATGTGGCGCAAGTGCACGCGTAGCTCCCAAGTAATATAAAGGTACTTTAATGCACGGATATCGATCCACGTGGAAAGGTAAATTGACTACGGTTCGCTGTATTAACATCCGAATAATTGATTCTAGGGTAAATTTAAGTAAGGAAACTTCAACTAAGCTATTGATTCTAGTGAATTAATGGTGTTACGCCAGAGTTATCTTCCTATCACGCCTTGTACAACGATTCTTTCTCGTAATATCACACACTCCAGATCCAGACATCTGTAACACAAACAACAAAACAACAGAGCGTAGAGATCTGTGCCTCTGCTTCCACGGCAGAGAGGACATCCCCTCTCTCTCTCCCCTCTCGAGTATATCCGCTTTATCTCGCAATAAATCGAAAGATATCTCTATCTCGACTTTATTCAAATGCTTAAATGTTCTAACCTCAATGCCACTTCAGTTCGAATATCTCTATTAACCGAATCAGCTAAAGGCTACTCTACCCGCATCCTCGACACCTCATCTCGAATCTCTGATTCCAAAGGCGATTATGCTAACATTGGCCAAACATTAACATATAATTGAATTCGTGCATGGAGTAGATGTACAAATTAATAACAACCGACAATATGAAAGATCAAACTTAATCCATCAGATACGATGTGGTTTGATGTAACTCAGAAAGAGATCTAGCATAATGGAAGAAAAGATGAAGCTGTTTAATAAAGAAAACATTGTTCCTAAAAATCGAAAATATTCGAAAAATGAAAAGCGTTACACAATTCGGCACTTCCTCAAAGTCGGTGTCACTCTTGCTCTCGAGCACACGTGCCTCCGTTCGATGCGCCTCAGATCATCTTGATTACGAGCCTAATTTGCTTTTAATGATGAGGGCGGATCTCGGCGGCGTGGCGGCGTGGGGACGTGCGCGGCGATGAGAACGTCGCGGCGTGGGGCGATCGCGGCGTGGGGGCGTCGCGGCGATAAGGGGCGTCGCGAAGTGAAGCCATCGCCTTGTTCCCATTTGCTCCAAAATCTGCTTCCCGTTGCTGCTCTTTTCACCCCAATGCTCCTGCATTCACCAAAGACATCAACTCAGTATTCTAGTCACAAAAATTATAAAAATACTCTAAAATAAACAGGAAAATGGACGGCCCGATCACGAGCATAATATAAGGTGTTTAGGCACTCATCACCCCCGAGCTTAGTTTCTTGCTTGTCCTCAAGCAGAACCAACTCTAAACAGGACACACACGATATAATGCCTCTAACCGACGGTGATACATCTTGAAAAATAGGGGATCGATTTGGGTGACTCACATACCTTGTTTTGCTGTGATATTCATTGAAGACATACGAGATATTTGACTTCGGTAAGTCGATTGAGATAAGGTGAAGCTGACTAGTGCATCAAATCCCATGTGTTCAATAGCCTTTCCCAAAATCCTATGTGCTTATGATGAGTGACCTCCGATTATATGCCTAGGTAGGTACCACAGAAAACTTAAGCTCGACTCTTTGATAGGAAGAGCTAACTAGGAAAGGATAGGAACGCACCCATTTATTCATGTTCTCATACTTAGAAATTTCCTACGTACCTAAAACACAATGGAAGAAGACCTAGTGCCAAGAAGTTTTAGCCGAGTGTTCCTGTAGCGGGGATCCATTGGTGACTCCCCACCAGTTGGTTAAGGGCACCAGGCATTCAATTCCCTTCAAACTTCACCCCAAACACTCAACCAAACTCAAAGGCCCTAGGTTGCGTGAATGATCCATCTTCTGTCCCATGTAGCGGGCAGTGAAGTCAATGACTCCCGGCCAGTTGGCTCAGGGCATTAGGCTTTGATAGGCCCCTCGGAGCGTACCGGGATTAGATTGGATGATCCAGCTTATTCTGTGCATATACCTATTTTTTTGTCATATTTCTTTTTCTTTTTCTTTCTATTGTTTTTGTATTTTCTATTTTTGGTTTGGGGCTCGTGCTTAATCCTCTTTTGATTAGGTGTCCCATCACTCAAATGGTTCGAATCTCCCTAGGTTGATGTTCGAACTTTAGTAGTTGGTTCGCGCTTATGCATACTCTGAAAGTCACTAGTGTGTGAGTGTGATAGGGTTTTGAACTGGTTTCTTGACTACCCGGAATTGATTCACTAGCCCTTTTTAACTATTCAACCTAATTACCGAGCATCAAGCAAATGTATGCATTTGAACAAGTTTATAGTGAACTCAATCAGTGATCCTCATTATCCAAATGGCTGCAATGTATGCCGATCACTACATACCATGTCTAAAACTGCGCAAACAACTAACACATGACTTATTAACATGAAAGTGTGATGTAAAACAAACTAAAACTAAATCTAAACACCACCCAGTAGCGCATGCAATACTAGAAACAAAACACAACTAATATGCGAAGCGAGCTAAAAATCTTTATCTTACGGAATCAAGGCTCTTGATAAACAAGAACAAAAACATAGTACCTAAACAAAACCAAAAACATAGTGCCCTATCAACACATCCCCAAACAAAATAATAGTGTCCCCAGTAAGATAAAAACATAGGGTAAAGGAAGCTCCTGAATATCCAGCTGCGGTGGAGGTGGTGGAGGCGGTGAAAAGCTAAAATTTGGGCGGCGGGCTGCATAGGCTGTTCTTCTTTGTAGAGATGTCTTTGATTGGCGGGCTGTCCATATATCGGCCCACGCCCAGCGCCTCCATGTCTGGGTAACGGGACTCGGTGCTCTGGGTCTCATCCCAGGAAGGCGTCCAGCCGCTCGGTGTTGTGACGCCGGGTCCTCGAGATCTGAGGAAGGACTAGGAGGAGTGACGCCTATGGGCTGTGGGAGGTAATTGGAGGTGGGGGATGGTGGTGGAGGGTGGTACGGGATGGTGGAGGTGGAATTTGGGACGAGGGGGTGCCAAGGTCTCCACGAGTCGCCCGGGATCCATAACGGCCCGATACCATAAAAGCTAGATCCTCGTCAGGGCTCGTGACTGTCGTGGGCCCCTCGGGTTGCGGGGACACCGAGGGTGTGTCCCGCCAGTGAATATGGCTTTTATTGGGTGGAGCCAGGTGTCGATTAATGGGTCCAATGGCACCCGGCTTGTTTGCACAAGCCAAATATCGAAGGGGTGTCCCGGAGGTTCATGCCATCCGGTTGGAGGATGGCATCACCGATAACGCCCGACATCGAATGGGATATCACGGATGATGGGCGAAGTTGAGCAAGAAACCATTGTTTTGTCACCTCACACGACCGTCGTCGGGATAAGACGCGAAGTGATGAAATGATGCCAAACCTTGGGAATGTAGGCCCGGAAATGCTTGGCCTTAAGTGACCGCATAGCCCTTATTTGTTGATCCTCGCTCGCCTCGACCTTTGGTGATACGCGGATGACCTCATGGTAAGTCGCGGGATGCTCGGGCTGATCAAAGGGTCCCGGTGGGACATGCTCTAGGCCATAGAAACTATTGATGGGCCTTCCGGCCCGGAAGTCGACGATACACCTCGCACCACGACCTTTTTGAGGACATGGGAAGCCGAGGTTGAGGCGTAAAGTTCTCGAACTACGCTCATTCTTGCATTGGACGAGGGGGGTTGGCATAAAGGCACGCCACCCTTTAGCCCTCGGTGTCTTTCTAAAAGGAAATCATCGAGGGGTGATGAAACCCTTCTCCTTAATGAAGGATCGGTTTTGCAAATTGTCTTTAGCCGTCCAGCGACATCCAGCGGTTTATAAAGCGTGAGGCATCGAAACTGGCGGTGAAAGGTGCGATGGTAGACTCCGCAGCGGCAACTTTGCCTGCGCCGAGACACTAACCTAGACAAAAAATCAAACACCTAATGTGCACCCTGAAATCAACAAGCTAACTACCTAAGGACTGACAAAACCTAAATGGGACTCGAGAGATAAAAGGAACCTAGGCGGCTGAAATGAGGACCTACAAAACCTCTAGACCAAGCGAAAGCAACAAAGAAACCTAGACTCTGTGCCCAAGCTGAATCGGGCACGGTGGTAGGAATGCCCACTATGACCAAAGCGGCAAGAGGGTGACTGCCGGTGGTCGGCTGGCAGTGGAGGGTCTCGGCCTGCAGGTGGGATGGGAGCTTCAGCGGGTCCGGTGAAGGATGAGATCTGCGGGGGAGCTAGGGTTTGAGTGAGTGAAGGTGTGTGAGTGAAGAGCCAAAATGAATATTCTTGGGCTAAAAAACGGGGCCACGCGTCGCGGCGTGCGAGGTGACATCGCTGACGTGACGAAGTATAACGGCGACGTCGGCGGCGTGATTGTGCGCGTCGCTGACGTGACGAAAGAACCGCGCCATTTAATCCGCGTCCGCGGCGTGGGTTATCACGTCGCGACGTGGCGGAGAACACAATTTGGCGATCGCTGACGGTGAGAATACCGTCGCGGCGTGAAAAGCGAGTGTTAAAATGGCGTCGCGGCGTGAATCCACGTCGCGGCGTGTAGAGATGAAATTTTGGCGTCGCGACGCATGGCGAAGAGATGAAATTTTGGCGATCGCGGCGTGTAAATCCACGTCGCTGACGTGGCGAAACTTCAAAAAATGGCGTCGCGACGTGAAATCTCACGTCAGCGGCGTGGCAGCGAGAAAGGTCTCCCAAGAGATTTTATATACTAACACCCCAATTTTTCGAGAACTCTCCACTTGTAAACTTCCCTTTCGGAATTTGAACACTCTGTAAGCCTCGTACCTACACTTCCGGCTCCTGAAATTAAACCAACAAGCAGAAACACTGATCATGGATACAGCTAGAAATCAAAAATTAGCGTAAACAACAATAGAGCGAAAACTTAAAGCAAAAAGTTTTAGAAAACTTGGGTTGCCTCCCAAGAGCGCTATGTTTAATGTTGTTAGCTCGGCATTTTTGGCTCAATGTGATCGGGAACTCAAACTCTGTGATGGATTGACTATATACTTCTTCGTAGGTTTGTCAAAGGAATGACTTGCTTGTCTGCAAGGAACTCGCCTCCATAGTACGGCTTCAAGCGTTGGGTGGCTACTGTGAATGTTCCTTTCCCAGGATGTGAAACTTCTGCCCCACCATGTGAAAAGACCTTTGTTACCATGAAAGGTCCGGACCATCGAGACTTCAATTTCCCCGGAAAAAGCTTTAGTCGGGAATTGAATAGAAGGACTTGTTGTCCGGCCGTGAATTCTTTTCTGGTGATGTGCTTGTCGTGCCAGGCCTTGGTCTTCTCCTTATAAATACGAGGCGTTCTGCTAGCCGTTTACGGGCTCATCTAGCTCAACGGGTTGGGTGGTCTCGTTTTTCACCGACCAAAATCTTGTCCATGTTCAGTTGTCGAGTGGCCCAATAGGCCCGATGCTCGATTCTTGGAAGGTGGCAGCTTTACCATAAACAAGTACGAGCAGGGGACATACCTAAAGGAGGTTTTAAATGCGCGGTCGCGCGGTATGCCCAGGCGCATCGTCTATCTTTAGACCAATCCTTCTTGGAGTTGTTATTTGTCTTCTCGAGGATGTACTTGATTTCTACGATTTGGATACCTCGCGCCGTTTGATTGTGGGTGGTATCACGAGATGTACGATGGCGTACCCGTACTTTGCGAAACCTTGTCTATTACCTTATTGCGAATCGCGTACCATTATCGTGATTAAAGCTCGAGGTTCAAAGCGTGAGAATATATTCTTTGCGCTTAAGAATTGAATATAACCTTGGCATCATTGGTGCGTGTGAGGATCGCTTCTACCACTTCGAGGAACATAGTCTTGCCCAGCCAAGATGTACAAATTGCTATATGATGCAGGAAATGGTCCCATGAAATCGATCCCCCATAAGTCGAACAACTCTACCTCCAAGATAGGATGCATGGGTGGCTCGTCCTTTCTAGAGATGTTCCCCATTCGTTGACATTTGTCACAAGTGGAAACGGGTGATGAAGGCATCTTTAAATAAGGAAGGCTTGGTAAAACCCGATTAATAGAACCTTGGATCTTGATTATACGGCCACCAAAGTGTCCACCACCACGATAGAGTGTGACAATGGTTGAGTCACGAAGCATTTCATCTTCGGGCACACATCTCCTTATCACGATCAGCCTCGGTGCTGTAAAGAATTGAAACAGCACCGATAGTAATGCTTAAGGTGTGCGAAAAACCTTTCTTCTTCTGATAGTTAAATTCCGGGGGAATCACTTTGGCCACCAAATAGTTCACATAATCTGCAAACCAAGGAACTGCCCTCTTGTCCTCAATAGCAAAAAGTTTCTCGTCTGGAAATTCGTCATTCAACGGAACATCATCTCTGGCCCCTTCCAGTCGCGAAAGGTGGTCTGCCACTAAATTTTCAGTGCCCTTCTTGTCCTTGATTTCTACGTCGAACTCTTGCAACAGCAGGACCCACCGAATCAATCTGGGTTTTGCATCTTTCTTGGTCATCAAGTACTTAATGGCCGAATGATCAGTGTGCACCACGACTTTGTTGCCAATCAAATATGGCTGAATTTGTCGGCAAAGGCTTGATGCTTGATAGTTAACCGGTAGTGGCATAATTCAGGCGATCATTCAAAGTCACCCTTTGCATAGTAAATCACGAAAGATTTTCTCTCGTTTTACGCCCCTAATGCGCCCCAATGGCATAGTAAACACATCACACATCAGCTCAAATGGAAAAAGACCAATGCGGAGCTACAACGATAGGGTGAGATCAACATCCTTGTCCACGATCAAAAGCAATATGCGCGCTCATTGGGGTCGAATTCGGAATGGGATCTGGACTAACAAATTAGACAATGGTTTCGCAATCGTGAGAAATCCTTGATGTAGCCTATAAAATCAACATGGCCTTGAAAACTTCGGATCCCTTTCGCGAGAAGAGGTGGAGGTAACTTCTCCAATTGCTAATCTTCGCCTATCTACCTCATCCCTCTTCAGCGAAGTCCAGATGTCCAAAGGGCCAAATACCTCTTGTACCATGAAATGGCACTTTTCCCAATTGAGTACTAAATTGGTCTCTTCACATCTTGCTAGTACAGCTCTCAAATTTGCTAGACAATTGTCAAATGAATTTCCCATTACTGAGAAATCGTCCATGAAGATTTCAATCGTCTTCTCTACCATGTCGGAGAATATGGCCATCATGCATCGTGAAGGTACGGTGCATTACTTGCAGTCAAAGAGGCATCCGCCCGAATGCGAATGTACCATAAGGACAAGTGAATGTTGTCTTCTCACGATCTTCAAGAGCTATGGCCAATTTGATTGTAGCAGGGTATCGTGCAGAAGCGATAGTATTCATAGCGGAAGCATGATCAGGCATCGTCCCAGAAAGCGGCAATGGAAGTGATCTTTCGAGTAGCCTTGTTGACTTCCGATAATCAATACAAATTCTCCACCGGTAGCTATTCACAGGCAACGTGTTAGATGTTGTTTGATCGATGGCAGTTGTTCCTCCCTTCTTCGGCACTACAGTGGGCTGATCCGTGCTTATGCGAAATGGGGTAAATCACTGGTGTCTAGCCATTTTAAAACCTCTTTCCGGACTACTTCCTTCATTGTCGGGTTTAACCTCCGCTGCGCTTCCACTGACGGTTTATGTCCATCTTCTAGTAAAATACGATGCATGCACATAGAAGGGCGAATCCCTTTTAGATCAGCTAGAGACCATCCGAGTGCATGTTTGTGATCTCGAAGGACCCTCAATAACTTCTCTTCCTCTAGTGCAGTCAAGATCTTTGAGATAATCACGCGGGTGCGTAGATTCTACCCCAGGTATGCATACTTCAAATGACTAGGTAGAGGTTTTGTTCCATCTTGGGTGGTTGCTGATGGGACCGGTGTTTTAACTCCTTCGCCCGAGGAGATTCGAAGTATTTTAAGTATTGTGTCGAAAGAGTCCATCCATTTAACATATTCTTACGCCTGCGTCACTCGGGTTCTCGGATTCATTCTCCTCTCAGGCTAGTCTCCAAAGGGGTTAGTAAGACCCAGTTGGCTAGACACTATAGCCTCTACTATGTCGAAGCCATGAAGCAAGTATCACTTTATTTAGATTGTCTATTTGTATCGAAGACATTGAATTTACTTCTTCTTCTTGTACTCTTAGTTTCGGTTCGCCCCTACGCATCAATCATTGCCTTGCCGGTTGCTAGAAAGGTCTTCCCAAAATAATCGGTATTTCTTTATCTTCCTCGTATGCAAAAACTATGAGAATCTGGCTGGAAAGATAGCTTGTGGCCTTTACTAAGACATCTTCTATTATCCCTCCGGATGCTTCAAGATAAATGCGCAGGCTGAAGCGTGGCGTAGTCGGACGGAGAAGCTCTCCTAATCCCAAACGCTTGAAGATGGATAAGGGCATAAGATTAATGCTGGCACCCAAATCACAGAGCGCTCTCTCAAAAATAGCATTTCCGATTGTGCACGGGATAATTGAAAGCGCACGGATCTTTTGAGCTTACGTGGTAGCTTCCTGCGAAGGATGGCCTTTGCATTCCTCGAGTTAAGTTTACGTCTCGAGTCGCTAATCTTCTCTTACGAGACAAAAATGTCTTTCATGAACTTACATAGCGGGCATTTGCTGCAGGGCATCGGCCAAATGGAATGTTTATATCACGGCTTTGAAAACATCCATGAACGTGAATTGCTTATCCGAGTTTATGTTTCTTGAGGCGTTGTGGGTAAGGGGCCAGATATGCTGACGCTGTATTTAAGGGTCTCTGGCGCATTTCTCACGTGACGTTCTTTTCTTTGCGTCATCTTTTCTAGTTCGTTTGGGTGATCTCTTCGATCTCTAACGCTCTGATTGGGGGTTGCACTTGTGATTCAATTCTCTCCCACTTCGGCGTGGCGCTTTAACGTGCTCATTCCATCTCTTCTTGGGTTTACCTCGAGATTGCTCGGCAAAAGAACCGGTTGCCTTTACGTAGAAGTAAGCTTGCCCGTTTGGCCACATTTCCATTTGTGCCTCCAAACTCCTTAGTCAGGCCGCTTGATCGTTTAACTGGTCATCGCACGCATGTTCGCCTTAGTCTCATTCATAAACGCACGCGGTTAACATCTCGTGCTAGAGCTTGCCTCTAAATCCAAATTTCTTTCAGGTGGTTCATTAGCTCTGGCTTGATGGCATATTGTTCTCGTTATTACGCCATCCATACCCTTGGATTGTTTTGATTATTCCTAAGTTCGATTGTTACGCCCACCCTGTCCCCGATTCCCGATCTCCGCAGTCAAGCACCCATACGGCCCTTGTCGCCGTGATTGATTCTCACAACCTCGATACGCACCGGGCTTGCTCCAATCGTAGGTTTCCTCGACTGACATTCTACACTACTATGCCGTT
Organism: Tetrastigma voinierianum; assembly: GCA_016808115.1. Classification (NCBI taxonomy): domain Eukaryota; kingdom Viridiplantae; phylum Streptophyta; class Magnoliopsida; order Vitales; family Vitaceae; genus Tetrastigma; species Tetrastigma voinierianum. Next base: position 565,565 of record JAEQBH010002511.1, read on the forward strand.
CTCCACAGACCACACAACCCCACTGAGTGGTCCCCAGATAAAGATGCGGCTGCTCCGCCTATTTAGTCATGGGTCACCGAGCCACATGATTTACCGATTGTTGAGGACTTCATAGTCTCAAAGCACCACCGTGGTTTACCGGTGTAGCCTTCTTTAGGCCACTCGGACAGTGCTACAAAGATCTTCCAACATCTCATACGCCCGGTCTGCGGGTTTTCATCAACGATCCTCCACCGAGGCATCTATCATCACCGAAAGTTGTATTTCACTATCAGAGAAGGCGTGGACTCAGATCCATCCGGGTTAGTCGCAGGAGTGACATCTCTCAATAATTCATGGAACCTGTCCCATGCCTCTGCTAGGTTCTCCCCAGTTGACCAACAGACATCTCGCGACAAGTCAGGCAATCTTCGAAGGTGGAAAGAACTCGGTCGAAACTTTGCATCAACTTATTCCACGAGTATCGGAGTCCGTGGTCGATCGTCGCCCAATGCTCGCTCTATCCCCGAGTGAAAGTGGGAATAACCGTAGTCTTAGGGCTTTTCAGAATCTCGTCAGACTTGATGGTATCTAAACTCGAGGAAGTTACCAAATGCATGTTCGATTCTCGCCGGGTAGTCCATGGAACAATACGCTTCCAAGACCAGACAGGATCGACTCACCAAATTGTTCGCTTGAACGGTGGGCCGCCTCGATCGTCTCGAACAATCAAGGTGGTAAACAAACTCATCTAATAGCATGTAAGGATCTACTGTCAGAGTAAACGGCCCTGGCGCCGATTCCTATTTCGCTTCTCTCTGCGGTCTCGGCTTAATTCAACGCCAAAATCTTGTTCTTCGCCATTTTCCATGACTATTGAAGTTCTAATCGCTCGTCGCTCGCGCAACTGCGTGCTTTCCTCGCTCAGGATCACACAGTGTTGATTAATTCGACGGTCATCATATGTACTCACCGAAACCCGATCGCAATAACACAAACCAACAGTCCACCACTAAAGCACGTAAAATAAACAAAGTAAAGAAAAATTCAGAATACTATCTATGTGCTCACTCTCTTTATCAATTTAAACCTTTCCAAGACGCGCTTAAAATTGACAGCCGAAAACGCTGTGTATAACGACGCCTATGCGCGCGCACGCTGCAGTCCCAAGTAACATACAGAATTTAATGTACGGATATCGATCCATTGTGGAAAGGTAAATTGATCATGAGAGTTCCGCTTTTTCGCACAATATCCAATAATTGACTTAGGTAAAATTTAAGTAAGGAAACTTCAACTAAGCTTATCGATTCTAGTGAATTATAACGGTATTGACGCCAGTATAACTTCCCCATCACGCTCAATGGTCATTTTCTAAAGATACCATATTCAATATATTTGTAATATGTCAATTCGCTGAAGCACTACTACGGAGCATACTCTCTCGAGGTATATCCGCCTATCTCATGGAATAGAATCGAGTATATCTCTATCTCGACTCTAGATTCGAAATGCTTAAATGTTCTAACCTCAAATGCCACCTTCAGTTCTAATATCTCTATTAACCAATCGCCTAAAGGCCACTCTACCCGTATCCCCGAACATCCTCATCTCTCGAATCTCTGGATCTCCAAGGCATGAGCACTACGGGCTTTATATTAACATATAATTGAAATGCGTATGGGAGACGTGGACAATTAATAACAACTGAATAACATGAAAGATCAAAATTTAATCCATCAGACATGACAGGTTTGATGTAACCCTTGTTAGATCTAGAAATATAATGGAAGAAAAGATGAAATCATGACAAAGGAAAACATTGTTCTAAAATCCGAAAATATCCGAAAATGAAAAGCTACTACACCCGCACTTCTCAAAGTCGCGGTCACCGCTCAAACCCAGGCTCGCTCGCACGCTCCCGATCATCTTCACCTGCTCTAATTCGCTTTTAATGACGAGGGCGCATTCGAATGACGCCGCGACGTGGAGACGCCGCTGACGTGGGGAAGTCACGACGCGGGGATCGCCGCTGATTAGGACGTCAGCGACGGGGGGATCGCCAGCGCGACGTGACAGGTACTTCCATCGCTTGTTCCCATTTTACCCAAAATCCGCCTCCGTTGTCGCTTCTTTTCACCCCAATGCTCCCAAAGATTCACCAAAGACATCAACTCAAGATTCTAGTCACAAAAATTATAAAATATTTCAAAATAAACAGAAAATGGACGAGATCAAGCGAGCATAATATGAGTGTTTTAGCACCCATCACAAGGCGTGTCCAAAGATAGCCATCCTCAACACCTGACTGACCTCCTCATCGATGCCACAAAGAGGGCACATGAACCGCCACCTTCCAAGATGCGATCCCGGGCACAACCGCATCAAAGATACACCCCCTAGATTAAGAGAAGATATCCTCATCAATCCGAAGGGGACCTATTGCAATCTGGTCATGCTCCTTCAAGTTGTTAAAACCAAACCCATCAACAACCTAGTGAACAAAATGTTCCGGGGCCCAGACGGACGAACGATGGAAATTCCGTCGACGACATGTCAGGAAGAGTCTTATCGCAACATACCATATTGACCATCTCCAAGAAACCTTCAACATCCTACGGTCATACCACATGAAGCTGAATCCTGAGAAATGCGCCGCGAGGGTCGTGAAACCCCAGCATTATGGTCAATCAGAAGGGGATTGAAGCAAACCCTGACAAGATTAAAGCAATCCTCTACATGAAGTCACCTTCCTCAACCAAGGAGCTCCAAATGTCTGGGAATCCAAGAATTCAAAAGACTTAATGTGTCTGTTTCAAGTCCGCACAAGGCTCGCTTTCTTCAAACCCAAAGGCCTCTGCAGTAGGGACTTAAAGCAGAGGAAGCTTTTCAAAGGCTCAAAGCCTATTTAGCTACACCCCCTCCTTCTCTCTTCACATGCCACCCGTATTAAAACCTATATTTATACCTATATGCCTCCCCACTCCATCAGAAGCCCTGCCTCCCATCTAAAACAAGATGGAGTGCAAAGACCCATCTACTATGTGAATAGAGCATACAGGGGAGCGTAAGTCAGATATTCAGTATTTGAAAACTAGCACTACCGATCTCAACTAAGAAGGCACCTACTTTCAAAGTCACGATTGTCGCCGCTATTAAACCAACCTCTAAAAAGGGTCCTAGGAGTTTGGCCAGATTCGGAGGCTCCTTAATTGGGCAATGGAACTCGACGAGTTTGACATTCAATACCAACCATATGCCATCAAAGCACGCTAATCATGGATTTCATTGTCGAGTTGGTTCCAAAGAGAAGAGAGAACAACCGAAGTTTTTCACTCCCGCCGCGGTGACACCTAACTACCTAAAGAAGTCGTGTCCATACTCCCGAGATAAAGTTGGTATCTAAAACCCCTCCGAGATAAAGTTGGTGTCTGTGACTCTAGAGATAAAGTCGTGTCCGTGATCCCCTCTAGAGCTCAAGCTGGTGTCCATCTAGAGCTCAAGCTGGTGTCCAAACCCCTTCTGGAGATAAAGTTGGTGTCCAAACCTCTTGGGAGCTCATGCTGGCATCCGCATCTCTCCGAGATACAAGTTGGTGTCCGCATTCCTCTGAGCTCAAGCTAGTCTCCAGACCCCTTCTAGAGCTCAAGTTGGTGTCCAAAACTCTTTTAGAACTCAAGTTGGTGTCCAGACCCCTTCTAGAGATAAATTTGGTGTCCAAACCCCTTCTGAAGATAAAGTTGGTGTCCATATCCCTTCTAGAGCTCAAGTTGGTGTCCAGACCCCTTCTAGAGATAAAGTTGGTGTCCATACCCCATGAGCTCTGGGTTGGCATCCGCACCCTCTGGAGATAAACTCGTGTCCGCACTCTATGGAACTCAACCGGTGTCCGTGACCCTTCGAGATAAAGTCGTGTCCATACCCTTTAGAGCCTGGTTGGTGTCTGCACTCTCATGGAGATAAAGTTGGTGCCTAAACCCTTCTCTGAGATAAAGTTATGTCTGCACTCTTCCTGAGATAAAATTGGTGTCCGTATCTCTTCTCGAGATGAGACAGCACCTGCACTCTACAAACAAATTAACACCCTAGTGAAGACAAATTCGCCTCGCCCCATGGATGGAGCCTCTAAGCATTCCTTCTCTACCACTATGGAAACTTCACGCGATGGCTCCTCGCCAAAGGAGGGAGGTGGAGCATGTCTCATTCTGATTAGTCTCGACGGTACCCCCTTAAAGTATGCAGTGAAGATTCACTTCATTACCTCCAATAATGAGGCAGAATACGAAGCCCTTCTCTCCCCGGTTTCATTGGCAATAAAAATGGAAGCCCAACACCTCCTTTCTTATAATGACTCTCAAGTCTCAACTAATAGTCAACCAAGTAAAGGGAGAGTTTGAGGCAAAAGGCACCGAGATGCAAGAGTACCTTGCTATAACAAGAGCCTTGGCCGCTAAGTTCTAGTATTTCCAAATCTGCCACGTCCCAAGGGAAGATAACATGGCCACGTATGCACCCCCGCCGACTACTTCATCCCCTCCGGCTTCTCCCTCCAGCCAAGACTCATCGGGCTCATCAATTTGAACCAAGCAAGCTAGACGTGGGAGCCACAGACTTCAACTGTGCATCCACTGAATCAAACTGGATGACCCGATAAGGGCATACATCCAGGAGGGTACGTTACCGGACAATCCCCTCAAGGCCAGGAAGCTTAGAATGAGAGATTCAAAATTCACCATCTTATAAGACATCCTCTACAAGAAGGGCTACTCCTTGCCATTGTTACAGTGCCATTCACCCGAGGAAGCTAACTACGCACTGCGGGAGATCCATGAAGGAATTTATGGGAATCACTCTGGAGGACTCTCCCTCGCCAACAAGGCACTACGACATGGCTACTTCTGGCCTACCATGGTGAGGATGCCCAGGAGTTCACTAAGAAGTGTGACAAGTGCCAACGCTTCGCCACTGTGCCCAGGCTACCACCAGAAGAACTCACAATCATCACAAGTCCGTGGCCTTTCTCCAAATGGGGCATCGACATCCTAGTGGCCCCACTCAAGAAAGGGTAGTGTAACCTGTGGGTGGTGGCAAATGACTACTTCCACCATGGGCGAGGTCGAACCCTTAGCAAAAATTACAAATGCAAAGGTGAAAGACTTCATCTGGAAGAACTAGGTCTACCATTTCGGGATACCCCATGCCATTGTTATTGACAATGCCAAATAGTTCGACAACAAGCTCCTCAACTCTTTCTGCTCTGATCTTCAGATAAAACAACCTAATTTTAGCCCAGCACATCCACAAGCAAACGGGCAAGCAAAAGTCATGGTGAGAACGGTGCTACGCAACTTGAAGACAAGGCTCGAAAGAGCCTAGGGTCTTTAGGTTGACGAGCTTCTAGGTGTCCTGTGGGCTTACAGAACCACGCCAAGAGCTCCAACAAGAGAAACCCCCTTCTCCCTCACCTTTGGAGCTGAAGTAGTAATCCCTATGGAGATTGTGGTGCATTCTCTAAGGGTCCAAAATCACGACCCCATCACCAACGAGAAGGAACTCTATATTAACCTCGACTTGGTAGAGGAGGCAGGGGAGATGGTTATGGTCCGGAACGCCAAATACAAGCGACGCATGGCGAAGTTCTACAACTCGAGGGTGAAACATTGTTCCTTCCAACCAGGTGACTTGGTGCTCAAAAAAGTGATCCTTGCCACAAAGGACTCACGCGGCTGAAGCTCTAATCAAATTGTGCTAAGATCTTTACCTCATGAAAGAAGTAAATGTAGGCTGTGCACATACAGAATCCAAAATTTTGAGGGGAAGGTCTTACTCCATCCGTGGAACGCTGACCACTTGAGGAGGTACTACCAATGACACCTTGAGAGAGTCAGAGTAGTAAACATTGGGGTTTTTATTTTATTTTCTACCTTTTTTGGGATTATTACCTAATGTTGCTTAACATAAGCAATGGATGAATAAAATTCTCTCCGTTTTACTCCAAAATATTTTTGCATTTTCATTTAACTTCAAAGGAGTATCAATACAAAAGTGAGACGATGAACTGTCTTTCTAAAAAAAAAAAAGAAAAGAAAAAATCAAAAGTCCCCAATACTCTAGCTACTCTAATGGTCGTCCTCCCCCTCCTCCTCTTCAACTTTCACTTCATCCTCATCCTCGCCAGAGCCTCCATCACCATTACGCACCTCAATCTCGGGCCAGTACTTAAGCCCGAAACATCAATATCGTGAAGGCAGCGGGAGATCTTCTCTCTGAGCTCATCATAATCACAAGGAAGGTGACCTACAAGACCATTCTCCAAGTCCCTCCGCCTATGACAACCCTCTCAACTCCACAAGAGCTTCACGAGCTAGCCTTCACCCTCCGCTCCGCTCTAGCCTCCGAGCACGGGGCTCCTCCCAGCGAGTCTTCACAAGCTCAGCCTCTCTGAGCGCGTCCCTCTCATGGGTCGCCAAAAGCTCAGACTCAAGATTAGTGGTCTCTCACGCCTCTCATGATCGCCTAATACCGGGCCGTCATGGGACGCCAAAAGACGGTCCCTTAATTCGGCCCTCTCACAAATCGCCACAAGATCAGCCTGAGAAGCTGTACTAGTAGCTTCTGTCATGCCCGGAGGCGCGAGAGACTGGACTGGGACTCTTTACTTTCTTTTTCAGACATTGGTGGTTCCAAGTCTTATAACTGTATCAAAATATCGTATACAAAATACAAAATAAAACTACCATTGTAGTGGTGTTTACAGTGTCATATACATCCAGTCTTAAGTCTCATTTACATATACAAAAACTATACATTTACATTTACAAATCAAAGCGCGGAACCTACTATGATGAACACCTACTAAAGGTGTCGCCCAACCCGTATAAGATCGTGACATCCTCCTTCACCTACACGACTGAAAACTCGTATGTTTTTTTGTGCTTAAGAACATATAACTTACATACATACATGCATTAATATCTAGCACAAGAAGCATATAATAGTACTGCATGTACAAGAGTGGGATATCGAATTTATCATGAATTCATGTAATAAACTTATACGCCTACTTGTACTTATAGCAGATTTATGCTTGTTCAGATCTCCCGTAGGAGTTACAGAGTTTATTCTTATACTTATACTTTAGCGGCATCACTTTAGTATAGAAGTACCCATAGGTACTACAAAACTTACACTTATACAAAAGGCAATCGTAGGTACATCCGCACGTAACTATATACATTTCTTTACTCTTATTCATTATTTAGATTCCGATCATAACTATCGGATTACCCGACCAAGAATAAGAAAATGAGCAGACACAACACAATAAGTACCTAAAGGTATTGTACAGTATTGAAGTATCGTAGCACAAAGTAGGAGTGCCGAAGACCGATCACCGTGCCCATTTCACTGCAATGTGGCAGTCAGAGCACCAGGTGAGGAGTGTCAAGACCATCAAAGCTCGGTCTCGCCCCACGCAAATGTATGCCGTGCCATTTAATATCCGGTCTGTGCATTCCTACAATTATATGTGTATTTTATGAGTTTACTATCTTATCATAGGGGCATTAAGTTTGCCCACTTCGAACTCGCCGAGGTGGCGAGGTACGGTGCATTTTTCACTTAGTTTCATTCTCTTGTTTGATCCCATTAATCATTTATTAGGTTCCTACACTTCTGTTCGAACTGTTTAACAATGCAAGAATACCAAAATCATCGCCGGGCCGAAGCAAAGTGGTACCGGTACCACTGGATCTGGCACTTCGCACCAAAGCAGCCCTCGTGAGTGGTAACTGCATCACTTGAGCCCCGGTACCGGCAAATTATTTGTCCTCAGAAGGTGGTACCCAGATTCACCCTCGTTCGTACTAGTACCATCACGAATTCGCCTGCACGGCGCTCACATTTCGATCCCAACTTTCTTCCTTAAACCTCTCTTCAATTCATCCTACATCAAACACCATGGAATCCTCCAAACCACCCAAACACTTAAAATGGTGGTTTTAGAATTTCTTAAACCAAACTCCAGCCATAGAATCCAAGGATTCAGCTACCAAAGTTCACAAATCTTTATAGAAATAGGAAGGATTTCATGTCTATTTGATACAAACTAGGGTTTTTCAACCTAACTTCCAACAAATCTAGGGTTATGATCAATTCCTACCAAAGTCCAAAATACACATGATTCCATACTCAAAGTCATAAAGCCGTACAAATTCCATACAAAGTTCCTTACCTTTCTTAGCTCCTCCTTCCTCCTCTTCTTCTTCCTCTTCCTCTTCCTCTTCCTTTCTCTCTTCACGTATGAGCCTCTTTTCAGAGACCAAAAAATGAGATATTTTTCATCCCTCTCCTTTTATATTTAAATTTCCTTTTATTCGCCTTTAGTCCTTCCACTTCCACATAAGCAAACAAGTTAGTATTTCTATTTAACCATAGTCTTCTTTATCTTATGACTTCTATATCCCATATTGATAAATTACATATTTACTCCTGTGTCTTCAGAAATTCTCTGTTTCTCAATTTCTATGTTTCGTGATTTAAATTACGAAAATTCAAATTTCATTACAAATAATTTAAACACATTGAGTTTAATTAGGGTATATTTCGGGGTGTTACAATTCTCCCCTTAATATAAATTTTGTCCTCAAAATTTAATTAATCGAAGAGCCGAGGGTACTGCACTTCACTGGTCGATTCCGTTCCCATGCCGTCTTCCATACCGTGATGTTGCCAAAACTTTTACCGCAGGGATCATTGTCTAAGAACTCATTTTATTTCACGATCTAGAATAGATTTCGGCTCTTCTTCGAAAGTGAAATCTTCCCGCACTCAGACATCTTGAACTGGTACTATATGCGATGTGTCGAACGACATTCACGGCTACAAACACACGGAATACATCACATCACTAACTCTGGGAGGGGAGTGCCAAACGATACGCTACTAGTCCAACTCCTTTCTAAAATCTCGTAGTATTAATGAATTGGACTCGCCTTTCTTCCAAAGCAGTATTTTTTCCATGGAGATATTTTAAACACTTTGTCTCCGACTTCATATTCTATATCCTTTCTCTTCAAATTTGTACTAAGACCTCATTTCATCATCAAGTTTTTAACCTCTTCAATAATCTGAACTTTTTCTTCCGTGTATTTTATTAAATCAGGACCAATAATCTTATGCTCGTTCAACTCTGTCTAACATGTAGGACTTCTACATCTTCTTCCATACAAAGCTTCATACGGCCATACTCATTACCGGATCGATAATCATGGTTGTAGGCAAATTCCATGAGTGGAATAAACCTATCCGAACTTCTCAAAAAATCTAATACACAGCCCCGAAACATATCTTCCAACACTTATATCACTCTTCGCATCGGCCCATCTATCTGCGGATGGAAAGCGCATAAAATCCGCCTCGCATCTAAAAGTCGACCGGTAATTCCTTCCAAAAATTGACGAACTGTGGATCGCAGCCTGATACTATTGATAAGGGAATCATGCAACCCATAATTTCACTATATAAAGTTCAGACGATCCATGGAGTAGTCAAGTCTGACCTGTAGGAAGTGAGCGGTGATTTGGTCAAATGTCCACAATTACCCAAACCGCATCATGTTTCCTGGGGCGAGGGAAACCTGATACGAAATCCATAAGATAATGTTATCCACTCCATCGGGAATCGAAGGATCTCAATAAACCTGATGGTACGTGTTCAAATTTCATTTGTCGACACGTCAAACACTTTTAATACACTAAATACTTTTTCATCCCTCGCCACCAGTAGTATTGTTTCATATCCTGGTACATCTTATTACCTCCAGGGTGAATGGTAAAAACAATATTGTGGCTTTCATATAAGATCTTCTTTTTCAAATCCATATCATTCGTACACATAATCTGCTCTTGTACAACAAACCTCCATTTTTGTCTATGACATAATCAGTCTTGTCTCCAGTACTGACTAACTAAACTATCTCTTGTAACTTGGTATCATTTTTCTAAGCATTTACTATCATTTGCTTCAAATCCGGTATCACTCTCAATTGAGCTAACAAGGCTCCATCGGGTGCAAGTCTTCAATCATAATCTTTCAAAGTCAAAGCAGAAATCATTTTCGTACTCAAGGCATTCGGCCACCACATTTGCTTTCCCAGGGTGGTAATCAATTATACAATCATAGTCTTTAAACAATTCCAACCACCGCATTGTGTCAGTTCAAGTCCTTCGAAGCTAGCAGTCATTTCCACTTTTATGATCACCAAAATTTACATTTTTCTCCATATAAATAGTGTTGCCAAAATTTTAAAGCTAACACTACAACCGCTTAACCTTAAATCATGTGTGGATATTCTTGTTTATGCTAAGCCTAACTGGTCGGAAGCATAAGCCACCACTTTCCCATCCTCGTATCAACACGCATCCCAAACCTATCCTCAAGCATCACGTACATAGTATAATCCCAATTCAAGTAGGTTGAATCAACACTGGTGCTTCAACCAGTATTTCTTTTAACCTTCAAAGCTGGATTAGCACTTATCATCCCACTCAAACTTTGCCCTTTCCCCGAGTAATCTTGCAGAGAGTGATGCTACAACTAAAAATCCTCAACAAATCTCTCGATAATAACTCGCAAGCCCAAGAAACTTCTCACCTCTAACAGATTTCTAGAGGTTTTCAATTCATGATCGCTTTCCAATTTTAGTAGATCAACCTATACCATCCGCTGACAATACGGGCCTAAGAAATGACACTTAAGCCAAAATCACATTTACTTAACTTGTAAATAACTTATTCTCTCTCAAAGTTTGTACTTATCTATCCTCAAATGGTATTCATGTTCCTTGCACTTAGAATACACTCAGATGTCAATAATAAATACTACAACAAATTGATCCAAATAGTGGGAGGAAACCTCATTCATCAAGTCCATAAATGCACCTGAGCATTAGTCAACCCAAATTAGCATTACTAAAACTCATAGTGGCTATAATATTCTCAGTTGTTTTCAGACATCAACCCTTTTAACGAGTCGAGCATCCCGACGCAAGTCTATCTTCAAAAAGACACTTCGCTTCCTTTCAACCGATCAAATAAATCCTCTATTCCCGCAACAGATATTTATTCTTATCACTTTGTTTATTTCGTTTAGTCAATGCACATCCAAGAGTGCCATCTTTCTTCTTAACAAATAAAATCGGCGCACTCCCAAGGTGAAACACTAGACTGATGAGGAACCCTATCCAACAAATTCAGAGTCGAGCCTCTAACCTTTCATCAGCTGGAGTCATACTTGGTAGTAAGTGCTCCTCAAAATAGAGTCGTTCTCGTACTACTTCAATAGAGAGATCCACTTCTTTCGTGTGGTACTCCCAAGAATTCGAAATACATCGTGGAACTCCTAATCACGTGAATATTTTCTAAATTCACTTGCTCTCTTTCGAGTCAAGAATCAAAGCCAAAAGGCTTCACAACCTTTTCTTAGAAAACGTTGGGCTTCCATAGCGATACATAATTTCGCATTGATTTAGGATCGGATAATTCCGTACGCTTACTTCGATGTGTCATAACATTTAAGCAGACTATTTTTCTTATCACAGTCAACTATGGCCCGATGTTTGGATAACCAATCCATTCCCAATATCAAATCAAACTCATGAAAAGGCAAAGAAATTAGATCAACCGAGAATTCCCTATCATGGACCATTAGGGGACAATTCTTATACACACGATTGACTCTAACACTATGCCCCAGAGGACTTGTAACAAGCAAGTCATAAGCCAACGCCCCATCAAGGCAATTTGTCACTCATTCGTCTCCATGCATATATATATGAATGCGTAGAACCCTGATCAATTAAAGTACAAGTTACTTATCAAAGAGAGTGAGTACCAAAGAATAACCCCAGATATCGAATCTTCACGAGCCTCATAGCATAAGCTCCTGGCCGGGTTATATTAAAGGATCGATTCACTCCGTCAAACACAACCCTTCCTCAGGAACCACTTCATCCTCTACCCCTAATCTGAGTCTATGGAGGTACAGTTGACCCTCCTCTACCACTTCCTCGAGGATTTTGAACTCAGACCTCGCGACAACAACATCACACGGTCCTGTGCTCCCACATCTAAAACAACCCCCGCCAATTCGCCTATAAATACCATGATGATATTTGTATAAAGGCGGGCAAGCCTGCCTTTCTCTTATCCCGTTGAGGTGCCTCGACCGGAACTTTGTGTCGCGGTAGTCCTTGTCTCCTACCCTCGTAGCTGAACCCTATACCACCGAATCAACTACAGGACTCTCTAGTCTTTTCCCAAGAGAACCCCCTCTCGAGAACTTTTCCTTCTTTCTTTCGACTCTTCATTTCGTGACTTCAATTTTTAGCCGCCAGACTAATCGATAAAAATTGACGACTTGTAGCAAAGTAACAGCCGTGAGGTACCTTTTTATGGACTCATGTAAGACCTCCTCAAACTGTCTACATCTGAATTTTTCTGTAAGAACGGATTCCAATGCATATTTACTAAGACGACTGAATTCTTTCTCATATTCAGCCACCGGCCGCTTCCTCGTTTAGAGTCAAGAATTCTTCCACTAATTCTTGTAATCATCCCGTGATATACTGATAAACTCGTGGATCGAAGTAGAAGTCCCATGTAATCTAGACTGGAAGAAGGGATTTCAAAACCAACTTCACTAATCATAAGTCGACTCACAGCACGAAACCGCCCGTGACCTTGACCACGGACATCCTAATTTCATCTGTGAGCTCTTCCAGTTTTTCAAGCCAAAACTCGACTTTATCGGACTCTTCCATACTTGTACCATGAAATTCTTCCACTCCATGTTTTCTTACTAAATCACTCGGAGCTCGAGGGGTCGTGAGTCAATCTAAGACCCTTGCCATATCCTTAGAGATTTTTACCAATGCTTCAGTTGAAGCATTTTCATTCGTCGCTGAACCCATTGCACTATACAGACATCCAAAGGACGACGCTTTCAGTCGCTTCGGGCCTACTACCGAGGTGGATCCATTCTAGACAATAAACAAAATAAAGACATCCGCATTAGGTCAACACATTACTATGTAGGTACATCGCCTGCAGGCGCAGAGACCGGATCAGACTTTACTTCTTTTCTATTATGGTTTCAAGTCTCATAATCAGATTAAACATTTATACAAAATACAAAATAAAACTACCACAGTAATGGTGTTTACAGTGTCATATACATCCAGTCCTGAGTCCTATTTACATATACAAAAACTATACATTTACATTTACAAATCGAGCGTGAACCTAACAGATGAACACCTACCAAGCAGGTCGCCCATCTCGTATGAGGAAGATCGCGAACGTCCTCCTCTGTACCTACATGGATTGAAACCCATGCTAAGCTTCTTTACGCTAGTGGGAACATATAACTTATACATAGGCATGCATTAATATTCTAGTACAAAGAAGCATATACTCAGTAACAAATGTACAAAGAGTTATATCGAATTTATCATGAATTCATGTAATAAACTTATATGCCTACTTGTACTTATAGCAGATTTATGCTTGTTCAGATCTCCCGTAGGAGTTACAAAGTTAATTCTTATACTTATACTTTTAGCATACTTATACTTGTACGTGGCACCAGGTACTACAGAATCCTACACTTAAGGGCAGGTACCCGTAGGTACATTCAGAACATAACGATATACATTTCTTTACTCTTATTCGTCATTTAGATTCTGACCATATAACTATTAGATTAATATCACAGTAATAAGAAATGAGAGGACACAAACATTGGTCATACCTGGCTGCGTACTATACAAGATCAAGTGTCGTAGTTAATGCAAGATTTCAAAGCACAATGTGAACGTGCCTGCCCAAGCAAGGTATGCTCAGAAGACTAGCAGAGGCCAAGACCATCAAAACGCGGTCTCCGCCATGTACCGTATGTCAGAAGACTCAAGCAGTGAAGCCACAAGATCGATCGTAACGTATTCCGCCCATGCAATGTATGTCGAGCACCAGCGTGAGTGCCAAGCACTTATCGTAGACGCATGCCCACGTCGTAATGTAAGTGTCGTATCATTTAATATCCGTCTTAGGCATTCCTACAATTATATGTATTCGTGAACTTACCTATCTTATCATATGGGCACAAGCTCATTTGACTCACTCGCCAGTGCGAGGTAAGGTGCATTTTTCACTTAGTTTCATTCTTTGCTCTGATCCCTGTTAATCATTTATTGTGGTTCCTATACCTCGTTGTTCGAATTTGAGCTTAACAACAAGAATACCAAAATCGTGGTCACTGAAGCAAGTAGGACGGCATTCCGCACTCACTTGGACTACACCGGCACCAAAAGTGAAGCCTGAGGAGTGGCACCGGCATCACTTTGCCTCGGCACTCCGCACCATTTGTCCTCGTATGCGGTACAGGTACCACCTGTTCTAAAGACTGGCATCACTTCATGAAATCGCCTTAAAATGGCGCTTTACTATTTTGATCCCAACTTTTCTTCCTTAAACCTCTTCAATTCATCCTACATCAAAACCCACCATGGAATCCCTCCAAAACCACTCCACAAACACTTAAATGGTGGTCTGAACTCTAAACCAACCGCGGTAGCCATGTAATCCAAGATCATACCAGTTCACAAATCTTTATAGAAATAGAAGGATCCTTTACATTCCACATTTTTCAAGAGGTAATACAATACAAATAACTAGGTTTTTCAACCCAACTTCCAACAAATCTAGGGTTATGATCAATTCCTAACTAAACCCTAGGTTTGGAAACCATCAAAATCCCTACCAAAGTCCAAAATACACATGATTCCATACTCAAAGTCATAAATACATACAAATTCCATACAAAGTTCCTACCTTTCTGGGCTCCTCCTTCTTCCTCCTCTTCTTCTTCCTTTTCCTTTTCCTTCCCTTCTCTTCCTCCTCTTCACGTATGAGCTCTTCTTTGAGACCAAAAGTATATTTTTGGTCCCCTCTCCGTATAGTTAAATTTCCTTTTATTTGCCTTTAGTCCTCCCACTCTCCATTATTAACAAAACAAGTTATGCATATTTCTATTTTACCCATAGTCTTCTTATCTTATGACTTCTATATCCCATATTGACAAATTACATATTTACCCTTGTGTCTTGTAAAATTTCCGGGTTTCTCAATTTCTATGTTTCGCATTTAAATTATGAAAATCTGCACTATGCCTATAAAATACCCTAAACATCGCTGAAATGACTGGTAGATACTTCTGGGTGTTGATAAATTTTCAAACTCAAGAATCTCACTGAAAGAAGGGAGTCTCTTGCATGACTTCATTATGCTGCTTCAGTTGACCGTGATGATGAGCCCTTGAAAGCAAAGTGCATTGCATGTAGTCAAGCGCAACATGGACATGATGAGCAGGAGCTCCTCATAAGCCGACCATTCAACTAAATGCCCTCCTCCAAGTTTCTGATTACCTGGGTATCGGGGCAATGATGGTCAAGCCCAAAAAGGTCTAAACTATGTCAAGGCCAAATTATAATCAAAGACTAAACTCATAGAAGATCCAACAGACCCAAGGAGGTCTAAGCCCAACTAAAACTTATTAGCTTACTACATCACCGGGGAAGCACCAAGAGCCTTACCCTAGCCACCTTGGAAAGGGTCAACCCTCTCCTCATCCTTGACCGGGTCTCATGGAGAGCCCCTCAACCACCTCGCCCGTTAAGAAAAAGTCAAGAGCGAAGCCCAATTAAAACTCATCATCTTACTACACCACCGGGGAAGCACCAAGAGCCTTACCCTAGCCGCTTTGGAAAGGGTCAGCCCTCTCGTCATCCTTGACTGGGTCTCATGGAGAGCCCCTCAACCACCTCACCCGTTGAGAAGAAGTCAAGAGCTCCGCTATAATAGATACTTAGTTGCTATTGAGTCACCCCAACTTGTTGGGGAGGTAAACATTATAAATCAGAGTCCCACCAAAACTCGGGGCATCACTCTACATAAGACACCCTCCGCTACTTCTCTAAACATGTATTCTCTCGCTTCTTGCACACTTGAGTTAATAAAAGACCCAAAGGATTCTTTAGCCATTCAGCTGACGTAGTCACCGACCAAACCATCATAATTTCGCCTTCACTCTCTTCACCTTAATTACTACATTTATTACTCATTCTTGACAGGTGGTGTGCAAAGCCAATTTGTGCACCATCAAGGTATACAAATACTTTTAAAACTTATATGACTTATTCTAAATTTGCTCCAATATGAAGCATCGTTGACGTGCAATATATTTCCAATTTTCTACTATCGCAATAATACGTGCTCTTTCTAAACCTTAACCAATTTTCATTCATTTGGGTAAAGAGCTTAATTAAGGATTTATTTTGTAAGAGCTTATTAAATGAGAGTTTATGTCATAAGTACTTTATTCAATACGCTATATGTGTTTGATAGATAAAACATGAATACATCATTTTAAGGTGTTTCGATTTATTACTACACAAACACTTACAATAGCCGAAATAACTAAAAATATCATTATAAACACTTATAAAATTGAAATGTTTGGATAAATAAACACTAGTCATAATTTTTAAAAAATTAAAAAAACTAAAAACTAAAGAACTAAAAATTAATATTATATATATATATCATGAAACTAGGGATTAAAAATCGGATATATCGGCCGATATATCGCGATATATCGAATATCAGAAACTAGCAAAACGAAAGAGGCGACCGATAATCGATTGTGTAAAAAATCGAAGAAATATCGAGAATATCGAGAATAACGTAGAAATATCGGGAAAAAAAATTGAAAAATCATGGAAATGTCATAAATAACTCGACACGCGCGATTCGAGATGAAAGCCATCGAAAAATCAGCAAAAATTTGAGGATTTATTGCCTATATTTTCGATAAACCATCGATTTTGTCTGATCTTTTTGAAAAAAAAAAAAACAAGAAGATGAGAGGAAGCAGAAAAGAGAAGAAAGAGAAGAATACGTAGCAGTCCCACCGCCGTTGGAGAAGAACAAAAAAACGAGATGAACTGCTGCTTGGAGAAGAACAAAAAAATGGAGAATAAGAGCGGCCAAACCAGATGAACCACTGCTTGGAGAAGGAAAAAAAACGAGATGGAGATTGGAGAAGAACAAAAAAAAGAGAAGAATAGGAGACCCAAAAAACGAGAAGAAGGGGGTTGCTTAAATGTTTTGTAATTTCTAGGGTTTAGCAAAAATCAACTATGTGATTTGTTTCAGGTAAATTGATGGGGCTCAAATCTAATGCTTTAGAAGGAAGATAAGGGCTGAAAAAAGTGTTAAAAGACCCAAATAATCTTACAAATTTAGGTTATTTATTTTTTATAATTTCAATTTATCTATTGTGTTTTAATATAAGTGTTGTATTATAAAAAAAAATCTGAATTCTTACAAGACAATTTAAAATATGAGAATATAACTTAATAAAATTATTGTAACCTTAATAGTTGATATCAATAATTATTTTTTAGTTAGAATAAAAAACTAAATATATTTTTATATACATAATTTTACTAAATATCTATATTATTTAGCAAAAACATAATTTATAGAATCAAAATAGAACAAAAACATAATTTTAAGTAGAACTAAAAATAGAAACGGTGATGTAAAAAAATAGAAACCTAAATTTCGATTTAAAGACTATTGAAATATAATCCCTTTATAAATTATTATGAATATTGTCTTTAACAAGTGTATTTTTGTTTATTTATGTCATTTTTACACATTTTTAAAGTATTTACATGAATTTCAAAATATTTTTTGTTAATTTTTGTTTTACCGATATTTTTGTAAAAATATTCATCGATATTATACCGATATTTCCGATATATCCATAAAATTCAAGTACCGATATATCCGTGTGTACCGATATTTTGATCCTTGCATGAAACTATGATAAAAAATAAAAAATAAAATAAAGATGCATTATATACTGAAAACATTTATCATTTACTTGTAATTTCTAGTATAAAAAATAACTAATGAATCATACTTTCATCTTCAATTTTGTTTCATATGCATCAAAGAGGTTATAAAAACTAAAATATTATAGGTTTTTTTTATTCATTAAAATATTTAATTTTGATGTTTTTTATAAATTGGAACATGATGTATCATATATTCATAGTTATTTAAGGCGCAAGACGCATAGAGGTGCAAAAGCCTCTTGAGGCAGAAGACACACTTGACGTGCAAGCTTTTTAAATGATACACACCCTACCTAATATAAATAAAATTATATATATCACTAAATATTGTCTATAATTTTAATCTAATAATAAAATATTGTTGGAAAAATGGGTTTGAGCACAATAATTTAGCTATCTTTGAGCTAAAATTACATTGGGTCCCATAAATCTTTTTTGGTGGGTCCACATGGGAATGTATTCTCCTCCATGAGGAGATGAAAATCATATATTGAGTTGCTCAAAACCATTAAGGAGGAATAGGAATTGCCTCCAAACATCGCCTTGAAAACCAGAATCAAAGGTTTAAGCTTAGAAAACCAAGGTCCCACATCTGACGGAATGCACTTTAAAGCAGATAAATACACCCACCTCAGAGTTTGGCCTGGGCCCCAAGGCACCCCAGCTTTAAGTCAAGTAGGAGGACCTAGCTCATGCTCGTTCACAACACTCACTCACCAAGACCGGCCGGTTCTAGCCAGCTTAAACTCACCTTGGCATCAAAACGCTGTCGCTTTTGCGTAGGGTTACTGGTTGGATTCCATGCATCTTCTCCAAGATGCGATCGCTATTGTTTCGCCTATGAACACACGACTCTTCCAAGCTTCACGATCGCTCACCGAATCGCATACGACTCCCAGCTTCATGACTGCACTCGAATAAATTAAGGAGCAGTGTCTATATAAAGACCACACCTTCTCTCATTTTGACATACAAAATATACATATTCATTCATCATTCATTATCATACGTTTGAGAGAGACTGAGTTCTGCAAACAGTTCGGTTCGACAACCAACAAACGAAGTGCTTTCTGATTGTTGGGAGATCATTTCATCCTGGGAGACAAATTGCCAAAGACTCGAAGCACCACTGCGAGGGCAATAATTGTCTTAAGGAGATTGTGTCCAACACAAGATTTGATCTGCAAACAGGTTCTCATTAAATTAATCTTTATTCGTTTCCTCAAGAACAATTTCATATACTTATTTGTTCTCGTTCTATTTACAAAGATCAAATTCTAACAAATACAATAAAGAAAATGACATAAAATATAAAAATCAAACATCACTAGTGTTTCTCATCATCACAAATATTTCCAAAACAAAATAATAAGCAAAAATAACAAACACCATTAGTTTCCATCATCATAAAAATTCTAAGTTTAAAAACAAAATAAACTCTCATGAATTTGCATCAAATTCTAAATAAATAAAAGCATCATCAATGTCATTCTTCATCATCAGTGTATATATATATATATATATATATATATATATATATATATATATATATATATATATATATATATATATATGATTTTATTACATATATATATATATATATATTTTAATTATATGTCAAAAAAATTCATATTTTTAATAATATTTTTCAAAAAAATTTACTTATTTTACATAAATTTTAAGAAGCCATTTCTTTCTTCTTCTTTTTTTCCTATAATTTTTCAAAAATTATATATTTTTACATAAATTTTCGAATTTATTTATTATTTTTCAGAATTTTTCCTATTTTTTATATACTTTTTTAAAAATTAAGCATTTTTTACATAATTTTTTGGAAAGTTGTTTTATATTCTTTTTTCATTATTTTTCATAAGGATAATTTTGTCATTAAAATAACCAATTTTAGTTTTTCCAAAAAAAAAATTGAGTTTTTTTTTTTTATAAGCTTTCTCCATTAAGCTTATTAAAATAAGTTAAAAAAAGCTTATAGATAAAAGGGTCATAAGCTATTTTTATAAACTCTTTCAAATATATACCATTTCTATAAAAAATATTTATGTAAAAAGATAAACACAAATAAGCTTTAGATATGTTTTTCCAAATGCATCCTTTATCACTTATATAGCTTTAACAAATATGAAAATATCTTTTATCTTGAAACATATCATGCATGTTTATATGTTTATAAGACATAAATCTTTGCCATTCATTTCAAAAATTGTACGAAAAGAAAAAAACATTTTGAAAATTAATTTTCTCATATTTGATTAGTAGAATAAAAGATTTTATATATTTGAAAATGATTTAATCTTTATATAATAGAAAAAATAAAATGAGTTTAAACTTTAAAGAGGTGTATAAAAATAATTTATTAAAATTAAGCTTTTTTCTTTAACCTTTTTTTTTTAAATATTTTTCCTGTTGTAAACCAAATAATCCCAATGTGTGAGAAAGTTGAAGTTAGTGAGAGAATGAGAGAAAGTCAGCACATGAGGGTGAGAGGCAGAAGATGAGAAAACTCTTATTTCGATGATCTCTTTCAACAGCACAAGACTCCTTTATGCGCTTCTCGACGATAAGATACATTTAACCTTATTAATTGAGACTATCGATTTAATCTATTGTGGATTCATTAATGAATCTACAGACTCATTTGCAGACATGAATCTACGTGATTCATTAATAAACCTATTGGGTCTATAACTATTTTCCATGTAATGCGGTCATTCATACTCAGAATATTCCCTCGAACGACCATTATGAAGAATATGCCTCATTAAACCTTACTAGTAAAACCCTGGGAAAACCCTAGTGAAGGAAAAAGAGTACATAATTTCATCCGTTATTTGGGGAAATACATTGCCAAGTATTAGTGAAAAGAAAGAAAAGAAATCAATGAGAGAAGAAGATTATCGCCAAAGAGTGTACAATGTCGTTTCCCTTTGTCTACATCTCTCATCCCTTAAGACCGCTGAGTCGTAGTCCAATTTGACATTAGTTCTTCGACTTCTTTGAGAGGTAGTGCCTTCTGTAAATATATTTCAAATGAGGTTAATAACTAGATCGAACTTGTTGAATATCGACACCACGCCTTGAATATCATGCGAAAGAAGAATTCGGGGATATGTGCTTCGCTCTATACCTTGACATATATCCTACTAATTTGCTATATGTTGTAATATCTTCATACAAAATTGTTGGTACTTCTCTTTGATAAGACAACCCACATGTTTTATGGATATGATTGATTATTGACATAAGCCAAACATTCTCGCTTGCTTCATGAATTGCTAGATTTCTCGTATGATGGTTTGACAGATGTGGCCGTAATTGTTTGCTTTGGTGGAACACCAAGATATAGCAAAGGCCACCCATATAGAAGACATATTTGTGATCGTCCATTATGAGGATCTGACAAAACCCCGCATCTCGCATAACCTACTCAATCCACAGACTTGATCGAAGAGAATAATATAAACCATATCCATCATGGGCTCTCTAAGATATCGAAATATTTGGTTTAAATTTCATTCAATGTCTTCAGAAGGGAAGAACTATATCTTGCTAATAGATTTAGCTTTCGCAAAATGATATATCGTGCAGAGTGTGACTAGCAGATACATTAGTGCACCCCATATACTCGATATTAGACTTCTCGAGACCAAGCAAGTCATTTCTTAGGTCAAAGGATCCTTAATAGTTTCAAGTGATCTCACAACCATCGGAGTACTTAATGGGTGTGCCTTATCCATATAAAATCTTTAAGTATTCTTGATATAAGTAGATCGTGCATAAGAATTCCATCCTTGAGATGTCTCGACCAAGTAAAGTCAAGACAAAATCTACTCTCCCCAAGGTCTTTCATTTCAAATTCCAATTTTAGGCAATTCAGCCTTTTAAGTTTTCAAGAGTTCCATGATGTTTAAATCTCATCAACATATATAGCAATTATCACAAATTATGACTGATATCTTATATAAAAACACACGAAAAATAGTGGTCATTATTATAACCTTGTTTCCAACAAGTATTCGCTAAACGATTATACCACATAATGTCCCGCTGTTTAAGCCTTAGAGAGACCTCATAGCTTTATCACAGCCTCTCTCAGTTAGAGTCATACCAATGTGCAAACTCAGAATCCTTCAGGATTTTCATAAATCATTATCAAGGAGCCGCATAAGAAGGTGATTACATCCATGAGACGATTTCAAGTTTTTCACAAACTCCGTACTATAATTAAAATCGAAAGTTGTGCATCCACCACAGAGAATATGTTTCTTCATAATCAACACCTGTCTTTATGAGAACCCTCAAACTAATCGTGCTTTATACCTAACAATCATATTCGGGCTTCTACAAGACGAAACCCATTTATATCCTATAGGTTTTATACCATAAGGCAGACAACAAAGTTCAAAATCCTACGCTTTGCTAGCGATTTTAATTCACAATCTATGACCTCTTCCATTCGGGGTCAATCTTCCTCAATGTCTACATTCTTCCATAGACATTGGTTCCAGATCCTCATTTTCATTTGCAACATTTTCATGCAACATGATAGCGCAAAATATCATCGACGATTATTTCATTTTGATGTCTTCATCGCTCCTCAAATATAACATAATTAATAGAGATCTCTTCATTTCCATCAATCTTAGGTACCTTATTCTCTTTGGAAACTGACTCATCTCGAGTTTTACTGGGGAAATTTTCGTGGTCAATATTTACCTCAACTTGGTCATTTGTATCCTTTGCTCCCTTTCGCTTTACGAGGATTCTCAGGATCTTCGGAACTCGATTTACGCTCTTACCACGCTGAGTTGTCCCTTTTATCTCATTAGCGGTACAAGTTATCTTAGAACAACAATTTAATAGGAGCATTTGCAATTGTATTTGTGACTTAGCTACTCTTTGGATCAAGAATGCACCTGGCAACACTTTGCTAAGTTTTGTAAATGAATTATCTTTTTGAACTTCCTGGTTCACATTGTTTTCGCTCGAGGATCATAGTGGGACAATGATAATCATTCAGCCTTAATTACTACCTGCTTAGTTTCTCCCCATCGTTGCAGTTTTTCATCATAAAATGACACCTACAAAGTGTGCTGTAACAAATTCCAGTAGATGGTTCAAGATATTTAATAATAGATGGAGATTCATACCCAACATATATTCCTAACCTCCTTTGAGGTCCCATCTTGGTGCGATGTGGTGGAGTAATTGGAATATAAACCACACATCCAAAAATTCGTAGATGGGAAATATTTGGTTCCTGACCATGAACCAATTATAATGGGGAGAATTCATGATGACTTATGGGCCTTATGCGAATAAGTGCTGCGGCATGTAAGATAGCATGCTCCCATGCATATAGGAAGTTTTGCCTCATAAGTAATGGTCTCACTAATTGAATTCATTTATAAATGATTCCAAAGACCATTCCGGTATGAACACGTGCTACAAGATGTTCAATGGTTATGCCACTGGCAAAGATACATCATCGAATGCTCGAGAAGTGAATTCACAAGCATTGTCAGTCTTATAGTTTTAATGGGATTGTCTCGAAATTGAGCTCAGCCTAATTAGTTGAGTTAGTAATCTCGCAAACGCCAAGTTACGAAAGTTGATGATAGGTAACGTGTGACCATCTAGTCAAGCATCAATTAAAACCATATCAACAACCAACAGATTATTACAAAGTAGGCCCACAAATAT
The DNA here is from genome assembly GCA_016808115.1 of Tetrastigma voinierianum. NCBI lineage: Eukaryota > Viridiplantae > Streptophyta > Magnoliopsida > Vitales > Vitaceae > Tetrastigma > Tetrastigma voinierianum. The sequence continues at coordinate 589,242 of JAEQBH010002511.1, forward strand.
CGCCATGTATACGCTTCGTAAATATGTGGATTCAATCCTAATCTGGCCGGTGATGGCCTAATGATTAATTTGCCTTGAGAGCATGCGCGACATGAGAATTCATTCGCTTCAGAATATCTTTTATTTTCAATGAATGCCCAGATGAATTCTTCATAATCCTTCAGATCATAATGGAACCGATGACCCAACCTAAGAGGCTAAATTATAAATTCACTCATGATGGCTTAATCATCGTTAACTATTACATGTGCCTCAATATCATGGCACATCGGTAGCATAGCCGTAACAAAATGCGTAATCTTCCAGCACACTTTTCTTTCCAAACACAATGTGAATGTACAAATATTCGACATTGCCTTCGCTTCAGTAGCCTCAATATGATATCCATTCTTGCGAATATCTTTGAAACTCAGTAGATTTCGTTGAGACTTTTCAGAATATAAGGCTTCTTCAATCACAAGCTTTGTTCCTTTAGGCAATATGATATGAGCTCTTCCAGAGCCTTCAATTAGTTTTGCATTGCCACAAATTGTACTAACACTTGTTGTTTGCCTCTTTAAGTAAGAGAAATATGTCAAATTTTTAAGTATAGTGTGCGTTGTTGCACTATCTATGAGGCAAACATTTGCATCATCAGCAAATGGTTTCTTTAGTGATAATTCCATATTCTTCATTGAGAAGTCGACATGTGTCAAAACAAAAAGAAATAAATATAAAAGATAAACATAAAAAAAAATGCATAAATGATGAAAAGGTATTTATTATAATAATTACTTAAGCATGCATTCATAAACATTAAATATGTAGTTATGTGATAATATAAACATTTATCTCATGAAGATAATATGATCATCATTGGGCACTTTTGTTATTGATTAAACTAGCAATATTGTCTTCTGGTTGAATAAAGAAATCAACAACATCTAGATTAGTAAAATCATCAAACTGTGTATCGGAAGTACCACACTCAATGATGAAATTTGTTTCCACCTTTTTCTCATTTCGTTTCAATGACTCCTTTATAGAGATCAACAAAATGTTTCTTTGCCAGACGATGTGTACGTGACCAATGGCCCTCATTCCACAACTAGCATACATTATCAACGGAATTTCAGATTTGAGTCCCTTGATCATTTTTTCATTTTTTCCCACTTCAAAGTAGATGGATTTTTGAAATGACTAATTACGATTACCAAAACGACATGAACGAATTCTCGACCACGCCCACCTACTCACTCGCCACGACCGCCTTGTATTTGATTATGAGGCTGATATGCAGTCACATTCACTTCGGGGAATGGAGTAGAACCAGTTGGACGTGCTTCATGATTTTTCATTAGAAGTTCATTATTTTGTTCAGCCACGAGAAGACAGGAGATCAATTGAGAGTATTTCTTAAAACCCTTTTCACGATATTGCTGCTGTAGGAGCAAATTCGATGTGTGAAAAGTAGAAAAAGTCTTTTCCAACATATCCTCATCTCCAGAATCCTTTTCCCCACATACTAACCGGGAGCCACGCGAAACATAGCGAATTATATTCACTTACTGCCTTATAATCTTGAAGACTAAGTGCATCCAATCATAACTGGTTTTAGGAAAATAACCGTCTTTTGGTGGTCATAATTTCTCGAGGTTATTCCAAAGGACAAAGAGGATCCTTTATTGTTAAATATTCATTTTCTTTTCTCAAATTTCATGAAGGTGGTGCTGTATGAAAATCATTACTTTTGATTTGTCTTGATTGGATGCATTATTACCATCTTTAATTGTTTCTCCAAGGGCATTAGCTTCTAGATGGATTTCAACATCAAGTATCCATGATAAATAATTTTTTCCAAAGGATGTTAATGCCACAAACTCAAGTTTTGGTTTAAATTTGCCATCAAAACAAAGGATGAATAGTTCAATGGAAAAGATGTTTCTTTGAGTTTTGAATATGTAATATAGAGATAAGAAACCTTTACCTTAAAAGAGACCAATGCACTGTAGCGACATAGAGCGTTGCGCTGATAACGTGTTGCAAACCAAATGATCCCAATGTGTGAGAAAGCTGGAAGAAGTAGGAACGAGCAAAGTCACACATGAGAATGAGAGTGCTGTAAGATGAGAATCCTTATTTCGATGATCACTTTCAACAAAGGGTAAAGCACTTTATAGTTTCTCAGATGATAAAGACATAATGAACCTTATTAATGGTGATTCACTACTTAATCTACAGATTCATCATAACATAATGGATTCATTAATAAACCTATTAAGTTCATAACTATTTTCCATTTATGTGGTCATTCACATTTATAACATTTCCTTCATTTTTTCCTAAAAAGTTTCGAAAACCAAAATTAAATAGGGAAAAGGCGCAAAAAAAAAAAAAAAAACCTTTTGAAATCTTCTATTTACATCTTAAACTATTTTTTTTTTCTAAAAATTCTCCTAACGTTTATTCCAATTGCTTAGTCTCTATCCTAACATAATCGTTAGATGGGCTCTTAAATGGACCCCAACCTCACCCAGTCATTCAGTCGACCAAGCCATTTTTTTTTCTTTTTTCTTTTTTTGAGTCTTAATTTTTTATCTCTTCAAAAAAGTCTAATTTTATTTTATTTTGATATTTAATATTTTATTTAAAAACCAATTTTAATGTGATAAGTTAATACAATTTTTTGGTAAAATCAATGAGTTTTTTTTTTAAAGAAAATAAATTTTATTTTTAAAATATTATTTCAAAATTTAGTATTTATATATTTTTAATAAATATCAAATTTATATATTTATGATAAATTACATATTAAACAATATTTATTTATAATAACTATAATAAATATAAATATTTATAATAAATGTTAAATTTATATATTTATAATAAATATAATAGGTTTTGATAAAAATCAATGGATGAGATTAAAAAAAAAGGAAAATCAAATTTATTTAAAAATATTATTTCAAATTTTATTTATAATAAATATCAAATTATATATTTATAATAAATATAAATATTAAATATTATTTATTTATTTATAATAAATAAATAAATATAAATATTTATATTAAATATGAATTATATATATTTATAAAAAATACATATAATAAATTTTGATAAAAATCACTGGATGAGTTTTTTTTTTTTTAAATCAATTTTATTTTAAACTCATAAATTTAATTTTTCATTTAAAAGATTTTTTTTTAATACATTATAGTTTCAATTTTCAAGGTAGTGAATTTGTTCCCATTAAGACTAAAATCCGAGACCTCATTTTTTATGCCTTTATGCCTATTTTAAAGATGACCGTTTTATCACTTGAACTCGATATGATGAGCTCATTTTGAAGATTTAAAATAAAAAATTGTTTATTATATTTTTTTAAAATAAAATTTGAATTATTTTTTAATAGAATTTTAAATTAAAATAAAAAATTTTAATAAAAATTAAGACTTAAAAAAAAAAAGCTTGGATGCCTGGGTGGGGGTTCGGGTGCAGTGTCAGGGTTGTGGCGGGGTGTTGTGGCTAGGTATAGGTAGGGGGTTGGGTGTTGGGAGGCTAGGTGGGTATCATTCGAGTTGGAAATTTGATCCTGATCCACCCGGAATTAGGGTTGGGTTGAACTGATATTTTATTTACTCTAAAAAATCTAGTTAAATTTGATCTACCCAAATTGATTACTTTAATGCTTTATACAATTTTCATTTCCCACTTTTCCTTGATGATCACATAGTGGAAGCTAAATTAGCTAATAAATTTATTTATGATTCGAATATTATTTACTTATATGAAATAAAAATTAAATACATTATTATTATTAGTACTATTTTATAAATAAAAAAGATAAATTTATTCATTCAAGTTAACAATACATTTAAAGAAACAAATAATCAAAAGTGTTATAACCTGACACAATATCCATGTTAAACAACTAAAAGAACTGTTCAAAACTTACCTATTTGGTAATCCAAAAATACTTAGAATATATAATTACAAAGATTGATCAATAAGTACTGATACGATAATTACGCTTGATCGGAATTTCAGAATTTGAAACGCTAATACGAAAATCTATGAATAAGCCAACTATCAATAACAGAACTATATACCACAACAAATCGATGACTAAACACACCGTAATATGACGATGACAATAACACGAAAAAACAAATAGGTGATTTTTGGTCATTAATGTTCAAAAAATTACCATTTCTTTCTAACAAATAAAAGATTGGAAGAGATATCAGAAAAAGTGATAGATTAGGCTTCGAAATAGAATAGAGGGAATCTGATCTTGCATTATTAGACCATTAGTACCGTTATTATTATTATCATTATTAAAAAATAAATTTACATTAAAATTATTATTATTATTATTATTATCATTTAAAAATAAATTTACTTAAATAAAGAAATGTCACAAAGTCAATAGTGGGATCCGACAGGACTCCACTAGGGTTTCCATCACATGGTAATGGAAAGAAACCAGTATCATCATCACTACTGCCATTTTTAAATAAAAAAAATTCTAGACATTAGAGTTTGTCATTTTATAATAATCTTGTTGAAAAAATTGTAATGAGATTCAATAAAATAAAAATATTTTTCGTTTTACTAAATAAATCGTCAATCGATATAAAAAATTTAAACCTATGAACTTTAGTTTATGTGAAAATAGTCATTTTGATAATAGTTATACTATAAAAAAATATACGTAAGACAGTTAGGATTTCTCTCTTAATCTTAACTGTGAGGTCTTCGGCTCGACCTTTAAGAATATAATCGTGTTATGCTAAAGTTTACCGTCCTACAGATCCCGTTTCAAATGATGATTAGTTTAAATATAGAATAATTTAAGTGTGTCTTTTGTGTGTATATTGATCCGTTTAAGACATCTCATTATCTGACAAAAAAATAGTTATTGATAAATACACAAATTTATCTCACCTTTCCCTCCCTCATTGGCTAGGAATATTTAAATAAGAGAAAGATAATAACTTTACATAAATTTCGTCACGTACGCTTAACAATTAAGATCAGGAAACTGAAGCATATTGTAATTTGAAGCCCACGATGGACAATCATGGAAATAGGGATTTTTCCTAAAATAAAACATTCTTTTTAATAAAAATTTGAAAAATTAATCATATATTTTTTATATTCTACAACAAAAGTAGAAGCTTACCATCGATTTATTATTTATTTTCATATACAATTTAAACAATTCTGTCCATAGTTTCTAAAAACTATTGTTAATACAAGACATCAATTTAAAAATCTAATTTTTTTTAACTTATTTTTAATATCCTTAAATATTTTTAATATTTTTTTTAAATCATAGTACATTATTTTTATATAAATGGACAAGAGAGTGGTCCAAAATTATTTTATAAGAATGAATATTGTGTTATATTTTTTGAAAAGATCCAGATCAATAAAATACTTATGGAAAGCGTAAAGATAAATCTCTTATATAATAACTAAATACTCCACAATATTATATATTCAAAGGCATGTATTTTTGTTAGGTTTTAAAGAAATAGGTTAGTTTTATAAATAACTTTTGGATTTATACTTTTAAATGGTTTTAATAATTTTTATATAAAATATCAATAAGACTTAATTCAAATAATTAAAAACTCAAATCGACATAAAATGAAAGAATGCTAAAACTTTGTAATTACAAGTGAACAGTTGTAAAAAGAAAAAGAAAATGCATGTAGTTTATATTTTATAAGGATTATCATTGAATATATTCTTATTGAATATGCCAAATGATGCCTGATAGAAAAATTGGCGAGTAATGTGAAAATCACGTGCGAGACCTATATAATGCAGAAAATGTGAAAGAAAGAACAGCGCCAGATCCAAAAAGAAATAAACGAAAATAAAGAAATGATGCGAGGAATGCAGTGAGATATACCACATAGCACCGGAGGAGTGGGATCCAAATCCAGAACAACGAATCGGAAAATGGCGAAAAATCCGTCATTTGCTCCAGAGATCGGACCCGATGGTCTCCCCAGAGAAGCTCCGGTCATCGCCTACACCGAAAAGGTTTCTATCTCGCACAGTTTTCCTCTCTCTCTCTCTCTCTCTCTCTCACAATCTATGTATTTGTCTGTGTGTGAATCCTGCTGTTGAATTTCGCTGATTGTGTTGTGTTTCTTGTGTTAGATTATCGAGGAAGAGCAGCTTCAATTGAAGAAGTAAGTTCGAATTCTCTTTTCTTTATCTCCGCAATGTCCTTGATTTCGCTGCTTCTATTTTCATTTAGGGGAATTCTGTTTCTGTAATTTGGGCTTCCGTCTGGAAATTGGATTAAAGAAATGCTGTTGTTTGGATGCTTAGAGATTTGGAAGAAAATCAAACAAATGAAAGAAAATTTGTTCTTTGTTATTATTGGTATTACCATTATTATTTGGAATTGAGAAAGTTTAGATCAGGTAAGAAAAATAATAAAAAAGTGTAAAAGATTCTTTGCAAGCAAACAGATTGATGAGGTTATCTTTTGGACAAGAAATTGGATCAGTGAGAGGGTTTACTAACAACTTGAATGACTGCATTGAATCTGAATGAATGAGTTTACTTATTGCTGTGTGGTTCGTAAGCAAAAGCCAAAATTTGAGTGCTAAGGTTCACTAATTTCTTTTATGTTCTTGGTCAAAAGAAATAGTTTAAGCGGATTTGTGTTTTTAGTTTTATGTAATGCTAGGTTTTTAACTATTCTGTGTGTACGTGTTCTTGATTTCCTAACAATTTACATGTTCTTGTCATTTTCGATTTGTTTACAGGCCATGAAAATTAAAAATTCGAAGTGTTTTCTTCTTCCCATATCTTTCTCAGAAAACAAACATGGATATAAATATGTTGAATTACAAATTTGAGTATAGAGGAAGGGTTAAGCATGCAGTTAGAGTGAGATATTTTTGGTTTTGATTTGAGGTGTCAGTATTATGAGGTTTTGGTTTCATTTGTTCTTGGTCTGAATTCGAAGATCAATAGTTTCAGTGAGAATGATTTGCTGCATTTGGTAATATTGATAAGGGTTTGTTTTCATGCATGCTGTTTTGCATTTTGGGCAAGCTTGTGTTAGGGGATTTGAGGGTCAGCGTTGTGCTTGATGGTTTGATGCGTCTTGTTATTTCTTTTTCAATCCTTCAGGTTTATAGATGTTTATGGCAAATGTATTATATATTATGGGGATTGTAATGCTAATGATAAAAATAGTGCCAAAAGAAATTTTTTAATTTGAATTTTTCTGTTAAGTTTTAGAACCTTAGGGGATACAAATTTTTTTGATCGGTAAAAGCAATATAAATGTATATATAAGAAAAAGAGCACATGGTGCTCTAAAGTCTAAAAAAAGAAAGGAGCAAGAAATAAAGACTCCGCTCACCTATACCCATCCAAGACAAACCTGTGAATCTATGTTTTCAACACTATACAACAGCCCACGACCATAAGGATAACAAAAAGGATTTCATCTGTGCAAGGCGGAGGAGCTTCATTCTCGAAAACCACCCTATTCCTTTCCATCCACAGCGTCCAGAAAATACAAAGAGGGCCGCCAACCAAACTCTTTTCCGTTTTTTTCCGACCTAACCTTTGCCATGCGAGGAGTAGTTGACAATTGAGAAAGGGGGAACACCCGAGTTAAAATCGATTGATAGCGAAAGAAGATCCATAATATCTTGAAACCTCGAACAATGGATAAACAAGTGATCTATTGTTTCCTCGTTCTCTTCGCATAAACAACACCTGTTTACTAGTGGGATCCCCCTCCTCTTTAGTTGGTCCAGAGTAAGCACCTTACCCCAAGAAGCTTCCCAGGCAAAAAAGCCCAATTTGGGGGGGACGATTGGGTTCCATATGGATTGCCAAGGGAAGTCTATAGGAAGAGAATACCTTAGGGGATACAAATAAATCCTGTAAATCAAGTTGAGTTTTGACAAACAATTTCAATTTTGAGTTTGGCTTCTTTTTCTAAGTTGTTCAATATGTAATTTGAAATAACCACTAAATCTGTGATTGGTAGTTTCATATAATCGTCGTTTTTGGACTGTGGGGGTTGAATCACTTCCCACATCCTGTCTCTGAGGCCTACGATTACATTAAAGTTGAGTTTATTTGAACTTGAGCATGATAGTGATACAACCTGTTCAATCTCTAAACTGCTAGCAATTTGCAAACTACAAGAGAAGTTGCTAAAAATGCTGAAATTATTGCAAAATTTGTAACTTAATTGTGCTTGAGATAATTTTGCAGTCTAGAGCATTTAATTTTTTTTTAACTTTTCCAAACGTAATGACTTCCTCTTTTAACAATAATAGGAATATTTTTTTGATGGGAAAACAAAACTAATATTAGCAATGCAACAAAAAAGGAACACCAAAGTACACAACACATGTACAAGGACACAAACAGAAGGGAAGGAAATAAACCTTCCCTCCACTTATCTTGCTCCCAACTTGACAACTAGATCTAAAACAGACATCAAGTTCACATCTATGACTCTATTAGATTACAATAGAAGAGAGCACAAAAACGATATTTTTAAAGAGCTTGATCAGATTGTTCTTGATTTTCGGAGGATTTGCCTTTCCTTTCTGTCCATATGGTTCCAAATAAGCACAATTGGGTGGTCCTTTTCACCTTTTTGTTTCTCTAACAAACCTTCTTTGCCAACTTAACAAAGTTTCTTTTACTAAGGACCACAATTTTTGTTCCACTCTAAAAAGTGAAAATAGTGAGTGCCAGAAAATGTTTTTAATTTAATTTTTTTTTTATCAGTAAAAATCAAGTATTATAAAAAGGAATATTCCTAGGAGTACACAGGACGTGGAAAACCGGAAGCCAAAAACAAGGCAAAACAAAAAAACAAACCCAAAAACCTACCTACACCCCAACCATGTGAGGAAATCTAAAACAGAGTTTGTATTAGCATTGCTATACAGGTTAGCCCAAGTCCACAAATTGGAGATAAAGTTAATTTTAATCCTCTGGGCTGAGGTAAACTCGTTCTCGAATGCCAGCCTGTTTCTAGCACGCTAGAGAGTCCAAAACAAACATGAGGGAGCTGCTGTCCACATTTTTTTCCGCTTCTTTCCCACGGCGACTCCTTGCCAAGCTAAAAGGGTATGAAGGACCGAATGTGGGAACACTCAACTAATCCCAACAATTGACAAAAACAAGTCCCACAACATTTTTGCACTTTTGCAATGGATCAGTAAGTGGTCTATGGTCTCCTCGTCCTCCTCACACAGAAAGCATCTGTTAGCGAAAGCCATTCCTCGGCGTTTGAGATTATCCAAAGTGGAGTACTTTGCCCCATGCAGCTTCCTAAGTAAAGATTCCCATTTTTGGAGGCACGACTGAATTCCAGATCAAACGATAGGGAAAATCACATGCGGCGGAGATATCATAACCTTTATACATGACCTTTACCGAGAAACTTTTTACCTTAACTTCCTTCAATAAAATCATATCTTCACCCGTTGGTCGAAAAATTTGATCTTGAAGAGTTTGTAGGAATCTTGCCATCTCTTCAATCTCCCAATCGTTGAGAGGTCTTAGGAAGGTTGGGGACCAGCATCCAGCCCCTCCCCCACTATCCCACATGTCCGCAACCATGGCCTCCTTATTCAAAGCTAAATTAAAAAGGGCGGAATACCTAACACACAACGCCTCCTCTCCACACCAAACATCCTTCCAGAAGTTGATCATTCTTCCGTTCCCAAGGGCAAAGACCGAGTTTTGGAAAAAACTGGGCCACTCTTTCCTGATATCCTTCCATAAACTAGTCCATAACAGCCTCACGATATCCTTTAGTGATGCCAGCCACCAAAAGACTCGCCAAATTTACTGCAAATAACCTTCCTCCAAAGCGAGTTCCTTTCGTTGGCAAACCGCCAACTCCATTTGCTAAGCAACGCCTTATTCATCTTAGAGAAGCTTTTAATCCCGATGCCACCTTTGCTCTTATCAGTGCACCAACAGCAGCCCGTCTCACGAAAATTTTCTTATCATGAAGGTCGCTCCTCGCAGAAATTGCCTTTGGATCCTTTCCCGATCCGCACACACCAACCATGGCGTCGGAAGAAGAGAGGTATGCGTGGAAGGCTGGACAAGGTCTTTAACGGGAGCAAAGCGTAGCCTCTTCGAGAAATCTCTCTCTTGATCGAGTCCAGCACTCCACAAGCCTTATGCTTGGCACTCGGGAAGGCGAGTAGGATGTAAGGAAGGATCAGTTTGCACCTGACTTAGTAGCTAACTCCTCTGCGTTATCCTTTGGACCAATTAGGAATGATTTAAGCTTTTTGTTTAAGTTAATTTTCAAGCTTGATAACGCTTCGAACCACATCAAAATCCAGCTTAGATACTTTAACTGATCTTTGTTAGCCTCACAAAAAATAAGCGTGTCATTAGCATAGAGGAGGTGGGAAATAACCATATCCCCCCCTTTCCCGTCTACAATCCTGCTGCCAGAAAGATAATTTCCTTCAACCGCACGGTTTATCAAGCAACTGAGAGCTTCCATTCCAATTACAAAGAGATAGGGGGAGAGGGGGTCGCCTTGTCTCAACCCCTTAGAGCTTGGAAAGAAGCCAGCTGGGGATCCGTTGATGAGAACCGAAAAGGAAGTTGTGGATATGCACCATTTTATCCGGCAACCCTTTGGTACCCAGAAACCCATCCTTCCATGACTGGTATAAGACTCCCAAGCGATACTATCGTAAGCTTTTTCAATATCTAGCTTGCAAACCATTCCTTGTTT